>OY744528.1:20571504-20604004 GCA_963556195.1 Sepiola atlantica | reverse complement strand
ACAGTATAAAGATGAAGGTATTTATACTTACAATTTTCATACTTACAAAAGACAGAAATATATAGACGTGCCAGCATTAGAGTCTGTATATATGTTTGTCTTGCTCAACATTTACCAAAACCATGAAGTAGGTCTTGTTGCATTGCTGAAATACAGTCAGAAAAATAAATGTCTAATTCATTCTGCCATCCTTCCCACAAATAAATGACACCCATCGAATCGTTAATAAAAACTCGTAATCCTTTCTTCTTTTTTTTTTTTACTATAGGGGTCATCACTTATCAAGGCCAAGAGCCACTCGAGAATAAGGGTTACTGAGATCGGAATGATTGGGTAACACTATGGGAGTACTAACATTGATCAATCCTATGAACTGTGTTTGAATACTTATGGAGTGATCCATGATAAGAATTTGCTGACGTTGGATTTTCAAGACAATCAAGTTGTAATCAGTAGGGAAGCAGTTTCGTGGTAATGTGTTCCACAGACGGGAAGCACTTGCAAAGAAGCCCTGTCTATGGGAATTCCGCCCGACACTTAGCACATAGAAGGAGAAAGGAAAGTTTTTCTCGTTGTGGTAGCAAAAAGAGTTCTTGCTGTGAATGTCTTACAAGGAGGAACCAAAGATTGGAGCTCAGTCGAAAACCTTCGATAGAAAAACCGATAGAGCAGAGAGAGACTAGCAACGTCTTTTCTGTGAAAAAGGGGTTGCAGGGAAGTGAAAAGATCACCCAATCACTAGATTTAAAAATCAATTTTGTACTCTGTCAAGGGAGAAAAGACTGCTTTGTGCGGCACCTCCCCACATGTGGCAGCAGTACTCCATCTTTAGGGGGTATCTGACTCATATATAAGTAGAGGATTGCATCTAGAGTTAGCTACTTTCTGGAGCGATAGAATGATCCAACCATTTTTGCAGCAACCTTAGCAACAGACTGGATATAGGACTTCCTTTTTAAATCCGTGGTGAAAGTCAGTCCTAATATCTTATCAAAACAGGAGCCTTCTTCAAGGAAAGAGACATTCGTTTTGACTTGGGGAAAACAGGGATCCAAGTGTTAGAATCCAATCATATTTGGTATAAATAAACTTCAGTCTATGTCTGACTTTTCCACCAAGTTTCAGTCATGAATGTCTGAAGTGACGCTGAGTGGTGTGTAAAATTAAATATGTGAATGTGAGTTAATAAACAAATATATGAGAATTAATTTGAATGAAAAAACTTAGTATGGTCAAGAATGAATTATTTATTTACTTTTTACAATTGAAAGAAGAGGATTTACTAATTAATGTGAACATTTATGTTGGAGCTTGATCCGACAACGTCTTTCTAAAATGTCCGTCTCTGTTGGAAGCCAAGGGAAGTTACTCTGAAATTGAATGCAAGGGAAATAACTCTGACAAGTTATTTCCCTTTAATATGTCTATTTTGAATGTCTCATTATTTTTCTAGGTAGAAATGCTTCTACCTAACAATGTTCAACAGTTTTTGTTTTTATTTTATCGCCATTCAATGTCAGTCATGATCAGTACTTAGTGGTAGCTAAGAAGTTTTGGGGAGATGAAAAGATGTTGTGAGGGATGACCAGTGGGTTCAATTTTACTTCAGTTAGTTCTCAGAGACCAAGAAGCCCCTTTTCTGGGGCTAACACTTGATTTCTTTATGAGACACATAGATATCTAAATGTTTATTTAAGGTTCTTGTCTACTTCTCAACCCTTTAGTAAGTAAAGCAGTGAAAAATAATGATTTTCCTTTCGCTAATCTTTTTTTTAATAGAAATCGCTCCAGACAAGGCATGAAGCCACTTGATGTAAGGTGCTAACAAGGACAAATATGATTATCGGAAAGACAGGAGATACCTATTGGCCTTAGTCTTGAAAAGACCAAGGTTATAGGTAGGATGAAAACAGTCAGCAGGAAGAGAGTTCCACAAGTCTGCAGTTCTTGGAAAGAAGCTACTGGAATTGGAAGCTTTATTACAATGAGGTATCAAAACAGTGAATTGGTGGAGACCACTAGACCAAATGAGCTGGAACAAAAGAAATGGGGAATAGATCGAACCAATTAAATATGTTATAATTTATCTTTCTAGTGGTCTTTGCTTGATTTTGCTGGATTCCAGCAAAATCAAGCAAAAAATTCATCTGGTCTGGTGGAGTATCCAGGGTTGTGTTGTTACTAGAGGTAAAACCACTAGGAGAAAATGCACTATCTCTCTTATGGGCCAGTTTATAATCATTTCGAGAAGATCTTATTTGGGAATCGAATTCAATGATATTTTTAATATTTTGTAAGGGTTAACTTGTAGAGTGAAGCATCCTCATGTCAGGTTTTCCTGACAAACTCCTATACGGAGAGACCGAAGACACTCGAGGATAGGGTAACTCCTCACATTTCAGATGACGCACTGGAATTACTGCAGGGACATTTTGGTGATCGTCTCATCAGTAAAAGTTGTCATCCTGAATGGGCTTCACACTCACCGGACTTTAATCCTTCAGATTCTTATCTATGACGCTATCAAAACAATCATTAGACTATTCCTGAACTGATGACGGTCATCACAGTCAAAATCAGGACAGTGCGAAGAGAGGAGTGTGTCACAGTCACTTTTTGGGGTCAGCTTGTATATGTGTTTTCTATTATATAAACGGCAGTTGTCTGTGTGTGTATGTATGTGTATGTCTAGCTAGAAGTCAAAAACTACAAACAAAGACCCACAAAGTTGGTATATTCTTGATCAGCGTTGCCCGGCATAAATAATGTAAAAATTTATTAAAAACTATTCATTCTTTGAGTGTCAGGGGGTGTCGGTTTTTCAGGCATTTTCAATCTTATTATGTACTAATTTGGAAAGAAAATGCTGACTCATTCCTCGAGAAACAAACTGCAGGAAATGACTCAACATTAATTCACTTCAAAGGGATGGGGGGGGGCAAGAAACTCGGAAAGAGTGGTTTTAATAGTGCTCTGGAGGCTTCTTTAATTTTATTTGGGTGGTTTTAGTAGCAGTCTAGAAGCGTCCTAAGTTTTATTTTCTGGGCAGAGGAGAAAGAGAAGGGTTGGAAAGACGGAGGGGGAAAACGGGGGAAGGGGAAGAGAGAAAGATAGAAGGACAGATAGAGAGAAGTAGAGAAATAGAATGTTTAATAGAAATATGTTACACTTTTTAACCTCTTCTATTTTGTTTATAGTGGTGCCGGGCAACGACGCGTGCCCCTGCTAGTTTGATATAAATGGTTTTGTTTTTAATTAAATTTATTGGGTAACATTTCAGGAAAAAGGTTGTGACATAAATACTTATCTCGTTGTTGCTGTTGTTTCTATGCATATGAAGAAATGGGTGAAAGACATTTGTGTTGCATAACGATGGCCGTTAGTTGAATGGAGGATTGATTGACGGATGGGAGGTCAGAATTTAACCTTTAGTTAACGGAAGGTGACAGAATCACATTATTTCAGAGAGAAGAGAGAATACCTTTTGTTAATCTTGCTTGGTCAAGACTTTTTATGGATAATCGTTTAATCGTTTATCAGTTCAATTCTTCCCAATTGTACTGCTCTAGTCCCTATTTACTTGCCTTAAATGTTAGACACAAGGTCCGTTTTAATGTGGTATTATCCAGCTCTCAAAAAAAAAGAGTCACTTTGGATGGGACAAAAAATTTTTTAAATATGCTCCAGTCAAACAGGATTTCTCCTCCACTGACTGCATACAAAACATATTATGTTGTAATCACAGTCCAAAGGCTGGGAAACAGTACTGCTCTAGCCTTCAAAATAACTAGAAGTTTCCAATATGGTTGGCAGCAATTTATAGAAGTCTGCCCCCTGGTGGTACTAAATTGCAACTAAGGGTAATAACCAAAACATTATTGTTGTAATTTCTCAGAAATGATAATGTTACATAACAAAGGCCGTTAGTTGAATGGAAGGGTGATTAACGGATGGGAGGTTAGAATTTAACCGTGAGTTAATGGAAGGTGACAAAATCACATGACTTTTGGGGAAGAGAGAATTCGGTCTCTTCCTGGCGACACTTCAAGCAGAGTGGACGTGTAAAAGGCACCATTTCCATGGGGGTGGAGGAAGAATGCAATGTAGCTAGGTGAAACGCAACGCAAGCCATTTGTCTGTCTCTCTCTCTCTCTCTCTCTCTCTCTCTCTCTCTCTCTCTCTCTGATGCGGCCGTCCACATGTTAAAGTCTTTGTATCTCCCTCACTCTGGGTTTATGAATGGTCCATCTTATCTACATTAATAAACCTTCTTCTAAACTAACAGCAGCGTCCGAGTGTTTTTGTCTCCGGACGATCAAGAACCTATAAGAGCTAATCTTGACACAAATTGCAAGACTATCTCCTATAATATTCTGTAATAAAAGAATCACCAAAGAAAACAAAACAAATTATAGATATTTATTTATGTGACTTACACCGTTGGGTGTAGGTTGTCAAATGTTTAAACTGAAGAAAAGAAATAGCAATAATAATGGTCGGCTGCTGAAAGTATTTTCCTGGAGCAGTATATCTTCAAGTGATCATAGCCTGAGCGGTTCATCTATGCTGACGGCCTTTGCATAAGATCCCAAGAGAGTACGTTTGAGTCAGTAGAAGCAAACCTGA
This sequence comes from Sepiola atlantica, assembly GCA_963556195.1. Classification (NCBI taxonomy): domain Eukaryota; kingdom Metazoa; phylum Mollusca; class Cephalopoda; order Sepiida; family Sepiolidae; genus Sepiola; species Sepiola atlantica. The sequence continues at coordinate 20,599,378 of OY744528.1, read as the reverse complement.
CCTCAGCCATAGACGAGCTACTCCTCTACTACGAGAGTAACCACCTGAATGCAAACCCTGCAAAAACTCAAGTCTGCTCGTTTCATCTCAGGAACCGAGAAGCCAACCGACCCCTAAACATCACATGGTCTGGAATACAACTCGAGAATCGCACTAACTCTGTCTACCTGGACCGCACCCTCTCATTTATGGAACATATAAAGAAGACAAAATTGAAAGTCAGCTCCCGGAACAACAGCCTACGGAAACTGATCAACTCCAAGTAGGGAGCCACAGCACACACACTAAGATGTACTGCCTTAGCTATTCTTCTGCAGAATATGCTTGTCCTATTTGGGAGAGATCAACGCATGCTAAAAACCTTACACTCAGCATTGAACAACACCTGCCGTTTGATCACTGGCTGCCAGCCGAGTAGAGATCACAAAGGCTATCAGTGTTGAACGCCATCTCCTTCATGGACGTGAACCAACGGTCTAACGACTGAAGTTAAGGAGAAGCTTCCTCAGCCATGTCGAACCCCTAACAATATCTCAGGAAGAGACCAGACTACAGATGTGGACCAGACGGCCAGAGAATGCCCCCTTTCTACTGACATGGGAATCCCTGCTTCTGAGGAACTCCCCAGTTCAGAGGTACCCTGGCTCCAGTGGAACCCTGAGAACAGGAATGGGGCGATCAAAAGTTGTTATAAGTAGATGGGGCTACAAAACTGACCCAAGCATCAGTGAATGCTGCCCCCTAGTACCCAACCGGTGCAGCTTGAGAGATCTTGTAGAGTACAATACCAATGCAAAGGACTGCATAAAAAAGTAGGAAACTGTTGTATGACCAAATGCTTCAAAGACATGCAAAGAAGAACAATTAATATTTATTCTCCATTTACAACTGAAGAAAGAGTTATTTCTTAGTTTAGGCGTCTTACTTGAAAGGAGCTGTGCGACACGTCCTTAGCCAAAATGTCTGCTGTCTGGAATATACAAGGGACATAATTAATTCTCACAATCTATTTGAAGCAAGGGCGATAACCCTTGGGCAAAGAGTTACTTCCTCTTTAAATACAAAAATGTTCTTCATATTTATTTTCTAGATGAAATCTCTTTCATCTAACAATTCTCTAAGGGTCTTGATTGAATTCTTTCAAAGGTTCAGACGAAGTTAATAAGCCTGGAGTGTGACCAAACAACCTAACTAGGGCTCCTCTCCACAAGAGGAACGAAATCTTGATGTTTATGATTGCTACAAACCTGGGTTCATAACAACAATGGGTGTATAAGTTCAAGTTTGGTAAGTAAATAAGTAAAACTCGTATTAATAAATAGATGCTTTTGTATCAGATTGAAACGCATTTTCCTTCAAATCTAATCCAATATGCGTAAAACATCGACAATATTTCAAATCAAGATTTTGTCTAGAATTATGAGCAATTAATTGATATAGCCTTCGTATTGATTTCTTTTTCAAAGTAACAAAAATCAATAAACTTAAGTGTATCTTAACAGCCAAGCTTATATTTTCCGAAAAAAAAAAAAAAAAAAAAAGAAGCTGCACTCAATGAATTTTCCCAAAACAGATTTATTAATTTTTTTTCTGAAATCCTCAAAGAATTTATTTTTGGTTTTATTTTCTGTTTTTTTTTTCTGTATTTCTTTTCTTATTTTACATTTTTTTTACTGTTAGACATGCAATTAGTGAAATAGTTCTTGTGTATTTGGCAGTAATCTATTTTTAAATTTAAATGTAGATATGATTTGCCAAGTGCAACGGGTTATTAGGTATGATTGACGGGGTATAATTCACGATCTTAAGGTCAACTTAATCCCTGACATAGGGTTAATTAGTTTAATCATATGACATAGAAAAGATCAGTTTATCACCGTTGGTTTAAAGCATTCGTTTCTCTCTGTAACCAAATAGTTACAGAGTGTATAACAATCTAATATATAAATTAAAGTCAGTCTCATTTATTTGTCTTCGATATCTTTCTATCTACAAAATAAGTATCTGATTTCCATCCGTCAGTTTTCTCTTGTGCAGCCTGTTGTTAAGAAGAATAAAAAATATAACTTAATTTAATCCCTTCCAGAAAATACTTTGTCCAGGTCAGAATTATTTTCAAATGGCCGCCATCTTAAAAATAGGGACGTAACTCCGTATTCGTCCATATATAGTTACTTCGCATTGATGTGAACAAACAAGTAATATCTTAAAAAAAAAATAAATAAATAAATTGCAACTAAATGTACTACCGGACAGCACCGAGTCGGGACAACTAGTAGAATTATAAAACTAAAGTAGTAGTAGTAGTAGTAGTAGTAGTAGTAGTAGTAGTATCTTTTCAATCTGAATGCATGTCCTCAAACCTCACTAGCAAGGTTTCACTTCCATACATCATCACACTACATACACATGTCTGATAGACTCTACCCTTCATCAACAGTGGTAACGCTCTGCTGGTTAGTAATGGCATCCACTCCTAACTGTTACAATCACACTAGCACCTGCTCCACCCTGTGCTCCAATGATATCACCAAGGTAGCAAAACTTCTGGACAACCTCAATAGCTTGTCCATCCAGATACACTTTGTCCACATCGGAGTTCTCATCCGTCTCCACTGTCTTACACTTCTTGCACACAAACCGATCCTCTCTCAACCTCCCACTAGAGAAGGAAAAACTCGGAAATGAAACTAGCAGTTATCCTTTCTCCGCTTATCCCGGCATTATTTCCAGTCTCTTTGGATATCTTCCTGCCACTGGATTTAAGCAATGCCAGTTTCGGGGAGAGGGGGGGGGGGGCAGTTAGTGTTTGTTCAACTCTTGCTTCACTATAAACTCACCATCTCTCGAGGCAGAAAGAGGCCAATCAATCAAATACCTGAGAAAATGTTTCGGAATTTTTTTTTAGATGAGGATTGATAGTTTGGATTAATATGGATTATTCGGACTACTGTTTTCATCTTGGATATTATTTGCGCAAGATTTCAGCCACGTCAGGTGCGTCTTTCAAACTCGGGCGATACTAAGAATACAATTTAGAATTACTTCAGATTTCTACCTGGTTAGGGCTGACGGAATTAGAGAAAGCTAACCCCGTGGATTAAATAAAAGGGTTCTGTTCGAAATTCCGTACAGATTCCTGAGAACCACACAAAAAATTCCCGAGTTCGACAAAACGCACATAGTTAACACTGAAATTTATTTTTGACAGGTATATGATGCATCTGTCTGCTTATTTTTTTCTTTTGTCAACACTCGTGTTCGAATAATTACTACCATTAAATAAACGGTTAATTTAGTCCCACACTGTCTACCAAGCTCCAGCCTCTGTCCCATCGCCACAATGTTGCATCCATGTGCTTGTTTTACAAGTACTTTCCACGAAATGTGCTCTGATAGACTTACTGCACCTGTATCCCCTCAACGTAAATACCTACCTGACTAGCAGAAAAATCCCGCCCCTTCACTATAGAGGTCCCCGGATGCCGGAAAACTTTCTACTCTAATAGTTTCTTTGCTCGGACCACTTTTATTTGGAATTCCCTTCCTGCTCCCTGTTACCCTGACTGATATTTTAATGTAATGTGAACAAACTATCTTTTCATGCAAATACTCAGCGACATGAATGGATTCCATCCTCTCGAGTAAGTAATCAAACGTTGTTATATTACAACCTCCATTTTGTGTCTGTCTTTTTGGTGGCAGAGGTATTTTTTATTTTTAGTTAAAACCGTTTTAGGGAAATATATTTGAATTGATGCACGGGTTACATACCTGCTTACCTGTTCCCGTAGTCGCTTGTGGCGTCCGTCGGCTGTTGGTTGGTGTATTCGGCCGCTTCACGTCTGTTGAGCTGTTGGGCTGTCGATCAAAGCATGAGGTAGCAAAAACACATGGACGCTGATTTCTAGCTGTAAGAATTTTTATTCAGACACACACAGGATTGCGACAGGACTCATGTATGCGTGTGTGCACACGAGAGAGAGAACAATTAAATTACTTGGGAAGAGAGATCTCAGTCATGCCCTTTTGGACTACTGCGCCCACACCCACGTCCATGCCCTGCCCCTCTGCGGAGCAGGCCTTTTTCACGTCTGACTCGTTTGAGTATCAGGAACAAAAGGTCGAATATCATCCCAACGGAAGTGACATCACCCGATTTCTGTTTCCACTCCTTTCATCTCTTTTAGGGAGCTCTCCTACTCTCTCACCTCGCACTACCTTCTGGGGCATCCCCACTATCCAACACACGGTCAATAGTGCGTTATTGTTCATGGCCTCCGTTCAGTCTTGAGAGGCAATGGATACTACCTGTAAGGGTAGCTGCACGTGTAATTGTGAAGCAAGGGTTGCACAATCCTCGACAACACCTTTCCGGCGTCAGCACCGCTTGATTCTTGTGACAAGGGGAAGTCTAGGACGACTGAAAACAACGCCGAGATAAGCACCTGGCATTTCTAAATAGTCCCCCATTTAATACTGACTAGGCTCAATGTCGCTTAACTTCGGTGATCTAACAGGAATCGGTGTGTCAACAGGATTAGTCCGTATAATTGTTAACTGCCGTATTATTGTTCACAAAAAAAAGGGTGAAAAAATAACAACTATTCAACAAATAACTGTTACCAAAGACAATGAAAGTTACTTTTCTGCTTACCTGCAAATTTTTTTCTTTGTGTTTTAAAGTTTTTGAAAGCCTTTTTATTTCGATTTAAAATTTCATCCAAATACGATATCGTGAGAGTTACATTTTCATCATCGCGGCACCGGCACATAGCGGACATCACTGAATTTTGATTGATGGGTTTTTAATCTTTTTGGGGTAAAAAGCGAACAAATATACAACAACTAATTGTTTCAAACGCAATAAAATATACTTTTCTAACTAATCGAAAGGAGAAAACGATGGGAAAGAAAAAAGTAATCAATCTTTGGTGATTTCCGGAAACTGGTGTCAGCCATTTTGAATTCTGACTGTAACAATATCGTAGTTGAAAAAAATCGTAAATTAAAAACGTTTTCAAAGACTTTAAAACATAAAAAAAAATGATTGTAGGTAGGTAGAAAAGTATTGCCTTTGGTGACAGTTATATGTTGAATATTTGTTTTCTTTCACCTCCTTTTTTTTTCTTGCTAACTATAATGCACCATTGCCGATGCACGAAATGTTACTATTAAAGTACTGGTAACGTTTCTCGTTGCAGAAGTTGTAGAGTTATTCGTCGACGAATAATTTGTGGCGTAGAAAAATACGAACTTTATGTCAAGTGGAGGAACAAATATTAATAACACGTGTGGAGAGTACGCATTTATTATTGGAACTAAAAGAGAAAAAAATTATACTTCATGCTAAAAATGGCTGCTACTGCTGATTTTCAAACAGTGAACGTAGGCTTACAACATTACATCTTCTTTTTCGTCTATTCATTAAACGCCACTTTTCCCGTGATCAAGGGTCAGACATTTTCTGATATCTCGCAGGCTCATTCTCCATGCATGTATAAACAAAGTGAGTTTGAGTCTAGGTTTTTCATCTCGCCTAGCTCAAGTCGTGGTTAAGGGCGAGACAGGAATACGGTGCCTTGTCACGTTGACGTTTAAACACTGACTGCTGAAAAAAGTCTGAGAAAAGGTTTGGGTGGAAGTGCCTCCAATGTAAAAAGTGTTCTTATCGAACAACGTATCAATCACTCCAAGAGTGAGAACAAGCTAGCGCAAAAGAAAATAGATCGTAATTATATAATTAGTATACAACTGAAAGACACAGATAGCTGTTTCTCTAAAATACCAAGTACGGTTGTAGTATCTTCTATTCATTTAACGTCATTTTTCCCTTGTTCAAGAGTCAGACGTTTTCTGATATTTCGCAAGCTCATTCTCCACTTCTCATGCTTCAGTGAATCAACTGTCTTCAAATTCCCTTCTGTACAATCTTGTCTTAACACTTCCTTCCAAATTTTCTTTGGCTGGCCAAACCTCCTGCGATTCAAGACATCCATGCTTCTGCAACGGTTTATCCAGAAGTATGAAAGCTCTACAGGACCATACCAGCGTAACCGATTCGTCCTTAGGATAATCTCTATGCTGAGCAAATGTAGTGTTTTCAGTAAATCCTCTGACCTAATGTGTTGGGTTTGGTGTCAGATTTCACATTTCAGATCCATCTAATTAGGGATCTGTCATTGTGCAGCAGTTAGACTTGAGATGACTGGGTTTTATTTACTCCTCCCCAGGAGTTAGGCACAAGGCCAGTTTTATCTTACTCCCACAAGTAAGATGTGACCCAAGATCGGGTCGAGAAAGTGGGGTTCGAAAAGCCAGCGCTCGAGAGGTGAGCACTCTGGCCATTTAAAAATTGCCTGGGCAGCCCCGTCGGCATTCCCCGGTAGGGGCGCCTCAGACAGTAAGCAATAAACTTACTCCTCCCCAAAGAGGGGAGGCAAAGCCTGGGAGGGTGGACCTCCTAGAACTGCACAGGACAGGCGTGCAGTATCCATCGGAACAGATACTACACTTTGATCTTAGCCAAAAGGCCAACTGGATGTTTATTTACTCCTCGCGGAGTTAGGCACAAGGCCAGTTTTATCTTACTCCCACAAGTAAGATGTGACCCAAGATCGGGTCGAGCAAGTGGGGTTAAAAGCCAGCGCTCGAGAGGTGAGCACTCTGGCCATTTAAAAATTGCCTGGGCAGCCCCGTCGGCATTCCCCGGTAGGGGCGCCTCAGACAGTAAGCAATAAACTTACTCCTCCCCAAAGAGGGGAGACGAAGCCTGGGAGGGTGGACCTCCTAGAACTGCACAGGACAGGCGTGCAGTATCCATCGGAACAGATACTACACTTTGATCTTAGCCAAAAGGCCAACTGGATGAGGGCCCAGCATTCACTGCCATATAATATGACGCTCCTGACACAGCTGCTATACAACTTACCCCGGATGTAGAGAGGGGCAGCTTCCAATGGTATCAGAGGCAACAACTCACGAAATTTCACCCATGTTGCCTTTATCCTTGGTTGTACTGGGTTCACATCCATCACCTGCACTCAACATATCTCCTAGGTAGCAGAAAGAGTCTACTACCTCAAGGGTATTGTTTTCTAGTACCATCTCTTTGTGGGGACGACTGTCAATAGTTCCATGTGTCTCTTACACTTGAAGTTGGGGTTCGAGGCTAACTTACCCTACAGGTCACTGCACTTTTTGTGGACCCACAATAAGCACAGGTCACTACACTGTATTGCATTACATCTAATACCCTTCCAGCACCCAGAACAAGGATACAGACTGGTGATACCAGATCAGGCTGCCCTGTGGCTCCCTGAGACGAAATTCACCTACATTGACGTTTTTTTTTGTTTTTTTTGTTTTTTGTTTGTAAAACTTAATTATGTTCTACAAAACCAAAAACAAAAACAACAGCCCCTCTCCCTTTCTCCCTCCCCTTTTTTATTTTTATTTTTCCTACCCTACTCCCGGTCCTGGATATGACCTTAAACTACATCCGATGGTGAGATCCGGCTTACGGACTTTGGGGAATGTGGAGCCTCCTCTTAATTACCATTGCTCCCAGGTCCACCCTGACCCGGAGTGGTAGTACCTGTTAGGGTCCCAACTATGGGTTAAATAGAAACAGATATTAAAAGGGGAAAGAAACAAAAAAGAGAAGAAAACAAGACCAGATTCGGCATTAAATAACCCAAAAAGGGTTGATATGCCATAAAACAAAACTACCAAACTACCAAACCAAGGATACAGACCAGAGTCCCTTCGGGATTGCAAACCAGAGCCACACATCATCACTTTGGTCTTAAGTAAGTTCACCCTCAAACCCTTGGCCTCCAGACCGTTTTTCCATATTTTCAATTTATCCTTTAGCTGCTCTAAGGACTCAGTAATAATAACTAAATCATCAGCGTAGAGTAACTCCCATGAACAGCCCAACCAAAACTCTCTTGACGGTGCCTCCAAGGCTACAATGAAAAGTAGAGGGCTAAGGACAGAGCCTTGGTGAACTCCAACCTTGACATTGAAGCTGTCACTGTCATCCACCTGCACTCTACTAATGGCGTTCAGGTATATAAATTGTACGAGACGGACAAGCCAGTCCTCTATGCCCACCTTTTGTATTGCCCACCATAGTACCTCTCTTGGGACTCTGTCGGAGGTTTTCTCCAGGTCCACGAATGCCATGTAGAGTCTCTTGTCTGCACATACATATCTCTCTTGTAGCTCGCATACAATAAATATAGCATCAATTGTGTCACTGCCAGGCCCGAAGCCAAACTGCATCTGATCTATATCAACCTGCTGTTTGATGATATATACATATACATATACATGAAATAAACATATACATAAATGTATCATTAATGTCATGCACAATTTCTGTGATGCTTTGAAATTAGTGCTGCTGCTGCTTCTTCCAATGTCTTATAGCTTACACATATATACACGCATAAAGGCGAGTAGAAAGTGACTAACTTGGGTTTACTTTCAGCAGCCTCGTAACTCTCGCTTCCCTTATTTTGCCCTTTAGTCCTCACATTCCATGAGCAATGATTCTGACAAAGGGGAAGAATTGCTGTTTTCTGGGTTGGAATCTATCCATCTAACACTTATCGTTAGCTAGTTTTTAACCTTGAAGTAGTATTTTGTCTTTAGCTCCTTACATCAAGTGGTTTCATGCTTTGTCTGGAGCGATTTCCATAAAAAAATAAAATAATAATAATAATTTTTACAACTATTCTTTAAATATACAGCAAAATTTTTACAACTATTCTTTAAATATACAGCAAAATTTTACAACTATTCTTTAAATATACAGCAAAATTTTTACAACTATTCTTTAAATATACAGCAAAATTGTTTTAAAAGCGCTTAATTGTACTATAGTTATTGTTGAATTTTCTCGCTCATTTAACTTGGTATTCACTAAAACTTTGAATCAAATTGAGTTATGCTATTAAATTGTATCTCTTGTCATGAAATAAAATTCTAATTTACTTTTGAAAGTGTTGAATATCGAACTTTAATTGAATGTTTTAATCGCGCTGGTGGTCATTGCTTTTTTTTTGGTGCTTTTCTTGTATCATAAATATTTTGATAAATGTTATTAGACTAAAAAAAAATTTTTTTTGACACAAAAATGAACTTGGAAACTTGATTTTTACATAAAAACACCGGTTTTAACGATTTTCAAAGCAACAAGAGGTTCAAACATAATGCTTAAAGAAAATTTCACGTTTCATTCTTCAGTGGCTTCATGCCTTGTCTGGAGCGATTTCCATGAAAGAAAAAAGAAAAAAGAAAAATAAACACATACATTAACTTATCATGAATGTCATACACATCAGCACTGTTGCTGCTGCTGTTGTTGCACTCTTTTATGCATACACAGAACGGCAATGCGAGCGCAGTGAATGCATATATGCAGAATCCAACAGTTAATTATTTTAGATTTCATGTCAGTAAACGTTTGGTTTTTACTTTTTTTCTAGTCATAACATCTATTACTAATGGAGATTTGGTATCTGTCTGTCTGAAGCCAGAACTATACTCTTACTTCTATTACTAATGGAGATTTGGTATCTGTCTGTCTGAAGCCAGAACTATACTCTTACTTCTATTACTAATGGAGATTTGGTATCTGTCTGTCTGAAGCCAGAACTATACTCTTACTTCTATTACTAATGGAGATTTGGTATCTGTCTGTCTGAAGCCAGAACTATACTCTTACTTCTATTACTAATGGAGATTTGGTATCTGTCTGTCTGAAGCCAGAACTATACTCTTACTTCTATTACTAATGGAGATTTGGTATCTGTCTGTCTGAAGCCGAACCTATACTATTACTTCTATTACTAATGGAGATTTGGTATCTGTCTGTCTGAAGCCGAACCTATACTATTACTTCTATTACTAATGGAGATTTGGTATCTGTCTGTCTGAAGCCGAAACTATACTCTCACTTCTATTACTAATGGAGATTTGGTATCTGTCTGTCTGAAGCCAGAACTCCTCTTCGACTTCTTTTAATGCTCAAGTTAATTCCATATTATTTCAGACTAATGTCCTATCCTCCCGGGCATTACCTCCTCTTTTGAGGGGCAGTGTAGTATATGTTCGTTCGTCATAATACCATCCTCCTAAGCATTAACTCCTCCTTTTTTCTGGAGGGAAGAGTGTAGTGTCGTATCTGTTCTGTCGTCAAAATGTCATCCTCCGAGGGATTCTGTAATAAATCGAAGAAATTCTCAAGCACTTGAGCAAAAGTAAATTATTTAGTGACAAGCAATACGGATTTCGTCCTGCAAGGTCAACTGCTGATGTACTAACTGTAATATTGCATAGAATCAGTGAATCCCTTAACGAGGCTTTGTTTCTAGAACAATAGCTCCTGACATATGAAAGGCCGTTGATAGAGTGTGACACAAAGGGCTGCTTCACAACCTTGCTTGTTATGGAATATCTGGCAATGTTTTCGCAACCATTGAATCCTTGATCTCTGATAGGTTTATAAAAGTAGTTGTTGACGGGCAGAAGTCTGAAGCGCATAGTATCAATGCCGGCGTGCCTCAAGGATCTATCCTAAGCCCAACTCTCTTTTTAACAATCTTCCTAGTCACATTCTTAGATCACTTGTCGACATCCACGCAGACGACACAACTGTTTATGGCCGCACATCAAAGAGCATTGGTGATCCAGCTCTCGCTGATTCCTTCTCTTCTGATCTGGAGCACGCGGTGCAATGGCGGAAAAAAGTGGCTCGTCATTTTCAACACTTTTAAAACCAAACTTCTCTCCTTCGATCAGCAATACCGGGATCCTTGTTTTGCCCCAGTCGAAATGAATGGCTCCTTGCGGAAGCTCTTTAACTTTGATAAGCTCCTAGGACTGACTTTCACTCCAGACCTAAAATGGAACGCATACGTCCAATCTGTTGCTAGGAACGCTAGAAAAATGGTTGTCCCCTTCATACCGCTCCAGGAAGTATCTGACTCCTCATGCAATCTTCTACCTGTATAAGTGTCAGATATATTCCAAGATCGGGAGGTACTGCTGCCACCTCTGGGGAGGTGCCGCTCAGAGCACTTTTCTATTGTCTTGACTGAATTCAGAATCGACTTCACAATCTAGTGGGAGATGATCTCTTCCGTTCCTTACAGCCCCTTTCTCACAGAAAAGACATCGCTAGTCTCTCTCTACTCATTCGTTACTTCCATGGTAGGTGCTCAGCTGAGCTCAAATCTCTGGTTTCTTCTTGTAAGACATTCACAGCAAGAACTCGTCTTACTACCACAACGAAGAAAAACTTTCCTTTCTCCCTCAGTGTTCCCAGCGTCAAGCGAAATTCCCACAAACAGAGCTTCTTCGCAAGGGCTTCCACCTGTGGAACATGTTGCTGCAGGACTGCTTACCTGCAGATTACAACTTGTTCGTCTTCAAAGCCAATGTCAACAGATTCCCATCTAGAACCGTCCCCACAAATATTCGGACTTGATTCTGACAATCATTCCATCGCATTAATCCTTATCCTCAAGTGATATCTGGCCTTGATAAGGGATGACTCCTTGGGGGTGAGGTGAAGGGGATAGTGTAGTATCTGTTCTGCTGTCATGAGACTATCCTCTCAGGCATTACCTCCTCCTTTGGAAGGCAATGTAGTATATGTTCGTGCATCATGATACTATCCTCCAACCATTACCTGGATTATAATACAGCTTCCTATTCTAGTAACTTCTTTCCAAGAACCGCAGACTTGTGGAACTCTGTTCCTGCTGACTGTTTCCCTCCTACCTATAACCATGGTCTTTTCAAGACTACGGCAAATAGGGATCTCCTGTCTTTGCGATAATCATATTTGTTCTTGTTAGCTCCTTACATCAAGTGGCTTCATGCCTTGTCTGGAGGGCAGTGTAGTATATGTTCGTTCGTCAAATATACTAGCAAACATATGCGACCAGAAAGGGAGCATATTTTTGCTACTAAAAATATTTTTTTTAAAAATCAAAAACGCTAATTATTTAAGATTCGAAAATATTTGAATAGTTGGTAAAACTTATTTAATTCACCGTGGAATTTCTACGGAATTTGATAGCTGTAATTTTTTAAAAAAAGTTAAAAGTTTAATATTGGTTAGGTTGAAACTTAATGCCCACCTATCCCTTGCTCCCCTCTCCCTCCCCCTCTCTCTCTCTCTCTCTCTCTCTCTCTCTCTCTCTCTCTCTCTCTTCCCTATGGCTTCAAAAAATATGTTTATCAAATTGCTAGGCAAGCATTATCCTGCCCTGCCCTGTTGTACATGGGTATCGCCTGGGTGTGACTTCATCTTTCCCTGGGGCTCCACAGGGTGTGCGAATAACATTTTGTAATGAACACAGGGTGAGGCACTAAACGTATTGGAGCATGAGCGGCGGCGAAGGAGTTTAAAATTTGGCCATCAAGAATTTCATACATTGACACATGACTATTTCAATAGGTGCGTCTACAAGTGTATTGGGTTAGCACAAACATGCATGAGCAGGTCAATATGAACCGATGAGGGTTGATTACTTATATATTATCATGCCTCCGTATATATATGCCTCCTTTATGTATATATATATATATATATATATATATATATATATATATATATATATATATAAGTATAAATTTTTATTTATACAAACATTATTGGCTACATATGTGCATACATGTTTCGGCCGTACTCTTCACAGAGAGTAAACCTCTTCCGAAACATGTGTGCACATATGTAACCAATAACGTTTGTATAAATAAAAATTTATACTTAAGAACAGCTCTACTTGTTATTGAGCACTTTTTATAAACACTTGAGTTTCAACGGATTTACATCTACAGAAACTAATACAATACATGTACCATATATATACATATTTATATATATATATATATATATATATATATATATATATAATTTTTTATGTATCAATTTTCAGTATTTACTTCAACAGTGCTCGATACGTAAGTAGAGCTAGGTAGTAAGCTAGCTAGTTAACCAATCAGATTCTTTGTTGTTCTCTCAGCCAATCGTTGGGCTTGCGTGAACAAAGGTCTTGTTAGTGTTACTTCCTATATCCTGTTCTATTGTTCTGTTTTCTATAGATTGGCCTATATCCTGTTTCCTTTATTGTGTCAATATAATGGTATATATATATATATATATATATATATATATATATATATATATATATATATATATATATATATATATATATATATATGGAAAATGAGAAAGGAAAGCGAAAAAATATTATTTATGTATTCATCAACGTTTCGTCTTTATTCTAAGAATTCCTCAGGATGAAGAAATATGAAGCACTTTTTTTGATTTTTCCTACTCACAAACCGGCCGCAGCTCTAGCCTACGAGCAAATGAAATTTATGCTTGTATGATTCTTTCTTCATTTTACTTCATCCTTAGGAAGTCTTACAATAAAGACAAAACGTTGATGAATACATAAATAATACTTTTGGGCTTCCTTTTTTCATTTTCCATTACATCGGATCATTTTTCCCTGTCTTTATTCATATATATATATATATATATATATATATATATATATATATATATATATATATATATATATACAGGGTGGGCCAAAATAATGGTCCTATCTTTAAATTTGAATAACTTGAATTTGAATAACTTCCACAAAATAAAAGTTAAACTCACCAAACTTTATGTGTGTGTAGACTGACCCTTCCGAGATTTTTTGAAATAAACAAAACAAATTTTAGCCGAAAAACACTTCTTAAAACTTACAAAAACTAAAGTATTGTTTTTTACACTGTTTTGAGTTTTTTAAGCAAAAATAATGTTTTCTAAATGAAGGTACGTTCCTTAGGGCTAATACGGCTCATGCTTGCTTCGGAAGGGGTCCTTTACTTATTCTAAAAAAAAATTTTAAAAAATCAATAAATAAAAAAGTTATGAATTTTTAAAAATAGGACCCTTATTTTTGCCCACCCTGTATATATATATAAAAAAATGTAAAGTTGGTTTGTTCGTTTCCCATTGAAATATACTTCCACTATACCATTACCACTGAAATTTTTTTATAGCAAATCCTTACATCCGAGCTATGTTTTTTTGTTATTAACATAATTTTTACTGTACACATAAAAAACACTTTTTATTACAATTCGTTCCTACTAAGTTGCACTTCCGGTTTACAATCCGTTTCTGCGAACCTGCATGTCCAACTTCACTTCCGGATTGACCTTCCTCCCCCCCCCCCCCCCGCTGTCACGTATCTACTTCATACGTAAAAAGTGTTTTCCTTATTCGTTGTTTGTTTCCCTAAACAAACGTTTACACTAATACTTACCTAACAAACGTGCGTTAATTTCAGAATTCCTCAGGATGAAGAAATATGAAGCACTTTTTTTGATTTTTCCTACTCACAAACCGGCCGCAGCTCTAGCCTACGAGCAAATGAAATTTATGCTTGTATGATTCTTTCTTCATTTTACTTCATCCTTAGGAAGTCTTACAATAAAGACAAAACGTTGATGAATACATAAATAATACTTTTGGGCTTCCTTTTTTCATTTTCCATTACATCGGATCATTTTTCCCTGTCTTTATTCATATATATATATATATATATATATATATATATATATATATATATATATATATATATATATATATATACAGGGTGGGCCAAAATAATGGTCCTATCTTTAAATTTGAATAACTTGAATTTGAATAACTTCCACAAAATAAAAGTTAAACTCACCAAACTTTATGTGTGTGTAGACTGACCCTTCCGAGATTTTTTGAAATAAACAAAACAAATTTTAGCCGAAAAACACTTCTTAAAACTTACAAAAACTAAAGTATTGTTTTTTACACTGTTTTGAGTTTTTTAAGCAAAAATAATGTTTTCTAAATGAAGGTACGTTCCTTAGGGCTAATACGGCTCATGCTTGCTTCGGAAGGGGTCCTTTACTTATTCTAAAAAAAAATTTTAAAAAATCAATAAATAAAAAAGTTATGAATTTTTAAAAATAGGACCCTTATTTTTGCCCACCCTGTATATATATATAAAAAAATGTAAAGTTGGTTTGTTCGTTTCCCATTGAAATATACTTCCACTATACCATTACCACTGAAATTTTTTTATAGCAAATCCTTACATCCGAGCTATGTTTTTTTGTTATTAACATAATTTTTACTGTACACATAAAAAACACTTTTTATTACAATTCGTTCCTACTAAGTTGCACTTCCGGTTTACAATCCGTTTCTGCGAACCTGCATGTCCAACTTCACTTCCGGATTGACCTTCCTCCCCCCCCCCCCCCCCCGCTGTCACGTATCTACTTCATACGTAAAAAGTGTTTTCCTTATTCGTTGTTTGTTTCCCTAAACAAACGTTTACACTAATACTTACCTAACAAACGTGCGTTAATTTCATTTCCTCTCTACTTCGATGTTTTTAAAACGTGCTTCATTCCTCATTTTCTTCCCTTTAATCATGCTTCATCTCTAAAAAAAACAAAACAACACTACTTGCATTTCTTACACACCCCTTACTCGCACGTTATAATTGATTGTTTATTTTAAAACCAGTTACCTTTATAAAATTATTCATTCCTACTGTTTCATTTTTACAGGTAAGATTTAATACATAAACCACGTGCTTTAATTTCATTTCGCATTTACTCATTTTTTTTACTTTAACCATCCTTCAGGTACGATTTAATACTTAACAGACGTGCTTTAATTTCATTTCGTATCTACTTCGTTGTTTTTTAAACCTGCCTTCTTCCTCATTTTCTTACTTTTAACATGCTTCATCTATAAAAAAAAAAACATACTTGCATTTCTTCGACAACCCTGAAGCGGGTTATAATTGATTGGTTTTTTTAATCCATTTACCTTTATACAATTATTCTTTCCTACTGTTACATTTATACAGGTAAAATTTAATACGTAACTAACAAACATGCCCCCCCCCCCCCCCGAAGATCAAACTTAGGTCGTCATACTCGCCGTGCAGAAACAAGGCGTCGATTACTTGCAAATCAAACTCATGAACAACTGGCATCTGCAAACCAACAAGCTAGACAAAGGATGATTCAAGTACGTGCGAATGAATCAGCACAGCGACGTGCAGCCAGACTTGAAGAGGAACGGTTGCGGGTACAACAATCCCGTCAGGCATCTTCAGATCTGCTTCGTTCACAACGTAACGAACGCGAGAGGCTGAGACTAGCAGATCGGCGTGAAACAAGGCTCCATGCTCAACAATCCCTGGATTGGGATCGCCTAGCATTTCATTACAACCCTCATGAGGATTATAGTTTAAGCCACCATGTTCACATAGGCACTATGACTGAAGTGTGTCCCTATTGCAAAGCTCTGAAATTTAAGGGAGAAACTAAAGGATTGTGTTGTGCCGCAGGGAAAATTAAACTACCTCAACTGGCAGATCCACCAGAACCATTAAAAACTTTGCTTGCTGGTAATACGGCTGAATCAAAGCATTTTTTATCAAACATCAGGAACTACAACTCATGCTTCCAAATGACGTCGTTCGCTGCAGAACTATTACAGCTCAATTCATGCCAACTTTTAAAGTAAAAGGACAAATTTACCATAAAGTTGGATCTCTGCTTCCATATCCAGATGCTCAACATAAATTTCTACAAATGTATTTTATCGGTGATAACAATGATGAACTGAATGCACGCTGTGGAATTTCAACCAGTATAAAAAGGTCCATTGTTTCCCAACTGCAAGATATGCTCCATAATAAAAACAATTTAGTTCTTTTATTCAAAACTGCCATTGAAATGATGCCATCTGATACACATAAAATTATTATTCATGCTGACAAAACGCCTGCTGGAGAACATGTGCGAAGATTCAATGCTCCAAGTATAGATGAAGTGGCAATTGTTATAGTTGGAGATCAATTTCAACCTAGGGATATTGTTCTTCATAGGAGGAATGACCAATTAACAAACATTGCTGCAACTCATCGATGCTACGATGCCCTGCAATATCCACTCCTTTTTTGGGATGGTGCTGATGGATATCATTTCAATGTTACCATGATAAATCCAGTTAATGGCGAAGAAACGGATAAGAAATGCAGCGCAATGAATTATTACTCATACCAAATTATGATTCGAGAGAACGAAAACAATCACATTCTGAAATGCCGCCAATTGTTCCACCAATACATTGTAGACATGTATGCAAAAATTGAAACTGAACGTCTGCTATTCATCCGTTTGAATCAGTCCAAACTTCGTTCTGAAGAATATGTTCATTTGCGAGATGCAGTTGTAAATGATGGTAATACAACTAATGTTGGAAGACTAACAATTTTACCATCTTCATATTTAGGCAGTCCACGTCATATGCATGAGTACACTCAAGATGCATTTGCATATGTTCGTCTCTATGGGCGTCCTGACCTCTTCATTACTTTTACATGCAACCCAGCTTGGAATGATATAAAACAACTTTTACTTCCTGGTCAATCATCAGTAGATAGACATGATATTACAGCGCGTGTATTCAGACAAAACTTCTGTAATTTAGTTACATCAAAAGACGAATTAATTACAAAAGTATTCCCGGACATCCACATTCATTTTAAGAATCACAGTTGGCTGAGTGAACGAGCCATTCTTGCACCGAAGAACAAAGATGTCCACGAACTCAACAATAATATTCAGTTGAACATTCATGGTGAGTTAGTCACATACAAGTCAGTCGACACTGTTGTTGAAGCAGATGAAGCAGTCAATTATCCCTCAGAGTTTTTGAATTCGCTAGATTTGCCAGGGATTCCACCACATGTACTGCAATTAAAAATTGGTGTACCAATTATCATGCTGCGAAATATTAACCAGCCTAAGCTTTGTAATGGCACACGTCTTTCAGTAAAAAAATTAATGACCAACATCATTGAAGCAACAATTCTTACAGGGCCTTTCAAAGGTGAAGATGTCCTAATTCCGCGCATTCCCATGATTCCAACAGATCTGCCCTTTCAATTTAAGAGATTACAATTCCCAATTCGATTGGCATTTGCTATCACAATCAACAAAGCACAGGGACAATCTTTACAATTTTGTGGCTTATATTTACATAGTGATTGCTTCTCACATGGGCAATTATACGTTGCATGTTCTAGAGTCGGCAAACCGGACAATCTCTTCATCTACACTGAAACGGGAACCACTAAGAATATTGTGTATCCACAAGTATTGGAAAATTAAACCATTCATATTAAATGGCAACTTATGGAACTGGATCAAAATGAACTCCAAAAGGCCACCTCTTCATTTCAACTAACAGCCACAGCAACGCGTGGCCGGGTACAGCTAGTATATATATATATATATATATATATATATATATATATATATATATATATATATATATTGAAATCCTATATTTTTTGGTTCTGTTTCGGAAACGTCAACCATAGATTTTACTGGTGTGACGTATGTACAACGAATGCTTCGAAATAGAGAAAGACAAAGCAAGTATGCCGTTATGAATGTTATCGAAGCCCCCTCCTCTCCATGTTAAGAATGGATTTTAAAACTCTGCCAGTAAAATCTATGGTTGACGATTACGAAAAAGTACCGTTTTTTTTCTTAAATGACTTCTGTATGTGATGTTGTAAAGGGCGCTGATGAAGACGGTGGTTTGGAGTCATATAAAGTATAATACAAAATAAAATATTTTCCAAATTGTCTTGGAAACGATCGTACGCCATATATTCGTTGTGTTTGAATGTTAGGAACTAATATAGATAATGTTCTAATTTTGTTGATCTCAACTCACTTTATACATTATATATATATATATATATATATATATATATATATATATATATATATAATGATTTAATAGTTGTTGTTGACGACGATATCTAGCTGTATTGCAGTTACTTGTACATTGGTTTTCCTAAGCCATATAGAGTTTATTCTCCGTTTGCCGTTTGTTTATATAATTTCGCCCGATTGATAGGGATGTATATATACATATATTTACATTTATTTTTTTTATAGATAAAAATATGTGTTAGCGGATAACTATTATATATATATATATATATATATATATATATATATATATATATATATATATTAACGAAAAAATACGTCCTATAAAGTTAAGAGCGACTAATGCAATTTTTTGCATCTAAATCACTTAGGAAGTGAAACAATCGAAGTAGTAGGGAGCAAAAAAACAACGAACGCTGTAATCACCAATAAAAATAATTACATAAAAATACATTATATATATATATATATATATATATATATATATATATATATATATATATATATATATATATAATAAAAATGTTTGTATAAATAAAACTGTTGTAATATATAAATAGCTCAATTTATTATTGAGCTATTTATATAAACACAGTAAAGATTCTTCGGATTTTTACCCTATGGATACAAACCTTACCTGGATTACTATATATATATATATATATATATATATATATATATTTGTTTTTATCTACATACGTATACGTTTCATCCTTTCAGGAATCGTCAGTGTAGAGAAGATTATTCATATCAAGAAGATTATTCATATCGAGAAGATTATTCATATCGAGAAGATTATTCATATCGAGAAGATTATTCATATCGAGAAGATTATTCATATCGAGAAGATTATTCATATCGAGAAGATTATTCATATCGAGAAGATTATTCATATCGAGAAGATTATTCATATCAAGAAGATTATTCATATCAAGAAGATTATTCATATCGAGAAGATTATTCATATCAAGAAGATTATTCATATCGAGAAGATTATTCATATCGAGAAGATTATTCATATCGAGAAGATTATTCATATCAAGAAGATTATTCATATCGAGAAGATTATTCATATCAAGAAGATTATTCATATCGAGAAGATTATTCATATCAAGAAGATTATTCATATCGAGAAGATTATTCATATCGAGAAGATTATTCATATCGAGAAGATTATTCATATCGAGAAGATTATTCATATCGAGAAGATTATTCATATCAAGAAGATTATTCATATCGAGAAGATTATTCATATCGAGAAGATTATTCATATCAAGAAGATTATTCATATCGAGAAGATTATTCATATCAAGAAGATTATTCATATCGAGAAGATTATTCATATCGAGAAGATTATTCATATCGAGAAGATTATTCATATCAAGAAGATTATTCATATCGAGAAGATTATTCATATCAAGAAGATTATTCATATCAAGAAGATTATTCATATCGAGAAGATTATTCATATCAAGAAGATTATTCATATCGAGAAGATTATTCATATCGAGAAGATTATTCATATCGAGAAGATTATTCATATCGAGAAGATTATTCATATCGAGAAGATTATTCATATCAAGAAGATTATTCATATCGAGAAGATTATTCATATCGAGAAGATTATTCATATCAAGAAGATTATTCATATCGAGAAGATTATTCATATCAAGAAGATTATTCATATCGAGAAGATTATTCATATCGAGAAGATTATTCATATCAAGAAGATTATTCATATCAAGAAGATTATTCATATCAAGAAGATTATTCATATCGAGAAGATTATTCATATCAAGAAGATTATTCATATCGAGAAGATTATTCATATCGAGAAGATTATTCATATCAAGAAGATTATTCATATCGAGAAGATTATTCATATCAAGATTATTCATATCGAGAAGATTATTCATATCAAGAAGATTATTCATATCAAGAAGATTATTCATATCAAGAAGATTATTCATATCGAGAAGATTATTCATATCAAGAAGATTATTCATATCGAGAAGATTATTCATATCAAGAAGATTATTCATATCAAGAAGATTATTCATATCAAGAAGATTATTCATATCAAGAAGATTATTCATATCAAGAAGATTATTCATATCAAGAAGATTATTCATATCAAGAAGATTATTCATATCGAGAAGATTATTCATATCAAGAAGATTATTCATATCGAGAAGATTATTCATATCGAGAAGATTATTCATATCAAGAAGATTATTCATATCAAGAAGATTATTCATATCAAGAAGATTATTCATATCGAGAAGATTATTCATATCAAGAAGATTATTCATATCAAGAAGATTATTCATATCAAGAAGATTATTCATATCGAGAAGATTATTCATATCAAGAAGATTATTCATATCAAGAAGATTATTCATATCAAGAAGATTATTCATACTCGAACCCCGGAACACGTTTCAAACCCAAATTCCAACATCTTAACCCACACGGCCGTTATCAGCAACCCGGTAAATCAGCGAGAGATAAAACCTATTTAAAGGCAGCCGTCGTCAAAGTGTTCGACTACTGAAAGGAACAGGCATTGAAGCATCGATGACGACTCTAAATTCTAAAATAATTGTTTTAGTTTCTTTCCACCAAGTTTTTTCAGGTGTTCACACGTAATAATCTAAAAAAAAAAAGTAGAATTTTTTATTGGGAGGGTTGGGGGGGGGGGGTTTAGCTGAGGGTGTTAATCTAAAAATTTGCCATTATTATTATTAGTAGTAGTAGTAGTAGTAGTAGTAGTAGCATTATTATTATTATTATTATTATTATTATAATTATTATCATCATCATCATCATCATCATCATCATCTCTATCTTGTTTTTCTTTTGACAGTAAAACATATCAATCTACTAAATATCTGTTATATTGACAGTTGTAATAACCGACCAAGTTTTTTATAAATAGGGTAAAAAAAATGAAAATTTTTTTTGACAGAGGGAATGTACAGAATAGTTAAGAAAGCATCCCTGCCGAGCCCTTCTCATGTTAAGAATGGTTTTCTTGACATTTATTAGAAGAGCCAACAAAACAAAAAAGGGGGTGAAAAAAAAAAAAGAGAGGCAAGAAATAAATGTTACCAAAGGCAAGATAAGTTACTCTTCTACCTACCTGGATAAGTTATGTTGTATTCTAACTTATTTTGAAGCATTTTATACTTAAAATTAAAAGTTAGGTTCGAAGACCAGGTTAGAATAAAAAAAAAAAAAATGGCCACCAGACCAGCCTTTCAGCCATTTTTGTTCGAACGAGTTCGCGTGCAAGTTTATTCAGTTCCAGTCGAGACGTCAACGTAGACAGATGCAGCAGCATTCCCTCTCGCCTATCGTCACCATTGATGAGAGGCAGGAATAGACTCGAAACCAACCTGGACTCAATTACATTTCTAGTCTAACACGTGCCTGTCGAACCAACTTGCCTTACATTTGTAGCAGTTACCTCCTCCTTTCAAAACATAACTACACCGGTTTGCCGGTAGGTGTCGCTTTTTCACCGACAGGTGGCACTGTAAAGCGACACCAGAGTTATCTGCCCTTCGGACTATAAAACCCGGTGCGAAACGGAAATTCCCTCTCTTTTTCACCAACCAGCATCGGAAAACAACGCTGGCACAAGCGCTCCGTTTCACTCGCCTTTTGGCCTCGACAGGACGACGCTGACACTAGCGTTCCGTTTCACCTTTTTCTTCTGGTCAATTGGCCTTGGCAGAACGACGCTAATACACTAGCGTTTCGTCTCACGCATTTCTTCTCAATCGGCATAACGACTACCAACACACGTGGGCAAACAACGGTAAGAGTTCTCAACTCGTTTTCTTGGTGTTACGGCTTTCAAAGACTTTTCCTACGCCGGATTCATTTCTTCTTATACCTTTTCAAGAACTGTTTTTCCATCGACACACATGCATACATCACACACTTCACCATTCCACGTACACACACGTTCAATAAACGTTATTTGAACTACCTCATTTTTGTTTATTAATTATTACTCTGTCTTTGCATGCAACATTGCTTGATTTACTGAGCACGTTTATAATCGGGGGAACACGACCCTCGATCCGAACACATTCTTATATTCCTATGTTCCTGTTCTGTTTAAGGAAACTGTAAAATAAAGTTAATTTAATTGTAGGGAAGATGTTGGTATTTTTTTATATGGAACCTGGTGATCTTTTCTGCTTCTTCATCTCAAGCGATCCGAGTCAGATAAGTACAGACGCTACAACAAAATGGCTATCTGCAATCTCCGACAGTCAACCCACACTAACTTTCACTCTAGAAATTAAGCACTAATCACCATTTTTGTTGATCGGACGATCTCAATTTTTTTGTAAATTCGTGTGAAAGGTGATAACGTACGTACGAACATGAAATGCCTTCGCGTATTATGATATAGATATTTTTTGCGTGAGAGAATTGTTTGTATCTTCATTTGTAGAATGTTCGAAGTGAGAAAACTGAATTGGGCTGTTCAAGAAGTGTGTATATATATGTTTGCTTCCTGTCCGTGTGTGTATGCGTGTGGCGGTGTGAGAGGATGTGTGACTTCAGTAGACAGTGTGTGTGTGTGTGTGTGCGTGTGTATGCTGACTTTGTCAGTGCGTCTACTCTACAATTGTTGTTTGTAAGTAATCAACGTTGCGTGGGTGTCAGAAATAGTCAGTCACTCAACCCCATGGTCGAGCGACACATCTGGTCATGACCTCAACGGAACGCAATCACACATTGGCGGACATTGAAAGAGGAAGTTCACGATTAATATCTTGGATTAGCATACTTCCTTGATTTTCTTCTTTTTTTTTTTTTTGAAGGTCATGACAGCGAATAGAGACACTATTATGTCAAACATCCCTTCTCTCGCTTCTTCTTATTTTCTTTCACCTCCATTTTGTTTTTTCGTATTTATTATTTGAGTTTGTTCGATTTTAGTTAATTTTAATAAATTTTAATTTAAAAAAAAGTGTGTATTTATTAGCAATTTGTTTTGCTTTGTTTTGAAATTATGACGTTTTTTTCCCCTAAATATTTTTTTTTTCAAACAAAAGTCTGTAGTTTCGACGCAACTTTTGTTGCTCAAAGACGTTGACTGGAAGATACCAGTCAGGAATCCGTCCTCGCCAATCAGTCTGACAGAAACTGGGCTATTTGCGTGGCCTTTTATCTGTTGGGCTGAAGTATTGGTCCAGAGTAGTCCTAGGAGTTCCACCCTACCAGGCCTTGTCTCCCCTCTTTGGGGTGGAGTAAGTTTATTGCTTACTGCATGAGGCACCCCGACCGGGGAATGCCGACGGGGTTGCCCAGGCAATTTTTAATAGACCAGAGTGGCCCTTCTTTAGGAACGCTGGCTGTATTCTATCCCCCTTCCGCCCTTGTGCCACATTTTCCTGCGGTGGGAAGGAAGTAAATACCAAGTCTGTAATGGACAAATACAGAGTTACTTCCCATTTTCTACATTATTGTTTTTCTTTTCCAAAAAAAAAGTGAAATAAGTCTGTAATGGACGAATACAGAGTTACTTCTCCTTTTTCTACATTATTGTTTTTCTTTTCCAAAAAAGGGGAAATAAGTCTGTAATGGACGAATACAAAGTTACTTCTCCTTTTTCTACATTATTGTTTTTCTTTTCCATAAAAAGGGAAATAAGTCTGTAATGGACGAATACAGAGTTACTTCTCCTTTTTCTACATTATTATTTTTCTTTAAAAAAAAAAGTGAAATAAGTCTGTAATGGACGAATACAGAGTTACTTCCCCTTTTATACATTATTATTTTTCTTTTCAAGAAAAAGGGAAATAAGTCTGTAATTAACGAATACAGAGTTACCCACCAATTTTTGTTTACATGGCTATTCATAATGAAATTTTGATTTTATAGGAAGGAACGCATCTGCAACGAAAACGAGAATCTGACTGACTTTACTTTTTTATATAGAAGAAGAAAGATCTATGTAGGGATAAATGAAAAAAGCTGATTGATCAAACAATATGATCAAATCAACTCATACTGCAAGATATTTTATGTATCGTCTTTATTATCAAAATGTTTCCGTTTCATGTTTACGTCATTTTGTAAATATCTAAAAAATAACATTTATCCACTCATTTATGATGAAGTCTTCTGAGAATAAGCAAGAATATAAAAAATCTCAACATATGATTTGATTTGATTTGATTGTTCGGTCTATCTACTTTTTGTCGAATTTTATGCAAAAGTTTTTTCTTACTCTATATATTACAAGAACTCTGTGAATCTTGCTTGTGAAACAGTGGTTTCAGCGACGGAGTCTGCACCCTATGGTGCACTGGAATGCATCGGGGAGATCAGGCCCTACGTAGAAACAAGTGGAGATCTAGGAACTAGTACATATTTCGACTGTCCAGGCCTTAATCGCTGTGGGCGCCAAGAAGTCTGAGATTGGTTCTTGGGTTGTCGTTGCAATTATCCAGATACAATAAATGACGGTTTCCATATGTCACCCGGGCCCTGTTAATCGCGAATACTGGGGGATATCAACAAAAAAGCGTGTTACGTGTCAGAAGCAGTTACCCACGCATAGGGCCAGTGGAATATCGCTGGGGTCCCCGTTATATTGGTGCCGTGACCAGGATATCGAACACCTGTGCGCGAGTGGCCGACTACGATACCCACGGAAGAAGCAGAGTAAGAGGTGTGGGGTCTATGTTATAAATGGTGCCGCGACCCAGGATCATGGTACTGTGAGGAGTGCCTGGTAACCTCGGGGAAAAAAGATAACAGAGCAAATCCACGGGCGCAACAAACAATTTTTTTTTACCGGTAGAACACTTTGAAAAAAAAAATAGACAGACGGACAAACAGATCCGCGGCAGATCAAACGATTTTTTTTTACCGGCAGAGAGAAAGGTTTGACGGACATCGACACCCGTGTTTGAAAAAAAAAAGAAAGATAGAAAAAGTAAAAGAAAGGAGAGAGAAACAGTTTAACGGGCAGGTACACCCGTGTTTGAAAAAGAGAATAGAAAAAAGGAAAAGAAAAGAGAGAAACAGTTTAACGGACATCGACACCCGTGTTTGAAAAAAAAAAGAAAGATAGAAAAAGTAAAAGAAAGGAGAGAGAAACAGTTTAACGGGCAGGTACACCCGTGTTTGAAAAAGAGAATAGAAAAAAAAAGGAAAAGAAAAGAGAGAAACAGTTTAACGGTCATGTACACCCGTGGTTGAAAAAGAGAATAGAAAAAGAAAAGAGAGAAACAGTTTAACGGGCATGTACACCCATGGTTGAAAAAAAAAAGAGAAAGATAGAAAAAGAGATAGACTGAAAGAAAAAACGTTTTTTTAGACTTTGAGATCGGTCTGGGATCGCGAACTTTTAGTCAATTGATTAGAAGGCCCGGACGAACTCGAAAGATAATAAACAACCAGCCCAGAAGCGGAAGACCACAAGGGCAGCAGAGGAGAGGGGTAAGTGACTCGTTGATTTCTCTTGTTCGTTTGCTCGGTTGTCGGTGTATCGATTGTTGTCCAAACTTTGCACGCGGTTTGGGTAGTTCTGTTGTTGGGGTGGTAAGCTAGAACGCAAGGGGAATGGGTTCGGAGGAGGACCTAGTAAATAGTATGACAGATATGGGGGGAGATGAGACCAGAAAACTAGAGAGACCGATTGGAGGAATACGCGTGCCTTCCTTCAGAGGCCATTCTGCCGATCTAAGAGAATGGTTGGCAGTAATCGAAAAGAAAAGTTTTATTTACGGCTTAGAAAATCACGAGATGGTGCTGCTCGCTCTAGAGGGAGCGAGGGGCCCAGTGTCGCGATTCATTGAGGGGAGGTATGTAGAGAACCCGGGGATCACTTGGACGGAGCTCCGCGAGCAGCTAGTGAGGCAATACGCCAGCGAGCGAACCGCGATTGAGGCCGTACGCAAGTTGACCCGGCTAAGGTTAAACAACGGCGAGGGACTCGACGAGTTAGTCGAACGAATCCAGGGATTGGCGGTTCAGGCCTTCCCGGATGGGGCGATCCGAAATACGGGTCCCATCCAGGCAATCCTGGTGGATGCCCTCGTAGACGGGTTAGGTGCTAGAGAGACCCAGAGGGAGGTACTGAGGGGTCACCCGCTCACACTAGCGGAGGCGCAGAGATTAGCGAGAGACAGTATAAGACTAGGGGAACGTGTAGATAGAGGCAATGGCGAGGAAAGGCCTGGGAGAAGGAAAACGGTGGGGGCAGGGCGAGTCCGGGGCCCCGAATGGAGAGAGGGGGCGGAGAGGATTGGGAGGCAGAATCCGATCCTAGAAGGAAGGCATGGGACCTTCAAAATGAGTACGATAGGCCCGCACCGGCCAGGCAGGTATCAGTCCGCTGGACCTGCAGGGGTGAGGGGCATAGAGCAGCAGAGTGTCCCACAAATTATGGGCGCCCACGCGGCTCGGTTAGACCGAACTGTACTAGGTGTGGTCGGTTCGGACATGAGAGTCGGTGGTGCACAGCAGCATAGATCGGAGGTGAGGAATTAGGATTCCGAACCTTAGTGTGCCACCTGACGCTAGGGTAAAGAACCAGGGAAGCGCCCAGAGGCCACCCCACAGAGTATAAAAAGTAGAGTGGCCACCAGAATGATAAGTTTAGTGAAAGATAGCGAATTTAAATGGGAAGAAGACGGGCTTGAACCCCCCGTAGAGAGAGATCGAATTAAACGCGACTGCTAGGTCGGTTGACGAGTCCAGCGAGTGGGAGGAGAGCGGCAAAATACCCCCCTACCCAGCTCCAGAAGAGACTGAGAGAAAATCGGTTAGCCAAAAAGGTAGAGGAATTACCTATGAAGTTACGGTAGAATGGGAAGAAGACGGGCTTGGGTTTTGTTCGCCGGTTTATGAGAAACCGCAAGAAGCAATGAACCCCCCCGTAGAGAGAGATCGAATTAAACGCGACTGCTGGGTCGGTTGACGAGTCCAGCGAGTGGGAGGAGAGCGGCAAAATACCCCCCTACCCAGCTCCAGAAGAGACTGAGAGAAAATCGGT
>OY744528.1:20256504-20564004 GCA_963556195.1 Sepiola atlantica | reverse complement strand
CCCCTACATATTTTTCAGCAGTTACTTGTTGAGAGGATAAAAAAAAGTGCTTTGTGACAATGTCTTTTTATTTGAGAAATACATTTCTCAACTTTTCATATTACGGAAAGTGGAAATAAATATATAATCTTTATTTATATAAAGTTACATATGTTTATATATTTGTACGTATAAGATTCACTTCTAAACTAATTAACCGATCGTTATGAATTTTAGAAAACAGCTGCTACATGTAATGAGTTGTAATGTGGGCTATATTTAGTTTAATTTAGTTTTATACAAGGGGGTAAAAAGGGGATGGAAACTCTTTGTAAAAATTTACATACCTCAAATTTGTGTGAAATTTTAACAATTGGTATTAGAAATCAATGAATTAATATTCCCCAAATTTCAGTTTCTTTGGAATATTTTAAAGGGTTTTTCCGGGGCATAATAAGGACACAACCTCCCATTTACAAATTCAAATATGTCAGATTAGTATTGAATCATTAGATAACAATTAAGCAAGATTCCCTGAATTTCAATTTTTTCTTAAGACCCCCTTAAGCTTAAGTCTTAAATTTTAGACATTTTCTAGAATCAAAATCATGTAATGGATTTTGATCAAAATTAGAATAAGGATTCTAGACATAAGGTTTAGTATCATTATATCTGGATTTTAATCTTCATAATGGGGACATAAAAGTGGTGGAATTAATTTTACCCGTTCTGGGACGTGTATTCTTTTAATATATGTGTGTGTGTGAGTGTGTATTTGTGTGAAATAGTAAAATAGACTAAACTCTCAAGACTTTCTAGAGCAACTAGTCAAGGAGAAAGATAATTCTGGAATAATTGCAGTGTTCCTTCACTTTTACCAGCATTGTTTCATGTCATCTTAGATGTTTCCCTGCCATTGAACTTAAGTAAGTCTGAGTAAAAAAAAAATGGCAGTTTGGGATTGTGAAATCCTTGCTTTACTAAAAACTCCTTATAGCACAAGTCTCCTCTCCTATACATTGTTTCTTGCCAAACAAGGAAGCCAGTAATCTTATATATTGTTAGATGAAAGAGATTTCATCTAGAAAATAAATATGAAGAACATTTTTTGTATTTAAAGAGGAAGTAACTCTTTGCCCAAGGGTTATCGCCCTTGCTTCAAAGAGATTGTGAGAATTAATTATGTCCCTTGCATAAGTAAGACACCTAAACTAAGAAGTAACTCTTTCTTCAGTTGTAAATGGAGAATAAATATTAATTGTTCTTCTTCTTTGCATGTCTTTGAAGCATTTGGTCATACAACAGTTTCCTACTTTTTTATGCAGTCCTTTGCATTGGTGTTGTACTCTACAAGATCTCTCAAGCTGCATCGGTTGGGGAGTAGAGGTAGTGGGGATCAAGGTAGAAACGTTCATGTCGCAATCCCTGTCAAATAATACCTACTGTTACCTGCGAATGCTACCAAACACTTTGAAGCGAGCCAAAAGATGAGCGATGTCCATAAGCTCAACAAATCTCAGTAGATATTAATTGTTGATTTATACAGAAGAGTTGTATTCAATTCATTCTTTATATTCGTCCTATATCTCACAATAACTACCACTTCACTTCATATATGAAACTCAATGCTGGGTCGGTGTAGGTGATGGGGTGGTAACCAGATACACCCCCCCCCCGCGACCTTGAACGAATGAGAAACACCTCAGTCCATGTTCCCCCTTTCCCCTCCCCCTTCCCCCTCCCTCCTTCCTCCTCCATGAAGAATGCCAAGCCGACATGATTGCTTTTATTTTTCATTCAGAAACCACCAGTCTCACAACCACGTCTGATGATTCTCGTCCTTACGAGAAGAAATAAATT
Source organism: Sepiola atlantica (assembly GCA_963556195.1). Classification (NCBI taxonomy): domain Eukaryota; kingdom Metazoa; phylum Mollusca; class Cephalopoda; order Sepiida; family Sepiolidae; genus Sepiola; species Sepiola atlantica. The sequence goes on along the minus strand of OY744528.1, from coordinate 20,562,165 downwards.
ATAACGTGAAATGACTGGATTGTTGGTTTGAGTTATTTCTTTCTAACTTCTATTATTGATCTGTTTTTATATTGAGCTTTCTGACTCAAGATTCCCCTCATATATATATATATATATATATATATATATATATATATATATATATATATATTAAAAAGGAAGGATGATAGTAATCCGACGTAATGGGAAATGAAAAAGGAAAAACCAAGAGATATTTTTTTTATATATTCAGCAACGTTTCGTCTTTATATTACCTTATATATATATATATATATATATATATATATATATATATATATATATATGTTAGAAAGAAATAACTCAAACCAACAATCCCGTTTTCATTCAGAAACCACCAGTCTCACAACCACGTCTGATGATTCTCGTCCTGGGTTTTTTCTTTTAAACTTCACTATATATATTTATATATACACACACACAAGAGAGAGAGAGAGAGAGAGAGAGAGAGAGAGAGAGAGAGAAAGAGAGAAAGAGAGAGAGAGAGAAAGAGAGAGAGAGAGAAAGAGAGAGGGGGAAATAGAGAGAGAGAGAGTGAGAGAGAAGGAAGGGAAGAGATGTAATAAGATATTGAAGTTATCTTTAACATTTCAACTTTGTAATGGCTGCCAAATGTTTGTGATTAGTTTTGTCTCATATTTTGACCGGTGTAAGGGTAAAAATAATGTGGCGTTTAATTTTTGCCCTTTTCGGTTTGGGGGTATTTTTTAATTTTTTAATTTTGAAAATATTGCCGGGGGGAGGGGGGTCTATTTTATGTTTGAAATATTACAGAGCTGAAACGTCACCTTTTCCTCTCCCGCCCACCGAAAAGATTAATTGATATTTGCAAAATGAAAACAAAAAGAAAATTTGAAAAATATATTTCACTTCCATTTTTAACTAAACACTTTTGATTTTATTATTTGTTATCGCAAAAAAATCAGAAAATAAATTATTATTTACAAAAAAAAATCGAACAGGCAAAATAATAGGGTGTATTATTTTTGCTCTTACACCGGTTGAAATGAGGGACAAAACTAATCGCAAACATTTGTCAGCCATTACAGAGTTTAAATGTTCAAGATAACCGATATTGATAGGCAATTAACTTGACAGAGTGACAATTGCAATTCTTTATACACATGAAAAGAAAAGGAAAAATGTTGATTCCCGCCCCCCCCCCGCAACACTTGGCAGAAGAGCGAGTGGGGGGGGGAGTAAAGAGATAGAGTAAAGAGAAAGAGAGATGAAGTAAAGAGATAAGGAGAGATAGGGTAAAGAGGAAGAGAGAGAGGGGGTAAAGAGGAAGAGAGGGAGGGAGGTAAGAGATAAAGATAGATAGGGTAGAGAGAGAGAGAGAGAGAGAGAGGGTAAAGAGGAAGAGGGAGGGGGTGAAGAGATAAAGATAGATAGGGTAGAGAGAGAGAGAGGGGGGGTAAAGAGGGAGAGGGTGGGGGGTAAAGAGATAAAGATAGATAGGGTAGAGAGAGAGAGAGAGAGAGGGGGTGAAGAGATAAAGAGAGATAAAGAGAGATAAAGAGAGAGAGAGAGAGTGCAGATAAATAGGGGTGTCCAGGAGGTCCAAAATGACTGTCCATGATGACCCTCTAACCAGGCTTTCCTTCCCAAATGAATTGTCGGTGTGAAGGCCCATCTCTTACCCTCCCTGACTTAAAAAAAAAAAGGGGAAAGAAAAGAAAAACAATAGTCTCCTCCTGACTAGAGAGAAATTAGACCCTAATGACGGGTCAGAGGTCAGAGGTCAGAGTTGGTCTCCCTCCTCCATTGTTCGTAATCTAAAACCCAGCATCCTTTGTCTGAGAAGAGGGGGGACTTGGGGTTTGGAGGAGGGGACTAACAACCATTAAATGCATACTTGGTGTGAACATTGTCATCTCTATAAAGCTGAAGTCAATTTCCTTTTTTTTTGGGGGGGGGAGGGTGATGATGATGATGATGATGATGATGATGATGATGATGATGATGATGATGATGATGATGATGTAGCCCAATGGTTAGAGGAATGGTTAACCAGCTGTGGGATGGGATCTGTGTAACCGACGGTTATGCTTTTGTATGTTGGGATTTTGTTTGTTTTTGTTTTGTTTTTGTTACTTCTGCAGAAGTTTCCGTCGTCGTTCGTGGCGTCGTCGGCGTCTGTCTTCGGGGAACCCAGGTTCTTGATTGTCTTTAGATACAATCACTCGGACGCCGATGTTTAGTTTTTAAAAAGATCTATTAATCAGAAAAGAAGAGTCATTGAACAAACCAGAGAGAGAAACCATTGCTTTACAGTTACTTGTGTGTGTGCATGCGAGAGAGAGAGAGAGAGAGAGAGAGAGAGAGAGAAAGAGAGAGATAGATAGGTTGTCTCATTACACCAAGCTACGTTGAGTGTGCCTACGCCTTAGGAGATGACACCTTCTACATGTTCTCTTTGCTTGAAGTTTGAAAGGAAAGAGGCAGCATTATCTCTGCCCAGAACTCACATGAGTTCATCAACTTCCGCTCTAGAGTCACCTCTGACCCCTAGGTGTCACTCAAACGTTTCCATTCAGACAAGAAGGGCTTTCGATATGTAACAGCAGGATGAACAGTCAGATGGGCGTCCTCATAAACTTTTATGTATTTTTCTCTTCACAACGTTCCAGCTGCTGTATCTTCTGAAGAACAACTTGGGACTAATTGTACCGCTTCATAACAAAACACTAGCTGCAAACCTCAAACCGCTTTGTGGCTATTCATTAGAAATGAACCTAAAACTGCTTTGTAGCGATTCACGAGCTATGAACCACAACCCACTCCATCATAGCAACTCATGAGATACGAACCTCAAACAGCTCTGTCATAGTGATTCACAAGCTACGAACCTCGAACGATTTCATAACGAATCATCAACTACAAACCTTGAACCGCTTCATAACAAATCACCAACTACAAACCTTGAACCGCTTCATAACAAATCACCAACTACAAACCTTGAACTGCTTCATAACAAATCACCAACTACAAACCTTGAACCGCTTCATAACAAATCACCAACTACAAACCTTGAACTGCTTCATAACAAATCACCAACTACAAACCTTGAACCGCTTAATAACAAATCACCAACTACAAACCTTGAACCGCTTAATAACAAATCACCAACTACAAACCTTGAACCGCTTCATAACAAATCACGAACTACAAACCTTGAACCGCTTCATAACGAATCACCAATTACAAACCTTGAACTGCTTCATAACAAATCACCAACTACAAACCTTGAACCGCTTAATAACAAATCACCAACGACAAACCTTGAACCGCTTAATAACAAATCACCAACTACAAACCTTGAACCGCTTCATAACGAATCACCAATTACAAACCTTGAACCGCTTAATAACAAATCACCAACTACAAACCTTGAACCGCTTAATAACAAATCACCAACTACAAACCTTGAACCGCTTCATAACGAATCACCAATTACAAACCTTGAACCGCTTAATAACAAATCACCAACTACAAACCTTGAACCGCTTAATAACAAATCACCAACTACAAACCTTGAACCGCTTAATAACGAATCACCAATTACAAACCTTGAACCGCTTCATAACGAATCACCAATTACAAACCTTGAACCGCTTCATAACGAATCACCAACTACAAACCTTGAACCGCTTAATAACAAATCACCAACTACAAACCTTGAACTGCTTAATAACAAATCACCAACTACAAACCTTGAACCGCTTCATAACGAATCACCAACTACAAACCTTGAACCGCTTAATAACAAATCACCAACTACAAACCTTGAACCGCTTAATAACAAATCACCAACTACAAACCTTGAACCGCTTCATAACGAATCACCAATTACAAACCTTGAACCGCTTAATAACAAATCACCAACTACAAACCTTGAACCGCTTAATAACAAATCACCAACTACAAACCTTGAACCGCTTCATAACGAATCACCAATTACAAACCTTGAACCGCTTCATAACGAATCACCAATTACAAACCTTGAACCGCTTCATAACGAATCACCAACTACAAACCTTGAACCGCTTAATAACAAATCACCAACTACAAACCTTGAACTGCTTAATAACAAATCACCAACTACAAACCTTGAACCGCTTCATAACGAATCACCAACTACAAACCTTGAACCGCTTAATAACAAATCACCAACTACAAACCTTGAACCGCTTAATAACAAATCACCAACTACAAACCTTGAACCGCTTCATAACGAATCACTAATTACAAACCTTGAACCGCTTAATAACAAATCACCAACTACAAACCTTGAACTGCTTCATAACGAATAACCAACTACAAACCTTGAACCGCTTCATAACAAATCACCAACTACAAACCTTGAACCGCTTAATAACAAATCACCAACTACAAACCTTGAACCGCTTAATAACAAATCACCAACTACAAACCTTGAACCGCTTAATAACAAATCACCAACTACAAACCTTGAACCGCTTAATAACAAATCACCAACTACAAACCTTGAACCGCTTAATAACAAATCACCAACTACAAACCTTGAACCGCTTCATAACGAATCACCAATTACAAACCTTGAACCGCTTAATAACAAATCACCAACTACAAACCTTGAACCGCTTAATAACAAATCACCAACTACAAACCTTGAACCGCTTCATAACGAATCACCAATTACAAACCTTGAACCGCTTCATAACGAATCACCAACTACAAACCTTGAACCGCTTCATAACGAATCACCAACTACAAACCTTGAACCGCTTAATAACAAATCACCAACTACAAACCTTGAACCGCTTAATAACAAATCACCAACTACAAACCTTGAACCGCTTAATAACAAATCACCAACTACAAACCTTGAACCGCTTAATAACAAATCACGAACTACAAACCTTGAACCGCTTAATAACAAATCACCAATTACAAACCTTGAACTGCTTAATAACAAATCACCAACTACAAACCTTGAACCGCTTAATAACAAATCACGAACTACAAACCTTGAACCGCTTCATAACGAATCACCAATTACAAACCTTAGACCGCTTAATAACAAATCACCAACTACAAACCTTGAACCGCTTAATAACAAATCACCAACTACAAACCTTGAACCGCTTCATAACGAATCACCAATTACAAACCTTGAACCGCTTCATAACGAATCACCAACTACAAACCTTGAACCGCTTCATAACGAATCACCAACTACAAACCTTGAACCGCTTAATAACAAATCACCAACTACAAACCTTGAACCGCTTAATAACAAATCACCAACTACAAACCTTGAACCGCTTCATAACGAATCACCAATTACAAACCTTGAACCGCTTAATAACAAATCACCAACTACAAACCTTGAACTGCTTCATAACGAATAACCAACTACAAACCTTGAACCGCTTCATAACAAATCACCAACTACAAACCTTGAACCGCTTAATAACAAATCACCAACTACAAACCTTGAACCGCTTAATAACAAATCACCAACTACAAACCTTGAACCGCTTAATAACAAATCACCAACTACAAACCTTGAACCGCTTAATAACAAATCACCAACTACAAACCTTGAACCGCTTAATAACAAATCACCAACTACAAACCTTGAACCGCTTCATAACGAATCACCAATTACAAACCTTGAACCGCTTAATAACAAATGACCAACTACAAACCTTGAACCGCTTAATAACAAATCACCAACTACAAACCTTGAACCGCTTCATAACGAATCACCAATTACAAACCTTGAACCGCTTCATAACGAATCACCAACTACAAACCTTGAACCGCTTCATAACGAATCACCAACTACAAACCTTGAACCGCTTAATAACAAATCACCAACTACAAACCTTGAACCGCTTAATAACAAATCACCAACTACAAACCTTGAACCGCTTAATAACAAATCACCAACTACAAACCTTGAACCGCTTAATAACAAATCACGAACTACAAACCTTGAACCGCTTCATAACGAATCACCAATTACAAACCTTGAACTGCTTCATAACAAATCACCAACTACAAACCTTGAACCGCTTAATAACAAATCACCAACTACAAACCTTGAACCGCTTAATAACAAATCACCAACTACAAACCTTGAACCGCTTAATAACAAATCACCAACTACAAACCTTGAACCGCTTAATAACAAATCACCAACTACAAACCTTGAACCGCTTAATAACAAATCACCAACTACAAACCTTGAACCGCTTCATAACGAATCACCAATTACAAACCTTGAACTGCTTCATAACAAATCACCAACTACAAACCTTGAACCGCTTAATAACAAATCACCAACTACAAACCTTGAACCGCTTAATAACAAATCACCAACTACAAACCTTGAACCGCTTAATAACAAATCACCAACTACAAACCTTGAACCGCTTAATAACAAATCACCAACTACAAACCTTGAACCGCTTAATAACAAATCACCAACTACAAACCTTGAACCGCTTAATAACAAATCACCAACTACAAACCTTGAACCGCTTAATAACAAATCACCAACTACAAACCTTGAACCGCTTAATAACAAATCACCAACTACAAACCTTGAACCGCTTAATAACAAATCACCAACTACAAACCTTGAACCGCTTAATAACAAATCACCAACTACAAACCTTGAACCGCTTAATAACAAATCACCAACTACAAACCTTGAACCGCTTCATAACAAATCACGAACTACAAACCTTGAACCGCTTAATAACAAATCACCAACTACAAACCTTGAACCGCTTAATAACAAATCACCAACTACAAACCTTGAACCGCTTAATAACAAATCACCAACTACAAACCTTGAACCGCTTAATAACAAATCACCAACTACAAACCTTGAACCGCTTAATAACAAATCACCAACTACAAACCTTGAACCGCTTAATAACAAATCACCAACTACAAACCTTGAACCGCTTCATAACAAATCACGAACTACAAACTTTGAACCGCTTCATAACGAATCACCAATTACAAACCTTGAACTGCTTCATAACAAATCACCAACTACAAACCTTGAACCGCTTAATAACAAATCACCAACTACAAACCTTGAACCGCTTAATAACAAATCACCAACTACAAACCTTGAACCGCTTCATAACAAATCACGAACTACAAACCTTGAACCGCTTCATAACGAATCACCAATTACAAACCTTGAACTGCTTCATAACAAATCACCAACTACAAACCTTGAACCGCTTAATAACAAATCACCAACTACAAACCTTGAACCGCTTAATAACAAATCACCAACTACAAACCTTGAACCGCTTAATAACAAATCACCAACTACAAACCTTGAACCGCTTAATAACAAATCACCAACTACAAACCTTGAACCGCTTAATAACAAATCACCAACTACAAACCTTGAACCGCTTCATAACAAATCACCAACTACAAACCTTGAACCGCTTAATAACAAATCACCAACTACAAACCTTGAACCGCTTAATAACAAATCACCAACTACAAACCTTGAACCGCTTAATAACAAATCACCAACTACAAACCTTGAACCGCTTAATAACAAATCACGAACTACAAACCTTGAACCGCTTAATAACGAATCACCAATTACAAACCTTGAACTGCTTCATAACAAATCACCAACTACAAACCTTGAACCGCTTAATAACAAATCACCAACTACAAACCTTGAACCGCTTAATAACAAATCACCAACTACAAACCTTGAACCGCTTCATAACAAATCACGAACTACAAACCTTGAACCGCTTAATAACAAATCACCAACTACAAACCTTGAACCGCTTAATAACAAATCACCAACTACAAACCTTGAACTGCTTAATAACAAATCACCAACTACAAACCTTGAACCGCTTAATAACAAATCACCAACTACAAACCTTGAACCGCTTAATAACAAATCACCAACTACAAACCTTGAACCGCTTAATAACAAATCACCAACTACAAACCTTGAACCGCTTCATAACAAATCACGAACTACAAACCTTGAACCGCTTCATAACGAATCACCAATTACAAACCTTGAACTGCTTCATAACAAATCACCAACTACAAACCTTGAACCGCTTAATAACAAATCACCAACTACAAACCTTGAACCGCTTAATAACAAATCACCAACTACAAACCTTGAACCGCTTAATAACAAATCACCAACTACAAACCTTGAACCGCTTAATAACAAATAACCAACTACAAACCTTGAACCGCTTCATAACAAATCACGAACTACAAACCTTGAACCGCTTAATAACAAATCACCAACTACAAACCCTACAAACCTTGAACCGCTTCATAACGAATCACGAACTACAAACCTTGAACCGCTTAATAACAAATCACCAACTACAAACCTTGAACCGCTTAATAACAAATCACCAACTACAAACCTTGAACCGCTTAATAACAAATCACCAACTACAAACCTTGAACCGCTTCATAACAAATCACGAACTACAAACCTTGAACCGCTTAATAACAAATCACCAACTACAAACCTTGAACCGCTTAATAACAAATCACCAACTACAAACCTTGAACTGCTTCATAACAAATCACCAACTACAAACCTTGAACCGCTTAATAACAAATCACCAACTACAAACCTTGAACCGCTTCATAACAAATCACAAACTACAAACCTTGAACCGCTTAATAACAAATCACCAACTACAAACCTTGAACCGCTTAATAACAAATCACGAACTACAAACCTTGAACCGCTTCATAACGAATCACCAATTACAAACCTTGAACTGCTTCATAACAAATCACCAACTACAAACCTTGAACCGCTTCATAACAAATCACCAACTACAAACCTTGAACCGCTTAATAACAAATCACCAACTACAAACCTTGAACCGCTTCATAACGAATCACCAATTACAAACCTTGAACTGCTTCATAACGAATCACCAACTACAAACCTGTAACCGCTTAATAACAAATCACCAATTACAAACCTTGAACCGCTTAATAACAAATCACCAACTACAAACCTTGACCCGCTTAATAACAAATCACCAATTACAAACCTTGAACCGCTTAATAACAAATAACCAACTACAAACCTTGAACCACTTAATAACAAATCACCAACTACAAACCTTGAACCGCTTAATAACAAATCACGAACTACAAACCTTGAACCGCTTCATAACGAATCACCAACTACAAACCTTGAACCGCTTAATAACAAATCACCAACTACAAACCTTGAACCGCTTAATAACAAATCACCAACTACAAACCTTGAACCGCTTAATAACAAATCACCAACTACAAACCTTGAACCGCTTAATAACAAATCACCAATTACAAACCTTGAACCGCTTAATAACAAATCACCAACTACAAACCTTGAACCGCTTAATAACAAATCACCAACTACAAACCTTGAACCGCTTAATAACAAATCACCAACTACAAACCTTGAACCGCTTAATAACAAATCACCAACTACAAACCTTGAACCGCTTAATAACAAATCACCAACTACAAACCTTGAACCGCTTAATAACAAATCACCAACTACAAACCTTGAACCGCTTAATAACAAATCACCAACTACAAACCTTGAACCGCTTAATAACAAATCACCAACTACAAACCTTGAACCGCTTAATAACAAATCACCAACTACAAACCTTGAACCGCTTCATAACGAATCACCAATTACAAACCTTGAACCGCTTAATAACAAATCACCAATTACAAACCTTGAACCGCTTAATAACAAATCACCAACTACAAACCTTGAACCGCTTAATAACAAATCACCAACTACAAACCTTGAACCGCTTAATAACAAATCACGAACTACAAACCTTGAACCGCTTCATAACGAATCACCAACTACAAACCTTGAACCGCTTAATAACAAATCACCAACTACAAACCTTGAACCGCTTAATAACAAATCACCAACTACAAACCTTGAACCGCTTAATAACAAATCACGAACTACAAACCTTGAACCGCTTCATAACGAATCACCAACTACAAACCTTGAACCGCTTAATAACAAATCACCAACTACAAACCTTGAACCGCTTAATAACAAATCACCAACTACAAACCTTGAACCGCTTAATAACAAATCACCAACTACAAACCTTGAACCGCTTAATAACAAATCACCAACTACAAACCTTGAACCGCTTAATAACAAATCACCAATTACAAACCTTGAACCGCTTAATAACAAATCACCAACTACAAACCTTGAACCGCTTAATAACAAATCACCAACTACAAACCTTGAACCGCTTAATAACAAATCACCAACTACAAACCTTGAACCGCTTAATAACAAATCACCAACTACAAACCTTGAACCGCTTAATAACAAATCACCAACTACAAACCTTGAACCGCTTAATAACAAATCACCAACTACAAACCTTGAACCGCTTAATAACAAATCACCAACTACAAACCTTGAACCGCTTAATAACAAATCACCAACTACAAACCTTGAACCGCTTCATAACGAATCACCAATTACAAACCTTGAACCGCTTAATAACAAATCACCAACTACAAACCTTGAACCGCTTAATAACAAATCACCAACTACAAACCTGTAACCGCTTAATAACAAATCACCAACTACAAACCTTGAACCGCTTAATAACAAATCACCAACTACAAACCTTGAACCGCTTAATAACAAATCACCAACTACAAACCTTGAACCGCTTAATAACAAATCACCAACTACAAACCTTGAACCGCTTAATAACAAATCACCAACTACAAACCTTGAACCGCTTAATAACAAATCACCAACTACAAACCTTGAACCGCTTAATAACAAATCACCAACTACAAACCTTGAACCGCTTAATAACAAATCACCAACTACAAACCTTGAACCGCTTAATAACAAATCACCAACTACAAACCTTGAACCGCTTCATAACGAATCACCAATTACAAACCTTGAACCGCTTAATAACAAATCACCAACTACAAACCTTGAACCGCTTAATAACAAATCACCAACTACAAACCTGTAACCGCTTAATAACAAATCACCAACTACAAACCTTGAACCGCTTAATAACAAATCACCAACTACAAACCTTGAACCGCTTAATAACAAATCACCAACTACAAACCTTGAACCGCTTAATAACAAATCACCAATTACAAACCTTGAACCGCTTAATAACAAATCACCAACTACAAACCTTGAACCGCTTAATAACAAATCACCAACTACAAACCTTGAACCGCTTAATAACAAATCACCAACTACAAACCTTGAACCGCTTAATAACAAATCACCAACTACAAACCTTGAACCGCTTAATAACAAATCACCAACTACAAACCTTGAACCGCTTAATAACAAATCACCAACTACAAGCCTTGAACCGCTTAATAACAAATCACCAACTACAAACCTTGAACCGCTTCATAACGAATCACCAATTACAAACCTTGAACCGCTTAATAACAAATCACCAACTACAAACCTTGAACCGCTTAATAACAAATCACCAACTACAAACCTGTAACCGCTTAATAACAAATCACCAACTACAAACCTTGAACCGCTTAATAACAAATCACCAACTACAAACCTTGAACCGCTTAATAACAAATCACCAACTACAAACCTTGAACCGCTTAATAACAAATCACCAACTACAAACCTTGAACCGCTTAATAACAAATCACCAATTACAAACCTTGAACCGCTTAATAACAAATCACCAACTACAAACCTTGAACCGCTTAATAACAAATCACCAACTACAAACCTTGAACCGCTTAATAACAAATCACCAACTACAAACCTTGAACCGCTTAATAACAAATCACCAACTACAAACCTTGAACCGCTTCGTAACAAATCACCAACTACAAACCTTGAACCGCTTAATAACAAATCACCAACTACAAACCTTGAACCGCTTCATAACGAATCACCAATTACAAACCTTGAACCGCTTAATAACAAATCACCAACTACAAACCTTGAACCGCTTAATAACAAATCACCAACTACAAACCTGTAACCGCTTAATAACAAATCACCAACTACAAACCTGTAACCGCTTAATAACAAATCACCAACTACAAACCTTGAACCGCTTAATAACAAATCACCAACTACAAACCTTGAACCGCTTAATAACAAATCACCAACTACAAACCTTGAACCGCTTAATAACAAATCACCAATTACAAACCTTGAACCGCTTAATAACAAATCACCAACTACAAACCTTGAACCGCTTAATAACAAATCACCAACTACAAACCTTGAACCGCTTAATAACAAATCACCAACTACAAACCTTGAACCGCTTAATAACAAATCACCAACTACAAACCTGTAACCGCTTAATAACAAATCACCAACTACAAACCTTGAACCGCTTAATAACAAATCACCAACTACAAACCTTGAACCGCTTAATAACAAATCACCAACTACAAACCTTGAACCGCTTAATAACAAATCACCAACTACAAACCTTGAACCGCTTAATAACAAATCACCAATTACAAACCTTGAACCGCTTAATAACAAATCACCAATTACAAACCTTGAACCGCTTAATAACAAATCACCAACTACAAACCTTGAACCGCTTAATAACAAATCACCAACTACAAACCTTGAACCGCTTAATAACAAATCACCAACTACAAACCTTGAACCGCTTAATAACAAATCACCAACTACAAACCTTGAACCGCTTTATAACGAATCACCAATTACAAACCTTGAACCGCTTAATAACAAATCACCAACTACAAACCTGTAACCGCTTAATAACAAATCACCAACTACAAACCTGTAACCGCTTAATAACAAATCACCAACTACAAACCTGTAACCGCTTAATAACAAATCACCAACTACAAACCTTGAACCGCTTAATAACAAATCACCAACTACAAACCTTGAACCGCTTTATAACAAATCACCAACTACAAACCTTGAACCGCTTAATAACAAATCACCAACTACAAACCTTGAACCGCTTAATAACAAATCACCAACTACAAACCTTGAACCGCTTCATAACGAATCACCAATTACAAACCTTGAACCGCTTAATAACAAATCACCAACTACAAACCTTGAACCGCTTAATAACAAATCACCAACTACAAACCTGTAACCGCTTAATAACAAATCACCAACTACAAACCTGTAACCGCTTAATAACAAATCACCAACTACAAACCTGTAACCGCTTAATAACAAATCACCAACTACAAACCTTGAACCGCTTAATAACAAATCACCAACTACAAACCTTGAACCGCTTTATAACAAATCACCAACTACAAACCTTGAACCGCTTAATAACAAATCACCAACTACAAACCTTGAACCGCTTAATAACAAATCACCAACTACAAACCTGTAACCGCTTAATAACAAATCACCAACTACAAACCTTGAACCGCTTAATAACAAATCACCAACTACAAACCTTGAACCGCTTAATAACAAATCACCAACTACAAACCTTGAACCGCTTAATAACAAATCACCAACTACAAACCTGTAACCGCTTAATAACAAATCACCAACTACAAACCTTGAACCGCTTAATAACAAATCACCAACTACAAACCTTGAACCGCTTAATAACAAATCACCAACTACAAACCTTGAACCGCTTAATAACAAATCACCAACTACAAACCTTGAACCGCTTAATAACAAATCACCAACTACAAACCTTGAACCGCTTAATAACAAATCACCAACTACAAACCTTGAACCGCTTAATAACAAATCACCAATTACAAACCTTGAACCGCTTAATAACAAATCACCAACTACAAACCTTGAACCGCTTAATAACAAATCACCAACTACAAACCTTGAACCGCTTAATAACAAATCACCAACTACAAACCTTGAACCGCTTAATAACAAATCACCAACTACAAACCTTGAACCGCTTAATAACAAATCACCAACTACAAACCTTAAACCGCTTAATAACAAATCACCAACTACAAACCTTGAACCGCTTAATAACAAATCACCAACTACAAACCTTGAATCGCTTAATAACAAATCACCAACTACAAACCTTGAACCGCTTAATAACAAATCACCAACTACAAACCTTGAACCGCTTAATAACAAATCACCAACTACAAACCTTGAACCGCTTAATAACAAATCACCAATTACAAACCTTGAACCGCTTAATAACAAATCACCAACTACAAACCTTGAACCGCTTAATAACAAATCACCAACTACAAACCTTGAACCGCTTAATAACAAATCACCAACTACAAACCTTGAACCGCTTAATAACAAATCACCAACTACAAACCTTGAACCGCTTAATAACAAATCACCAACTACAAACCTTGAACCGCTTAATAACAAATCACCAACTACAAACCTTGAACCGCTTAATAACAAATCACCAACTACAAACCTTGAACCGCTTAATAACAAATCACCAATTACAAACCTTGAACCGCTTAATAACAAATCACCAACTACAAACCTTGAACCGCTTAATAACAAATCACCAACTACAAACCTTGAACCGCTTAATAACAAATCACCAACTACAAACCTTGAACCGCTTAATAACAAATCACCAACTACAAACCTTGAACCGCTTAATAACAAATCACCAACTACAAACCTGTAACCGCTTAATAACAAATCACCAACTACAAACCTTGAACCGCTTAATAACAAATCACCAACTACAAACCTTGAACCGCTTAATAACAAATCACCAACTACAAACCTTGAACCGCTTAATAACAAATCACCAACTACAAACCTTGAACCGCTTAATAACAAATCACCAACTACAAACCTTGAACCGCTTAATAACAAATCACCAACTACAAACCTTGAACCGCTTAATAACAAATCACCAACTACAAACCTTGAACCGCTTAATAACAAATCACCAATTACAAACCTTGAACCGCTTAATAACAAATCACCAACTACAAACCTTGAACCGCTTAATAACAAATCACCAACTACAAACCTTGAACCGCTTAATAACAAATCACCAACTACAAACCTTGAACCGCTTAATAACAAATCACCAACTACAAACCTGTAACCGCTTAATAACAAATCACCAACTACAAACCTTGAACCGCTTAATAACAAATCACCAACTACAAACCTTGAACCGCTTAATAACAAATCACCAACTACAAACCTTGAACCGCTTAATAACAAATCACCAACTACAAACCTTGAACCGCTTAATAACAAATCACCAACTACAAACCTTGAACCGCTTAATAACAAATCACCAACTACAAACCTTGAACCGCTTAATAACAAATCACCAACTACAAACCTTGAACCGCTTAATAACAAATCACCAATTACAAACCTTGAACCGCTTAATAACAAATCACCAACTACAAACCTTGAACCGCTTAATAACAAATCACCAACTACAAACCTTGAACCGCTTAATAACAAATCACCAACTACAAACCTTGAACCGCTTAATAACAAATCACCAACTACAAACCTTGAACCGCTTAATAACAAATCACCAACTACAAACCTTGAACCGCTTAATAACAAATCACCAACTACAAACCTGTAACCGCTTAATAACAAATCACCAACTACAAACCTTGAACCGCTTAATAACAAATCACCAACTACAAACCTTGAACCGCTTAATAACAAATCACCAACTACAAACCTTGAACCGCTTAATAACAAATCACCAACTACAAACCTGTAACCGCTTAATAACAAATCACCAACTACAAACCTTGAACCGCTTAATAACAAATCACCAACTACAAACCTTGAACCGCTTAATAACAAATCACCAACTACAAACCTTGAACCGCTTAATAACAAATCACCAACTACAAACCTTGAACCACTTAATAACAAATCACCAATTACAAACCTTGAACCGCTTAATAACAAATCACCAACTACAAACCTTGAACCGCTTAATAACAAATCACCAATTACAAACCTTGAACCGCTTAATAACAAATCACCAACTACAAACCTTGAACCGCTTAATAACAAATCACCAACTACAAACCTTGAACCGCTTAATAACAAATCACCAACTACAAACCTTGAACCGCTTAATAACAAATCACGAACTACAAACCTTGAACCGCTTAATAACAAATCACGAACTACAAACCTTGAACCGCTTAATAACAAATCACCAACTACAAACCTTGAACCGCTTAATAACAAATCACCAACTACAAACCTTGAACCGCTTAATAACAAATCACCAACTACAAACCTTGAACCGCTTAATAACAAATCACCAACTACAAACCTTGAACCGCTTAATAACAAATCACCAACTACAAACCTTGAACCGCTTAATAACAAATCACCAACTACAAACCTTGAACCGCTTAATAACAAATCACGAACTACAAACCTTGAACCGCTTCATAACGAATCACCAATTACAAACCTTGAACCGCTTAATAACAAATCACCAACTACAAACCTTGAACCGCTTAATAACAAATCACCAACTACAAACCTTGAACCGCTTCATAACGAATCACCAATTACAAACCTTGAACTGCTTCATAACGAATCACCAACTACAAACCTTGAACCGCTTAATAACAAATCACCAACCACAAACCTTGAACCGCTTAATAACAAATCACCAACTACAAACCTTGAACCGCTTAATAACAAATCACCAACTACAAACCTTGAACCGCTTCATAACAAATCACCAATTACAAACCTTGAACTGCTTCATAACGAATCACCAACTACAAACCTTGAACCGCTTAATAACAAATCACCAACTACAAACCTTGAACCGCTTAATAACAAATCACCAACTACAAACCTTGAACCGCTTCGTAACAAATCACCAACTACAAACCTTGAACCGCTTAATAACAAATCACCAACTACAAACCTTGAACCGCTTCATAACGAATCACCAATTACAAACCTTGAACCGCTTAATAACAAATCACCAACTACAAACCTTGAACCGCTTAATAACAAATCACCAACTACAAACCTGTAACCGCTTAATAACAAATCACCAACTACAAACCTGTAACCGCTTAATAACAAATCACCAACTACAAACCTTGAACCGCTTAATAACAAATCACCAACTACAAACCTTGAACCGCTTAATAACAAATCACCAACTACAAACCTTGAACCGCTTAATAACAAATCACCAATTACAAACCTTGAACCGCTTAATAACAAATCACCAACTACAAACCTTGAACCGCTTAATAACAAATCACCAACTACAAACCTTGAACCGCTTAATAACAAATCACCAACTACAAACCTTGAACCGCTTAATAACAAATCACCAACTACAAACCTGTAACCGCTTAATAACAAATCACCAACTACAAACCTTGAACCGCTTAATAACAAATCACCAACTACAAACCTTGAACCGCTTAATAACAAATCACCAACTACAAACCTTGAACCGCTTAATAACAAATCACCAACTACAAACCTTGAACCGCTTAATAACAAATCACCAATTACAAACCTTGAACCGCTTAATAACAAATCACCAATTACAAACCTTGAACCGCTTAATAACAAATCACCAACTACAAACCTTGAACCGCTTAATAACAAATCACCAACTACAAACCTTGAACCGCTTAATAACAAATAACCAACTACAAACCTTGAACCGCTTAATAACAAATCACCAACTACAAACCTTGAACCGCTTCATAACGAATCACCAATTACAAACCTTGAACCGCTTAATAACAAATCACCAACTACAAACCTGTAACCGCTTAATAACAAATCACCAACTACAAACCTGTAACCGCTTAATAACAAATCACCAACTACAAACCTGTAACCGCTTAATAACAAATCACCAACTACAAACCTTGAACCGCTTAATAACAAATCACCAACTACAAACCTTGAACCGCTTTATAACAAATCACCAACTACAAACCTTGAACCGCTTAATAACAAATCACCAACTACAAACCTTGAACCGCTTAATAACAAATCACCAACTACAAACCTTGAACCGCTTCATAACGAATCACCAATTACAAACCTTGAACCGCTTAATAACAAATCACCAACTACAAACCTTGAACCGCTTAATAACAAATCACCAACTACAAACCTGTAACCGCTTAATAACAAATCACCAACTACAAACCTGTAACCGCTTAATAACAAATCACCAACTACAAACCTGTAACCGCTTAATAACAAATCACCAACTACAAACCTTGAACCGCTTAATAACAAATCACCAACTACAAACCTTGAACCGCTTTATAACAAATCACCAACTACAAACCTTGAACCGCTTAATAACAAATCACCAACTACAAACCTTGAACCGCTTAATAACAAATCACCAACTACTAACCTGTAACCGCTTAATAACAAATCACCAACTACAAACCTTGAACCGCTTAATAACAAATCACCAACTACAAACCTTGAACCGCTTAATAACAAATCACCAACTACAAACCTTGAACCGCTTCATAACAAATCACCAACTACAAACCTGTAACCGCTTAATAACAAATCACCAACTACAAACCTTGAACCGCTTAATAACAAATCACCAACTACAAACCTTGAACCGCTTAATAACAAATCACCAACTACAAACCTTGAACCGCTTAATAACAAATCACCAACTACAAACCTTGAACCGCTTAATAACAAATCACCAACTACAAACCTTGAACCGCTTAATAACAAATCACCAACTACAAACCTTGAACCGCTTAATAACAAATCACCAATTACAAACCTTGAACCGCTTAATAACAAATCACCAACTACAAACCTTGAACCGCTTAATAACAAATCACCAACTACAAACCTTGAACCGCTTAATAACAAATCACCAACTACAAACCTTGAACCGCTTAATAACAAATCACCAACTACAAACCTTGAACCGCTTAATAACAAATCACCAACTACAAACCTTGAACCGCTTAATAACAAATCACCAACTACAAACCTTGAACCGCTTAATAACAAATCACCAACTACAAACCTTGAATCGCTTAATAACAAATCACCAACTACAAACCTTGAACCGCTTAATAACAAATCACCAACTACAAACCTTGAACCGCTTAATAACAAATCACAAACTACAAACCTTGAACCGCTTAATAACAAATCACCAATTACAAACCTTGAACCGCTTAATAACAAATCACCAACTACAAACCTTGAACCGCTTAATAACAAATCACCAACTACAAACCTTGAACCGCTTAATAACAAATCACCAACTACAAACCTTGAACCGCTTAATAACAAATCACCAACTACAAACCTTGAACCGCTTAATAACAAATCACCAACTACAAACCTTGAACCGCTTAATAACAAATCACCAACTACAAACCTTGAACCGCTTAATAACAAATCACCAACTACAAACCTTGAACCGCTTAATAACAAATCACCAATTACAAACCTTGAACCGCTTAATAACAAATCACCAACTACAAACCTTGAACCGCTTAATAACAAATCACCAACTACAAACCTTGAACCGCTTAATAACAAATCACCAACTACAAACCTTGAACCGCTTAATAACAAATCACCAACTACAAACCTTGAACCGCTTAATAACAAATCACCAACTACAAACCTGTAACCGCTTAATAACAAATCACCAACTACAAACCTTGAACCGCTTAATAACAAATCACCAACTACAAACCTTGAACCGCTTAATAACAAATCACCAACTACAAACCTTGAACCGCTTAATAACAAATCACCAACTACAAACCTTGAACCGCTTAATAACAAATCACCAACTACAAACCTTGAACCGCTTAATAACAAATCACCAACTACAAACCTTGAACCGCTTAATAACAAATCACCAACTACAAACCTTGAACCGCTTAATAACAAATCACCAATTACAAACCTTGAACCGCTTAATAACAAATCACCAACTACAAACCTTGAACCGCTTAATAACAAATCACCAACTACAAACCTTGAACCGCTTAATAACAAATCACCAACTACAAACCTTGAACCGCTTAATAACAAATCACCAACTACAAACCTGTAACCGCTTAATAACAAATCACCAACTACAAACCTTGAACCGCTTAATAACAAATCACCAACTACAAACCTTGAACCGCTTAATAACAAATCACCAACTACAAACCTTGAACCGCTTAATAACAAATCACCAACTACAAACCTTGAACCGCTTAATAACAAATCACCAACTACAAACCTTGAACCGCTTAATAACAAATCACCAACTACAAACCTTGAACCGCTTAATAACAAATCACCAACTACAAACCTTGAACCGCTTAATAACAAATCACCAATTACAAACCTTGAACCGCTTAATAACAAATCACCAACTACAAACCTTGAACCGCTTAATAACAAATCACCAACTACAAACCTTGAACCGCTTAATAACAAATCACCAACTACAAACCTTGAACCGCTTAATAACAAATCACCAACTACAAACCTTGAACCGCTTAATAACAAATCACCAACTACAAACCTTGAACCGCTTAATAACAAATCACCAACTACAAACCTGTAACCGCTTAATAACAAATCACCAACTACAAACCTTGAACCGCTTAATAACAAATCACCAACTACAAACCTTGAACCGCTTAATAACAAATCACCAACTACAAACCTTGAACCGCTTAATAACAAATCACCAACTACAAACCTGTAACCGCTTAATAACAAATCACCAACTACAAACCTTGAACCGCTTAATAACAAATCACCAACTACAAACCTTGAACCGCTTAATAACAAATCACCAACTACAAACCTTGAACCGCTTAATAACAAATCACCAACTACAAACCTTGAACCACTTAATAACAAATCACCAATTACAAACCTTGAACCGCTTAATAACAAATCACCAACTACAAACCTTGAACCGCTTAATAACAAATCACCAATTACAAACCTTGAACCGCTTAATAACAAATCACCAACTACAAACCTTGAACCGCTTAATAACAAATCACCAACTACAAACCTTGAACCGCTTAATAACAAATCACCAACTACAAACCTGGAACCGCTTAATAACAAATCACGAACTACAAACCTTGAACCGCTTAATAACAAATCACGAACTACAAACCTTGAACCGCTTAATAACAAATCACCAACTACAAACCTTGAACCGCTTAATAACAAATCACCAACTACAAACCTTGAACCGCTTAATAACAAATCACCAACTACAAACCTTGAACCGCTTAATAACAAATCACCAACTACAAACCTTGAACCGCTTAATAACAAATCACCAACTACAAACCTTGAACCGCTTAATAACAAATCACCAACTACAAACCTTGAACCGCTTAATAACAAATCACGAACTACAAACCTTGAACCGCTTCATAACGAATCACCAATTACAAACCTTGAACCGCTTAATAACAAATCACCAACTACAAACCTTGAACCGCTTAATAACAAATCACCAACTACAAACCTTGAACCGCTTCATAACGAATCACCAATTACAAACCTTGAACTGCTTCATAACGAATCACCAACTACAAACCTTGAACCGCTTAATAACAAATCACCAACTACAAACCTTGAACCGCTTAATAACAAATCACCAACTACAAACCTTGAACCGCTTAATAACAAATCACCAACTACAAACCTTGAACCGCTTCATAACAAATCACCAATTACAAACCTTGAACTGCTTCATAACGAATCACCAATTACAAACCTTGAACCGCTTCATAACAAATCACCAACTACACACCTTGAACCGCTTCATAACAAATCACCAACTACAAACCTTGAACCGCTTAATAACAAATCACCAACTACAAACCTTGAACCGCTTCATAACAAATCACCAATTACAAACCTTGAACTGCTTCATAACGAATCACCAATTACAAACCTTGAACTGCTTCATAACGAATCACCAACTACAAACCTTGAACCGCTTCATAACGAATCACCAATTACAAACCTTGAACTGCTTCATAACGAATCACCAACTACAAACCTTGAACCGCTTAATAATAACTCACCAACTACAAACCTTGAACCGCTTAATAACAAATCACCAACTACAAACCTTGAACCGCTTAATAACAAATCACCAACTACAAACCTTGAACCGCTTAATAACAAATCACCAACTACAAACCTTGAACCGCTTCATAACAAATCACCAATTACAAACCTTGAACTGCTTCATAACGAATCACCAATTACAAACCTTGAACCGCTTCATAACAAATCACCAACTACAAACCTTGAACCGCTTCATAACAAATCACCAACTACAAACCTTGAACCGCTTAATAACAAATCACCAACTACAAACCTTGAACCGCTTCATAACAAATCACCAATTACAAACCTTGAACCGCTTCATAACAAATCACCAATTACAAACCTTGAACCGCTTCATAACGAATCACCAATTACAAACCTTGAACCGCTTAATAACAAATCACCAACTACAAACCTTGAACCGCTTCATAACAAATCACCAACTACAAACCTTGAACCGCTTAATAACAAATCACCAACTACAAACCTTGAACCGCTTCATAACAAATCACCAATTACAAACCTTGAACTGCTTCATAACGAATCACCAATTACAAACCTTGAACTGCTTCATAACGAATCACCAACTACAAACCTTGAACCGCTTAATAACAAATCACCAACTACAAACCTTGAACCGCTTCATAACAAATCACCTACTACAAACCTTGAACCGCTTAATAACAAATCACCAACTACAAACCTTGAACCGCTTCATAACGAATCACCAATTACAAACCTTGAACTGCTTCATAACGAATCACCAACTACAAACCTGTAACCGCTTAATAACAAATCACCAACTACAAACCTTGAACCGCTTCATAACAAATCACCAACTACAAACCTTGAACCGCTTAATAACGAATCACCAACTACAAACCTTGAACCGCTTCATAACAAATCACCAACTACAAACCTTGAACCGCTTCATAACAAATCACCAACTACAAACCTTGAACCGCTTAATAACAAATCACCAACTACAAACCTTGAACCGCTTAATAACAAATCACCAACTACAAACCTTGAACCGCTTCATAACAAATCACCAATTACAAACCTTGAACTGCTTCATAACGAATCACCAACTACAAACCTGTAACCGCTTAATAACAAATCACCAACTACAAACCTTGAACCGCTTCATAACGAATCACCAATTACAAACCTTGAACTGCTTCATAACGAATCACCAACTACAAACCTGTAACCGCTTAATAACAAATCACCAACTACAAACCTTGAACCGCTTAATAACAAATCACCAACTACAAACCTTGAACCGCTTAATAACAAATCACCAACTACAAACCTTGAACTGCTTCATAACAAATCACCAACTACAAACCTTGAACCGCTTAATAACAAATCACCAACTACAAACCTTGAACCGCTTAATAACAAATCACCAACTACAAACCTTGAACTGCTTCATAACAAATCACCAACTACAAACCTTGAACCGCTTCATAACAAATCACCAACTACAAACCTTGAACCGCTTAATAACAAATCACCAACTACAAACCTTGAACCGCTTAATAACAAATCACCAACTACAAACCTTGAACTGCTTCATAACAAATCACCAACTACAAACCTTGAACCGCTTAATAACAAATCACCAACTACAAACCTTGAACCGCTTAATAACAAATCACCAACTACAAACCTTGAACTGCTTCATAACAAATCACCAACTACAAACCTTGAACCGCTTAATAACAAATCACCAACTACAAACCTTGAACTGCTTCATAACAAATCACCAACTACAAACCTTGAACCGCTTAATAACAAATCACCAACTACAAACCTTGAACCGCTTAATAACAAATCACCAACTACAAACCTTGAACTGCTTAATAACAAATCACCAACTACAAACCATGAACCGCTTAATAACAAATCACCAACTACAAACCTTGAACCGCTTAATAACAAATCACCAACTACAAACCTTGAACCGCTTCATAACGAATCACCAATTACAAACCTTGAACTGCTTCATAACGAATCACCAACTACAAACCTGTAACCGCTTAATAACAAATCACCAACTACAAACCTTGAATCGCTTAATAACAAATCACCAACTACAAACCTTGAACCGCTTAATAACAAATCACCAACTACAAACCTTGAACTGCTTCATAACAAATCACCAACTACAAACCTTGAACCGCTTGATAACAAATCACCAACTACAAACCTTGAACTGCTTCATAACAAATCACCAACTACAAACCTTGAACCGCTTAATAACAAATCACCAACTACAAACCTTGAACCGCTTAATAACAAATCACCAATTACAAACCTTGAACCGCTTAATAACAAATCACCAACTACAAACCTTGAACCGCTTAATAACAAATCACCAACTACAAACCTTGAACTGCTTCATAACAAATCACCAATTACAAACCTTGAACCGCTTAATAACAAATCACCAACTACAAACCTTGAACCGCTTAATAACAAATCACCAACTACAAACCTTGAACTGCTTCATAACAAATCACCAATTACAAACCTTGAACCGCTTAATAACAAATCACCAACTACAAACCTTGAACCGCTTAATAACAAATCACCAACTACAAACCTTGAACCGCTTAATAACAAATCACCAACTACAAACCTTGAACCGCTTAATAACAAATCACCAACTACAAACCTTGAACCGCTTAATAACAAATCACCAATTACAAACCTTGAACTGCTTCATAACAAATCACCAACTACAAACCTTGAACCGCTTAATAACAAATCACCAACTACAAACCTTGAACCGCTTAATAACAAATCACCAACTACAAACCTTGAACCGCTTAATAACAAATCACCAACTACAAACCTTGAACCGCTTAATAACAAATCACCAACTACAAACCTTGAACCGCTTCATAACAAATCACGAACTACAAACCTTGAACCGCTTCATAACGAATCACCAATTACAAACCTTGAACTGCTTCATAACAAATCACCAATTACAAACCTTGAACCGCTTCATAACAAATCACCAACTACAAACCTTGAACCGCTTAATAACAAATCACCAACTACAAACCTTGAACCGCTTCATAACGAATCACCAATTACAAACCTTGAACTGCTTCATAACGAATCACCAACTACAAACCTTGAACCGCTTAATAACAAATCACCAACTACAAACCTTGAACCGCTTAATAACAAATCACCAACTACAAACCTTGAACCGCTTAATAACAAATCACCAACTACAAACCTTGAACCGCTTAATAACAAATCACGAACTACAAACCTTGAACCGCTTCATAACGAATCACCAATTACAAACCTTGAACTGCTTCATAACGAATCACCAACTACAAACCTTGAACCGCTTAATAACAAATCACCAACTACAAACCTTGAACCGCTTAATAACAAATCACCAACTACAAACCTTGAACCGCTTAATAACAAATCACCAACTACAAACCTTGAACCGCTTAATAACAAATCACCAACTACAAACCTTGAACCGCTTCATAACAAATCACGAACTACAAACCTTGAACCGCTTCATAACGAATCACCAATTACAAACCTTGAACTGCTTCATAACAAATCACCAACTACAAACCTTGAACCGCTTAATAACAAATCACCAACTACAAACCTTGAACCGCTTAATAACAAATCACCAACTACAAACCTTGAACCGCTTAATAACAAATCACCAACTACAAACCTTGAACCACTTAATAACAAATCACCAACTACAAACCTTGAACCGCTTAATAACAAATCACCAACTACAAACCTTGAACCGCTTAATAACAAATCACCAACTACAAACCTTGAACCGCTTAATAACAAATCACCAACTACAAACCTTGAACCGCTTAATAACAAATCACCAACTACAAACCTTGAACCGCTTGATAACAAATCACCAACTACAAACCTTGAACCGCTTAATAACAAATCACCAACTACAAACCTTGAACCGCTTAATAACAAATCACCAACTACAAACCTTGAACCGCTTAATAACAAATCACCAACTACAAACCTTGAACCGCTTAATAACAAATCACCAACTACAAACCTTGAACCGCTTAATAACAAATCACCAACTACAAACCTTGAACCGCTTAATAACAAATCACCAACTACAAACCTTGAACCGCTTAATAACAAATCACCAACTACAAACCTTGAACCGCTTCATAACAAATCACGAACTACAAACCTTGAACCGCTTCATAACGAATCACCAATTACAAACCTTGAACTGCTTCATAACAAATCACCAACTACAAACCTTGAACCGCTTAATAACAAATCACCAACTACAAACCTTGAACCGCTTAATAACAAATCACCAACTACAAACCTTGAACCGCTTAATAACAAATCACCAACTACAAACCTTGAACCGCTTAATAACAAATCACCAACTACAAACCTTGAACCGCTTAATAACAAATCACCAACTACAAACCTTGAACCGCTTAATAACAAATCACCAACTACAAACCTTGAACCGCTTAATAACAAATCACCAACTACAAACCTTGAACCGCTTAATAACAAATCACCAACTACAAACCTTGAACCGCTTAATAACAAATCACCAACTACAAACCTTGAACCGCTTCATAACAAATCACGAACTACAAACCTTGAACCGCTTCATAACGAATCACCAATTACAAACCTTGAACCGCTTCATAACAAATCACCAACTACAAACCTTGAACCGCTTAATAACAAATCACCAACTACAAACCTTGAACCGCTTCATAACGAATCACCAATTACAAACCTTGAACTGCTTCATAACGAATCACCAACTACAAACCTTGAACCGCTTAATAACAAATCACCAACTACAAACCTTGAACCGCTTAATAACGAATCACCAACTACAAACCTTGAACCGCTTAATAACGAATCACCAATTACAAACCTTGAACTGCTTCATAACAAATCACCAACTACAAACCTTGAACCGCTTCATAACAAATCACCAACTACAAACCTTGAACCGCTTAATAACAAATCACCAACTACAAACCTTGAACCGCTTAATAACAAATCACCAACTACAAACCTTGAACCGCTTAATAACAAATCACCAACTACAAACCTTGAACCGCTTAATAACAAATCACCAACTACAAACCTTGAACCGCTTAATAACAAATCACCAACTACAAACCTTGAACCGCTTAATAACAAATCACCAACTACAAACCTTGAACCGCTTAATAACAAATCACCAACTACAAACCTTGAACCGCTTAATAACAAATCACCAACTACAAACCTTGAACCGCTTAATAACAAATCACCAACTACAAACCTTGAACCGCTTAATAACAAATCACCAACTACAAACCTTGAACCGCTTCATAACAAATCACGAACTACAAA
Organism: Sepiola atlantica; assembly: GCA_963556195.1. Taxonomy (NCBI): domain Eukaryota; kingdom Metazoa; phylum Mollusca; class Cephalopoda; order Sepiida; family Sepiolidae; genus Sepiola; species Sepiola atlantica. The sequence continues at coordinate 20,534,555 of OY744528.1, read as the reverse complement.
CCTTGAACCGCTTCATAACGAATCACCAATTACAAACCTTGAACTGCTTCATAACAAATCACCAACTACAAACCTTGAACCGCTTAATAACAAATCACCAACTACAAACTTTGAACCGCTTAATAACAAATCACCAACTACAAACCTTGAACCGCTTAATAACAAATCACCAACTACAAACCTTGAACCGCTTAATAACAAATCACCAACTACAAACCTTGAACCGCTTCATAACAAATCACGAACTACAAACCTTGAACCGCTTCATAACGAATCACCAATTACAAACCTTGAACTGCTTCATAACGAATCACCAACTACAAACCTGTAACCGCTTAATAACAAATCACCAACTACAAACCTTGAACCGCTTAATAACAAATCACCAACTACAAACCTTGAACCGCTTAATAACAAATCACCAACTACAAACCTTGAACCGCTTAATAACAAATCACCAACTACAAACCTTGAACCGCTTCATAACAAATCACGAACTACAAACCTTGAACCGCTTCATAACGAATCACCAATTACAAACCTTGAACTGCTTCATAACAAATCACCAACTACAAACCTTGAACCGCTTAATAACAAATCACCAACTACAAACCTTGAACCGCTTAATAACAAATCACCAACTACAAACCTTGAACCGCTTAATAACAAATCACCAACTACAAACCTTGAACCGCTTAATAACAAATCACCAACTACAAACCTTGAGCCGCTTCATAACAAATCACGAACTACAAACCTTGAACCGCTTCATAACGAATCACCAATTACAAACCTTGAACTGCTTCATAACAAATCACCAACTACAAACCTTGAACCGCTTCATAACAAATCACGAACTACAAACCTTGAACCGCTTCATAACGAATCACCAATTACAAACCTTGAACTGCTTCATAACAAATCACCAACTACAAACCTTGAACCGCTTCATAACAAATCACGAACTACAAACCTTGAACCGCTTAATAACAAATCACCAACTACAAACCTTGAACCGCTTAATAACAAATCACCAACTACAAACCTTGAACCGCTTAATAACAAATCACCAACTACAAACCTTGAACCGCTTCATAACAAATCACGAACTACAAACCTTGAACCGCTTCATAACGAATCACCAATTACAAACCTTGAACTGCTTCATAACAAATCACCAACTACAAACCTTGAACCGCTTAATAACAAATCACCAACTACAAACTTTGAACCGCTTAATAACAAATCACCAACTACAAACCTTGAACCGCTTAATAACAAATCACCAACTACAAACCTTGAACCGCTTAATAACAAATCACCAACTACAAACCTTGAACCGCTTCATAACAAATCACGAACTACAAACCTTGAACCGCTTCATAACGAATCACCAATTACAAACCTTGAACTGCTTCATAACGAATCACCAACTACAAACCTGTAACCGCTTAATAACAAATCACCAACTACAAACCTTGAACCGCTTAATAACAAATCACCAACTACAAACCTTGAACCGCTTAATAACAAATCACCAACTACAAACCTTGAACCGCTTAATAACAAATCACCAACTACAAACCTTGAACCGCTTCATAACAAATCACGAACTACAAACCTTGAACCGCTTCATAACGAATCACCAATTACAAACCTTGAACTGCTTCATAACAAATCACCAACTACAAACCTTGAACCGCTTAATAACAAATCACCAACTACAAACCTTGAACCGCTTAATAACAAATCACCAACTACAAACCTTGAACCGCTTAATAACAAATCACCAACTACAAACCTTGAACCGCTTAATAACAAATCACCAACTACAAACCTTGAGCCGCTTCATAACAAATCACGAACTACAAACCTTGAACCGCTTCATAACGAATCACCAATTACAAACCTTGAACTGCTTCATAACAAATCACCAACTACAAACCTTGAACCGCTTCATAACAAATCACGAACTACAAACCTTGAACCGCTTCATAACGAATCACCAATTACAAACCTTGAACTGCTTCATAACAAATCACCAACTACAAACCTTGAACCGCTTCATAACAAATCACGAACTACAAACCTTGAACCGCTTCATAACGAATCACCAATTACAAACCTTGAACTGCTTCATAACAAATCACCAACTACAAACCTTGAACCGCTTAATAACAAATCACCAACTACAAACCTTGAACCGCTTAATAACAAATCACCAACTACAAACCTTGAACCGCCTCATAACAAATCACGAACTACAAACCTTGAACCGCTTCATAACGAATCACCAATTACAAACCTTGAACTGCTTCATAACAAATCACGAACTACAAACCTTGAACCGCTTCATAACGAATCACCAATTACAAACCTTGAACTGCTTCATAACGAATCACCAACTACAAACCTGTAACCGCTTAATAACAAATCACCAACTACAAACCTTGAACCGCTTAATAACAAATCACCAACTACAAACCTTGAACCGCTTAATAACAAATCACCAACTACAAACCTTGAACCGCTTAATAACAAATCACCAACTACAAACCTTGAACCGCTTCATAACAAATCACGAACTACAAACCTTGAACCGCTTCATAACGAATCACCAATTACAAACCTTGAACTGCTTCATAACAAATCACCAACTACAAACCTTGAACCGCTTAATAACAAATCACCAACTACAAACCTTGAACCGCTTAATAACAAATCACCAACTACAAACCTTGAACCGCTTAATAACAAATCACCAACTACAAACCTTGAACCGCTTAATAACAAATCACCAACTACAAACCTTGAGCCGCTTCATAACAAATCACGAACTACAAACCTTGAACCGCTTCATAACGAATCACCAATTACAAACCTTGAACTGCTTCATAACAAATCACCAACTACAAACCTTGAACCGCTTCATAACAAATCACGAACTACAAACCTTGAACCGCTTCATAACGAATCACCAATTACAAACCTTGAACTGCTTCATAACAAATCACCAACTACAAACCTTGAACCGCTTCATAACAAATCACGAACTACAAACCTTGAACCGCTTCATAACGAATCACCAATTACAAACCTTGAACTGCTTCATAACAAATCACCAACTACAAACCTTGAACCGCTTAATAACAAATCACCAACTACAAACCTTGAACCGCTTAATAACAAATCACCAACTACAAACCTTGAACCGCCTCATAACAAATCACGAACTACAAACCTTGAACCGCTTCATAACGAATCACCAATTACAAACCTTGAACTGCTTCATAACAAATCACCAACTACAAACCTTGAACCGCTTCATAACAAATCACGAACTACAAACCTTGAACCGCTTCATAACGAATCACCAATTACAAACCTTGAACTGCTTCATAACAAATCACCAACTACAAACCTTGAACCGCTTAATAACAAATCACCAACTACAAACCTTGAACCGCTTAATAACAAATCACCAACTACAAACCTTGAACCGCTTAATAACAAATCACCAACTACAAACCTTGAACCGCTTAATAACAAATCACCAACTACAAACCTTGAACCGCTTCATAACAAATCACGAACTACAAACCTTGAACCGCTTCATAACGAATCACCAATTACAAACCTTGAACTGCTTCATAACAAATCACCAACTACAAACCTTGAACCGCTTAATAACAAATCACCAACTACAAACCTTGAACCGCTTAATAACAAATCACCAACTACAAACCTTGAACCGCTTAATAACAAATCACCAACTACAAACCTTGAACCGCTTAATAACAAATCACCAACTACAAACCTTGAACCGCTTAATAACAAATCACCAACTACAAACCTTGAACCGCTTAATAACAAATCACCAACTACAAACCTTGAACCGCTTAATAACAAATCACCAACTACAAACCTTGAACCGCTTAATAACAAATCACCAACTACAAACCTTGAACCGCTTAATAACAAATCACCAACTACAAACCTTGAACCGCTTAATAACAAATCACCAACTACAAACCTTGAACCGCTTAATAACAAATCACCAACTACAAACCTTGAACCGCTTAATAACAAATCACCAACTACAAACCTTGAACCGCTTAATAACAAATCACCAACTACAAACCTTGAACCGCTTAATAACAAATCACCAACTACAAACCTTGAACCGCTTAATAACAAATCACCAACTACAAACCTTGAACCGCTTAATAACAAATCACCAACTACAAACCTTGAACCGCTTCATAACAAATCACGAACTACAAACCTTGAACCGCTTCATAACGAATCACCAATTACAAACCTTGAACTGCTTCATAACAAATCACCAACTACAAACCTTGAACCGCTTAATAACAAATCACCAACTACAAACCTTGAACCGCTTAATAACAAATCACGAACTACAAACCTTGAACCGCTTAATAACAAATCACCAACTACAAACCTTGAACCGCTTAATAACAAATCACCAACTACAAACCTTGAACCGCTTAATAACAAATCACCAACTACAAACCTTGAACCGCTTAATAACAAATCACCAACTACAAACCTTGAACTGCTTAATAACAAATCACGAACTACAAACCTTGAACCGCTTCATAACGAATCACCAATTACAAACCTTGAACTGCTTCATAACAAATCACCAACTACAAACCTTGAACCGCTTCATAACAAATCACCAACTACAAACCTTGAACCGCTTAATAACAAATCACCAACTACAAACCTTGAACCGCTTCATAACGAATCACCAATTACAAACCTTGAACTGCTTCATAACGAATCACCAACTACAAACCTTGAACCGCTTCATAACAAATCACCAACTACAAACCTTGAACCGCTTAATAACAAATCACCAACTACAAACCTTGAACCGCTTCATAACAAATCACGAACTACAAACCTTGAACCGCTTCATAACGAATCACCAATTACAAACCTTGAACTGCTTCATAACAAATCACCAACTACAAACCTTGAACCGCTTAATAACAAATCACCAACTACAAACCTTGAACCGCTTAATAACAAATCACCAACTACAAATCTTGAACCGCTTCATAACAAATCACCAACTACAAACCTTGAACCGCTTCATAACAAATCACCAACTACAAATCTTGAACCGCTTAATAACAAATCACGAACTACAAACCTTGAACCGCTTCATAACGAATCACCAATTACAAACCTTGAACTGCTTCATAACAAATCACCAACTACAAACCTTGAACCACTTCATAACAAATCACCAACTACAAATCTTGAACCGCTTAATAACAAATCACCAACTACAAATCTTGAACCGTTTCATAACAAATCACCAACTACAAACCTTGAACTGCTTCATAACAAATCACCAACTACAAACCTTGAACTGCTTCATAACGAATCACACACTACAAACCTTGAACCGCTTCATAACAAATTTTACACGTGTTGCAGTTGTCTTATTTTTTCAGCGGAAACAACTTTGCAAACCAACGAAACGAAATTATGGATCGAGTTATCTCCCTTACACCCTAATTGATTTTATAGTTCAGGGCTATTAAACTGTCACCCTCATCATGTAATACATTCTCATTTCTCTACTATTTATTTCTTTACAGCATTTTCTCTTGTTTACAACCCACAGATTAAAATAAACCTCTAAAATGAGCACGATTGTCAGTTGAGAAAACTATTCATATCAAAGAATTGTTGCATACCTATTCTCTCAGGCAAAGAGCCAATGCCTTACAGTTCACAATCAATTTAGATATACGTGTTCATAAACGTACCTTGTTAGCACGTGCTTCTACCATCACATCGTGTTTTACCTCCATATGACTGAGGACACCTGCAATTAACTATTTCACAACAACGAAGAATGTAGAACCATAGATTTGAAGGAATACCTTTATTTGACCCTGTAGATGGACCATTTCTTCTGCGGGAGTGGGGCGCATTTTCGAATAACAGCCATTTAACATGTGTGTCGCCTCTTGATGCTTCTATGTGACTGCATGCTGCATCCGTTCTCCCCACCCCCTTCGTCTGACGTCACATCCACTCTCAGCACTCCCAGGATCAAGATGACATTCATAAGCACTCGCTGACCTGACGATGAATACTAGTAAACGTACCCACTTACTTTGTAACAGAATTATAAGGAGTAAAGTGTTTGTATGAATGATAAAGTTCTTGTATCTAGATTTATTTCATAGTATGTGTTTTTATACAAACCAGTAGAGTAAGCGACTCAAGGTCAGCAACAAATGGTGTTCTGTCAGATTTAGTTCCTGATATTAAACTTTATCCATAATATAACCCTCGGTGAGAGTTTCACTATCTCAAATGTATTAATTTATTTATTAAATTGTTAGGTGAAAGTACAGAATAGTTAACAAAGTCCCCCCTCCCCATGTCAAGAATGGCTTTCTAATTACTTATTTTTGTAAAAGAAACTATTTAAAATAAAAAAACATTTTATTATATTTTTCTTTATTATTTAGAAAGCTATTCTTAACATAGAAAGGGGGTGGGGCTTTGTTAACTATTCTGTACTTTCCACCTAAAAATAAATAAATTAAAAAATAAAAATTGCTACAAAACTTGGCAAACCAGAAGAGTAATAGGAACTAAATCTGATAGGACAGCGTTTGCTGCTGACTTTGAGTCACTTCCTGTTCTGGTTTGCCTGGGTTCCTGTAGGTTTTGCAGGAATCGCCCTGATTAGTTTGATAATATTAGTTTTATAAAATTTCCAAGCAAAACTGCAAGTAATGCATTTAGCCATATTCATGTGAACAAACATTTGTCAGATAAATTTTAGCCTTGTAAGAATGAACTTCTTCATGGATCGAACCATGAATTTCAAATTGCCAAAATTGCATTTTTGTGTGTGTGTAACTTAAAAATTATTGGCTGAAATCATGTTTTTAGCAATTTCATTGACTAAAATGTAGAAAAGTTTAATATAAGGATCAAACTAATAATACTAACCAAAGGGGAGATAACTCCTCAAACTCAATGAGTTACTTCCCTTTTATGTTTTACTTAAGGATAAGAAAACGATGGCAAACTGAATAATCGCACAAGATTAACACTCAAAACTGAAGTGACATTTTAAATCCAGCAGCAGTTTATACGTTTAGTTATAAATTCCTTCTATTAGGTGAGAAAGTTCAGGTAACTTATGACATTACTAACCAGCAGAGCGTTACCACTGTCGACAAAAGGAAGAGTCTATTAGGCATATGTACGCACTGTGATGATCTATGGAAGTAAAATCTGCCCAATGAGGGTTGAGGACATGCGTTGCATGGAGAGAAATGATATGAGAATTATACGATGGATGTGTAATGCAAGTCTTAAAGACAGGCTCAGATCTGATGACCTCAGAGGAAGATTAAATCTGGACAGTATAGGTAGATGTGTGCAGAACAGGAGACTCCGATGGTATGGCTACGTTGAAAGAATGGATGAGAGTTTGTGCCGAACAAAAAATGCTATCCGAACGAACGCTAAAAAGCAAATAGCGTCAATTTCTAATCCCTTCCCTTCTCTGTGTCGTTTCAATACACTTTCTTTATCACTTTCTAGAAACAAAGGAGTTCTCAGGGAAACACGTCAGCAGTGTACTCTGGCCAATCAGAAACCGACACGTCAGTGGACCAACGCGAACTTCAAGCCCGTATAAAAGGAATGAGGAGGGCTGGCAATTCTCTTTTCATCCAGACAGGCTACGAATTAACACTCTAGAGGCTCGTCGTCCACTTCACTCCCCGCTAGACAAAAGAGCGAACTTTCCTCGCATGTACATAGGACCCTACTTACATACACAGTAGCAGAAGAATGTAACAAAGCCTACACACACACACACACGCTCTTTGACTCACGCACTAACAAATAGACATACACATCTGTAGACCCGCATGTTCGCCTACTTACAATGAACATCTCTAACAAAGGACACGAGTAATGATAGACTTTACAAAGAACATTTTCACTCAAATACAAAAAACTCTTATATCCCAGGAAACTTATAGCTGTACAAATGTCTTATCTAGAATAAATTGTTTGTTAATCATAAAATGTTTTGTTAATTAATATTTCTTCCACTTGTTAATTTACTAAATGCTATTCTTGTTTGTAGTATTTCTTTCTTCGTTCATTCACAAAACGCCATACATGTGAAGCGGGCACTTGCTCGCTAGTGACCCAAACATTTGTTAATTTACTAAATGCTATTCTTGTTTGTAGTATTTCTTTCTTCGTTCATTCACAAAACGCCATACATGTGGAGCGGGCACTTGCTCGCTAGTGACCCAAACATTTGACCTCTAATATATCCATTCACTTTCATTTCCATCACATTTCCATTGTATTTACTACACATGTTAAGTTTAACTTTTAACCACGTGGTCGATTGAGGCGGACCGCACTTCTACTGATATCTTATATTATCTTTTAACGTAAATAGGTCACAAATGAATAAGTAAACCAAAATATTGTTTGGGGGCTGATTTCTCAACTATATTTCCTCTAAAATAATTTGTGACGTTTATTTAAATAACATAAGGATTAAAAGGATTAGGTTTTCACCGTCCTTTTCGTGCGTAAGTAACCAACCCACGTGGAGCCCATAATTGGTACCCTCCGACATTGGTGACGCCACACGGTGGGGGCCCATAATTGGTGACCCTTCACCCTTATCCTCGAGTGACTTTTCTCCTTGATAAGTGGTCTCATTAGTGAAAAATATATATATTTTTTAAACAGGAAAACATTGCTGAGATTTTTACGACCACCCGATTAGGTGGCGTTTAAACGAACAGACAAACCAATAAAGTAGCACAAAAAGGTTGATGCACACATTTGTAGAATAGGATGATAAAGTCTCATTCTATCATTTAAAACAACTTTATTGGTCGTCTTCGTTAACATATAAATAAAAGGAGAAATGAAAGAGAAAGGTGAATGAACTCGTCCATGAGTATGGACGAGGAGGAAAGGTTAGAAAGTCCACGTGGTGTTAAATAAATGTCCCGTTACTAGGGAAGAGAAAAGAGTTCGTATATGAAGGACATGTGTCCGTACATAGGTGTGGAAGTCCGGCAATGTCCTGTTTTTGTAATAAAAGAGAAAGAGTTCATATCTGAAGAATGTTTACAGTACACAGGTGTCGAAGTCAAGCAATGTCCTGTGTGTATGTAGGTATGTGTGTATGTAGATATGTGTGTATGTAGGTATGCGTGTGTTGCATTATATTAAGTCCACGTGTGTCGGCGGTAGAAGTAGCCATGTTGAATTCTTGGAGCTTCTGGTCAAACCCCAGGGCCAGACAGCCCGGGAGGTTTCTGTTTGCATCTCAAGAAAGAAGTTTCTGTTTGCGTCTCAAGAAAGAAGTTTCTGTTTGCGTCTCAAGAAAGAAGTTTCTGTTTGCGTCTCAAGAAAGAAGTTTCTGTTTGCGTCTCAAGAAAGAAGTTTTGGAGTAGGTCCGAGCAACGTTGCGTTATTGTCAGTACCTGCACGTGGGAAAGAAAAGAGAAAGTGAAGACGGAGCTATCAGTTTTATAATCTCTCATCACGTGCTCAGCTCGCATGAGAGATGGCCCCTGATTGGGAAAGCCAGAAAGGAAGTTAAATGCTTGCACCAATCATCACTGAACTTATAAATTAAGCACAGATTCAAAATCGTAATGGCGGCTTTCGCTGCTGTTGTACCACTGGGTTATAGAAACAGTGAAAAATAGGAACAGAAATTGAGTTTAGTAGTTTTGCATCAAAGCGAAATGGAATAGACGAATATTCATCAAAGTCTGAATTGTATATAGTGTACTGATCTGCATATTTGTTTAGGGAAGAAGCCTTTTCATGGAGACAATGAGATGCTCTGCCATTACAGGTACCGTCTGGCTCTTTCAGTACCAACATGGTTCTGCTACTGGCGCGTTTTTTGAAAGTTTGTGCCTCGATCTTGGCCTTGTGTCGCACTCTTCCAGCTGACTTCTCAACCAAGAGGAGATAACCTATATTTTTTTCCTATACCATTAGCAATGTTTAAGCTTGAGTTATCTTATCTTGTTGATTATATACACAGTTATATCCCTTTGTTTTGTAATTCAGTTGCAGTTTCATTAAAGATGGTTGTTAGCCCCTTCATGTGGTACATTGCGTTAGGTATTTACTTCTCCAGGAGGTTAGAATAGCCAGTTATGGTTAGAATAGCCAGCTATGGTTAGAATATCCAGCTATGGTTAGAATAGCCAGTTATGGTTTGAATAGCCAGCTATGGTTAGAATAGCCAGTTATGGTTAGAATAGCCAGCTATGGTTAGAATAGCCAGTTATGGTTTGAATAGTCAGCACACTAGGAGAAAGTGCACAAAAAAAATGCCTGAGCAGCCTTTGTCGGCATTCCTCCGTAGGGGCGCCTCAGGCGATTATCAATAAACTAAACCTTTCTCAAAGAGAGATGGTAAAGCCTGGGAGGGTGGACCTCCTAGAACTACACAGAACCATACCTCAGACCGACAGATGCAAGGTCATCACCTACTCAAAAATGACCCAGACTTTGTCAGACTGATTGTCAATGACGTATCCTCGACTGTCTATAGGGAAGCATTGGGTTGTTCAATCCCCAACTGCACGTCCCCCCGAACCAGCACTGCTAGAGTCCAGGACGACTGAAAACAATTAAGCAAAGAATGATGGTGTTATTTCAGAATTTTCCTTCTCCTAAATTAGTTGCACAGCCAAGGCTTCAAAGTCTAGTCTACTCTACTATCCAATCTATAGCTGGGAAAAAAGATATATACTTCATCCCTGACAGAACTCGACTTTCCATCGGAAGTGTAATGGTGTGGTGTTTACAGGCACAAACTGGAAGTTCAACATGTCAGGTTCGAGTTCTGTTGAGGTTACTACATCATCTTATAGTAATAGAAAGGTATGATCCATATATCATCCCTCTAACTATGGATTAAAATGTAGAGTAGAATAGACGTGAAACCTGGTCAGTGAGGGTTGAGGACATGCGTTGCATGGAGATAAATGATATGAGAATGATACGATGGATGTGTAATGCGAGTCTTAAAGACAGGCTTAGATCTGATGACCTCAGAGGAAGATTACATCTGTACAGTATAGGGAGATGTGTGCAGCACAAGATACTTCAAATGGTATGGCCATGTTGAAAGAATGCTTAAGAGTTCTTGGGTTAGTGGACGTAGAACAGTTGAGGTAGCAGGTTCAGTTCACATAGGACAAGATGGGAGGAATTGATAAGGATGGACTTGAGAGAAAGGATAATAAATAAAGGCCTGGCCAGAGATAAGTTATTTTGGAAGTGAATTTCTTAAAGTCGTCCAACGTATGCTAATATGTAAAACGGATGTTAAACTCATGATGATGGTGGTGGTAAACTAGACTTTCAAGCCTTGGTTGTGCAACTAGTTTAGGAGAAGAAAAAAATCTGAAATGACACCACTTTTTCTCTTCTTATTCCGGCATTGTCCATGACGTCTCCATTGCTACTCGACTCAAGCTATGCCCTTTCAGAAGATGTGTCGCCGTGGAATTTATTTTTAAGGTTTTCTACACTTCTGCTATGTTTTTCTCTACAGAGTGCCCCCCCCCCCTCCGAATAAAATGCCACACATGGAATCCTTAAAAAAAGTCACCACCCTTTCTGCTATCAAATCATATTCGGTACAAATAAACTGCAGCCTGTGCTTGACTTGTCCACCATGTTTCAGCCTTGAATGTCCAACAGTCTTTATTCTAATGATAAGAACAACTTGATACGACGTGCAAAATTTTCAATAACTCCTTTTTTGGCACTGCTCTGATTTTGACTGTGATGACCATTTTCAGTTCAGATTATTGTTTTGATAGACATTTTCTTTGAGATAACCCACGGATACAAAATCCTCCAATCATTGGGGCCAAGTTTTAAAAGTCCTCCAATCATAATAAGCAAGTTATGAAAGTCTTCCAGTTATTAGGGTTAGGATATGAAAATCCTCCAGTCATTGGGGCCAAGTTTTAAAAGTCCTCCAATCATAATAAGCAAGTTATGAAAGTCTTCCAGTTATTAGGGTTAGGATATGAAAATCCTCCAGTCATTGGGGCCAAGTTTTAAAAGTCCTCCAATCATAATAAGCAAGTTATGAAAGTCTTCCAGTTATTAGGGTTAGGATATGAAAATCCTCCAGTCATTGGGGCCAAGTTTTAAAAGTCCTCCAATCATAATAAGCAAGTTATGAAAGTCTTCCAGTTATTAGGGTTAGGATATGAAAATCCTCCAGTCATTGGGGCCAAGTTTTAAAAGTCCTCCAATCATAATAAGCAAGTTATGAAAGTCTTCCAGTTATTAGGGTTAGGATATGAAAATCCTCCAGTCATTGGGGCCAAGTTTTAAAAGTCCTCCAATCATAATAAGCAAGTTATGAAAGTCTTCCAGTTATTAGGGTTAGGATATGAAAATCCTCCAGTCATTGGGGCCAAGTTTTAAAAGTCCTCCAATCATAATAAGCAAGTTATGAAAGTCTTCCAGTTATTAGGGTTAGGATTTGAAAATCCTCCAGTCATTGGGGCCAAGTTTTAAAAGTCCTCCAATCATAATAAGCAAGTTATGAAAGTCTTCCAGTTATTAGGGTTAGGATTTGAAAATCCTCCAGTCATTGGGGCCAAGTTTTAAAAGTCCTCCAATCATAATAAGCAAGTTATGAAAGTCTTCCAGTTATTAGGGTTAGGATATGAAAATCCTCCAGTCATTGGGGCCAAGTTTTAAAAGTCCTCCAATCATAATAAGCAAGTTATGAAAGTCTTCCAGTTATTAGGGTTAGGATATGAAAATCCTCCAGTCATTGGGGCCAAGTTTTAAAAGTCCTCCAATCATAATAAGCAAGTTATGAAAGTCTTCCAGTTATTAGGGTTAGGATTTGAAAATCCTCCAGTCATTGGGGCCAAGTTTTAAAAGTCCTCCAATCATAATAAGCAAGTTATGAAAGTCTTCCAGTTATTAGGGTTAGGATTTGAAAATCCTCCAGTCATTGGGGCCAAGTTTTAAAAGTCCTCCAATCATAATAAGCAAGTTATGAAAGTCTTCCAGTTATTAGGGTTAGGATATGAAAATCCTCCAGTCATTGGGGCCAAGTTTTAAAAGTCCTCCAATCATAATAAGCAAGTTATGAAAGTCTTCCAGTTATTAGGGTTAGGATATGAAAATCCTCCAGTCATTGGGGCCAAGTTTTAAAAGTCCTCCAATCATAATAAGCAAGTTATGAAAGTCTTCCAGTTATTAGGGTTAGGATTTGAAAATCCTCCAGTCATTGGGGCCAAGTTTTAAAAGTCCTCCAATCATAATAAGCAAGTTATGAAAGTCTTCCAGTTATTAGGGTTAGGATATGAAAATCCTCCAGTCATTGGGGCCAAGTTTTAAAAGTCCTCCAATCATAATAAGCAAGTTATGAAAGTCTTCCAGTTATTAGGGTTAGGATATGAAAATCCTCCAGTCATTGGGGCCAAGTTTTAAAAGTCCTCCAATCATAATAAGCAAGTTATGAAAGTCTTCCAGTTATTAGGGTTAGGATTTGAAAATCCTCCAGTCATTGGGGCCAAGTTTTAAAAGTCCTCCAATCATAATAAGCAAGTTATGAAAGTCTTCCAGTTATTAGGGTTAGGATTTGAAAATCCTCCAGTCATTGGGGCCAAGTTTTAAAAGTCCTCCAATCATAATAAGCAAGTTATGAAAGTCCTCCAGTTATTAGGGGCAGGATTTGAAAATCCTCCAGTCATTGGGGGCAAGTTTAAAAAATCTATGAAATTGTAATTGTTATACGTTTCACAATCTATTTTCTTTTGCGCAGACGTACGGAGTGATTGATACATTATCCAGTCAGAACAGTATTTGTGGGCGGCATTTCTGCTAAACTATTTGTACACCTTTTTTCTCGCTTTTCACAAGTTGGAGAATTTGATGTCAAGCTGAAGAGACGTGCGCTGTTTCTGTCTCAGCCCAAACAAAGACTTGATGTGCGCGAGACAAGTTGATGCAAGACCCAACCAATAGGGCAGTTATGCGCTCGCCCGCCGACTCAGCGTGCTTTGGTAGTACGTAACTCTTTCCTGGTCCCTTTGCTTTTTGTTGGTGAAGCTATGCATGAATAAAACGGATTAAAAATGTGAAGAAAGAGTTTTTCTGTATACCCGAGCTGACCCCTTTTTTTCTTGCCAAACAAGGCCTACAGAATGGACTCTTCTGCCTTACAAAAATAAATAACTTTTGTGCATCAGGAACAAAAGCGGTGCGTATTATTCATAAAGTTTAGTTTTTTTTACGTGAATCTTTTTCACTATCAACTTTAACCATGAAGCAAATTCACAAATTTTCACATGTAAAATTAAGTATTTTACAGACAATTTTTTTCGTACCATTTAAAAGGATTATTTCCCTTACTCTTGGTTGGCCCTAAAGTCAGGGATCAGTGTTTAAACTAAAAATAGTGTACAGAGATAAATAATCAGTATTGGATGAGGAAAGCATAAACAGTGGATAGACAGACACTCTTCATCTTTCATCTAAAATTGTCTTGTTGGATTTTCAAAGTCAGACCCAAATAACATTTAAGCTGACAAATCAAACTTTGCTTCTTACTAGACAAATTTTCATTTGTTATTGTTGTACTGTGTTATTGGGAATATAATAATGTACTTCGTTACAATTATTTTTTTAATTACTTAATCTAGCCCAGATGACTGCTAATATGAAACATTTTTAAATGATCACCTAAGAGTGAAAATCAGCAAGGGGAATAACTCATTTAAAATTGAAGAATATAATGGGAGTTGTCTACCATAAGTTTAAAAATGTACAAAGAAATAAAAATTTAAGAAAATAAAATGACTTCATTGCTTCCCGAGCAACGCCGGATAGGTAGAGCTAGTCTTTAAGAGAGTTCTTCAAATGTGTCTTGCGAATAGATTTCCAGCGCAGCGAGAGATATCATTAAAAACGCGCATTCCTTATTTAGAAAGCGGCTTAATTATTATTCAAACAATGCCTCCGCGTGAAAACTATTTCCTCTGCATGGATATCTACAACCTTGAAATATAAGATTTCACTCATTGTTCTTTGAGGATAGTCTTGGAGAAGCCAGAAGGGAGGAACTGAAATGGGCCCGGAACTTAATTGGTGGTTGGTCTGACAATAAAGAAAAAAAAAAAGAAAGAATTTTTTTTTTTTTTCTAATAAATGAAAAAAAAAAAAAAAGAAGCCAAACACTGATATTGAAGTTCCGTTTTCGTTATTTTCGGTAAATCAAGAATTCGAGCTAACTGCAGTTCACCAGAAAACACCTCTTATGTCCAGAGTTCCTGAGTGCAAGGTTGTAAGATGAGGGGAGCACTTTTGAAGCATCTAATTAGAACTAATTCAACATGGCCATAAGTGACTCCGCGCTCATACGAGTGTGCAAAACAAGGAGTTCTTTAAGAACTTAACGCCCTTTAAGGAATTTATAAACATCCTGTAAACATTTTTATTGCAATAAGTGGGTTGATTTATGTTTCCGAATTCTTTAGATGAGGATTTTTTTTTTTTATGGAAATCGCTCCAGACAAGGCATGAAACCACTTGATGTAAAAAGATAACAAAAACAAGAGCTTACACGACAACATTCCACAAAATTTGATGTGAATAGTATCCTGAAATTATTGAATGATATCTTGACTTGCATGCATACTTCAGAGAGTCTCATAATATGGTTGAGAACAAAAGAAAAAACCATAAAAGTGGTGCAAAACTGTTCTGTTCGGGGGAATTAATTTTACCCGCCCTGGGCCGGGTATTCTTCTAGTATATATATTAAAACATGTTTTATTTTATGGAAATCGCTCCAGACAAAACATAAAGCCACTTGATGTAAGGAGCTAACAAGAACAAATATGATTATCGCAAAGACATGAGATACTTATTGGCCTTAGTCTTGAAAAGACCAATGTTATAGGTAGGAGGAAAACAGTCAGCAGGAAGAGAGTTCCACAAGCCTGCGGTTCTTGGAAAGAAGTACTGGAATAGGAAGTCGTATTATAATGAGTTATCAAAACAGTGAATTGATGGAGACCACTAGACCAACGAGTCAAACGAGCTGGAACAAAGGAAGCAGAGAATAGATCACAACATTTTTGAGGAACACATGCCATAATAGTATTTATAGAAAAGACTGAGACTAGCAACATCACGTCTGTGAGAAAGAGGATGCAGTGTGGCCAATCAAATTATAGATACGTTTCTGCACCTTATCAAGAACCCTCAAATGGGACAGAGATTCACCAGCTCAAATGAGGATTGATAATTTGTATTATTCGGATTGTTCAGACTACTGTTCTTATCTAGGGTGTTATTCTCACAACGTCCGCAAGGACCTGTGGCGTAACGGATATAAGTGCTAAGTAATAATCAGTTCTAAGTGACAGTCTTCTGGAAGTTGAAGGTTCAATCCTCAGTGCAGGTGATATTAAGAATACAATTACAAATTACTTAAGATTTCTACCCGGTCATGGCTGACAGAACGAGAGCAAGCTACCCACGTGGATAAAATAAAGGATTCATTTCGAAATTCTATACAGATGATTCCCGAGTTCGACATAAAGGTACCTGAATATAACAAGATGCACCTGAAGAAGGTTGGAGGTCACATCGGCCGAAACATTGAGAATAACATCCAAGATGAGAACAGTAGTCTGAATAATCCAATCTCTCGTCGCCATGTTTGAAAACAAAGGGTGATAACTCCAAAAATTCCAACTCTTCAAAAATAGAGTTTAGAATCAGCCTTGTACATAGTCGTAGTCCCTATAAATTCCCAATAATCGCTTAAAAATGATTTTCTTTAGAAAAAAAACAAGAACTGCTTGATCAATTTACGTGATTTTTTTTTTTTTTCGATACATGCTTTCCGTCACGGGTACATCAAAAAGATATTTCTTATTTTTTTTTTTTTTCATGTCAGTCTTCTTCTGGATAAGCACCTTTTTCACTGATAAATAAGTAAGTATATTCATAAGTTTCCCTCCTATTTTATTTTGACCTGCCATATTTTACTTGAGTCTCAATATAAATAAGCACTAAATATATATATATATTTCTTTTTAGATATTTAAAATAAATTGAATAAAAAAAAAAGTCAATTATATCGGTTTTTGGTATACGATATATTCATTCGCAGATAACTCTCTTTTTTTAAGTACATAATTCCTAGCTTCTCCGAAAATGGATGTAATCGATGTGAATGCCTTCAATATGCGCGAATTATTATATTTAACAAGTACTCAACAAAAAGTGGTGGCTTATCCTATTTATCAGAATTTATGTGGCGGCAGAAATTTTCTGCAACCCCCCTACAGAGTCTTTTTGAACAAATTTCTGAATTCTATCCCGTTTAAAAAAACAAAATCAAGAGAAGAAACCACAAAAAACAGATAAATTTATTTTTTAAACTATAAAAAAAAAAATTCAAAAATGTTTTAAACCAAAACCGATGGCTGTTCGTTTTGAAATGAAAAAATATACTGTTGATTTTCACAAATGTTAATTTCTGCGATAATTTAATATTTTAAACTATAAAAAAAATAAAAAATCTGTTTATCCAAACAAGAGAACTGTTCGTTTTGTTGGTTTTCAAATGAAAAAATATACTGTTCATTTTCCCAAATTCTATTTTCTTCAATAAATGTTCTATCAATATACTGTTGATTTTCTCAAATATTGAATATGCATGACTTCTTATTTAAAAAATGGATATTTTCCATTTTCGGAGAAATTGCGTACTAAAAAAAGAGAATTATCTGCCCCTTACACCATTGGAACTCTTCTAAAATAAATTTCGACTTGTGTACCCGATCTATACAAGTGCCATTTTTTCGAATGTCTCTGTAATTCTGAATAAGCCCAAAATTGTTTGTTTATAAAACAGCCTTGTATTCTTCTTTTCTTCTTGAGGTTGACAGATAACTTTCATCCCAATACAATCAAAAAGAATTAGGGGGAAGATAAATCTGAACCCTATTAATAATTAGTGCATTCTAGTATTGACTAAGTGATAATTTTTTACAATCTCTTTGTGATTTCACCCAGTGTGCACGGAGACAAACAAACAAGATCCCCAGAGTTCTAGTAATATAGTAAATATATTATCTTTTGGGTTCTTTTCTAGAACAGTGGCTTTGCAACAGTGATAAACATTGGTATCTCTTTCCTCTTGTGGAGAGCAACCCAAATGAGGTTGTTTGGTCACACAATCACCAATCAGACTATTCGGTGTAGCAACTTCCACCAAAGCTTTTTATGACTCCATCCTAAGATCTTTAAGGTTCGCAGACCAGACAGAGAGTTTCCAGACAGCCATCAAGTAAGACGCCTATACTCTCTTCTGCCACCTGGCGACTTGACACTTTGATCACGACCATCATCACTTGATATACAGCTCCCCAAAGAAGAAAGAACTATCGGTAGCTGATTTTACTTAATTCCTTTCAACAAAAGAACAAATTCACAGTTCTTACTTCTGGCCACATACACTCAACTGCATATGCAATATATATATATATATATATATATATATATGGGAAATGAAAAAGGAAAAACCGAAAAGGATGTTTTTATGTGTTCATCAACGTTTCGTCTTTATTTGTAAGACTTCTTCAGGATGATAATATAAAGAAAAAATGTCATGCAAGTACTTGGACATATAGGGTTGACATGGTGGGTTGAATGGAGGAAAGTAGTAGCCAGCTACTGGAAAAACAGTAGGGCTGACGTCCGGACTTGGTGAAGTCAGTTGTGAGGAAACTAGAGCACGGTCATGCCTTCAAATTTGAACAAGCCGAAATCACCAAATACATCCACAACAAAGCTCGGCGAAGACTACTGGAAACTGCACTCATCACTGCCTCCAACACCATCAAGCAACTTATACGAGCATTCATTGCTAACCGGAAGAAGTAGAAAAAAAGCGATTTCTTTAAGTATTAAAATTAAATATGATTTTATCACTTGTCTTGGTAGAGCAGACAGTAGCGTGTCGGGCAGTTGCGAGTTCGAATCGCGGCCTCGGCGCCAAAATTATTTATTATTTATATACTCGTTAATAGGTGGCCTAATGTATTTGTCATGTTTCTGACTTTGAAATTACCTTTACAAAAATTCTCCACGACGGACAGACAGACAGAGACGGTGCTCGTTATCTTATAAGTGGCCTAGCCAAAATAGCCTCCCTACGGTTGTCTATTTTTGCTAGGTTGCCGCGTCAGAAATGAACGATCACCCGTAAAATGATGTAGCCCCAGTCATATTTCTTGGGTGGTTAGACGTTGATTTTCTTTGTTGCTGACCAAGAATATTTTTAGTTTTAAAAAAATTTCCGCTCCCCCAATTTCTTTTTTACCCTCCCCCATAAATAGAAATATTTTTAGTCAAAAAGAAAAAAAAAATGTTACCCCCCCCAAATTTTTTTTTTACCCTCCCCCATACATAAGAATATTTTAGTTAAAAAAGAAAAAAAAATTTTTTTGAAATTCGGAACTTTTATTAACACTTGACTTGATTTGACTTATGTGCATACTCCAGAGAGCTTCGGCACATACTTGAAGACAAAATTCCACCACTTATCATGGTTTTAGGCCAGTCTTTCAGCTGTCAGGAGCAGCATGCCAGTCTCAACCTTTATCTGTGTATGCAGTATATATTCATATATTTATATAAATTGTTTGTTTATAAAAAAATCCTTGTTTTTTTTCTTTACTAATTATTCTTTAACAAATTATTATCAGAAAGAGTCTTATAATTTGCATGAAGATTCGCTCCTATATATACAGAGGTTAGCCAAAATAATGGAAACATCTTGTGCATCAATTTTAAAACATAAAAATTGAAAAAATTTACCAAAATGTTGGTTTAATTTTTATTTTTCATTCATGGTTATTGTTGTCCTGAATTAATTGGTTAAATTTATTTTTTATTTCAGATAGTGCATATTAGTAAGAAAAATTTAAATGACAGATCTATCAGATTTCCAAAGGGGGCAGATTGTTGGTGCCTGTATGGGAAGTGGCTGAGATGGTGGCCGTATCAAGAGGAACTGTCTCAGAAGGTGATGACAGCCTATGAAAAAGAAGGGAAAACATCCTCCTCCAAACAAAATTCTGGAAGAAAGCCGAAGCTGTCCGAAAGAGATCATAGAGCCCTTGTAAGGATTTTGAAGAAAGAGCACAAAACCACGGCACCCAAAATTACAGCAGAGCTTAACAATCATCTGGATAATACCATTTCAACAAAAACTGTTCGCCGAGAGCTTCACAAGGCTGGATTTCATCGGAGGATTTCAAGGTGTTTCTATTATTTTGTCCACTCCTTGTATGTATATATATATATATATATGTGGATAATGAAATGATGAAATGGATAAATTTTGTATAGTTTACAAGTTTATTAACTCATCAAGTGTTCAAACAATGAATACAAATACAAAATTACCTTTAAGCCATGGCTTTTTAAAAATAACGCTCTTATCATCAAAAGGTCTGACCAATAATAATTGAATATTAATTAATTATTAGAGGTGAATATCTTGAAAATGTAAAAGTGGAGAATTTTGAAAAATATTCAAGAGAAAAATGTCTCGATTTAAGTTCTGAAACAGATCAAACATGATTCGAACTATGGACAGAATGTTGTATCAATCTCGATAGGATCTAATATAATTCTTGATCTTTGTATTATTTATTTATATATATATATATATATATATATATATATATATATATATATGAAGTTAATCCAACAAAAGATATAAGAGGCAACTAATATCTTTAATTAGTGAACATCCGGATAAAACTGAAGCTCAATATACTGGATAGAGCATTGATAGCATAATATAAAATGAAATAATAAAATAAGGTGCAAATCAAATTTTACTAGAATTCAAAATTCAGGAAAAGTATCTCAACGTCCTTAACTCATGAGTTTTCAAAGATAAGTCTTCTCCTCAGAGAACCATTACCGCAGTGAAGTTACTGCAGGTGATAAAATTACACTTTGAAAATATATAAAAATATATAAAAAAATACATAAAAGTACATAACACCTCAAATATATTAAGCCAAAAACATACTTATTTATAAAATCCATCCAAGTCATACAAATTAAAACATATTCAGGAAAGATATCCAAGAGGTTGATTGAAGATTGATCCAGGTATTGAGTGACAGTCCAAAAGCGAAAAAATTGAGAGAACTGAAAAACCGAAAAAGTTATCCAGTCGGGAAATGCGTCCGCAATCGATGCAGTAAATTACAGTGAAAAATGCATCCAATGTTTATGTTAATTAATACAATGATAAATGAACCACCTTATTTTATTATTTCATTTTATATTATGTTATATATATATATATATATATATGTGTGTGTATATTCCCAATTTCCTCAACAATGCATGAAATGCTAACCCCTTGTATTATTTAGATTATTTGGACTACTGGATGTTATTCCCACAATGTTTCGGCCGATGTAATTGCTGACCTTCTTCAGGTGCGTCTTGTCGAACTCGGGGATCTGTACGGAATTTTGAAGGGAACCTATTATTTAATCTACAAAGGTAGCTTGTTCTCATTCTGTCAGCCGCGACCGGGTAGAAGTCTTAAGTAATTTGTAATTGTATTCTTAGTATCACCCGTACTGAGGATTGAACCTTTGACCTCCAGAAGACAGTCATTTAGAACTGATTATTTCTTAGCATCTTTATTGGTTGCGTCATGGGTCCTTGCAGAAAATTCTAGTATACATTTTATGAGCCTTAAACCTATTCTCGTTTTAGATGTGTATTTATCATTATATACATACATATATATATACATATATATATATATATATATAAACACAAACTAAGCATTTAATTTTTTTTTTTTAATAAATTATCAACTCTACACTTGATAGAAAATCCAACATACGACGTTGAAGATTTGTGGTTAGTTCGCTATGCGGCATCACTCACGGCGGAATGGAGAGTTCAGTTTACAGTTCTGCTTCGGTCCCGGAATAAATTAAATTCGTATGTAGAGGTTTGACTGATATATATATACATGTCTTTTGATCATTTTATGATATATCGTGCATTTTATCCTCATTCATATTCATATATATATATATATATATATATATATATATATATAATTATTAATGACAATATATGTATTAGCATATACTATCATTTAACTTTGTAGTCTCCTTAAAAGATTCAGCTCAATGCTTGTCAATTATTGATAACAGAGTAAAATATAAGTCAGTTCATATTATATTCCAATAACCATGGTTTTATTTTATTATTTTTTCACATTTCCAAAGAATATTAAATTTCTGTGAGATATATTTTTTCTGATGATTTTGTAGTGTTGCAGAGACGATATTGACATAAAAATGTTGTTTGGCACAAGACAAATGAAACAGACCGTAAAAAAATTTTAAAAACATATCTCACAGAAATTTTATATTTTTTGGAAATGTGAAAAAATAAAAATAATAAAATAAAACCATGGTTATTGGAATATAATATGAACTGACTTATATATGTGTGTGTGTTTTTAATTATGTTCTGATCTATTATTTATAATTAATGTTTCCCATATTGCATTATATTCTATGCTAGATTTTAGGAGGTCATTGTTGCCCAACATATGCGCTTCTTCTTTGAGTCGTCTTATCTCCATTGTTCTTCTCTATCCATAATTTTTACTTTGCTCCATGAGAGTAGATGGTTCCATTTTACATCCATAAGAGGTCAGTCATACTCAACTTTTCAATATCTCCATGTATTACGGCTTTCCAACGTTCTTCTAACCATACAAAATTTTTTTAAAAAACAACCTTTTTAGCCATTTTGTCAATCATTCCTTACAAAATTGAGGCTCTGGACTTAGAAAATTTGCAATAGGATCTTAAGAGTTAAAAATTTCTATGATATTGTTGTTCTTAATCTATGTCTATCTCGACATTAAATGACCCATAAGAGGTTGATATGCCGTAAAACAAAACAAACCAATCTATGTCTATAAAATTCAATGTTTATTTACTTCCTCTCCAGGAGGTTAGACACAAGGTCAGGTGTGGAAAGCCAGTGCACTAAGATTAGCACGCTCTGGCCTACAAAAATGCTTGAGCAGCCCTGTTGGCATTCCCCGTAAGGGGCGCCTCAGGCGATTAGCAATAAACTAACCCCTTCTCAAAGAGAAGGTAAAGCCTGGGAGGGTGGACCTCCTGAGACTGAACAGAACCATACCTCATCCCGACAGCAACATAGTCACTATCGGACTGATTGTCGAGGACGTATCCCCAACTGGTAAGGACACACCGACTCAGCCTGTGTCAGGCAAGAATGCAGTGTATGTGTATGTGTGATGTTTGTGTGTTCCCTATAGAAAGAAAGGTTAGAGAAACTACATAAAATCTAAAAGTGTATTCTTATGTAACATTTATCGGGGAAGACAATGGAAGTCTTCCCGAATCTCTAAGTGCACCCCTAAGGGAGCTATGAAGGCTTAATTTGTAAAATTCGTTTACAATTTATTTTTGCAAATTAATAATTCACAGAATATATTCTGTAGGATTAATCCTTCTCGACTGGGGCATTTTAATTTTTTTTCCCATCTAGAGTGCCCCCTTTTCTAGGGGAGGGGGGGGCTGGACATCCACCACATTAAAAACTGACCTTTGTCCTTGTAGGGAATCATGCAGATTCTCAAAATCTGCACATTCAGATCACTTTGCGATCCCCCCCCCCAACCTAATAGGAGATTTACAAAATTAACACTTTTCTTAACCCATTATACCCACATCCTAAAATACTTTTACACCTAACGAGTTAATTCTTCTTTTTCAGAGTATGACAAGTAAACGTATCCATATCAAAAACAGCAACAGAGGCGTTTATATATCAACTCTCAGTACGTCTAGGTTCTTCTCAGCTAAAAACTACAATACGCCGTGACTCATCTGAGAAAAGAAAAATATTAGAAATAGATTTTAAGGGCAGTCAGTGATTTGCAAGATTAAAGCACCTTGAAGATGTCTGAGATAGTTCTGAAGGCTTTGAATGGGCGGTGACCTGCAGCACACGTGGCTTTCAACACATGTTAAAATATAATTCTTCAAAGTTATCAGTAATCTCTCTCTGCCTTAATAATGTATCTGAGAGAATGAAATAAATAAGATATTTTAGGTACAAACGTTTTATTATTGGTAATTAACAATGATCGGTATGTTTATTGTGTTAGAGTATTCCGCTTGCATCCCAGGACCCTCAGATTGGGGTCGAATTGTCTTACAAATAAAATATTTTTAAATAATTATATTTTATTTTTTTATGTTCATTTCTTTCCAAAATCAATCTCTTAATTTTGCTGTGAAACGCACGTAAGATGTAGAAAAAGTATTGAATTTGGAAAGAAATAAACATACAAAAATAAAATATAATTATATAAAAAAATTGTTTGTGAGAAAAATAGGAATTACAGGTATTCGACGATATATGAAGATAAAGAAATTGAAAGAACAGATGAAAGTTATGGATTGATTGTTCCTATGGTCATTGGAATGCAACTATAATGTGTATATGTATATACATATATCTATATATATATATATACATCTATATATCTGTATCTATCTATATACATCTATATATCTGTATCTATCTATATACATCTATATATTTGTATCTATCTATATACATCTATATATCTGTATCTATCTATATACATCTATATCTATCTATATACATCTATATATCTGTATCTATCTATATACATCTATATATCTGTATCTATCTATATACATCTATATATCTGTATCTATCTATATACATCTATATATCTATCTATATATAGGTAGCATATGTTGTTAAATAATATGGCCAATTGTGTCTATATATTTTAGATCATTTGACATAATGGTTAGTATTCGGTAATAGGTTGGAAATCCAGGGTTCAATCCTTGGCAGAGTCATACCAAAGAATCCAGAAAAATGTCAAATGTTACCTCCTTGCTAAACACTGAACATTATAAGGTGTGAATCAAGGGTAAGTGGAGTAATCCACAGAAATGAGTGTATGAGCCAATGAAAAGGGACCCTTCAGGTCGCCCTTGACTATGCTCGATCCATTTATTTTTATTTTGGTAAAGATCCGTTCAACTTTCCCAGTGGGAGTCTTCATTTCAGGGGGGAACTGGCTGATGAATTTGCCATCAGTACAATCCCAAGTACTAAACGGCTATATTAATATGACAAAGTATAATCTTTGAAGTTAAATAATTTTCCTGTCCAATTTACTTAAACTAATATTTGAATTTTTTTTATCATATTCGCAATACACATAATTCCTTCCGGAATGGTCTGGTACAACATTCATCTTGGGTGGGTTGAACGGCTTCCTCCAAAGGAGGAACTTTCATGGAGTATCAAATTCACAAGCGGTCCACACTGAAAGTACATGAGATTGTAACTATGATAATTATTACATAATATATGAGTGTATGAACTGCAATTTAGGCGCAAATAAACCAAATATTTTTTTAAGAACCAACGTTTTTCATTCATCGCAGTTTATACATATTTAGGGTTGCGTCCGGCACCCCCTGAAAATGAAGCAGAAACCCACCGCTAACTATTGCATTTCGGGTCTCAACTCTGATCCCTGCATTCTCAATGGTCACTCCAGATTTAGAGTTAGTGTTGAGGTTAATGAAGGGTATGTTTTTGTCCATCATCAATAATATTTTTGTACAACTCTATGAAAAAAAAAAAAAATGTTTTAATTTTAATATAGGGGTCTAGTCAAAGGTAGGTCATTTTTAGTAACAATTAATACTTGAGATTTTTCTTCCTAAATAAAAAAAATAAATAAATAAATAAAATAAGTAAATAAAAAAAAAATTAAAAATTAAAAAAAATAAAAATTAAAAAATAAATAAATAAATAAATAAAAATAAAGATTTTGTACTTCATGTAAAAATGGACCCTGAGCATCGTTTATCGAAAAATCTATTTTTAACTTCCCGACAAATTCAGAATCGTACGGATTTTAACTGCCATAGGATTTATAAATGAGGTGAAGCTGAATTTAGGGTTTCGACCTTGATCTTGGCATTCTAGATTAGTCGGATCTTAGGATTAATATTGGGAATTAATGAAAAGCATGTTTGCGTCCTCATCATTGTCAAGTTAATTCCAGTTCATCGGCAATCATGCTCGATGAGTTAATCGTTGTAAATGTCAAGAAACAATAAAACGTTCGAAAGAATTCTTTGAATTTACAATTATTTATATTATAAAATTATAAATAATCGTAAATTTAAAGAATTTTATAAAAAATAAAAAACTATATTCCATTTTCTGAAAAAGTATTTTTAACATTTTGGTCAGTGTTAATGACTTAACAGTGATTTTTTTTTTCTCTCTAAAAAAAAAAAAAAAATATTTATAGTCTTGTAGTTTTGTGCTTAATCTTCAGCAATCAAGGGAAATTTTGAATAAAAAAATAAAAAAACATACCTGCTCCTTAAGTGGTGTTTGTACAGTATATGGATTATGTGCATTTCCAACTTTCCCTATACCTAACCCTATACCTAACCCTATACCTAGCTTTTACCGCCTTATAACTAGTACAAATAAAAATATTTGTGAAATTTTGTGGAAAAAAAAAATGCACTACTCGTTATTTACATGAGAGAGTAAGTAACTACGATGAATGTATTTACGTATTGTTTTTATTGGCAAAAAACATTAGAAATTATGTTTTTAAGAAAAAATAATTCGCTTTGAACTACTGTCGAATATCCTTTATGTCTACTTTTTTTGTGGACTATCAATAAAAATAATAGAAAAAGAAAAAAAAAACGAGAGTTCAAAAAAAAATATATTTGTGCAATGTTTTTTTATGTAATTATGTTAATTTCTTTAAATTTATAAAACATCTATACAGTTAAAAAAAAAAAATCCTTTAGACTTATGTGAGATTCGAACTCTGGTATTGACATTGTAAAAACTACTGTCTTGATAATGTGTACTCTGCCTATTCATTTAAAAAAAAAAAATTTATTTTTTTATTTTTTAAACCAATCACATGTTTCTATTTGCGTATGAACAGACAAACTCCAAAGACACTATAACGTTTTTAATAGTATATAGATATAGCTTTTAGAGAAGGGGTTGTATACTATTGAATACGCAAATCATGAATGTCTACTTAAGAAAGATTAAGTGATATCAAAATGCAGATATGAGATTAAATCCATACTAAAATAAAAACACAAAACAAAGAGAAAATTGCAGGGAATGTCACATCAAATAGAGAAAACAAACAAATGACACAAAATGCTAATTACTTCTTGAATATGCAAGTTTCAAATTCATGTAATTATGTCTTTTTCTTGTGCTTTAAATCTCATTTAAAAAAAAAAAAAAACATGGAGGAGGGGGGGCAGGTTTTCAAAAGTGTTCATTTTATAGTTAACCTCCCATAAGTAAAGTGGTCTACTGTAGTTGACGGCGACCCAAAAGCTCCCTTTTCATTGGCGGCTACACCAAGATGTAGGGGAGGGTGGCACTCCTTTCCCAGGATTACTCTATTTACCCTTTATCGTTACCTTATAATGCTGAGTGTTTTAGCAAGGGGGCATCAATTACCATATTTTGAGTTTTTGGTATGACTCGTCCAAGGATTGAACCCAGGTCTTCTGGACCCTTAGTGGACACTAACCATTATACCAAATGAATCGGTAAAGCGATCTCAAGGTGTTTAACTTTTGTGTATGTACAAACAGCTATGCCTTTGCATGAAACACTGAAGGGGAGATAATCTAATATATGAGAGTAAAGGGGAGATAATCTAATATATGAGACTAAAGGGGAGATAATCTAATATATGAAAGTATGGGTGCTTCTTGAAAGACATACACAAGTGAAATATGGCAGTTCAAAATAAATTAACAGAAAAACTGTTTGATATACTTACGTATCAAGCAAAAATAGATATCTACACCAAAAGTGACGGAAACTTATCAAGCAGAACTTTAGTAAGAAATAAAATTAATTTTTCCTCATATTTCCATTATGCGTCTTTAATCCAGCACTCCGTAGAAGATATCACCCTTCTTCTAATATGAAGACGCCATGCAGTTTCATCCTCCAGAGTTCGTTGACTAAGAATAGTAAAATAATTTTATTTTTTATTTACTTATTTGTTTTTTTCTTATGGAAATCGCTCCAGACAAGGCATGAAGCCACTTGATGTAAGGAGCTATCAAGAATGAAAGATGATTATTGCAAAGACAGGAGATGCCTATTGGCTGTAGTAGGTAGGAGGAAAACAGTCAGCAGGAAGAGAGTTCTGCAAGCCTGTAGTTCTTGGAAAGAAGCTATTGGAATAGGAAGCTGTATTACAATGAATAAAGGATGGGGCCCAATCAAATCAAGGGAGGCACGAGAGCGCTCTATCCCTTAATAGACTTCAAAAATGGCCTATGCTGGAAATCTCATTTCTTTGATCAATCACAACTCAAAAACCAAATTAGTTAAAACTTTGCACAACATTTTTATTTGATAGGTTCTATAAGTGTGTAGAATTTCAGCATCATTAGTCAAGGCAACCCAGAGATCCAGAAAGTTCAATCATGAAATCATGTTATCTGTGTGTACGTACGTGCCACCCTGTATCTCATCAACTATTTGATGGATTCAGCTGATTTTTGGCAGAGATAGAGGTTCTAGGGTCTAGTTGATGGTATTTTAATTTCAGTTTACCATATACCTTAGTTTTCCAGAAAATTCAAAAAAACCTTAAAAATGACCATTGTATTGTTGAGGCATAGCCTTTACAAAAGTAGTGACATTCCATGATAAATGCCAGTATACTGAAATCATATGCCCTTAATAGGGTTAAGATGAAAATTCATATACACTAAATGTACAAAAGCAAGGAAATTCCCAAATTTTTACACTTTTATTGTCATTAAGGGTATGCGAGCACAACAGGCTATGTATTTTACTGGTAGGAATTTTTCTTCAGCGCACCTCACATACTTCATCCACTCATGCATAGAGATTTATACTGTAGTGATGTGATAATGAAATGGTTTAGTTGATATGTAGTCATACCCTTAATGAAATAAAAGTGTAAAAATTTGGGAATTTCCTTGCTTTTGTACATTTAGTGTATATGAATTTTCATCTTAACCCTATTAAGGGCATATGATTTCAGTATACTTGCATTTATCATGGAATGTCACTACTTTTGTAAAGGCTATGCCTCAATACAATGCCTTCTCATAAGGTGTATCTTATTCGTGAATGGTGGGAAGAACGTTTTTGTTCTTTTTTCTAACAATTCCGTTCCACAAACGCATCACACATTTTGAATTCTAACAACATTGGTTTGTTGAAAAAAAAGAATAAAAACATTCTTCCCACCATTCATGAATAAGATACACCTGATGACGGTCGGATGTTACATCGGCCGAAACGTTGTGAGAATAACACCCAAGTTGAGAACAGTAGTTCGAACAATTCAAATAATATATATTATCAATTCTAATCTAAAAGATTCAGAAACAACTTTATATTTTCGGTATTGATATATTTTATATATATATATATATATATATATATATATATATACGAAAAAAAGGAAAACCAAAAATATTATTATGTATTCATCAACGTTTCCTCTTTATTTCAAGACTTCCTCAGGATGATTGATTTGAAGAAATAACACATACAAATATTTGAAAAAGTTTGACAAACTTTTTATAAAGGCGAAACGTTGATGAATACATAAATAATATTTTTGGTTTTCCTTTTTTTCGTATGTATATATATATATATATATATTTTTGGTTTTCATTTTCCATTATATTATTTCCATTTTATTTATTTTTTTTGTTTGTTTTATGGCATATCAACCACCTATGGGTTATTTAATGCTGAATAAACTTGTCAAATGGAATCCTATGGTAGTATAATTATTTTATATTGTTTTTGAAAAAGTAATTTGAAATTAAATTGTTTTGAAGAGTCCAAGTTCCTTAAAGTCTAAGATTGTGCTAACTGCAATTTATTTTGATTATCTTAGAAGTGAAAAACATTCAGGTCACATCGACAAGAAGACTTTTTGATATAAGTGTTGTGGAGGGAGTATGTGAACGCTGGATTTTTTCTCCCAAAATGCATGGTGCTACACTTGTCCACAGTGTTTAACTTTAGTTGTTAGTCTGTGATCCATTTCTGCATTGTGTCCAGGTCTAATTTCATAATATATATAAAGTTATCTTGTGGATTTTCAGAACCAGACCCATATCGATACTTGATTCAAACTATCCTTCGTTTTTTTTTTGTTTCTCCCTTCCACGGTGATTGGCAGAAATACTTTATTTGGGGTCAGTTTCGTTCTGAATTTACTTATTCTGGTAAGAAAACAGGTAGAGTGGATACCCCCCCCCCCCCGTTTGGTTGTAATAATGAAAGGGAAGTAACAAAGATTTCTGCCATGAAGAGTCGCTTCCCTTGGAAGCTATTTACATCCAGTAATTTTATAATATGATAATGATAATTTAATTAGATAATGATAATTTTATAATATGACAATGACTAATACCGACAAATTATTTTAAAAGAGATATCGTTAGCTTCTTGGCCTTTGGGTTAGGTATCTAAGTGTAGTATCTGTTCCGATGGATACTACACCCTATAGACGGGTATCGTCTTGGTCTTCGGGTCTTGATTCCACCGGTCTGTGGGTTTGTTCTGTGCAGTTCTAGGAGGTCCACCCTCCCAGGCTTTGCCTCCCCTCTTTGGGGAGGAGTAAGTTTATCGCTTACTGCCAGACGCGCCCCTACAGGGCAATGCCGACGGGGCTGCCCAGGCATTTTTTGTAGGTCAGAGTGCTCACCTTCTCGAGCGCTAGCTTTTCAAATCCCACTTTCCCGACCTTGTGTCACATCTTACCGCTGTGGGAGGAAGATAAATAGATACCGTTAGGAAATTATTGAAAGAGAGTTTACTTTGCTTTACCTGCTCATTTGTGATCTATCTGCGTCAAAAGAAATGTCAATATTTAAAAGAAGTTTTAAGCAATTTTATTTGCCGCAAATAGAGACTGTACCTAAAATAATCCGGTTACTTCCTGTAATGGCTGAACGCAGATTCTTCTACTCAGCCACTATTTACAGCAATTTAAATTGCTTCAAACTTCTGTTAAATATTATTTGATTCAGCACAAATAGGTCACAAATGAGTAAGTAAACCAAAATTCCCCAATTGTATCTCCTTTAAGATAATTTATGTCGCTAATGGTAATTACCAAAAGTAGTTAAAGTTTTATAACAATTTGGTTCAATTAATAATTTAATGATTAGACAATACCGTGATATTTTTTAATTTTAACTGTAAAACTTTATTTATAAAAGAAAAAAAAAAAAAGAGCATAGTTTAAAAAAAATTGCTAAACAAAATCAAAAGTAAAAAAAAACTTCCGAGTAGGAAGATACTATCTATTACTAAATGGAGATTTGGTATCTGTCTATCATATGTATGTATAGATACACCACAAATACATATGTAAATTAGATAGCAGAATAATAAATCTCTTTACTTATATGTAATAACGATAAAGATATACTATTTCAGACGAATGTACTATCTTTCAATGCTCACTTATGGGGGGGGGGGGATAGTGTAGTATCTGTTGCCACAATACTATTCTCCCAGGAATTACCTCCTCCTCGGGGTAGGGTGGGGATAGTGCTGTATATGTTCGTTCGTCATAATACTATCTTACTAGGCATTACCTCCTTTTTTTTGGTGTGGGGTAGTGTAGTATCTGTTATGTTGTCATGAGACCATCCTCCCAGGTATTACCTTCTCCTTTTTGAGAGGGGGTAGTGACATACTAGCAAAATACATGATTTATCTATGATATAAAGGGTAGTTCTACGGGTGTATGTATGTATATATATATAGCATAATATAAAATGAAGTAATAAAATAAGGTGCAAATCAAATTTTATTAGAATTCAATGTTCAGGCAAAGTACCTTCAAGTCGTAACTCATGAGTTTTCAAAGAAAATTCTTTTCCTCAGAGGACAATTACCGCAATGACATTACTGCAGATAATAAAATTAAACTTTGAAAATATATAAAAGTATATAAAACATCAAATATATCAGCCCAAAACATACTTTTTGTTAACGTTATACAGTTCATCCAAGTCATACAATTTAAAACATATTCAGGAAAAAGTATGTTTTGGGCTGATATATTTGATGTTTTATATACTTTTATGTATTTTTATATATATTTTTATATATTTTCAAAGTTTAATTTTATTATTTGCAGTAATGTCATTGCGGTAATTGTCCTCTGAGGAGAAGAATTTTCTTTGAAAACTCATGAGTTAAGGACTTTAAGGTACTTTGCCTGAACATTGAATTCTAATAAAATTTGATTTGCACCTTATTTTATTACTTCATTTTATATTATGCTATTAATGCTCTATCCAGTATATTGAGCTTCAGTTTTATCCGGATGTTCACTAATTAAAGATATTAGTTGCCTCTTATATCTTGTTGGATATATATATATATATATATATATATATATATATATATATCCAGCTAAAACTTGAAAAATACGCACAAATACCCATAAAGTTGATATTTTCTAAATCGGCTATCTTTTGGAAAAAATATATTAATTCCTTGATGTAGAACTGACACAAAATTTGTCATGGGGGGGGGGGGGGGTACAAATATTTCGTTTTTTCATTTAGCACACCGCACATGCATAGACATCACGTAGGAAGTTAACAAGCAAAATTCAGTGACATTTCTTCATTGCATAAACAAAACACCGACACTCCACTTAAAAATAATTTTGCTGCAATTTTACGTGATGAATCAAGGTCAATAAATAAGAAATCTTTCTAGACTGAGGCAACCTTAAATCAAAGTTTTACTTGCCTCTCTGCGAGGGCACAGTTAAACAGCTTACCGATTTGAAGACTGGAGTGATTTTCAAAAAATAAACAGACACGTTAAAACTATACTATTTATATTCAATCTTTGTTGTGGAGTTTACACTAAAATGTTTTCCAATTGTGTCCCCACACGATTTAGAAATGTTAAAACACAAATATTTGCGTCTTCCTTTTATTTAATTTCGTATTGTTTACATTAAACATACTGTGCGTACAGAGCAAATAAATCCTAATTTGTTTACAACTTTCTCCGTGGCAAACTCAACGGTTCCTTTTTTAAATTTTTTTTTTTTTTTAAACGAGGGAAAACTACACATTATCTTCACAACAAATATTGCTTTTCTTTATTCAGAAGACGTTTTGTAACAGCAAACTTAAATCAAAGTAACAAAAGAATTGTGCTTCTACAGAATTCGAACCAGGGCAGAGTTGCAATATTAATTTTTGTTCATTTGACTCATCAGATGTAATAATTTCTTGCCTCCCCACAGGGGCAGAGTTAAACAGATTACCGGTTTGGAGACAGGAGTGAATTTTATAAACTAAACATACACGTTACATTAGGGCTAAATTGTCAATTTCTTTTAGCATTAAGTTTTAATATACAGATGTTACACACACATTTTTACTGATTCTATTTTGTTTTTTATGGCCCCGGGCAACCCTGCTAGTCTATTATACAAAGGGCAGTTGTGTATGTGTGTATGTCCAGCTAAAACTAAAAAAATACAAAACAAAAACTCACAAAGTTGGTATGTTCTTGGTCGGCGTTGGCCCGGATGAATAATACCTAAACTTAAAAAAAAAAAAATGATTCATTCTTTGACCCAAAACAGGCGCAGATTTTGTCGTCTGTTTTCCAGCCACAAACTAACGGATTCTGTTTCACGGAGTTAATTCCCTTACGCCTACTCGAGGGGTCTGCGTGTATGTCCAAAGAGCGAGGAATGGGCTGGGTAAAGAAGAAAAAAGGGGGGCGGGGTTGAGAGAGAGAGAGAGATAATAGTTATATTACACTTTCGCCCCGGGCAACGCTGGGTATCCCTGCTAGTAATAAATAAATGATTGAATCCTAGAAATAAAAATATTAAAAAATTTTCTTTAAAAAGAAAAAAAAAGTCTGACTATAATTTCATTTCATTTATTTTGGTTTCATTCATCCTCAAAAAATGCATTAAAAAAATTAAATCATGGGGAAAAATATAAACAAAGTAGAGAAAAAAAAAAAAAAAAAAATCGAGTTAACACTACAAAACAAAAAAAATCAACCATACTCTCCGTTTTTATTTTGGCTTGGTCCGCTCTCTGGTGATGTTCAGGTTTTAATGTTACAATGCCAACTATTTTTTGTATTTGTCCGTAGAGAGATAAACTGGTATCGGATGGTGAATATCAGAAATGCATAACAATGTCGGCCATGTAATAAGACAGCGAACCACCCGTTACCTATTTGGAGTTAACGGTGGTCGTACAGAACGGCTATTCCACCTGAGATATCAAAAGAAAGGACGCGCAATAGAAGAAATACTGTTAGAGCACGAAGAGGATATGATATAAGTACAACTGCAAACTAGGAGTCAAAATAAACTAAAATAAATTTTTTTTTTAAAGTTAAGATAAAAGCAAATAATATGCCAAAAACAAAACGAGGGTGCTAAAGGGGTGCAAATTTTAAATTTTTTTTCTTAAAATGGCTCAAAAAGAAAAAAAAAAAAAAAAAAAAAAAAAAAGAAAAAAAAAAAAAAAAAAAAAGGGGGAGAATGGGGATGAACATGAAAATGAGATAAATAGATGAAGGAGGCAATAAATAAGGGACACAAGATGTTCATTAACATTTTTCAAACCTACATCCTATATTTGGGGAAGAAGAATTTTTATTTAAATTTTTTTTTTTAAATTTAAGGTACAGGTTATAGTCCAACGGTAGGCGATACATAGTATCAATTCGGTGGGAATACTAGATTTTCTTATATATATATATATATATATATATATACAGGAGTTCGACAAAATAATGGAAACATCTTGTGAATTTTGTATCAATTTTAAAACACCTATAAATTTATTTTTTTTAAATTACCAAAATTTTGGTTTCATTTTTTTTTTTTTCATTTATGGTTATTGTTGTCCTGAATTAATTGGTTAAATTTATTTTTTATTTCTGATAGTGCATATAAGTAAGAAAAATTTAAATGACAGATCTATCAGATTTCCAA
Organism: Sepiola atlantica; assembly: GCA_963556195.1. Taxonomy (NCBI): domain Eukaryota; kingdom Metazoa; phylum Mollusca; class Cephalopoda; order Sepiida; family Sepiolidae; genus Sepiola; species Sepiola atlantica. Next base: position 20,499,241 of record OY744528.1, on the reverse strand, counting down.
AGGGGGCAGATTGTTGGTGCCTGTATGGGAAGTGGCTGAGATGGTGGCCGTATCAAGAGGAACTGTCTCAAAGGTGATGACAGCCTATGAAAAAGAAGGGAAAACATCCTCCTCGAAACAAAATTCTGGAAGAAAGCCGAAACTGTCTGAAAGAGATCGTAGAGCCATTGTAAGGATTGTGAAAAACAAGGGCACAAAACCACGGCACCCAAAATTACAGCCGAGCTTAATAATCATCTGGATAATTCCATTTCAACAAAAGTTTCCCAAAAGAGGGCCCTACACTGTATTAAAATTAATTTATTTAAAATTTCAGGATGTTTCCATTATTTTGTCCAACCCCTATGTGTGTGTGTGTGTGTGTATATATATATATATATATATATATATAATCCAGGTAAGTTCATGTCCATCCAGTAAATCCTAACTGTGTTTATACAAAAGTGCTCAATAATGAATTGAGTAGTATATTTAGTTGGTATAAAACATTATTTATATAAACAGTTTTGGCTACATATTTGCAGACATGTTTCAGTTCTATCTGAAAACCAACTAAAATTCCTCAGGCCACTATTGCATCCATTTCAAATAGTGGCCTGAATAAGTTTGGTTGGTTTTTCAGATAGAATTGAAACGTTTGCAAATGTGTAGCCAAAAATATACCACTAATATATATGTATGTATATATAAACACTATATATATCACTGGCCTACAGACCATAGGATACACTTTTTTACAGAGATAAATGGACCTACATTTAGGAAGTGTTGTTCGAATGGTTTGAAAGTGATACATATCAAATTAGGGATTACCATGTAATCGGTTTATTTGTATCAACTACCTGCAGCCCAGAAAACTGCACCCAAATCTTGTAATTGAGTAAAAAAAAAAAAAAAAAAAAATTTTTTTAAATTGGAATTTTTTTTTTTTTTTTTTTTTTACTCAATTACAAGATTTGGGTGCAGTCCAGAAAACTGCACCCAAATCTTGTAATTGAGTAAAAAAAAAAAAAAAAAAAAAATTTTTTTTAAAGGAATTGGATTTTTTTTTTTTTTTTTTTTATTACTCAATTACAAGATTTGGGTGCAGTCCAGAAAACTGCACCCAAATCTTGTAATTGAGTAAAAAAAAAAAAAAAAAAAAATTTTTTTAAAGGAATTGGAATTTTTTTTTTTTTTTTTTTTTACTCAATTACAAGATTTGGGTGCAGTCCAGAAAACTGCACCCAAATCTTGTAATTGAGTAAAAAAAAAAAAAAAAAAATTCAAATTCCTCAAAAAAAATTTTTTTTTTTTAGATGAGGATTGATAATTTGGATTATTCAAACTGCACCCAAATCTTGTAATTGAGTAAAAAAAAAAAAAAAAAAAATTCAAATTCCTTTAAAAAAATTTTTTTTTTTAGATGAGGATTGATAATTTGGATTATTCAAACTACTATTCTCATCTTCACAATGTTTCGGCTAATGTAACCTCCGACCTTCTTCAAGTGAATCTTTTTGAACTCAGGAATCTATACGGATATTACGTCTCCATCACCCTCTGCTCCGAGTTCGACGTAATGATTCCCAAGTTCGAAAAGATGCACCCAAAGAAAGTCGGAGGTTACATCGGGCAGAACGTAAAAAATTTTTTTACAAAAAACAAAACAAAATGAGAATAGTAGTCGGATAATTCAAATAATCCCTCCCCCCCATAAAAAAAAAATTATCTAAACAAATATAATCTTTTCTAGATGTTAATCAATATTTCTAAACTACCAAACCGAGGAAATAACACATTAATATCAAACCTTTTTTTTTTAAAGAGGTAATTTTCAGGTTAGTTTATGGTAGAAGTGTGTGTGTGTGTATGTGTGTATATAAAGATGTGAGGGTGGTGGATAAATTATGCGGAGATCCTTTAAAACAAAACAAAAAAAACATTTAGGCGAGAGAAAACTGAAGGAAGAGGTAGGAGAGTTAGCTGGTGGCAACAAAGCAAAGAGAGAGAGAGAGAGAGAGAGAGAGAGAGAGAGATGAGGTGTCGTTGAATATTGCAGCCGCACATCACCGTAGACAAGATACGAGCACTTTTCTTCCCTTTAGCTTACAGATATCTCTTTCCGCGCAAGACTAAGCACCTTCAGATGCAGGTGAGAGAAAACCTTTTGAATAGCGTCCCAGCCCATTTCCAAACACGGAGCAAGTGGTGGTGGGTCTTCTAGCGAGAGATGAGGGCCAAAGGTCCGCTCGCTCACAATCGAAGAATGTGCATGTAGGGTTTGTTTGAAATCATCGGCAACTGTGGAGGGAAGCACCACAGACAGTGATCGTGTGTCCTTTGCGGTGTGCAGGGAAGCCACCAACTGGTTCAGGCGTGACATTTCACTTCCTGCAAGATCATGAGCAATAAGAGTCACATGAGATTTCGGGTTAAGCAATAAATGCCGGGGCGGCATGTACGTGTGATAGAAGACGACATGGTTCGACCCGGTCGTGTCGACAGTCTTCTGTAGGTGAAAGAGGCTCTGTACGAGGCCCCCCTGATGAAAAACACCATAGAATATGGCGAGTACCACGTTAGAGATAATCCATACGATACCGAACGCTTTTCTCCACCTGAGTCTCTCCATTACGGAAGCACCGACGAGAATCATCACGGGGAGGAGAGGCACGAGAAAACGGGGTTCTTGATGAGGGAAGATGGTGAGGATGTCGACAGGCACGATTACAAACATCGACAACCAACAGATGTTGTTGAAGTTGATCACATTGCTGAAGTACCGATAGATGTTATACATGAATAATAAGTAGAGGACCCCATAAAGGAGGGGCATGTTGACGACGACGTGCAAGTAGAATGGATGAATGCCGTGCTTCGCGAGATTTAATTCCTGAACATTGTAGAAGATGAAATTTAAGGGAGTTACGGCCGCGCTGTGAACCAATGTCTTCCACACGCACGACATCGCATTCTGCTGGTGCTTGCTCTCAACGCACGTGTACATACGATTACTAAACTCTGTCAACGTCGTCCGATAATAAAGGCTATCGCCTACGATAAAGGCAAGACAAAATGGTAGCGTGTAGAGGACAAGGAGTGTAGAGTTTCTCAACATGACGGATAACTTGTGGGATGAAGCGTGATAGAGCCAGAGAAGGATCGGGGCCAGGCAGAAGATGAGGAACGTTGGACGGTTGAACGTGCCAGCAGCCAGCGAAACAGCCAAGACAATCAGATCGACATGAAAAACAGGGACGGAAATCTTTGGTTGTTTCTTCGATTTACGTTCATCCACCTGTTTCTTCGATTTGCGGTCGTCTGTCCGTTTCTCCCCTTTTCGATCGTCAACAACGGGAGCCGGGTTTGCGGGGTGCGGAGGTGCCTGTTGTGTCTTATTTGCATGCTGGTTACTCTGCGCAGAGCCCTTGTTTTTATTTTTCTTCTTGTTCTTTTTAGAGGCTTGTCCAGACTGACCCGTCTCCTGGGAATTCTGTTTGGCCCCTCCCCCCGATGCAGCCGGAGTGTTGACCTTCGCTTTGCTTTCAGGCGCTGGTTGCGAATTATTGTTACCACCTTTCTTTTTCTTTTTACCTTCCGTCGTCGTCGTTGGCAAACGTCGGATCACAACGAATAAGACTATAGAAAACAATAGGCACTCGATTGTATTGGAGAGTGTGCGCGTCAGGAAAGTCAACGTCACAAATGAGCTGGCATAGAGGGCGAGGCCGAGCTTCGGGTTGATTCGGAGATACTTGCACGACTTCCAGACGATCAGGTCGACTGCAAACATCAGAAAGGTGATGACTAAGCGTGGCGTCAATACGACCAGATATGGCGTGATGGTCACTAAGGAATGGCTTTCCAAAAGTCGAAGCAACTTGAGAGGCAATCCATAAATGAAATAAGGTAGGATCATACTTCGGATTGGACGTGAACTATCAAACTCCCAGGTTTTCTCAACATCAAGTTGGAGAACATCCCCTGCAATTAAAAAAAAATATATATATATATATATAAAAGATTGTAGAAAAAACAAAATAACTTATTTGTTGGCTTAAAGGGATTAGATACTCAGTTTTTTGTCTATATATAGAGTAATTAGTCGGAATACCTACCTCCAGGACAGTTTATAATATTTGATTCTGACTAGTCAGGCATTTACATCAGTCTGTTCTCTACAATTACAACTTGAAATTCCAATCTATTTAATTAATTACATAATATATCCGACTCAACATTTTCTTTAGTGTGAAAAATTCTGGTATACACTGCATTTCTCAAACTTTCTAAAATGGTGATGTCATCGGCATAGTCAAGGTATGTTAGATTAAAGTTCAGACAACACTCAATGGAAGTATTCAGTCAGTGGCGTAATTTTACTGATGTAGCAATATTGAATGAGAGCATGTTAAAAACGGAATTTTCCACATTTTCCAATGTATTTGTGGATTTAAGGAGATTAGATATTAAATTTTTTACAATATAAAGTCATTAGTCTGAATACCCCCCCCCAGCAAGGTTCATAATATTACTCATCCCCCACACTTCACCGCTTTAATAATTGGAAGAAATTTCACCCTAAAATAATTAAAAGCAATCAAAAACGTACATATTTATTTACAGAAAACAATTTTAGAAGCAGACACCGTAAAAGAAGTGAACCAAACATTAACACCCAAATCGAACTCCACAGTGGCTAACAAGCTTCTTTGATGATCACCTTGGCATTTCTCCAACTTTTAAAGATGGTGATATCATTGGCATAATCAAGGTATGTTAGATTTAAGTTTATTAGACCAACATAGCATTGCATCTGACAAATCGATATTTCTGCACTTCTTCAATTTTCAAAAATTGTGATGTCATTGACATCATCAAGATATGTTAGATTAAAGTTCAGACACCTAGAAAGTCAACACGACTATGCAAATATCCAGTCAGTCATTTTAATGAGGAAACAAGATCGGATGCGGACGTATCAAAATGGTGTTAGAAACATAATTTTCCACGTACGGTTAGATTAAGTAGAAAAGGGGATAATTCCATTAGAGGTTAAGCTCCTTCCAACCGTGGGAAAATGTGACACAAGGTCGGAAGGTAGGGGTTAAAAAGCCAGCACACAAGAGGAAGAGCACTCTGGCCTACAAAAAATGCTAGAGCAGCTCCGCCAGCATCTCCCGATAAGGCCGTCTTAAGCGATTAGCAATACACTAACCCATTCTCAAGGAGAGATGGTAAAGCCTGGGAAGGTGGACCTCTTAGAACAGCACAAAATCATATCTGAGCACGACAGATAAAAAGTCCATCTAGCTTAAATGGCCCAGACCCTGTCAGATTGATTGTCAAGAACTTAGTATGAGGTCAGGTCAGGTTGATCCCCTGGATGAGTTAAGCTATGAGTTCAAAATATTGCATCACAGACAGGAAGTCTCTAATGACATGCTTCTAACCGCAAAGGAGACAGCTGCTTCCAATGGAAAAGAGGTGACCCATGCACAATGTGCCCAGGGGTGGAAAAAACTGTTTTTAGACCTGAAAGGGGGGTTATAGTGGTAGTGATTTTTCAAAAATTTGGAATAAAAGTGATCATTTGCAAAAAAAAAAAAAGTAGCTCAAAAGCTTCATCCAAAAAGAAATGGTGGCTTCCCAAAGTCGACTACCCCACAAAAGTTTGCTCCTAATTTGCACGGTCAACTGAGAAGTATGAGATTTCCTCCAAAAATAGCCCTAGTTACTGTATTAGTGGAAATTATCTGTTATGACCTTGGGGGTTGAGTTTGGGATTTTATCATATGGTATCCTGTACAAAACCACTTTAGATAGGTTTAAAGCTCCAACCTTGCACCCAGAGTGATAAGAAGTGGTATGAAAGAGAAGACATATCGATGTTGGAATATGCCATTAAATGAGTGTTATCAATATCGTATTCTGATTTTCAATATTAAAAATCAAAAAAGCCCATCAAAACGGTTTTGAAGGTGATCATGTATAACATGTAACCCATTACAATCATTAAACAGATGTTGTGGGAAATTGTGGGATTTTTTAATAATTTGGCTTGAAATTATTGATTTTTTTCCATTTTTTTTCTTCAAAATATACATTTTTTTTATTGCGATTTTTCCGTACGTTGAACCCAACTTTGAGTTATCATAAAATTTGAGCCGTATTGAGTTAGGACATGGTTGAGCCCATTTTAGAATCATAATAAGCAGCAGTTGAAAGAATTTAGGATCTAAGTACCTCTATTGTAATTCTTTTAAGTCAATGTGGCGAGATATTATTTATGTAAAAGTCCCTAAATTTTCCTAAAAGAGGGGCAAAAATTCGAAACATATCATCTCAAACAATATTTTCTCCCTAAATTAAAAATTTGAACAAAAACTGTTCACAATCTTGGGTAGTGTGATTAGTCATTAAAAGAACATAGTATACTGATGAATTTAGTGGAACTGGAAATGACAAATTTGATACTCAATGGAAGTTATCAAGATCACCGACAATTCAAGTTTTACGAAACCTTTATTATTAAATTGACAAACAAAAGCTGGAATATGTGCTAATAACAACAACAAGATAATTTAACAGAACTCAGCAGAGCAAAAGTTATTCAAAACAATTCTGAACCCTGGTTGCTTCCTCATCAAGTACAGATACAACCTTTTGAGGGCAAGATTGAATGGTATGGCCGAATCGTTTGCAACATTTACACTCAAGTTGCCGTTTTCGGGACGCAATCTTCGGATGTGTCTTGATCATCATTCTCCTTGAATCAGATCTACCATTTTGCCGTCAATCATCGAAAGTTCTGTAATTACCGTTGCCGAACAATCACTTGTAATTGGGATGACAGTCTTATCGAGCTTCGTCAGTTCGTCCGTGTACGGTTTGAAGTGCAAAGAAACAGATTCGCGCGTTTCCTTTTCCCTAACAAGACAGATTGGTCTTCCATACAAGATTGAGTTAGGGAGAGGGTTAGTCCAGAGTGTTATATCGCCACAGAATACATGCAGTGGACATCAAAATCCATCAAGGTAACTCGTCGTTTCTTTCTCTTCCTCTTCATCACTGCTGTCTCCACTATCCTCTTCTTCAGCGTTCTGGTGACGAATTTGGTGGGAGCCAGAACCGTCGAGCCCAAACTTTGCAACAACTTTGAGATCTGCATTTGGTGTCAGTTCGTTGATCTCAAGCAAGGAGTTGACAGTCTGCAAAATGACCTGCTGCACGTCAGCACTGCTTTTGACAGCCTCAGAAAGGATGGATGAGGGGAGAAGAGTTTTCTTGATTTTATCAACCTCATTTCTCACTGGAATGTTAAAACCGTGCTGTAGTAACTCCAATCGCAATTCCTGATATTGGTTGACTGAGAGATTTATGTTGTATAGGAGGAAACACGCCGACATTGCATCCATATTGGATTTTTATCTCTGGCTTCTCCATGCCGCTGTGCCCAGCGTTCAGTCAGTGCACACAACAAAGAAGCGGCGCTGATGTTTTGTTCCTCGGCTACACAGGTAAGATTGTTCAGGATACCATCCAGGATCTTGTGGCATGTTCGCTCACCTGGGTTTTCGCTGAGCCTTTTCTTCGGTTGACCACCAGCATCAGCACCACGTCCAACAGTTACATCTTCCTCTAGTTCCGATGACGACTGCTGTTGTGCCTCGACTGGTTTCACACGAACGAAGACATCGTTCTCCCACTCTTTTATTTGATCCGGAGATTTCTTGCGCATGTTAATTCGATTCATTGCAAGGATCCGTATCTTTCTCTCCCGATGGTAGAGCCTCATTGCTGAGAACCCAGCATACATTACAGGACCGGCGGGACAGTTATAAAAGTTTGTGTGTGTGTGGGGGGGGGGGCGGTTAAAGACATGCATATATAACTTCATTATTGATGACCGTAAAGTGGGGTGGGGGTGGGGGGGGTCAAAAAGTGTGGGGGGGGGGGGCACCAAAAAAAAAAAAGAAGCTATTTTTGGATTTTTTCAGAAAGGCCTTCAGATTTCGCTTCTAACAATCACGTATTACGATAGACGTATGACGGCTTTTAATAATGAAAAAAAAAACAATGAATTACTGCTATGTGTCATCTACACAATAAGACTGTCTGCGTGATTGAGCCACTGTCTGGATAATCATCTGGGATTGCAAAATTGGTTCACAGTACTGATAGTGCTACAACGAGATTGTAAATTGCCATCATCCCGGGGCCAAAAATTGGCTAAAACAAATCAAACACACCGTCTCTTTATAATTTAACGTTTAGAGAATGTCGTCAATAATAAAGATTTGGGGGCGATCGCTTTTAATAAAAAAAAAAAATAAAATAAATAAATAAATTTACAAACCTGCCACAACCTCAGTGGACTGGAAAAATTCATCAGGATGGATGTAACTTTGTTGCGGCCAGCAGGTCCAAGCGATCCTCCAGACCACCAAGGCTGCCAAGATTCCAGTCCATATGGAAGTCATTGAGATGCAAAAATCATGAACCTGCTCAAGAAAATGAAAAAAAATTTTTTTTTAATATCTAATAACTAAAAATGCAAAGAAAACTTATTTATTTTTAATTTGAAGAATTTTTTTTTTTTATTTATTTTTTTTTTTTTTATTACTTATCACTTTTATCCGTTGCACCACAGGATCTTGTGAACAATTCTAGTATGAATTTTGAAACCTATTTTGGTTTTAGATGCGTAGTCTTACTAATTATTACTTCTTATATATATATATATATATATATATGTGTGTGTTTGTTAGAATAACATCCAAGATGAGAACAGTAGTTCAAATAATCCAAATTATCAATCCTCATCTAAAAAATTCTGAAACATGATATTTAACGGATAGAAGTTGACGATGTCAAACTGGACAAATTACGTTCAGTCCTAGTTGGGAATTCACCTCAACTAATGGCTGTCATGTTGAAAAAATATAAAAGAAACAGCTAAAGACATTTTTTAATTTTTTTTCAAACTTGTGTATGTGGAGTTATGGGGAAATTTTTTTTTTTTTTTTTTTGAAAAACAGCTCCGACTCCTTTACCCGATAAAATAAAAATTATTTAAAAACATTTTGAATTATTTTTAAATATTCAAAACTATAAACATATAGCATGAAAATCAACTCCTCAAAATTTGGGACGGAGCTCGATATGTTAAATAGTAAAGGATACGTCTGCTAGTAGATATCTGATTTAAATTCACAGGGCAACGTTTACACGTACACAGGAAATCGGAGTCAGGAGGTCAACATATGAACTCAGATGTCACCTTGATCGGCTTTTACTAGAAATGGACGTGATGTCACATGGCTCTAAGAGAGAGTGAGCGAGAGAAATAAGAAGTTCATTGGGAAGCTTTGAGCGGACAGCATGTGTAAAGAAATGACTTAAGAATTGATTATAAATAAAGGAGCCAAGGCCCCAGAATGTCTTCTCCCTCTGCTGCTAGCAGAAAAGGGTGATGTCAACAACTTAATAAATGGTCCTTCTCCAAACTCGGAATATTCTTCTTTTTTTTCTCCAAATTATTTGAGAGACTTCAATCTTTTATTATACAGGGTGGCGCAAAAGTCATGCATTAGTTTGAATCAGTAACAACTTTCACATTTAATCAAATTTTCTCCTTATTTTCAGAATATTACAGATATAAACATTGATAATTTATCATGGAAAAATATAGCGCTGAACAACAAACCACAATTATTGAACTTTACTTCGGAAACCATCGTTCAATATCCTTAATCCAAAGAGCCTATCGTCGGCATTATAATGTCAGACAATCTCCCAGTCAGACCGCAATTGATCGTCTTGTGGCCCGATTTCGGCAGCAGGGTTCAGTCAGTGATCTTCCACGATCTGGCAGACCACGTTCAGTACGGACAGCGGAAAATGTAGCACTGGTTGAGGATAGCATTGCTGAAAATCCAGACACCTTAACTCGAAGACGAGCCACTCAGATTGGGATGTCCAGAAGGTCACTTCAAAGAATTTTGCATCTGTTTCCATACAAAATTCAATTGGTACAGGCATTACAACCCACAGATTTGCAATCACGCGTAGCTTATGCTGTTCACATTCAGCAAGTAGCCAGAGAACAAAATGATTTCATCCATGATAATGAGCGACGAACCCCATTTTCATCTGAACGGGTTCGTAAATAAGCAAAACTGCAGAATATGGGCCATTGAAAATCCAAGAACCGTTCATCAGCGTGAATTGCATCCACTAAAATGTACCGTATGGTGTGGTGTTACTTCGGAAACAGTGATCGGTCCATATTTCTTTGAAAACGAAGAAGGTGTCACGGTGACGATAATTGCACAGCGATATCAACAAATGATTGAAAATTTTTTAAGGCCATCTGTTCAGGACAACCCAGAAATGTGGTTCCAACAAGATGGAGCTACTGCCCACACTGCCCGACAAAGTATGGTGCTCTTAAGGGTTTGGCGAGCGCTTAATTAGCAGATTTTCTGATTTTAACTGACCTTCACGTTCACCGGATTTAACAGTCCCTGACCTTTCCCTTTGGAGTTATCTTAAGGAAAGGGTATATGTGAACAAGCCTACAACAATTCAAGAGCTTAAAAACAATATCAGACATGAAATCCAAGAACTAGAGCCAGTTATTCTAAGGACTAGAGCCCGTCTTTGTGAGGCCGAAAATGGTGCTCATTTAAAGGATATTATTTTTAAAACCTACTACAACAAAATTACCAAGTAAATGTATTATTTATCAGAAAAGCCTAGTAAATTACTTGAAATGTTGTAGTTTCTATCACTTAATCAAACCAATGCGCGACTTTTGCACCACCCCGTATAAAGGGAAGTTGTATGTGTGTGTGTGTGTATGTGTGTATGTGTGTGTGTATTTCCAGCTAAAAGTAAAACTACAAAACAAACAGCCACAAAGTTGGTAGATTCTTGATCGGCATTGCCCTGGACGAACAATATCTAAAATTCTTTTTAAATTATTCATTCTTTGGTCAACTGGACCAGGTTTTATAGGGGGGGGGGGTCGGTTTTTCAGCTATTTCCAATGTTATCTATTATATAAAGGAAAGGTGAATGGCTTTTCATTATTATTTTCAATAGAGAGGAATGAGGCGGGTGTAAGTGAGGGATGGGGGAGAAGGATATGGGGAGAGGGATGTAGAAAAAAGGGGGTAAGAGAGACGGATTGAGAAGTGTCGCAAAAAGTTTTAATACAAAGATGTTACACACACTTTTTAACCTCTTTATTTTGTTGTTTTTTATGGCCCCGGGCAAACGCTGGGTAGCCCTGCTGGTTCTTATCTTAACACTTTTTTTGCTATTTCATGAAACGTGTGATTATCCAGCGTGTAACAATAAAACCCTTAGCGTCTATACAAATGTGAACACTTCCGACGATCAGATGTTTCATGAAACGACAAATAAAAAATTTTTTAAAAAAGGATTACGGTAAAATTTAATTACTTATGAGGACGGTTTATGATAGGTATTTGAAAACAACCATGTTGTAAGCCTGCAGGGAAGTAGTCCCGTGGTAATGTGTTCCACAGATAGGAAGCTCTTAGAATTTCAAAAAGATTTCGAAGTTTTTAAAGTGACAATAAAAAATTAATTCTGGGTTAGATAAAAGTTTTTAAAAAAAAAACAAGTTAAAAGTCAAGTATTAGGGTTCAGTTACATCACAGTGCAGAGGTTTAAAACTAATGTAGACAGACATGTCGCTGCACAGCTCGTAAAACTTTCACCCTAATTCTCAGTAGCCCCTTACGTCTACAGTGGCGACCTGCCTTATTTGGTGTGAAATATCTTTTTAAAAAAAGAAAAGAAAAAAAGTAATATCTGGTGAAAAAATTCTGACACGGCACCAAACAGTTATTTGCAAAGCTTTTGAGGTAAAAAGAAAGACTATCCCGAAGAGAAGGGTGTGATATTGAATGAAGAACATGTGACGTGCGAGTTTGAAGACCAAATGAATGAGTGTTTAGTTGCCGGATTTACTTGAGGCAGGGTAGAGGAACAGTGGGAAAAGTTGAATTCACCGTTAAAGGTAACAGATCAGACTTGTGGGTGGACGAAAGATATAGGGTGAGGAAGCTGAGAAGTGTATAAAAGAAAGGCAGAAACGAAGGAGTGAGTGGAGAAAAGGTTAGGGTTAGAGAAAAGGTTAAGTGAATAAAGCAGAGAACATCACCACTGGCAGACCCAAGTTGACTTGGGAGGACGTAGTCAAACGTGATAGAAAGGCCATGGGTATGGATTCCATCAAGCCTTGCCAAAGACAGGAGTGGAGAGGAAGACTTAGATTTCGAGACTAGACAATCAGGCCCCACCCTCATCAGAGGATTAATTGTGGCCTGATTTAAAAAATAAACCGGTTGATGATGATGATGATGATCTTATGGCAAAAAGGATAGCAAGAAGAGAAATGTACAAAGCCAAGATGGAGGCTGAGTAAGCAAGGGTTCCAGACTATAAGGAGGAAGTATTCAGGATAACTGAACAGATAGCAAAGCCACATGGCGGCTATTGTTGGAGAGAAATGCATTTGAAATGACGATGGGGTGTTAGCAATAAATAAACACGGCTAGAGGGATGGTACTATCAGAGATTGTTAAATACGAGTTTTCATGGGACTGGGAAAATCTAGAACCTGCAGAAGTAATATCTGGTCCTGCCATAAGAATTGAGAAAGAAATAGTACAGGAAGTGAAATATTTCTGAAAATCAACACATCGTGCAATTTAAATGAAAAAAATCATTTATTTAATTTTTTTTTGCAAGCTTTCATTGTAAAACAACTTTGTCAGGCGAGACTGTCTCCACTTAAATACATTTTCATGCGTGCCTCAAAGATGTTGTCAATTTCCTTATTAAAAAATCGCCAATCTGCGCATAACATCGACCAGACTCTACTTATCCTAACGTCTTTTACAACTTGACAAGCTTTTCAACCTCTACCGTAATTAAACCCCTCAGGGTTAATACCATCAAAACGAGGAAGAAGAAAAGAAAACTATAAGATAGTCTCGCCTGACAAGGTTGTTTTACAATGAAAGCTTGCAAAAAAAAAAAAAATTAAATAAATGATTTTTTCATTTAAATTGCACATGTTGATTTTCAAAAATATTTCACATTTTCACGGGTGCTTCAAAGATGTTGTCAATTTCCTTTATTTATTTATATATATATATATATATATATATATATATATATATATATATATAAAGTTTGTTTGTGTGTCATAGAAATTGATATGTTAACAGTTAGAACATGTAAATACATTTCATTGTACTTTGTTACATTAGGACCCGCGCTAGCTTTGACCATGACCCTAAATCCTAACGATGGGGTCAAAGTTAGCTCGAGTCCTGACGTAACAAAGCACCAATTTCATTATGGTTTAAATTTTTCACCAAATCTAATGAGACCATTGAAATTTTCCTTCTATCCCATCTAGAGTAACTTATCGGTTAGGTCCATAAAATAACTGAAATATATTAGAACATTTAACATTTAAATAATTATTTTTATCCGTAGTTTTAAGATTTAAAATAAATAAAAAAGAATTTGTTGCGATTCGTTAGAGCCATTTGCCGTTTTATAGCAGTCAACAGGTATTTTTATTTTAAGAAAACCCCGTCGCAGTAACAGTTTTTTTCATTATTAAAAATGTTATTTTTAACTTTTCTTTCAAGGCAAAAATTGTAAACATGTCTATAGTTGAAATTATTTCCGACCAGCAATAAGTTTCCATACGAGCAACGCTGGGTGCATATCGCTAGTATACAATAGAAATGCATGAACATATCTGAAAATACTAACAACACCAAATTGAACGTTGATGCACATCATTTTTATAGCAGACAGAGCCTATCCCCCCTTCTCCCGACGTAAGCGACACAATGGCTATGTTAATTGTAGGGATGTGAGTGGTGAATGGCAAAAAATTGTTAAATCAAGATGAATTTCCCAGGGTGAGGTGCAAGGGAAGTGAGACAAGGCAACATGAGACAAAGAGAAAAGAAAGATAAAGTGAGATAGAGAGAGAGAGGAAAAAAGAGAAATCAAATCGAGCCAAGGGACACATCAGCCGTTTCTTATTAAAAAAAAAAAGAAAGTGGAATTCCGCTTTTCCTGTATAAAAAAAAAGTGGAATTCCGCTTTTCCTGTATAAAAAAAAAGTGGAATTCCGCTTTTCCTGTATAAAGAACGAAAAGAAAAAAAAAAGTGGAATTCCGCTTTTCCTGTATAAAGAACGAAAAGAAAAAAAAAAGTGGAATTCCACTTTTCCTAAATTAAAAAAAAAAAAAAAGTGGAATTCCACTTTTCCTGTATCAAAAAAAAAAAAGAAAAAACAGTGGAATTTCACTTTTCCTGAATTAAAAAAAAAAAGAGAGAAAAAAAGCGGTATTCTGCTAAAAAGCAGAGAACTCGCATCTGTGTAATTGTTATCTGCACCAGCTCACTTCGAACAAGGCCTTGAAAACGACGGCAGTTGAAAGAGTTGTACTTGCAAATTTTACAATATTAAACAGAGATTTTTACTGAATAAATTTAGAAGTCAACCAGGTGTCGCTAAAAATAATCCCGAGCTATTCATGTGAGATTATCTCTTGCTTGTCATATTGTGCAAATATTTTTTAATCTGTCGCACACAATACTCAACAGATGATAAAAATTAAAAGGGGATTTTTATCGACTAATATTGGGGAAATATCAGCCAGAGATTTTTAAAAAAAAATGTTAATATAGCAACCTACTGGACCATCTCATTGGTGAAAGATTTGCTCTTTCTCACATTGTGGGCGAAAATGAAAATAAATCTGATGAAAAAAAAAAAAAAAATGATTTAAATTTATTTTTGTAAATCCGATTAATTTTTATTTAGTTATTTTATTTTTAAATATCAATCATCCTGGAAATTAAGTTTTATATAAATAAATTAGAAAAATACCCGTCCTGGGACGGGTAAAATTAATTTCTTCTGAACAAAATAGTTTTGCACCACTTTTATGACCCCTTACGAAGATTAAAATCAACATATAATGATACTAAACCTTATGTCTAGAATCCTTATTCCAATTTTCATCAAAATTCATTACATGATTTTGATTCTAGAAAATGTCCAAAATTTAAGGGGTCTTAAAAAATTGAAATTCATGAAATCTTGCTTATTTAGCATCTGGATCAAATGCAAATCTGAAATATTTGAATTTTCAAAGAGGATGTATAGTCCATATTATGCTCCCTAAAAACCCTTTTAAAATACTCCAAAGAAACCGAAATTGGGTGACTATTAATTGATGTCTTGTTAAAATTTCACAAAAAGTTGAAGGCATCTGAATTTTCACAAAGGGCGTCCACTCCTTTTTGCGTAAAACTAAATTAGACTAAATATAGCCCACATTACATCCCCTTATGTCTAGCAGCTCTGTTTGAAAATTCACAATGATCGGTTAATTAGTTTTGGAGTGAATCGTTTACATGCAAAAACATAAACATATACACATAACTAACTTTATATAAATCGAGATATCGACGAATTCACAGGCGAAAATAGCTTTTCTCGACTAGATATCCTATTTAGTACTCACTAGCGGACCTGTGTCCCGGTGTTGCCCTAGAAAGTAGAATAACTCAAGAAACTCCTGTCCCCAACCTTGAACTATTTGCTGTTTATGGCTATCCGACAGGAATACAGATCTCCAAAAATAAATTCATCTAAAATAGTCTAATTTTCTATCTACGACGTTAAAAAAATATGCGTAAATAGAAACTCTGTGTAATAGAGAAATGAAAAGGGGTTATCGAATCAGAGAACACTAATAACAAATAGCGAATTAATAAGATGTCAGTTTGTAAATAAATATGCAAATTAGTTAGACCGAGTAAGTATATTAGAAATATACCACAGTATATTAGACATGTGAAGTTCTATTTTGTATATGAAAATTCATCATCATCATCGGTTTAATGTCGATTTACATGCTGGCATGTGTTGGACAGCTTTAAGAAATTGACTTCTAAACTAACCTATCTCTGGCCAGGTTTTTACTTTATCCCTCAGGCCCATTTTTATCGCTTCCTCCCAGGTTTTCCTTGGCCTTCCCTTATGAACTGAACCTGCTACCTCAACTGTTCTACATCTAACCAAAGAACTCTCATCCATTCTTTCAACATGGTCAAACCATCGAAGTCTCCTCTCCTGCACACATCTTCCTATACTGTTCAAATTTAATCTTCCTCTGAGACCATCAGCTCTAAGCCTGCATTTAAGACTCACATTACACATCCATCGTATCATTCTCATCATTTCTCTCTATGCAACAAATGTCCTAAACCCTCCCGGGCTGGGTTTCACTTCCATACATCATCACACTGCGTACACATGACTGATAGACTTCCCTTGGTCGACAATGGTAACGCTCTGCTGGTTAGTAATGGCAGATGAGAGTTTTAATGTCACCACCATTGTGCTAAACAGCCAAACTTTATCTGAATGAATAAATGCGAAAGTTTAGCCCATTTCTTGCACTAACAATAAAGTCAAAACACCCTATTTCAAGTTAATTCAACTTTACACAATAGACGCGCCATCTTTTTCATATACTACTTATGTATATGCGATATCAGTTGCATGGTTAACTAATTTGCATATTGGTTTTGAAAAAAAAAAAATTTTTTTTTTTACTAATGATTATTTGTTATTGTTTTGATTTTAAATTAATACAACAAATAGTTCCGATTCACAATAAAAAGTGCCAAAGTCAAGGATTTCACCTGATGTGACTGAGGGGAGAACAGATACTACACTTTCGTCCTAGACCGAGAGCTAGGTAAAGTAAATGAAGTTTATGTTTTTTCAGGATATGACAAAGTTTTCCTGCTTTAAAAAAAAAAATATACCTGTCCCATATGATGCCATCCTCCCAGGCATTACCTCATTTTGGAGGGTGAGGGGATGAGTTTAGTGCCTGTCACCCGAAGAACCTTCAACAGGACGATCAAAGTGTAGTATCTGTTCTGATGGATACTGCACCCCATACTGGTATTGTCTTGGCCTTCGGGGCTTGATTTATGCTGGTCAATGTGTCTGTCCTGTGCTATTCTAGGAGGTCCACCCTCCCAGGCTTTGTCTCCCCTCTTTGGGGAGGAGTAAGTTTATTGCTTACTGTCTGGGAATGCCGACGGGGCTGCCCAGACAATTTTTAATGGCCCGAGTGCTCACTTTCTCGGGCGCTGGCTTTTCAAACCCCATTTTCCCGACCCGATCTTGGGTCACATCTTACTTGTGGGAGTAAGATAAAACTGGCCTTGTGCCTAACTCCTGGGGAGGAGTAAATAAAAACCTCTTGAGGAGCTGGATTCCCCACTATAAACTGACGTCATGTCTAATCTTTCCGCAGTGGGAAGAAGGCATAAATGAACAGGCACTTTTGTACAAGTTACAAAATTAAAACCGTTACACATGCCAAAAATTAGTCTTTTCTTTCAATAATGTTGCGGGAGGAGGAGGAGGAAAATTCTAAACTTAAAAATGTTTTTTTTTTAAGTTCAAATTTAATTATTCTCTAAAAAAAAAAAAAAAAAATGTCCGGTTATTATAATATAAGTGTTTGCTATTGAACAGGCGATTGTGACAAATTCTTGTTGACGTACACGACCACTTCCCCCGAAAGAGGAGGTAATGCTTGAGAGGATGGTATCATGAAAACAGAACAGATACTACATTACCCCTTCCCCAAAAAGATGGCGGTAATGCGTTGGAGGATGATATCATGAAAACAGAACAGACACTACTCTTGCCCCAAGGAGGAAGTAATGCCCGGGAGGAGGGTCTCATGACAACAGAACACATACTACACTATACCCCCCCCCCCCCAAATTGAGCATTGAAAGATAGATGCAGTAGTACATTAATAAAAGTAATAGTATAGTTTCGGATTCAGACAGATACCAAATCTCCATTTGTAATAACTTACACATATGTCAGCAAATCAGCCTTTTCTTTCAATAATGTTGAGGGGGGGGCACGCAATTCTGAACTATTTTTTTTCTTTTTTTTTCAAGTTCAAATTTAATAATGCTCAAGAATGTGAGTTTAAATAGGAAATGTGTTCGGTGAGATAAGGCTTTTAGTTTAACAACAACAACAAAGCATTTCATAAAAACGGACTACTTCCTTGAAAGTGAGACCAGAAAATATTAAAACCGTTAGGGAGTTTACCCTTTAAAAAAAAAAAAAATCTAGGGCACCCCTTCCTCTCAGCCGTTGGAATTAAAAAAAGGGGTTCCCATAAACAGAAGCAGGGGGGGGGGAAGGGGCACAGGGTTCACCGAGAAAGAGAGAGACAAAAAAAATAATAAAGAGGGTAGTTATTATCCGCTACCCGTATTCGGTTGCAGCTTGCAAAAGGGGGAGGAGTTTAGGAGAGGAGGGGAGAGGAGTTTAGGAGAGAAGGTGGGGGGGGGGGTGTCTTTTATGTTGAGTTATATTTTTAGGCAAAGTAGTTTCTTCTCCTTCTTCAAGGTGTAGGGGGGGTTACGAGCTGAAGTGGGGGGGGGGAAGAAGGTAATAAGACATTTATTACCGTTGTCACCGTTAGACGTCTTATCATATTTAACAAAGTTTGAAAATTCTTATAGCACAGTGGAACTTAATAATCGTTTCATGTCTTGAAACAAAACAGTGATAGTGAAAGTAAAACTTTTTTTTTTCACAAATAAAATAAACAAATGTGGCTTCTTCAACTTCAAATTATTAAATCGCAACTCAAATTTAAATACTTCCAAACCCAGCCTCTTGGCTTTCGGGTTGGGATCAAGGTGTGATATCTGCTCTGTCCTCGGTCACTGATAAATGTCCTTTTAGACTGAGGCAATTTAAAGTTTTGTCCTTATCCAGAGTGTCCCCATTTTGGTGGAGCTGGATTTCCCCCACATTAAAAACCAACCATGTGTCTATTTCTGCCCTCGTGGGGATGCAAGTAAATAGGGATTAACTGTATTTACTTGGCGTTACCCGGGGATCTTTACTTTCATTTTTATTGCACTTGTACAGTTTAACATTCACCGGTAAATTTAGAAAGCCATTCTTAACATTCGGGGGGGGGGCATTATTAACTCTTCCTTTGCCAGACGCAACTCCTCTAAAATGAAAACAATTTGCAGAGAGGGATGTTAAACTGTACAAGCGCCCACTTTTTGTTATTGTTATTGTTTTTTTAAGTATGCTGTTTTTTTTTTCTTCTTTATATCAGATTATTATTTTTTTTAAATAGGATTTTGAAAGTTAAATTTAATTATTACAGCGTCGTTTGGTAATTAGATTATTAATTGAACTAAATTGTTACACAACTTTAAATAAAGATGTTTAACCAGTTTATAAACTTATTGTATGTAAATAGTTTCCAAAACTTTCAATACATGAAGATTTGCTAAGAATTTTAAAGTCACTTTAAATGACTTACTGGGCATTTATAATGACAGCTATCAGAACGAAAAAGCCCCCCCCCCCCCCCAAAAAAAAACGAACAAATAGGCCACAAATAAATGTTACCAAAAGCAAGATAAGTTACTCTTCTACCTACCTGGATAAGTTTATTTGTATTTTAACTTATTTTAAAGCGTTTTTTTTTTTAGTTTAATTTAAAACTAGTGTCGAGACGTCATGTTAAAATTGAAGACAAAAAAAAATGACCCAATTTGATCACGTGACGTCTCGACACTAGTTTTAAATTGAACTAAAAAAAAACGCTTTAAAATAAGTTAAAATACAAATAAACTTATCCAGGTAGGTAGAAGAGTAACTTATTTTGCCTTTGGTAACATTTATTTGTTGCCTTTGTTTTCCACCCCTTTTTCGTTTTAAATACCCGACTTTCTATTCGACAGTTTAAATGCATTCGCATTCTTTTTTTTTTCTTCCATTTCAATAAATAATCAACTAATAGTAAATAAAATAAAAATGTGTAAGTCACGCAAAGGCGACAAACATACAGACACACGAGAAGTGGTCACACAATTTTATGAGTATAAAGATGATAGAACCCCAGATTTACTTAAATACATTTCCCTCCCTTCAAATAAATGTGTACACACTCTACATTCTACAAAGAATCTGGCGTCAAACATGACTTTGATACGACAGGGGCGCGTGAGAAAATGTTTTCCTTTGGTTTAACAACACGTACACAAATAAACCATGATGCTTGACTTTCCCCCAGTCCTTGAACTTTTGATTCACGCCAGAAATTATTTTCTATTCGCCAGTTTAAAGGCTTAAAAATGACTTTTCAAAAATGAGATTTTTTTTTTTTAGTACCCGGTAGATTTAAGTACGACTGTTATCACGTTGACAGATCGGTTAAGCGACGTTAAGATTGGTCAGTACTAGATGGGTGACAAGGACGACTATACCGTCATGAGGCCCGCCCTCCATAAAAAAAAAAGAAAAATTAACGTCGCCAAGGGATTGCGGACAGACTACCACAAATAGAGGTTATCCTCCGATATAATCTCTAAATTGTTCAATGTGAAAAAAACATGAAGGGGTTCTCTGGATTTAAGGAAATAATTTTTAAAATAATAATCACAAAAAGTCCTCAGTCGAGAAGTATTTCTCCTCCTCTGACCGAAGACAACAGGTACTACACAAACAGGCATCATTTTTAAAGAAATTGATATGCGAATCTATTGGCAGTCGTCCAGGACGAACGACCCTGTGAAGATATCCTACTTATATTAATATTTTAACATCATTGGTCATTATATTTTCATAATAGGTCTAAAATTTTCGACGTAATAAAACGTTGTTTAATATTTCATTCGTAATCATAAAACTATGCATTTTTCTTGACTGGTTGAAACGAATATTCTTTTTATATTTTTTTACACCCCCCCCCCCCTAAACACAAAAAAAATCGACTCTACAAAGAGACAAGATATAATTGATAAATCGGACGGAACCATGAAGTCGAAAGTACCCAGAAAAAGATATCACTTACAAACACCTTTTTGATCGTGAAACAATATATAAACTAAAAATCTATAAATATTAATAGGAAAT
This sequence comes from Sepiola atlantica, assembly GCA_963556195.1. Taxonomy (NCBI): domain Eukaryota; kingdom Metazoa; phylum Mollusca; class Cephalopoda; order Sepiida; family Sepiolidae; genus Sepiola; species Sepiola atlantica. Next base: position 20,478,183 of record OY744528.1, on the reverse strand, counting down.
CAAATAAAGACACGCACATATTTATAACAATGCGAATAACGAACAGTTTGCGTGCAGTTTTTAACGGCGAAAAAAGCCACGTGAGTTTTAAAGAGAAATCGAATAGAAAAAAAAAGGAAAAATGCTGTGACTTGTTGGGCATAAATTGGGGATTCGACGCAATTAAATCTTCCCTTTTTTTAGGGACGTTGTTTTAGAAAAATTCTATAATTCAGAAGCAGTTAAAATTTAAGTTATTTCTGTTTAATATAAAATTTTAAGTTATTTAGGCTCTTCTATGCAAGTACGTAAATAAATTTAGAAAGTGTTTAAGTGTCGTTTTATTTCTAAATTAAAAAAAAAAATAAATAATAATAATGGGTGCTTCTCCAGATTAGGACCCAAACTAAAATCGACTTGACATCGTTAGGGTCAGAGTTAAGGTTAGCGTTACGGTTTAGTTTGGGTCCTAATCTGGAGAAGTACCAAAATAATGTTTTTGGTTAATAAAATAAAAAAAGGTTACAAAGACACGGGAATGTCGAATTGTATTCATTTTAAGGTATTACAATTCCGAAATCTATTTCTTTCTAAAGAGAAACGAAATTAAATCTTACGGATGTATAATGCTTTCAGCGTCCCAAATTATCTTTAAAAAAAACCATCACTTTATACGATTATTTGATTTGAAATTTAAGATGTACTTACAAAGTAAAAATATTCATAAAGATTTGATTTAATTTCACTTTTATTTTTACGACAGAGAACGGCTTTTTTTTGTTGCATATATTTCGTTACCAAGTTGTAAATTTGGATCTATCGCCCTTTCTCGTATTTCGGACTTGAAAGTTGAATTTTTTTCCTTCTGACATTAAAGTTAAAAACAACAAAACATCGAAGTTTTCTTTGTAAAAAAGAAAGACATGTATATTAAATTTTATTTTTAATTTTGTTGCATTTTAAAGTGCAAATGTGATTTTAAAACTACAAATCGGACGATCGTATAGAATGACGTTTCTTTACGGAAAGGAATTTGGGACGCTGAAACCGTACACAAGGTTATAAAATACTTCAAACTTTTCAAATTTAAAAAAAATGAAAACTTAAAATAGAAAAAATAAATAACACTTTTTTTTTCTTTTTTTTTTAAAAATCAAGGATGAAATGTCTTTATTTAAACAGTCATAATTTTACCCGATGTGCATTTCAGAGAATTTTTAATTTCTTTACAAAAAAAAAAAAAAAATGTTTTATTACCTAAAAAGAAAATAGTTTTAATTGTTTTTGTAAAAGAAGAAAATCAACAATTAAATGTCAAAAGATGAAATATGGTTGGAGCCTCTGAAACTGCATGAAAAAACCTTCACCTTAGAATTTAAAATTATATATATATATATATGACGAATCTCAGGCAAACAAACTAACAATTTTAAGCAGGGAAAAGAAAATCCTACATTAAAAAGGATTGAAATTATAAAACAAAAACTATATATATATATATATATATATATATATATATATAAAAAAAAAACGGACTAAAAATATTAACGGTAAGGAGAAATTCATATAATAATCGCCGATTCACGATGAGATGCGGGGAAAAAAGGGAGAAGATGCGGGTCCATCTTCACAGAAGAGAGTAAATTAAATTACTCAAGGATCAAATTGAAAAATCAAACGGAAAAGTTCAAACACAAACATTAACAGATCACAGAGAATATTAGTTAAAAAAAGAAGAAAGATGTACACATATAAATTAGATTAATAAATGCATGGAACAAGGAAAAAAAAGGTAACATACTTCCAAGACTCTGGTTGATTAGGACAAAGAGTTATCTGCCCACTCTCGCTGCTGACTACTGGGTCAAACAAACTTTTTCGAAGCTCAAATCTACACTTTTCAAACAGAAAATAATTATATATCAAATTATATTATTAAATCAAAATAATTTTTATTATTAATAATTTTATATTGATTATATTATTTATATTTAAAAAAAACAAACAAATATTTTTGTAATTTAAATTTTGCTCCGTGCCGACCGGAAGTCTGCGAATCTGATATTATTACGTACCCACACTTACTTCCGGTCGCTAGTTTTGTGTCTCTTCCAACATGTCTGCTATAACATTTTCTCTCGGCATCCTTGAGAATCCGAAGAAAAATACCAACTCTGTCGCTTTAGGTTCCTATCGCGACCAACATTTTAAGGTAAGGATGAATCTAGATCCAAATTTTAAAAAAACTATGGAGTTTCTCGAAAACGGTTTTTACAAAAGAACATGTACAAGTAGTTTCCTCTTTTTTTTTTTTTTTTAAAACAATAATAAATACAATCAACGTGGTTTATTTTCCATATATTTGTTGGCAAAGGTGCAGTATAGTTAATAACGCAAAAAGGGGTGGAAAAAACAAAACAAATAACTGTTACCAAACGCAAAAAAGTTACTTTCTTTTCTACCTGCTCGCATAATTTTTGTGTGTTTTAAATTGTTTGAAAACGTTTTTATTTCAATACAGAATTTCATTAAAATATGATATCGTTAATTACATTACGCAAGGATTCAATTCTGGCTGTAACGATATCGTATTTGAACAAAATCGTAAATTGAAATAAAAACGTGGGCATTTTCAAGTGTATTGATTTACTCCTCTCCAGGAGTTAGGCACAAGGCCAGTTTTTATCTTACTCCCACAAGTAAGATGTGACCCAAGGTCGGGTCGGGAAAGTGGGGTTTAAAAATTGCCCGGGCAGCCCCGTCGGCATTCCCCGGTAGGGGCTCCTCAGGCAATAAGCAATAAACTTACTCCTCCCCAAAGAGGGGAGGCAAAGCCTGGGAGAGTAGACCTCCTAGAACTGCACAGGACAGACCCATAGACCGGCGTAAATCAAGTCCCGAAGGCCAAGACAATACCAGTCTATGGGGTGCAGTATCCATCGGAACAGATACTACACTTTGATCTTAGCCAAAAGACCCAGTTTCACAATGACATGTTAGTTAGGCCTATCTTAAAAATAAATAGCTAAAGAAGTGTATAAACTTTGTTTATGTACTTACGTGGTAGCTGAAAAGAAGACTGTACACCAAAAATTACGCAAATTCATCCAGTTATCTCCCTTGCCTAATCAGTAAGCCGAAATGTCTACCGATACGTAAGATGTTTTTTTTTTTTAATTTAATAAATACTGGATGAATTTGCGTAATTTTTTCTGTACAATCTTATTTTCAGCCAACACGTAAGTACATAACAAAGTTTGTTTATACATTTCTTTAAATATTTTAATGTCATTGTGAAACTACAGAAGCACCTAAATAAGTGTTACCAAAGCCAAGATAAGTTACTCTTCTATCTACCTGGATAAGTTTATTTGTGTGGGGGCCCCTATACTTTTAAATAGGGGATAAGACACCCCACACCAAATATTGAACTCAAAACCGTAAAGTTGTTTTGGTGTTGCTAGATCTTAGATATAACCATGTTTTGGGGAGGGGTTTTTTTTTTTTTTGGTTCTGTTTCGGAAACGTCAACCGTAGATTTTACTGGCGTGATGTATGTACAACGAAATCGAGAAAGACGAAGCAAGTACGCCGTTCCGAATGTTACCGCAGCCCCCCCCCCCCTCCTCATGTTAAGAACGGAGTCTAAAACTCCGCCAGTACAATCTATGGTTGACGATTACGAAACAGTACCTTTTTTGTTTCGGGGGGGGGGGGGAATACCCAGATTTAGGTTTACTTGTAGGGTTAAGGGAAGATTTATTGATTCTGGTTATATGTCATTAAAACACTATTTGATTAGACAATGGGTGATCATTTTACATCAACTCTATATGCGAAAAATATCCCCTCATTCTAAAATAATTGTAGCCCCCCTGTCTAAATTAGACAAATCGATGTTATTTGCTTGAAAACAACAGAGTAAATACTTTTTTAAACTTCAAATATATCTTATCTTTATGAAATTTAAATCCTATGTGCAAAATTTTCAGAGGAAGACGATGACAGTTGTCCCAAATCTCTAAATACCTTCCTAACCTAAGAGAGCTATGGGGCCCGGACATCCTTTAAAACTTCAAATATATCCTATTTTGATGAAATTGATATATGTATAAAATTCTCCGGGGAAGACAATGAAAGTGGTCCCGAATCTCTGTTACCCTCTATATGCTGAGTATTTACATGTCCCACGGGGAGAGAACCTCCCTTGTTTAGTTGAGAAAGTATCAGACTGAAAACATTGAGTGTGCGATTTCGATTCTACCCCCGATTTTTTTTAAATAAAATTATATGAAATCAAAGAATATATTTTTCTTTTTGGTATATTTAGTGTTTAACAGATATCTGTCTCCCCCCCCTCTCTATTTATCGTTCTCTATGCCTAGATCTATCTACATATAATAAGAGAATACCTCTCTATCTGTGTGCATATCGTTCTCTTACACCAAAGCATACGAGTGAATGTACCTTAAATATAAGGCTATTCTCATGTATAATTTGCATGTGAACATAATGGAAGTAGTTCTGCGTCTCCAGCTGCCCCCTTAAAGAGCAAATGACACTTTTCTAAGATGTTACACAATGAAATTAATCTATTTATCTGAATAGCTCAGTGAGTAAGATATCTAGCAGACAGCATCAAGGTTGCTGTTAAAGTAAACTATCTTTAAAATGATGTTGCATATGATGCTATCCCACACCCTAACTATATAGGAATTAATCTATGGCCAGACAGATGCTTTCAGGAGAGTGAGCGGATTAGTTGTTTTTAAGTAAAACCTATCTCGCATATTTTTAAATTCTATTTTAGGGTATTATGTCAACAGAACAAAAAAAGAGTGAAAACAACAAATGCAACAAATAAATGTTACCAAAGGCAAGATCAGTTACTCTTACCTACCTGGATATGTTTGTGTTTTAACTTATTTTAAAGCGTTTTTTACTCCCAGAAAAAAAAAGTAGGGTCGAAGAGACCCACGTTAGAATTAAACGAAAAAAAAAAAAAAATGGCAGAGGTGAACATGTGAGGCCCCAAGAATCGTCCCAAAATCAGAAATTAAACAAAAACATGGCTACTAAAATATACATTTCGGTTGAACATAACTTTCGCTTGATTGGTGACAGTTATTAGCTGTGTTTTTGTTTAATTTCCGATTTGGGGGCGATTCTCGAAGCCTTATGTTTTCACCTGCACGATTTTTTTTATTTTTTTTAATTCTTATCCAGATAGGTAGAAGAGTAACTTATCTTGCCTTTGGTAACATTTATTTGTTTTTTCCCCTTTTTCGTTCTGTTGACTTCAGTAAATAATACCTGTATTTTCTTTCGTTTTTTGTAAAATTTGTGTATATTTTTTTTGTTTTACCTCCCTTAGGCTTAGTTGTTTTTTTTTGTTTTACCTTCCTTAGGCTTAGTTGTTTTTTTTTTGTTTTACCTCCCTTAGGCTTAGTTGGTTTTTTTTGTTTTACCTCCCTTAGGCTTAGTTGTTTTTTTTCGTTTTACCTCCCTTAGGCTTAGTTGTTTTTTTTTTGTTTTACCTCGCTTAGTCTTAGTTGTTTTTTTTTTTTAAAGTAAGATTTACCTTGCGTGCGACAACAGTAGGAAATCGGTTGTCATGGATAAAAATAAATTATTTACTACTCTCCTGGGCAACGCTGGATTACCCTGTTAGTAATGAATATTTCTCATCCCCATAAATTTACTTAAAATTTTTTTCTTTTCCAGGGTGCTCGAAGTGAACAAGAGTTCTGTTTATTGCGAAGTTCAACGCTTTATATCGGCAATTTATCCTTTTATACGACAGAAGAACAAATCCATGAACTATTTTCCAGGTGTGGAGATGTCAAACGCATTGTGATGGGTTTGGATAAACAAACAAAGACACCGTGCGGCTTCTGTTTTGTCGAGTATCCTTTTCATTTTCCCCAGAACCTTTTTCCTATCTTCATTATTATAAAGAAACTAGAAGAACACCCGTCCCGGGATGGGTAACATTAATTTTCCAACAGTTTGGCATCACTTTTATGTCAACCTACAAAAATTACAATCAAGATTTAATAATACTAAACCTTATGTCCATAAGCTATATTCCAATTTTGATCTAAATCCTTGACATGATATTGATTCTAGAAAATTTCTCAAATGTAATGCTCAAGATTAAAAATGTAATGCTCAAGATTAGAAATGTAATGCTCAAGATAAAAAATGTAATGCTCAAGATTAGAAATTTAATGCTCAAGATTAGAAATGTAATGCTCAAGATTAGAAATTTAATGCTCAAGATTAGAAATGTAATGCTCAAGATTAGAAATGTAATGCTCAAGATTAGAAATGTAATGCTCAAGATTAGAAATTTAATGCTCAAGATTAGAAATTTAATGCTCAAGATTAGAAATGTAATGCTCAAGACTAGAAATGTAATGCTCAAGATTAGAAATGTAATGTTCAAGACTAGAAATGTAATGTTCAAGATTAGAAATGTAATGCTCAAGATTAGAAATGTAATGTTCAAGACTAGAAATGTAATGCTCAAGATTAGAAATGTAATGCTCAAGATTAGAAATGTAATGCTCAAGATTAGAAATGTAATGCTCAAGATTAGAAATGTAATGTTCAAGACTAGAAATTTAATGCTCAAGACTAGAAATGTAATGTTCAAGACTAGAAATGTAATGCTCAAGATTAGAAATTTAATGCTCAAGATTAGAAATGTAATGTTCAAGACTAGAAATGTAATGCTCAAGATTAGAAATGTAATGCTCAAGATTAGAAATGTAATGTTCAAGACTAGAAATGTAATGCTCAAGATTAGAAATGTAATGCTCAAGATTAGAAATGTAATGTTCAAGACTAGAAATTTAATGCTCAAGACTAGAAATGTAATGTTCAAGACTAGAAATGTAATGCTCAAGATTAGAAATGTAATGCTCAAGATAAAAAATGTAATGCTCAAGATAAAAAATTTAATGCTCAAGATTAGAAATTTAATGCTCAAGATTAGAAATGTAATGCTCAAGATTAAAAATGTAATGCTCAAGATAAAAAATGTAATGCTCAAGATAAAAAATTTAATGCTCAAGATTAGAAATTTAATGCTCAAGATTAGAAATGTAATGCTCAAGATTAGAAATGTAATGCTCAAGATTAGAAATTTAATGCTCAAGACTAGAAATGTAATGTTCAAGACTAGAAATGTAATGCTCAAGATTAGAAATGTAATGCTCAAGACTAGAAATGTAATGCTCAAGACTAGAAATGTAATGTTCAAGATTAGAAATGTAATGTTCAAGACTAGAAATGTAATGTTCAAGACTAGAAATGTAATGCTCAAGATTAGAAATGTAATGCTAAAGATTAGAAATGTAATGTTCAAGACTAGAAATGTAATGCTCAAGATTAGAAATGTAATGTTCAAGATTAGAAATGTAATGCTCAAGATTAGAAATTTAATGCTCAAGATTAGAAATGTAATGCTCAAGATTAGAAATGTAATGTTCAAGACTAGAAATTTAATGCTCAAGACTAGAAATGTAATGTTCAAGACTAGAAATGTAATGCTCAAGATTAGAAATGTAATGCTCAAGATAAAAAATGTAATGCTCAAGATAAAAAATTTAATGCTCAAGATTAGAAATTTAATGCTCAAGATTAGAAATGTAATGCTCAAGATTAGAAATGTAATGCTCAAGATTAAAAATGTAATGCTCAAGATAAAAAATGTAATGCTCAAGATAAAAAATTTAATGCTCAAGATTAGAAATTTAATGCTCAAGATTAGAAATGTAATGCTCAAGATTAGAAATGTAATGCTCAAGATTAGAAATTTAATGCTCAAGACTAGAAATGTAATGTTCAAGACTAGAAATGTAATGCTCAAGATTAGAAATGTAATGCTCAAGACTAGAAATGTAATGCTCAAGACTAGAAATGTAATGTTCAAGATTAGAAATGTAATGTTCAAGACTAGAAATGTAATGCTCAAGATTAGAAATGTAATGCTAAAGATTAGAAATGTAATGTTCAAGACTAGAAATGTAATGCTCAAGATTAGAAATGTAATGTTCAAGATTAGAAATGTAATGCTCAAGATTAGAAATTTAATGCTCAAGATTAGAAATGTAATGCTCAAGATTAGAAATTTAATGCTCAAGATTAGAAATGTAATGTTCAAGACTAGAAATGTAATGCTCAAGATTAGAAATGTAATGCTCAAGATTAGAAATGTAATGTTCAAGACTAGAAATGTAATGCTTAAGATTAGAAATTTAATGCTTAAGATTAAAGAGACTTAAGAAGAAATTGAGGGAATCTTGTTTAATTGGTGTCTGATGACTATAGATCAAATTTAATGCAAATCTGAAATATTTGAATTTTCAAATGGGAGGTTGTACTTATATTATGTCCCCTAAAAACCCTTTAAAGTAATCCAAATAAACTAGAATTTAAGGAATATTTATTAATTTCTGGCTAATTGTTAAATTTCACAAAAATTGGAGGTATCTTAATTTTTACGAAGAACTTGTGCCCCCATTTTATTCACTTTGCATAAAACTAAATTTGTTTTAATGCATATCAACCCTTTTTGCTTTTAATGCCGAATCCGGTCATTTTGGTAAAAGTTGTTATGTCTTGCAGAACATCATTGAATTTTGCAAAGAGAAAAGGAAAAAAAAAACAATAACATCAATGTTTGGTGCATTTTAAGTCAGGAAGCCGGTATCTTCAGACAGCCTGATCTGGTAGCACCAGTTCAACTAAATTAAACTAAATAATATTCATTATGAATTTTAGAACACAGGTGTAAAGGGTTCAAATGTGGACCCCTTATACCTAGCAGCTGTGTTCCAAAATTCATAATAATCGGTTTAGGAGTGAATCCTGTATTTACAAATATATAAACATACCAAACTTTATATAGATTGTTGGCATACGTCTACCTTGGGAACAACGGAGTTCTGCGCCTCGGATTAGTCTGTTATCAAGTTGCATCATCTGCTGTGATTGTGCAAGCCTATCCTGAATCAGCAGACTGTTGCATGCAGTTGTCACAGATGTAGGTGGTGTCTGATTCTGAGAGCTCTGTTGCAGCCCTCTATCATCTGTGCTCTCTCATCACTCTTCTTGGAGCATGCCATCACAGCACTTCTCCAGCGGCTGCGGTCTTAAGCCACGGACTCCTGCCCTCATATTTTGCTGGCAGACATCCTTGTAGCGTAGGACAGATCTTCATGCTGATCCGGAGCCGGTTGCGAGCTCCCGTGTATTGAATATCCTTTGGGATCCTTCCATCGTCCATTCGCCTGACATGGCCAAGCCACCGTTGAGCACCGTTGAGTGCAGCGACTGTCTTTTCAGAACGCTTCCTCTTGTAGTTGACAAAGGCTTCATTTTTACACCTCGCAGCTGTGTTCCAAAATTCATGATGATGGGCTAATTAGTTTAGGAGTGAATCCTCTATATACAAAGATATAAACATACCTAACTTTCTATAGATAGGCTATTGTAATAAGATAAGGGGGCGGGGGGGGGGTCCAGCTTAAGATGAAAGCTCAAAACCATATAATAGGAAAAGTCGGAGGTTTTTTTGTTTTTTCTTTAAATTTTTTTATGATATTTCACCCCCAAACAAGGCAGGGGACACCACTGTTGACGTAAGAGGCTACTGAGAAGTTGGGAGATGTGCAGCGAGATGTCTGTTTACATTAGTTTTAAACCTCTGCATGTCGGGGAAACAGGGGGCAGGGAGGGAGTTCCAGAGGCCGGCAGCACGGGGAAAGAAGCTACTGGAGTAGAAGGCTCTCCTGCATCTGGGGACCTCCACAGTGAATGGATTGGACTTCACTTAGCTGATTGTCGGGTTGTTCTAGTGTATTTGCATCAAGGGGGAACTAGAACAGCTAGTTCATCGGAGCACAATCCATTGAAGTATTTGTAAAACAAGCACAAGGATGCAACATTGCGGCGATGTGACAGGGGCTGGAGCTTGGTTGATAGTGAGGGACCTATTAAGTTGGCGACTCTTTTTTGGACCTTGTCAAGGAGGGAGAGACTAGTAGATGATGCACCAGCCCAGCTGTGGCAACAATACTCCATGCATGGGCGGATGGTGGCTTTGTAGAGATACAGGATAATGTCAGGTGTGAGGAGTTTATTAGCACAGTAGAGGGAGCCACCTTCTTTGCTGCAGCCTTGGCAATGTCTTCAATGTATTTGTTCCAATTCATGTTACCTGTGAAAGTTAGGCCGAGGAGTTTGAATGATGAACTCTCAGGTAGGGTGTTATTTGCCATGACAATCGGTGGTTGGAGAGGTTTCTTGTAGTTATTGAAGGAAAGGAGCTTTGTCTTTGCGGCATTAAAAGTTACCAACCATTTATGACTGGGAAACGTACAAGGCCATCCTGATAACTAGAAATACCTACCGACCATAAAACGCTTTGGATAAGCACAGATTTCAAAGGGGTTTTACTAAAATAGTCAAATTTAAAAAAGTAAAGCACTTTAAGTCCTCAAAATACCACCACTTTGTTCGGAAATAAATATCCTTTTCACGTGCATTAATAAAAATGGATATATTTGAAGAGTTTTAAGCAAATTAAGTGATAAAAATGTTAACGCCATTTTCGGCCATTTTAATAACTTTTTTTTACAAAACTAGTGGTTTTTATAAGCTATTGAAAAAAAAAGAAGAAATACTTTTTCTTAAAATTTAAGTTGATGCGGTTTGTGGTTCTTTTACAAAATAGTGGCTCGTTCAAGAAATACTGGTTTTTAAAATATACTCAACTTTCGAACTTTAATTCTAGTAACAAATGACTTTCTAGCCACCAATTTAAAAAAATAAATAAAATTTAACTTTTTTAGGCGATTATGTGTGTTCACACATAATTTCTTAGCGGGAAAAAAAGAGTGTGCGGGGGGGGGGGGGGGGGGGGAATCAGTTTTGCATATAAATTTAATGTAAAATAATCCTTTATTTTCCAGCCATTCTTGCCGTTTATATCATCAATTAGCCCTCCAAATTCTTTTGATATTTTTGCAAGCTGAAAAGTTAGTATAAAAAGAAAAAATTACCATACCACTAACCCTAGGTTCGAGTGAAAAGCCAACCTCATCAAAATGCTTTCCTTTGAACGTACCCTACCACTAACCCTTGTGGCAAGCCCCCTCCTCCCCCTGAAAAACACCATAATTCTATCTCTAACCCTAGGTACGAGTAGCAAGCCCCCCCCCCCCTCCTAAAAAAACCCTTAACCTTACCACTAACCATAAGTCCGAATGGCTAATCCCCCACCAAAACAAAAATCATTTCTTAACCATACCACTAACCCTAAGTCCGAGTGGTAAACCTCCACTCAACAAAAACCTTCTTAAAACCACACATAATTGTTTAAATAAAAAAGGAAAAAAGCAGCCCCTCCTCTCCCTTAGAAAAGAAAAACGCACAGGATTTATCTTCCATAGAAAAAAAATTGGTTAATGCCCAAAAATGCTTGAATAGCCCAGAAATAGTTGATTATTTTAGATAAAATTTGTAAAACTAATCCCCCACTCTAAATTCTAAAATAATTGTAGTTTTGTTTTTTCTTTCTGCCAAGTTTTTCATGGTGTTCACATGTAATGGCCTAAAAAAGTAGAATCACATCTTGCAATATATTCATTTTGAGACAGTCTTAGTATTAGATTTCAGTTTCTTCTACATAAAATGCATTGCAATTCAACTTTGAGTTCTATAACTTCTTTTTTTAATGGATACATGGTATTTTTTAAGGTATTGCAGCTTATTTATGTGCATTTACTGCAGATTATTTGGAAACCATTAATTTCTGGAGATTTTCAGCAGCATATTCTGATTTCTTGTACAAAAATACATTTATATGACAAATTTAATTGCTTTATCTTCTGTTTTAACAAAGATATAATGTTTTTACTGAAAAATTAGTGTAAAAAATGTGACAAAAGTCATTTGGTCTTAAAGAGGGAAAAATATTCAATCGTGTGAGGCACAAAAATAGTCACAACTTCCTTATTTTTAGTCAGATTTTTAAAAATGTAAAAAGATTCTTTCTTAGATCAAGCTCTTTCTTTATATGCCGTTATTGAGATATTTTAAGCAATTTAAATTTTTTCATGTGGATTGCTACTATAACAGGCCAGGCAATCATGCAACTGGGGTCTTTGACTGGAAGCAATGTGAATTTTCTTAAGGGAAAATTCCCCTCTAAGATTAGTTTGATGTTTTTATGTTTTACATACTAAGTAATCAGAACCACAATGAGCTAATTGATAAATTTGATCATTATTGACGAATTCCCATAATAGAAGAGATGGTTAACTTTGAAGAAACAAAGGCATAATTCCATGCCCATCGTGTAACAATATGAACTGCATAAAACCTTTTTTAAGTAAGTTTTCCCAATCATTTTGTATATCATACTGTCATATATGTCCGTATAAATTACAAAGTTACTTTGGCACTTTTTTTATATATACAGGGTGGGCCAAAATAAGGGTCCTATCTTTAAATTTGAATAACTTGAATTTGAATAACTTCCACAAAATAAAAGTTAAACTCACCAAACTTTATGTGTGTGTAGACTGACCCTTCCGAGATTTTTTGAAATAAACAAAACAAATTTTAGCCGAAAAACACTTCTTAAAACTTACAAAAACTAAAGTATTGTTTTTTACACTGTTTTGAGTTTTTTAAGCAAAAATAATGTTTTCTAAATGAGGGTACGTTCCTTAGGGCTAATACGGCTCATGCTTGCTTCGGAAGGGGTCCTTTACTTATTCTAAAAAAAAAAAAAAAAAATCAATAAATAAAAAAGTTATGAATTTTTAAAAATAGGACCCTTATTTTTGCCCACCCTGTATATATATATTAAAATAAACATAGTTTGAGCGCCCGACAATTGTTTCAAAGCCCTGCCGGCTTCTTATCAAGGGCAATACTGAATTATCTTGCCAGTTGAAAAAGCGAAAAACCTTAAAATCAAAAAGGAAAAAAAAAGGGGAAAGGCAAGGATATGAGAAAGAAAAGGCAAATCTTATATGTTATACCTGCCATGGACAGTCGACGTGTCAAAACAACCATGTCATCCCCAGAGTGGGAAAAAACACAAAATCTTTTCATTTTACTTCCATGATTCCAGACACACACATTATACAACACACACACAAACACACACACTATTATATACATATATACACATACATGCATATATATATACACCCACACTTACACACATAATAACTATATGTTCTTATTGTCAAGTATTAATAAAATATAAAAATTATAAAAATATATTTTACGAGGGGAACTTAGATTATTTATGTCGAGTGATTTCTATTTATTAAATTAAGCTGTGTTTATATATATATATATATATATATATATATATATATATATATATATATATAATAAAACCATTTTGCTTATAAATTTACTTTTCAGGAATTGTAACTTGATCTTTCCAACAAATTCCAAAATGATTATTCGGTGCATATTCAGTATTTCGGGCAGACGGAAAAATTATTTAATTATGAAAATAATATTATGTACTTACTCAGTGGTATTTTATTGTTCAATGTTGAAAAAAAGTAGGAAAAATTATCCACTAGAACTTTAACTACAAGTATTTTCCCATTTTACGTATTATAGCAATCGCTTCGATGAGTATGCCTCCATCTTGTTTCGTTGGACACAATTCAAGGGCAGATAATCCGCATTTTTTAAAAAACAAAAAAAAAAAAAACAACTACATTGATGAAAAATATAATTTATTCTAATGAGTATATTTAAAATGAAAGTAAATAAAAGTAAACCTAATTAAATTGTAACTGGGTATCTTTCCGCAATTTCTTCGTGTTATTATCTGCCCTTGCAAATTGAATTGTGTCCAACGAAACAAGATGTAGGCATACTCATCGAAGCGATTGCTATATGTAAAATAGGAAAATACTTGTAATTAAAGTTCTAGTGGATAATTTTTCCTACTTTTTTCAACATTGAACAATAAAATACCACTGAGTAAGTACATAATATTGTTTTCTGTATTCGTTACGCAACTACGGCAGTTGATTAACACACGCACGTCGGACGTCTAATCACACTGATGCAGTTGATACACACTCTCTTGATCTTCTGAACATACTCCTTTTATTGTCCAAGTGTTCATCATCAGCCAATCGGTGGTCAGAAAAACAGTCACGTGAGGCCTGACGTCATCGCTCAATAATCGTACAAAAAACCACAGCCGCCATTAATTTAATTTCCGCCCTCCCTGCGATCATCCCAGCAGGTAAGACAACACGCGCAAACACGTGGTCGCTTTCTTCCTTCATTCTGTTCGACTTTACACTCCCCTCTGGTCTCAAGATCACACATGCGGCATTGCGGCCGCGGTCGTTTGTTACGGGCACTCCTACGGAGGGGGATTAGCTGGACTTCTTCATAATCATCAGAGCTCTCAGGAGGGGTAACAGATCTGTCGCCATTAACGTTGCCAGCAGTCCTTCCATCAAGCTGGGCTCCATTGTCATTGGGGCTTTCAGAAGTGGCGCTGGAACTATCGCCATCTGTGCTGAGGGTCTCAGCCATGTCATCACGGCAATGGGGCATAGGTCGGATCCACATTTCATCATTGGATGATTCATCACTTTCGCTGTTCGATATTTGGTTTGTATCAAGGGCGGGCCGGACATCCTTCACATGCCGTGGAGTACCATCAACCAGCACAACCTGCTCACTAATTATGCCGGTGATCCGTCCTCTTCTGAAACTGGTCGTACATCGGTTACTGGGAGGCCTTACCCAAACGGTGTCCCCCAACTTGTACCGTCCTTGCGTCCTCTTCTGATTAGGCAGGCAGGCGTCAATGCCCTTAACACGCACTCGATAGCAATGTATCGCATTAGCAGGTGCACTTTCAGCAGTCGCGTCATCCTTTGGTGTCGTATTGTACCTATATACTGCCTCTGCAATCGTACATTGCTTCCTTGCTGCTATCCTCTTCACACTTCGGTGGCACCGCTCCGCTATACCGTTGCCACTCGGTACATATGCACACCTGTGTCTAAGCCGGATCCCCCACTCGTCTACGAAACGCCCGAATTCTCCGCCGCAAAAGGCTGTGTCGTTGTCAGTGAGAATCTCTTCAGGTGGCCCCCGCTCGTAAAATATGGACTCTAATTGACGGATGACACTAGCCGAGTCCTGTCTTGTTAATAATCGCCAGATCGCAAACCTCGTTGGTCCGCAATCGATCAGTGTGAGGAAGTGCTGACCACCATAATGGGTTATGTCCATGCCCAGTCGGCTCCAATTCTCGTCGACTTCCAGCCGACCTTTCTGCCATTTGGTGGGAGCAGGGTCGATTGACTGGCATATTTGGCATTCCTTGACCACTGCTTCTACTTTGCTTTTGGACACTGACGGGTTGGTTAAGCGTACGAAATAATACGTCCGTCTCACTCCGGGGTGTCCACTGTCATGGTGTACCTTCTTGATTGTACCATCCGTCTCCTCAACAGAGGCAGCACATAAAGACCCTGGTTCGGCTTCTTTCTTCATTGCGTCGAACCATCTCTGGGGCACACGGGTAAGTCTATCGGCAAAATTGCAGGTTGAAGTGACAAGCACCGCATTCACCGATAGGTCGTACTCTTCCACCAACTTCCTTATTGTCTCCAACCTTCGTCGTAAGGACATGGGGCACTTCAGGAAATGCAGTTCCGCGCCCCCACTTCAAGGTCCCTCGCTCCTGTTGAACGCTCAACCCTAAGACACGAGCGCCATCCTCCAAGCGTTCTGGATCCTTACACATCAGTCCAAGTTCGGCTAGCTTGGCCCTCACACGTGATGACGGCACAATGTCTTCATCCACGTATATGTCGTTAAGGTATGCTGATGTACCTTCTTTTACGGTCTTATCCTGTGACAATGCAGCATTGACAATCGTCTTCATTATTTGGGGCGCAACGTTCAGCCCAAAGCCCAGTCTTGTGAGGCAATACCTCCTACCGGCAAACACTACCGTCTGAAACGGCCACATTGTCTCGTTAACTCGGACCTGCAGATATGCCCTTCTCAGATCCAACAGGGACACATTAGAACCCAGCTGGCGCCACTCTCGTAGTTTGCTAGCACACACGTCAGCATCAGCTGTAAACGCATCGACATGCGAGTTCAGTTCTCGGTAGTCCATTACCGGCCTGACTTTGGCTTTGTTGTGCTGAGCGACCGCCATTAATGGGATCAGACCCTTAGGAGGTCCAAGTTTTTTGTATGGGTAGGGAATCAGCCAGCCATCCTCGATCCATTTGCGAAGTTCCTCTTCGTACGCGGGCCTCATGTGGTCGGGCACATGGTATTCAGTTATTCCATTCTGCAGTTTGGCTGGTTCACTGTTTTTCGACCACTTCCATGAGGCAGTCCAAACCCTCTTTTGCTCGTCAAATTCGACGCTGAAGTCTGGTTGGTCGATCCTTAGCGCAGCACACACTGGGGCTTTCTCCTGAAAATGTACCGCCCCTGTCACCGTTATATGGACACCACCAAGGGCTCTGATGGCATCATATCCTAGGAGCAGGTCAAAACTCAGGGGTTTTTCGAGCACTACCAGCGCCTCTAGGTTAGCGGAGCTTCCATTTTTCGTCCGTATAGTTACATTGCCCACGCCGCAACATGTGCGCGTCTCTCCACTGATGGTAGTCACTCTGACGTTCTTCTTTCTCCAAATGTGGCAGAGATCTGCACATACGATAGTGCGGGAGCACCCGGAATCGAGGAGTGCTGAGCACAGTGTTTTGTTGATATATATCGGGATGATCGGCAGCGTCTCATTTAATTTCTGCGTGGGGAAGAAGTCGACGCTGACACCTTGTCCCCGGTTCCGTTTCCCGGACAGTCTTGAGCTATATTGCCAGCTTCCTTACACCGGTAGCAGCGAACAGCCATTGCTTGTTGCCGGCAGTTCCTTGCGATGTGGCCCTGTCCATTGCATCTGTAGCATACGATTCCACCACGTGGACCGGGTCCTTGATACGGTTTCTTATCATTCGGTGTGGACTGAGCAGCAGCACTTACTGGTTCCCTCATTTCGGAGTAATTCTTCATTACAGTCCTGGCCCGATCTACTAGGTCATTAAGGGGCAGCGAATCTGCACTTGAGCTAGCTCGTAGTAGTTGCTTCGCTCCTGTCGGGAGTCCCGCTAGGAAATTGCATGCTAAGGCCCGCTCAGGCAGTCCACCAAACAACACTGTCAACTTCGTCAGCTCTGCCAAGTACACGTCGACCGTTTCGCCCGGACGTAAGGTCCTTGCCTCAAGTTGCTCCCAAGCAGTGGTGGGGTCAATCGCAAACGCCTTGAACAGTGCCACCTTGATTTTCTCGTAGTCCTGTTTGCCCTCATGGCTGAGCTGTTGATACACCGCAAAGGCGCCGCCGGACAAGCGCAGAGGAACAACATGTTCGAGGTTTTTTACGCCAGACAAAAGGCAATGTAATTCCACCTTTTCCACCCAGTCAATTACCGGGTTCGATCCATCAAACTCTGGTATTAATTTGAGGTCAATTTTTTCCCCCATTTCGCCGAAATAGCTTGTATTCGTTACGCAACTACGGCAGTTGATTAACACACGCACGTCGGACGTCTAATCACACTGATGCAGTTGATACACACTCTCTTGATCTTCTGAACATACTCCTTTTATTGTCCAAGTGTTCATCATCAGCCAATCGGTGGTCAGAAAAACAGTCACGTGAGGCCTGACGTCATCGCTCAATAATCGTACAAAAAACCACAGCCGCCATTAATTTAATTTCCGCCCTCCCCGCGATCATCCCAGCAGGTAAGACAACACGCGCAAACACGTGGTCGCTTTCTTCCTTCATTCTGTTCGACTTTACATTTTCATAAATAAATAATTTTTCCGTCTGCCCGAAACACTGAACATGCACCGATTATTCTATAACTAATTGGTTGATTGCATTTTTTTACTTTTTTGTTCTTTTTTTTATCTTTGTTTTTTGCTGGGAATTTACCCACTATTTCAGAGACTTGAACCGAGTGTTCGGATTTCTCTTGCATTAGGTTCACCAGGTATGTTCGCCAGGTAGTCTTTTAAGCTCTTTTTTTTTTTAACATGAACCCAGTAGCTCTTATGAGTACAGCAATGATTCTCATGTGTTTCCTTAAGTTCTACCTCAGATATTATGAGCGGGCAGATGCGGAGAATGCAATGCGTTATGTGAACGGCACACGTCTTGATGACCGTATAATTCGTACGGATTGGGATGTTGGATTCCACGAAGGGCGCCAATATGGTAGAGGAAAGACAGGCGGACAGGTGAGTACTTTTATATACACATATATATCGAACAAGCTGTATCTACCAGAATGTTTTTTTTTTTTTTTTTTTAAATTTTATTTTGGTTTCACTTTTCTTTTTTTTTCTTTTAACCAAATAAATTTTTGCATTTTATATTATTTGGACTAGCATTCTCATCTTTATTATTATATTAACATTTCGCCCAATGTAACCTTCGACCTTCTTCAGGTGCATCTTTTCGAACTTGGAAACGTGTATGAAATTTCGAACTGAACCCTTTATTTAATCTACGAGGTGTCTAGGTTCACAAACTCGAAAAGATGTACCCGATGAAGGTCGGCGGTTACATCATCCGAAAAGTAAATGTAACAACCAAGACGAGAATGATAACAGAAATTGTCGATCCTTGTATAAAAAATTCTGAAATATAATTAACTTCTTTGTAAAAATGAAGGGTCGATGCCGCTTCGATCATTGAAATAAAAATGCAATAGCATAACGTACTAAAAGAAGAAAATAAACGTATTTAAAAAAAGCGAGGTAAAAAAATTAAAAAAGCGAGGTAAAAAAATTAAAAAAAGCGAGGTAAAAAAATTAAATAAAGCGAGGTAAAAAAATTAAATAAAGCGAGGTAAAAAAATTAAATAAAGCGAGGTAAAAAAATTTTAAATAAGCGAGGTAAAAAATTTTTAAATAAGCGAGGTAAAAAAATTAAATAAAGCGAGGTAAAAAAATTAAATAAAGCGAGGTAAAAAAATTCACTACTACATAACAGTAATTAGTATTCATTCTCTTCTCCCCTTCTCACACATGAAAGAATAAGTATGTGGACAGTTTCCCCCCTCCCTGTATTTGTCACTTAATCAGCTCTCTGTCTCTCCCTCTTTATATCGTCCTTCTTGCTCATTTGGTATCTGTGGTTCAGCAGTCTTGAAAAATCATTAAACACAGTTACCTGTGAGACCATGGCGTTAGTATCACAAAACTGTACTCTGACTCCAGAAATTTTTAATAGGTGTAACTTCAACTCCTGGAAATTACAAAGAAAAAAACAAAACAAAAACTGTTCACCTCCAACTCCTGAAATTTTTAAATAGTCAACCTCCAACTCCTGAAATTTTTAAATAGTCAACCTCCAACTCCTGAAATATTTAGATAGTACAACTTCCAACTCCTGAAATATTTAAATAGTCAACCTCCAACTCCTGAAATATTTAGATAGTACAACCTCCAACTCCTGAAATATTTAAATTGTCAACCTCCAACTCCTGAAATATTTAAATAGTCAACCTTCAACTCCTGAAATATTTAGATAGTACAACTTCCAACTTCTGAAATATTAAGATAGTCAACCTCCAACTCCTGAAATATTTAAATAGTCAACCTTCAACTCCTGAAATATTTAGATAGTACAACCTCCAACTCCTGAAATATTTAAATAGTCAACCTCCAACTCCTGAAATATTTAAATAGTCAACCTTCAACTCCTGAAATATTTAGATAGTACAACCTCCAACTCCTGAAATATTTAAATAGTCAACCTCCAACTCCTGAAATTTTTAGATAGTACAACCTCCAACTTCTGAAATATTAAGATAGTCAACCTCCAACTCCTGAAATATTTAAATAGTCAACCTCCAACTCCTGAAAATTTTAGATAGTCAACCTTCAACTCCTGAAATATTTAGATAGTACAACCTCCAACTCCTGAAATATTTAGATAGTACAACCTCCAACTCCTGAAATATTTAAATAGTCAACCTCCAACTCCTGAAATATTTAGATAGTCAACCTCCAACTCCTGAAATATTTAAATAGTCAACCTCCAACTCCTGAAATATTTAAATAGTCAACCTCCAACTCCTGAAATATTTAAATAGTCAACCTCCAACTCCTGAAATATTTAAATAGTCAACCTCCAACTCCTGAAATATTTAAATAGTCAACCTCCAACTCCTGAAATATTTAAATAGTCAACCTCCAACTCCTGAAATATTTAAATAGTCAACCTCCAACTCCTGAAATATTTAAATAGTCAACCTCCAACTCCTGAAATATTTAAATAGTCAACCTTCAACTCCTGAAATATTTAAATAGTCAACCTCCAACTCCTGAAATATTTAAATAGTCAACCTCCAACTCCTGAAATATTTAGATAGTCAACCTCCAACTCCTGAAATATTTAGATAGTCAACCTCCAACTCCTGAAATATTTAGATAGTCAACCTCCAACTCCTGAAATATTTAAATAGTCAACCTCCAACTCCTGAAATATTTAAATAGTCAACCTCCAACTCCTGAAATATTTAAATAGTCAACCTCCAACTCCTGAAATATTTAAATAGTCAACCTCCAACTCCTGAAATATTTAAATAGTCAACCTCAAACTCCTGAAATATTTAAATAGTCAACCTCCAACTCCTGAAATATTTAGATAGTCAACCTCCAACTCCTGAAATATTTAGATAGTCAACCTCCAACTCCTGAAATATTTAGATAGTCAACCTCCAACTCCTGAAATATTTAAATAGTCAACCTCCAACTCCTGAAATATTTAAATAGTCAACCTCCAACTCCTGAAATATTTAGATAGTCAACCTCCAACTCCTGAAATATTTAGATAGTCAACCTCCAACTCCTGAAATATTTAGATAGTCAACCTCCAACTCCTGAAATATTTAAATAGTCAACCTCCAACTCCTGAAATATTTAGATAGTCAACCTCCAACTCCTGAAATATTTAGATAGTCAACCTCCAACTCCTGAAATATTTAGATAGTCAACCTCCAACTCCTGAAATATTTAGATAGTCAACCTCCAACTCCTGAAATATTTAAATAGTCAACCTCCAACTCCTGAAATATTTAAATAGTCAACCTCCAACTCCTGAAATATTTAAATAGTCAACCTCCAACTCCTGAAATATTTAAATAGTCAACCTCCAACTCCTGAAATATTTAAATAGTCAACCTTCAACTCCTGAAATATTTAAATAGTCAACCTCCAACTCCTGAAATATTTAAATAGTCAACCTCCAACTCCTGAAATATTTAGATAGTCAACCTCCAACTCCTGAAATATTTAGATAGTCAACCTCCAACTCCTGAAATATTTAGATAGTCAACCTCCAACTCCTGAAATATTTAAATAGTCAACCTCCAACTCCTGAAATATTTAAATAGTCAACCTCCAACTCCTGAAATTTTTAGATAGTCAACCTCCAACTCCTGAAATATTTAAATAGTCAACCTCCAACTCCTGAAATATTTAAATAGTCAACCTCCAACTCCTGAAATATTTAGATAGTCAACCTCCAACTCCTGAAATATTTAGATAGTCAACCTCCAACTCCTGAAATATTTAAATAGTCAACCTCCAACTCCTGAAATATTTAAATAGTCAACCTCCAACTCCTGAAATATTTAGATAGTCAACCTCCAACTCCTGAAATATTTAGATAGTCAACCTCCAACTCCTGAAATATTTAAATAGTCAACCTCCAACTCCTGAAATATTTAAATAGTCAACCTCCAACTCCTGAAATTTTTAGATAGTCAACCTCCAACTCCTGAAACATTTAAATAGTCAACCTCCAACTCCTGAAATCTTTAAATAGTCAACCTCCAACTCCTGAAATCTTTAAATAGTCAACCTCCAACCCCTGAAATATTTAAATAGTCAACCTCCAACCCCTGAAATTTTATAACAAACTCTTTGCATTTTGTTATATTTTCACTTACCGATGCGTATATAAACATGTAAACACACATCGGGAACCCAGGTTCTGGATCATATGCTGATAAAACCGCTTGAGCGTTGATGTTAATTTCTAAAAAGGTTTCTTCAAAGGGTTAGGATTACTTGCATGTGTGCGCGCATGAGAAAGGATGATAGCTCGTCTCGCTACCCCTAGCTACATCGTGCACGTCAGCTCCCCCGTTGGGAATGGTGCCCTGGACACGTCTTCTCTGCTTGAAGTGTTGCCATAAAAATCTCCGTCTGGAAGTCACATGTTTCGTCGACTTCCGTACCGGAGTCACCTCTAACTCTTAGGTATCACTCTATTTTTTTCATTCAAACAACAGCTTTCATTTTGTAACAATTTTCAAAGAATCTGAAAAAAAAATCTAATTGTGAAATTTATTTGTAACAAAACTGAAACATTTTCAAACATGAGGAAATATTTAAAAAAAACAAAAAAAAACGGTTCAATATGTAAAAATCCCATTATTTCGAAAGTCTCAACCTCCTCCTCCATACTTCTATCAAGTAGTTAATAATTCTTTTTCCATCTATATTATCATTAATATTATATAGAAATGTTATTATTCTCATATAGAAGTAAACAACTTGTTATTTTGTTACCTAATCGAGGGAGGCGTGAGAGCGCTCTATCCCTTAATAGACTCATGAATGGCCTATGCTGGAAATCTCATTTCTTTAATCAATCATAACTCAAAAACCAAAAAAACAAATTAGTTAAAACTTTGCACAACATTTTTATTTGATAGGTTCTATAAGTGTGTAGAATTTCAGCATCATTAGTCAAGGCTACCCAGAAATCCAGAAAGTTCAATCATGAAATCATGTTATCTGTGTGTACGTACGTACGTATGTGCCACCCTGTATCTCATCAACTATTTGATGGATTCAGCTGATGTTTGGCTAAGATAGAGGTTCTAGTGTCTAGTTGATGGCATTTTAATTTCAGTTTACCATATACCTTGATTAGTCAAACTACCAACTATATCAGTTATGAGAAGGCATTGTATTGAGGCATAGCCTTTACAAAAGTAGTGACATTCCATGAAAAATGCCAGTATACTGAAATCATATGCCCTTAATAGGGTTAAGATGAAAATTCATATACACTAAATGTACAAAAGCAAGGAAATTCCCCAATTTTTACACTTTTATTGTCATTAAGGGTATGCGAGCACAACAGGGCTATGTATTTTACTGGTAGGAATTTTTCTTCAACGCACCTCACACACTTCATCCACTCATGCATAGAGATTTATACTGTAGTGATGTGGTAATGAAATGGTTTGGTTGATATGTAGTCATACCCTTAATGACAATAAAAGTGTAAAAATTGGGGAATTTCCTTGCTTTTGTACATTTAGTGTATATGAATTTTCATCTTAACCCTATTAAGGGCATATGATTTCAGTATACTGGCATTTTTCATGGAATTTATATATGTTTGTTGACACAGGTATGTAAATTAGATAATGACACTTAAAAAAGAGAGCCACCCCTTCTCTAAATGCTCACAGACACAATTAGTGGTTGAATCAACATAGTGAGAGGGGGTGCGAGAAAGATGAGTGGCTTGATACGTTAATTATAAATGATGACTGATTAGAATAATTAAAACAGTTTTTGTTTATAAGAGGTCCATGTAGTTTGCTTGAAGCATTGTTTAATGTGTATATATAAAGGTGATTCATAGAAGGCAATACAATGCAGAGGTGTAACGGATAAACACAAACTGAAGCTAATCAAGACATAACGGTAGAACGAGTTATTTAGTTTCACTTTTTTTTATTAATACAATGTGTGTGTATGTATATATATATATATATATACATACACATGAAATAATAATAATAATAATAATAATAATAATAATAATATATATATATATATATATATATATGAATAAAATATGAAACTAAAAGTAAACTTTTCGTAGATAGAACCTATAGTGAAATGGTTTAAGCTCAATATACGAGATAGAGCAATTATAAAGATAGATGAAAGAAGAGGGATAAACATGTATGAATGACAAATTTATTTCAACTTCGATTGTTCAATGCAAGGTATACTCGGTAAAAAAATATGTTTATTATTCTTTCCTTAAGTCAAGGCTTTTCAAAGCTTAAAATCTTATCATCAGAGGAATTATATAGATAGATAAGTTGGCAGTGGAAAAGCCAAAATTCAAAATTTGAAAAAATATTAAGTAATGGAGAGTGAGAAAGTTCGTGCAAAAAAAGATGTGGGGTCTGTCCAGTTGGTAAATAAGATTTTAATCTTTGAAAAGCCTTGGCTTAAGGAAAGAATAATAAACATATTTTTTTACCAAGTATACCTTGCATTGAACAATCGAAGTTAAAATAAATTTGTCATTCGTACATGTTTATCCCGCTTCTTTCATCTATCTATATATATATATATATATATATATATATATATATATATATATAATATACATACATACATATATAGTATCTATTTACGTTATATATATAGTATCTATTTACGTTATATTATGTCTTATCTGCATGGCCTGATGGAAGCTCAGTACAGTACGATATTTCGGGAACACTTCCCTTCATCAGATGTATGTTCAACTCAAGTTCAAACGCGCATATGAAGGCCGTTGTCAGTGGGCTATACCGCAGCAAAAATAAAATTAATTTGAAATCTAATTAAAATCAAAAATAATTTTTTTCCTCTTAATTTCTCTCCTAAAATCCTTTTAAATTTGTTGACGTTAATATTATTAATATTTTTAATTATTTTTTTTTTAGTTATATATATCTTATAAATTTATTTTATTTAAATTTATTTTCTTGGTTCATCGTCCGTATCTGCTTAAAGTTACCAAGATTCCTTATATTTATTGGACGATGCTAGTCTTTCTCTACTCTATCCTTATATTTATTGGACGATGGAAGCGAGATAACAAGATTTCAAAATCAAATCCGAAAACTAGTGGGGGGGGTGATCTCTTCTGTTCCTAACAGCCCCTTTCTCACAGAAGAGATGTTGCTAGTCTTTCTCTACTCTATCCTGATTTCCGCGGAAAGTGCTCGAATGAGTTTCATTCTCTGGTTTGTCCCTGAAAGACATTCACAGCAAGAACTCGTCTTCTTACCACAATGGAAAAAGACTTTCGCTTTCTCAATGTGCCTAGCGTCAGGCAGAATTCTGTGGACAGGGCTTCTTTGCAGGGTTTTCTGCTCTGTAGAACACATTACCACAGGCAGGGCTGCCTCTCCGCAGACTATAACATTGTCGCTTTCAAATCCAATGTCAACAAGTACTTGTCGTAAACCATCCCCATAAGTAATCAGACTTAGTTGAATGCATCAATCAATTTCGGCTGACAATCCATCTCTTTAACCTTTATCTTAGAGTAGCTTTTGGAACACCGCTGCTAGGCGTAAGGGGTTCAAATGTGGGCTATAGTTACTTTAATTTAGCCTTAGCAGCCTGATCAGTATTCACTAGTAGGGGTACCTTAAACGATTGGCCATAAATCAACCGGCAGATGCGAATGACATGGAGGACCGCTGGCTTCCGATGAAAAAAGCTTGGAGAAAGTGTGTACGGATGCCTGAAAGTGATACAACAATTTTTTTTATTCATATTAATTTCAGACTTTCCTTTTTGTCATATTAATTTCAGACTTTTCTTTCATCATATTCTAATAATTAACATAATACAGACTATTTGAAAAATAGTTTATTTGTTTTTATTTGATTGTTTTCAAAACATTTTTTTTAATAATAGTGAAAACCTTTTTTCTTGGAAATGGAGTAACTTCCGGAATCAAACTTTTTTTCTTAGAAATGGAAATGTCCTAACCCTAAACCCTAACCCTCCCAAAAAACATTATTTTCACTAAATATTTCCAAAAAAACATTAAATAAATTAAAAAAACACATTCCGTTGCTCAAAAACATTATTTTGTGAGAAAAAAAGATTATTCTATTTTGTTTATTTTCTTCAATGAAAATTTTTTTAAGTTTTGAAAACAATCAAATAAATTATTTTTCAAATAGTCTGTATTATGTTAATTATTAGAATATGATGAAAGAAAAGTCTGAAATTAATATGAAAAAAAGAAAAGTTTGAAATTAACATGAATAAAAAAAATTTTTTTAAATTGTTGTATCACTTTCAGGCATCTGTACACACTTTCTTCAAGCTTTTTCCACCGTAAGCCAGCGGTCCTCCATGTCCTTCACATCTGCCAACCAACCCCTTCTCAAAGATAGCAAATAAAGTCTGGTAGAGTGCACCTCCTAGAACTGAACAGGACCATACCTCAAACAAAGACTGAGTTGTAAGAACTGCAACCGAACCCAGTCGGCTTACCTGTTAAAGAGATTTTCTGTACATGTTACTTTGGACTTCCTCCCATGATGCAACTTCCTACACACGTCGCTCTAGTTCTACTCTTAACGTCTAATTGAATTTTCCATTCTCTTATAAATTACTTTACTTAAATAAATCGTTTGGAAGTCAAATTTTTAAAGCTGTCCAACACATACCAGGATGTAAAACGGACGTTAAATTAAATATGATGAAACCTAAACAGCATTGCATATGACTAATCGCTATTTCATTCTCACAAGTTATCATTTACATGTAGATACAGTTTAAATAAAAAATTCCAATCGTTTTCATCGATTACATTTTCTTTCCAACCTTTGTACACTGCTGCATCTAAATATTGCAACATGGTCAACAAATCTTTTTTTTTTTTTTCAATATATTATGTGTATTTAAGATTTTTGCTTTTCTTTTCTAGGTACGAGATGAATATCGGACAGATTTTGATGAAGGCAGAGGCGGATATGGAAAGATTCTTTCATCACGGATAAAATAAGGGGCGAAGACAGAATTTCGGCTATGTCTTGATTATATGCTGAAGTCAACAGAATGAAAAAAAAAAACTTAAAAATTGAACCTAGCCAAGCGACATTGTTCTTCATTGTGAAGACTTCTTGACTTTCTGACCTCTGAAACCAGTCTTTTTATTTTTTGAACGGGCAAATCGCCCCCTCCCCTTTATTTTACTTTAAAAAAAAATTTTTTTAATATATTTTAAGAACATGTTTTAAAACCTGTTTCTGGTCCCCTTTCAAGAACAAGATACAAAGGTTTAGTTTCATTCAGATAATTTTTAAGGCCCACCACCTTTTCTGTGTATTCTCATTATCCGATCTTTCTTCAAATCAACGCTATTGAGCTAGGAGATGAGACTGGATTTGCCAGTGATTGAGGATCAAAAAAAAAAAATGGAAGTTTCAGCTGACCTACCTCCCTTCCCAATTCTGCCTGTCTATCGCTCTCAAGTTACAGCAAATAAATAAATGTTGTCATCGATATTATTTGTGTTTACCGGTTACATATGCGTCATGTCTCATGCAATAATAAATTTTGGATTATTCGTATTATTCGGACTACTATTCTCAGGTTGGTTGATATATCCACAACGTTTCGGCCAATGTAACCTCAGACCTTCTTCACACGAATATTTTCGAACTTGGGAACCGAATAGTCAAACATAAGAATCTTTATGTTGAACGAAGAAACTCGTGCGAATTTCGAACTTAATCTTGAGCCACATAGAGATTCCCAAGTTCGACGACTAGGTTTCCAAGTTTGAAAAGATGCATCTGAGAGAAGGTCGGAGGTTACATTGGCTGAAATGTTAAGAATATATAACAACCAAGATGAGAATAGTAGTCTGAATAATCCCCAAAAATACAAATTATCAATCCTTATCTCAAAAGTTCCGAAACAGCAATTTTTTTTTCATTCTGTCAGAATGCATGAAACATATGATGAGTAAATACAATAACATTTGACACAATTTATTTTTTTAATTTCTCATTATCATTTCACGTTTTTTTTTTTTTTAGAAATTTAAATTAAAAAATATTGAACACTTTTGAGAAAAAATATATATTGTCATATTATGTACTTATCACATAATATATTTTGTATATATTTGTTGAAGTATTTACTTCACCAGTGCTCAATATATGAGTAGAGTTTAATAGTTTTATTAAAATATGTTTATTGCAAGCTACACAGAAATGTTTGCATGTACAAAATTTGCTAAATCAAAGAAGTGAGACCATCATAAATTGTAAACACAAAACAGACTTCAGGTTGGGATAGCCACCTAATTAAGGGGAAAAATAAAGAGCATCTAAACACTTGGTGAAAAAAACAAAACAGAAAAGAGTTTGGATGGAGAGGTGGGGGTGTAAATCCATCAATAGGCAATAAAACTAAGAACTTTAATAGATAGGGTGAGTAGTTATTGTTATACATAAGTTGCTTATAAAAGGGAGATGAGAATGTTAATCATTGCTTTAAGCTTGATAATCACTTACTAAGGAAAATGCAAACATTTCTGTGCAGCTTGCAATAAACATAGTCATACAACTTTATATATATATATATATACAGGGTGGGCCAAAATAAGGGTCTTATCTTTAAATTTGAATAACTTGAATTTGAATAACTTCCACAAAATAAAAGTTAAACTCACCAAACTTTATGTGTGTGTAGACTGACCCTTCCGAGATTTTTTGAAATAAACAAAACAAATTTTAGCCGAAAAACACTTCTTAAAACTTACAAAAACTAAAGTATTGTTTTTTACACTGTTTTGAGTTTTTTAAGCAAAAATAATGTTTTCTAAATGAGGGTACGTTTCTTAGGGCTAATACGGCTCATGCTTGCTTCGGAAGGGGTCCTTTACGTATTCTAAAAAAAAAAAAAAAAAATCAATAAATAAAAAAGTTATGAATTTTTAAAAATAGGACCCTTATTTTTGCCCACCCTATATATATATATATATATATTATATAATTATTCGAACAAACATAGATACCAATAGTTTCACGGATGCACACAGAACTTCGTCCATTGGGCTGAAAGCAAGACACGTGGCAATGGGCGAAGTTCCACGTGCCTCTGTAAAACCACTGGTATCTGTTTGTTTGAATCCTTGTAGAGTAATTATTTACCATATATATATTATAGTTGTATGAAATTATACATAGACAGGTGATATGAAAATAAATCTCTTTTTGCCTCTGTTTTTCAACTTAAGTTATCATTCATTCTATCATTTATTTTTATTTTTTCGCATCTTTTTTTTTCTTCATTGGACTTCATTTCTCACCTGTGAACAATTATTAGGAAGAAAGGAAAGTCTAATAAAAACAACCAAAAATAAACCTCGGAGTCACGAAATCTGTTTTTATTTCATTTTGTTTTCAGAAATCGTTGTTGGAAAAATCAAGGGAGGTAACTGTCACTAATGTTCCGGTACAGTTAGTACTTTTCGGTGATTGTAGTATTGATTTACTCCTCTCCAGGAGTTAGGCACAAGGCCAGTTTTTATCTTACTCCCACAAGTAAGATGTGACCCAAGGTCGGGTTGGGAAAGTGGGGTTTAAAAATTGCCTGGGCAGCCCCGTCGGCATTCCCCGGTAGGGACGCCTCAGGCAGTAAGCAATAAACTTACTCCTCCCCAAAGAGGGGAGGCAAAGCCTGGGAAGGTTGATCTCCTAGAACTGCACAGGATAGACCCATAGACCGGCGTAAATCAAGACCTGAAGGCCAAGACAACACCAGTATGGGGTGCAGTATTCATCGGAACAGATACTACACTTTGATCTTAGCCAAAAGGCCAAGGATTGTAGTAGATACAAGGGTGCCAGTCCATAACTCTCCCGCCATCAGAGGGGGGGGGGGATCTTTATGACGTACGTACTCGTGAGGGAAAGAAAATATTGTACATGAAAAATCACGTAAATTGATCAAGTAGTTTTTTTTTTATAAAGAAAATCATTTTTAAGCGATTAATGAGAATTCGTAGGCATTACGATCATGTACACAGCTGACTCTCAACTCTATTTCTGAAGAGTTCGCAAAAGTTTGAATTTTTGGAGTTACTTCCCTTGTCCTGCAAACTGTTTCCAACATGGTGTCGATAGAAAGTCACATATACTATGGAGCAGAATGCCTATACTCTCGTATTTGGATCATTCAGACTACTCATTTTGGTGGTTATTTTCACAACGTTTCGGCTGATGTAACCTCCAACCTTCTTCAGGTGCATCTTCTTTTCAAACTCGGGGAACCTATACAGAATTTAAAACTAAACCCTTTATCTAATCCACAGGTGTAGATTGTCCTCATTCTATCAGCCATGGCCGGGTATAAGTCTTATTTTTATTTATTTTTTTTTTTTTTTGCTTTAGCAAACAAAAAATATTTGTTTAATAAATAATAGTTAATTAATAAAATGTCCTTTTTCAAAACCAATATGCAAATATCAAGAAGCTTCATTAGATGTGCTGCTGGCTTGGCATGCCAAGCAATGTTAATTATTATCTTGTTTTTCTTAGTTATTATTGCCTGTAGTAAGGATTGAACCAAATAGATATGTGGTGCAACGGATAAATGCATTGATTAACACTCAGTTTTAAGTGACAGAAGGTTCGATCCTTATATATTCTATTTCTTTTTAATTCCACCCCCTCCCTTTTCTTCTCCTTCATTCCCTCATCTTCTAATACCTCTTCATCATGCCCCTCCCTTTCTTCTACTATTAGCTAAGTAAAAACAGTTTTTTTTAACTTAATCAAGCTGATGTCTCCGAGAACACAGGCCGCATGTGCCATACTCAGACAATCTACCTGGCTCCTTTTCTTACGACGACTTGTTGCTTTTACCCACCTTCTACCAAATATTATGGAATGCAGTTTTTCCTATCACGTCTAATTTTAAGCTTAAGCTGATGCTTGAAGAATAAGATCAGATTGTGATGAGAAAAAAAGATGCATTGCCATAGAATTTATTGTGATGTAACATCAACACCACCATTCTTTCTACATCAAGGATCAAGAGAAACACCATCTGTTTCACTTTAGACTATGATGGATCAATGCTGTGAAGAATGTACACTACATATAGCCGTATCAACCGCTTGACAACTATATGGCAGGCTTTATTAGTAGACAAAACTGTGCTCAGACATTTCATCTTCAGCACTATTACAACATGTATAATCAAACCTGTTCACCAAGCACATTCTGAACACGGCAAATAAGGATTCAAATATTCCAGACAATTGGCATGGTCACAGAGTTGTTTAGATATTCTGGACCCGGTACCCAACTCCACTGAACAAATCTCTTCCTTAGACCGTTTGAGTCGTCCCTCAAGTTGAACTGAAGAAGATTCTGCTACAAAATCATGATATATTGTTTTTCTTGGGCAAGAAATGTTACTGGAGCGAGGCAGTTTCCTGAAGAACAAGCATTTAGTTAAAAACTGTATATTCTAGACTTAGTGGCCAACTCCACTGAGAGCGGATGAATCTCTTCCTTTGACCAGCTAGTTGGTCCTCAAGTGGACCCCAAAGTAAAGCCTCCCACAAAATTATGATATCGTGTCTTTCTTGGCTGAGAAAGGGCAACGGAGCAAAGAAGTTTCATGAGGAACATCTGGCATCTAAGTGCTGCGTTTCCTTCATCGGTCTACTTCAAGATAGAACTTCGGACTAGGGAAGACATTTCTAACCTTAGGTCACTACACAGACTCTCTGCCAGTGTTCTATTGATTTCTTGGCCTTTTGGCTAAGATCAAAGTGTAGTATCTGTTCCGATGGATACTGCACCCCATAGACTGGTATCGTCTTGGCCTTCGGGTCTTGATTTACGCCGGTCAATGGGTCTGTCCTGTGCAGTTCTGGGAGGTCCACCTTCCCAGGCTTTGCCTCCCCTCTTTGGGGAGGAGTAAGTTTATTGCTTACTGCCTGAGGCGCCTCTACCGGGGAATGCCGACGGGGCTACCCAGGCAATTTTTAAACCCCACTTTCCCGACCCGACCTTGGGTCACATCTTACTTGTGGGAGTAAGATAAAAACTGGCTTTGTGCCTAACTCCTGGAGAGGAGTAAATCAATACTCAGTAGCACCAATCTCCCCTCCTCCTGGTGTGGCATTCACTCTGACCGGGTTGAGTTAGCTCTCTTCAAAGGAGGAAGTTTCTAGGGAATATTAAATTCACAAGCAGTCCCCAGTAGCATGTATGTCCCCGTCTGATGATTTTTATGTTTTGCAGGGTGGTGTCGCAGTCCTCCTACATACAGTGACTGGTATTCTCAAGTGGTCACCCATCTGGTACTGACCAAACTCAACGTCGCTTAACTTCAGTGATCTAATGAAAATTGGTGTGTCGATGTTATTATACCGTATGTTGATGAATTGCGAGGTTGGGCATCCCTAAGCCTTCTTCATACAAATGCTGAACACGGACCTGTTTGTGAACAATTGGCCTGAAAGAAGAAGAAAAGACACGCATATGTCAATCACCAAGTCACTGACTGTGGCAGTATAGGCAATTGCTAATACGAAAAATCTAACGGTCTTCGAAACAGATGTCATGAAGCGGTGGTTGACCCTTGGACTGATCTAGTTTTTCGTCTTTTACCCTTTTCTACGATTATAAAAAACAAATAAAAACTTGTCTGAAGAGATCCCCCTTTCACAGCAAAGTTCTGTTCCAGCTTGATCAAATCCTCAGTAACAACCTGCAAACGCAGTTTGATCGAACTCGTGTTCAGCAGAGTTATTTTATCTATTTTATTCTTTCTTTATAGAAATCGCTCCAGACAAGGTATGAAGCCACCTGATGTAAGGAGCTAAAAAAAATACCAGTTCAAGGTCAAAAACTAGCAAACGATAAGTGTTATGGATAAATTCTGACCCAGAAAACAGCAATTCTCCCCCTTTGTCAGATACATCACTCATGGAAAGTATGCGTCTGTTATCATCTGATTCCTCCGTCACCATGCCTGTCACCTTGATTCGGTAATGTGATCACATTCTTGGCAATTTGAGCTGGGATCGCACCCTGTTCAAATCAATGGTTGAACACATCCTTAAAAATGCGTTCAAACATGTGCGTAACCTAAGCAACTTTTGTACGTCGCCTACCTGCTTCAAAGCAGCAAGGAGAATATCCTCCGTCACCTCCCCCCCTTCACAACTTTTTAAAAAAATTTTTATTTTTTAACTTAGTTCACCCCAAACAAGGCAAGTTGCCACTGTAGACTTAAAGGGGCTACTGAGAATTATGGTGAAAGTTTAGGGGATCATCCTAAATTGGGAGCTGTGCAGCAAGATACTTGTTCACATTAGTTTTAAATTTCTGCATGTCGATACAGTCGGGGAAACAGAGAGCAGGGAGGGAGTTCCAAAGGGCGGCAGCACGAGGAAAGAAACTATTGGAGTAGAAGGCTCTCCGGCATCTGGGGAGCTCCGCAGGGAATGGATGGGATTAAGCCGATTGTCGGGTTGGGTCTAGTGTATTTATGTCGAGGGGGGCACCAGAGCACAAGTTCATCGGAGCACATTCGATTGAAGTATTTGTTAAACAAGCATAAGGATGCAACTAGCTACTGTAACTGCTTAAAGGTCGGAGCAAATAGTTGCCAAATTCTTGGACCTGGAAATTGGATAGTTGGCTTAAGACCTCCTAAACATACTTAAAAAATTCCTCAAAATATATCTTAAGTCGATCAGAGGTTTATCATGTAGTGATCCTGACACTGATGAGATTCTTACTTACATGCAAAATTCTTAAGTTTCATGGCTTCGTTGAACATTTTCTAACCTAGGTCTAACTACTTGACCATGGTCACTAACTAGCCTTGCGTGCCAAGTTCCTTTTCATCAGTTCTGCAGTTAAAGACCCCCCCTCCCCTTCCTCCACTCAGGATAGTTTATCTTCTAAAATTTTTTCCATCTTAGCCCTAGCTAAGATGGGCATTAGTCCTAAGTTGACGGTGAATCTTAGATTTCAATCTAATTCACAACTTATTCCCTGTAATCACCCCCACTAACTCCCGCTGGATAAGGGATCCTTATTGTTCCCAAAGTTCCAACTCCTTAAATGTGTTGGACATCCACTACCCAACTAGACTTGGCCTATCACCTAACTGCAGACGGGCCATAACCAATTCATGACCCGAATGACCTAACCAGTGTAATGATGGGTACAATATAAAATTTATATCGTCTCTTCTAAATAACATTCTATCCACCACCAGTTCATCATCATCATCATCATCATCATCATCATCATCATCATCATCATCATCATCACCACCACCACCACCACCACCACCACCAGTTGGGTTTTACTGTTTATGCCCTCCCACACGACATGGCACCACAGATGCTGCTGATTTTCTATTACCGTCAACAATCTCTGCCCGTCGGCTTGAGCCACCTCTGATTCCCGTCGGCACTAAAGCAATCTCTGCCCGTCGGCCCGAATTATCTAAAATATTTCTGGCGGTATTATTTGAAAGAAAGAAAAAAGAAAACTGATTTAATCACAACTTTCACTGCTGTAAAGATTATATGGAATCCGAAGATGGACCAAAACAGATATTGATAAATTTGAATTTTTCACTCAAAATGGCTGCCGACTGTGACGCCAATAAGTCGTCTGCTATTTTCAACCGGTGCTCCGATAAATTTGTACCCTAGTTTACAGAAAACAAATTACGATTAGAAAATCTTTCTGTTTTTCAATTTTATTGTGAAAATAAAATCAGTGTTTTTTTAAATATAAATTCTCGATTTCTGGGGCGTATAAATAATTTGTTGATATTTACTTTTCGTCGTCATTTTGTTAGATAAACTTTTACTATTTAAAAAATACAATTGATGTCTGAAAACGCAAACAAACAAACAAACTGAAGGAGACCTTTTTTTCCTTTAAGTTTGACCCGTAATTTTTTTTAATATTCGCCCTTAAGTCTGAACCCCCCCCCCCAAAAAAAACAACATTGTTTACTTTTTAAATGACGGTCATAAACAGTAAAACCGTGTTCCGTTTAATGTCTGTTTTACATGTTGGCATGTGTTGGACGGCTTTTAGAAATTAGCTTCCAAACTAATCTATCTCTGGCCACGTCTTTAATCATCCTTCTTTTCTCTCAAATCCATCTTTTATCACTTTCTCCTATATTTTCCTTGACCTTCCCTTACCAACTGACCCTGCCCTCTCAACTGTTGTACACCTACTAATACAAGAACGCTCATCGATTCTTTCGATGTGACCAAACCAACAAAGTCTCCTGTTCTGCACACATCTCCCTATATTGTCAAGATTTAATTTTCCCCTGTGATCATCAGATCTTAAGCCTGTCTTTAAAACTCACATTTCACATCCATTGTATCATTCTTATATCATTTCTCTCCACACAACACATATATTTTGCATATTAGTTACTCTGACATATATATGTAGCGACATTAAAAGAAACGGCCAGGTGAGATGGAACTCCAGAATACCACATTCTGTTTTTGGCAAAAGCCAGCCTACCAAACAACTCTCTTTATATTCCAGTGTTCCCTTTGAATAAAGTTGATTTATATTTTAGTAGAGATGTTAGCGTTTTCCATGGAGGATGGTAACCCTTTTATATTCAATATTTAGTTCCAGTCAGATGCGTCCAGACACGATTAACACTACCACGTGGCTTTCTTCATCCTGATATTCTTTAATCAAAATTAACTAAATGCTCATGGCTGACAGAACGAGAACAATCTACCCCATAGATTAAATAAAGGGTTCAGTTCGAAATTCTGCATAGATTTCCGAATTCGACATGAAGATTCCTGAAGAAGGTAGGAGGTGACATCGGCCGAAACGTTGTGAAGATGAGAATAGTAGTTCAAATAATACAAATTATCAATTCTCATCTGTAAAACTCACAAACATTCTTTTTGTTATTCTAAAAAAAAAAAAAAAGTGTTCAAGTTTTAGCGGGGGTTAAATTTTGTGGGTTTTTAAAAAAACTTTTTAAAACTTGAATTCAAAGCACATTGCCACTGAGACTTAAGGGGCATCCTAAGTGACAAATTGTGCAGCGAGATATTTGTTCACATTACACTTAAATTTCTGCATGTCGATAGGGAGCAAGGAGGGAGTTCCAAAGGCTGGCAACTCAAATAAAGAAGCTATTAGAATAGAAAGCCCTCTGGCATCTGGGTACCTCCACAATGAATGGATGGGATTTAACTAATTGTCAAATTGGTCGCGTGCATTTACGTCGCACCAAAGCAGCCAGTTCATTGGAGCACATTCTATCGAAGTACTTGTAAAACAAGCACAGGGATGTAACATTGCGGCGATGAGACAGGAACTATCTTATTTATTTTTTTGTGAAAAAAAACAAACCCTTCAGATTACTAATGTACACCATATTCTCAGATCATAATATTTTTAACTTATTGTTCAATTTTTAGAGCTGTTTGCTGTGTAAGTTTTATGTAAAATAATGTCGATACTCGAATTTGCGAAAAGGCATTTGTAAAACAGCGTTATTTGCTGCTAACGACGGTTGATCTAAAAAAAAAAATCAAGTGTATGCGAGAGGGGGTGGGGCGTTTTACGTAAAGTTTACATATAAAACTGAACACTACAGTGACCTTCGTAAACTCTCTTTACGACGGCCTTGACATTCCGAAGAATTGACGTAATTTTTTCCCCAAAATTTTGCTTTTTAGAATTCAATTGGTGAATGGGCGTAACAGATAGGAACGCTGGCTTCCGGTGGAAAAGGGTTGAAGAAAGTGATACAACATTTTTTTTTATTCATATTAATTTCAGACTTTTCTTTTTTTTTTCATATTAATTTCAGACTTTTCTTTCATCATACTCTAATAATTAACATAATACAGACTATTTGAAAAAACCACATGAAACCACTTTTTCATCGAAAAATGATGGATTGTGAGTCCCGTGGAGCCTTAACGGCTATTTTTGGCCTGCACCTTCTGAATTTTGCAAAATTTTCAAAATATTTGATTGTTTAGTGTTATTTATGTATAAATGAACACAAAAAATACTACTCGCATGAATCTGAAATGTTCCCCCATTACGTCCCACCCCTAATGTAACAAAAAGTTTCGAAGAGTAGTGATGGAGGGAGCGGGGGGGGGGGGGGTATCATGTCATTGTGCCCTTACATGAAATAATGTGTAAACTTTCACTAGTATTACTCATAGTTCCCTGCTCACTGAATAAACAATTAGGGTGCTTGTGCATATCAACCCTGACATGTTAGACCGCTCTTAAAAATAAAATAGCTAAAGAAATGTATATACTTTGTTATGTACTTACGTGGTAGATGAAAAGAAGACTGTACACCAAAAATTATGCAAATTCATCCAGTATTTATTTAATTATAAATAAAAAACGATTTTATCACTCGGTAGATATTTCCATCATTTTCCAGTGGTCAAGGACGATAACTCATATTTTCACGATTTCGAGGTTTGGGGTCTCCATTGTTTACAAAAATGTCAAAATGTACGTAAAATCATTTTTTTTCTTTTTCTTATAATTTAATAAATACTGGATGAATTTGCGTAATTTTTTCTGCACAATCTTATTTTCAGCTAACACGTAAGTACATAATAAAGTGTATACAATCTTTAAATATTTCAATGTCAGGGTTGATATGCACAAGCACCACCATTAGTATCAATTTTGAAATAAAGATTGTAGGCGATATTATTTTGGTAAAAGTCTATTAGCACGGCTCCCTGCGCGCACCGCTTATTTAGGTCTTAAAATTGGTGTTGAGGATAATGAAGAGCGTAGTTTTCGGGGTGGGGGTCTTTAAAACACACACACACACATAAATTTTTAAAGGATACAAAATGTCAATTTTACTGATTCTTAAAAAAATTAAACGCAATACTAATCCTAAGTCCGTGGTGATAATACGGAAGAAGAAAAAAAATGTACTAGTTCATAAATTTCCATTTTTTTTTTCTTAAAAAAAAAAAAAAAATGTTGAAAAAAAATCAAGGTAAACGGTACTATTGCCGACATAAATTATTTTAAAGGAAATACAGTTGGCAAATTAGTCCCAAACAATGTATTTTTGGTTAGGTTTACTTACTCATTTGTGACCTATTTGCGTTAAGCCGATATTTAATATAAGATATAAACGTGTTAGATTACTGTAAATATCGGTTATGAGCAAAGTGTTAGGTACCTTACTTCCGATGACTGAACAAGATGTCGGGCCACTTATTAATTTACAACCAATATTTACGGTAACTTCAAAGGCGTATAACTTAATATTAACTTAATATTATTTATTTATTTGCCGCAACTCCGCCACGAATGAGTAGGTAAAAACTAAAATGAATTGCTTTTGACTAATTTCTCATCTATATTTCCTTTAAAATAATTTATGTCGTCAACGTTTACCAAAATGAAAGGAATTGTGCGCGTAGTGGGCCGTAATTATAGATTTTTGCCGTTATTTTTAGTTCACTATATCATTTTTCCGGGCCCAATGATCATCGCGACAGAACTAACTTGAACTACGTCGTCGGCTTCTGCATTGAGAGAGAGAGAGAGGGGGGGGGGGAGAGTCCGTATTTACTTTCCAACAGTCGCTTCGTGTTTCCTTTACTATTCACCTATTTTAGTACTGCAAATCTCTCTCTCTATCTCTCTCTCTCTCTCTTTCTTCATGTGGGCGATACTTTTTCTTTCTTTCTTCTTCCAGTAATGCCAAAGTGGCAATAATACTTGTTTTGTCCTTTTTAAAAAGGTATTCTGGAAGAAGAGAATTAGAGTTACCTGCCCTTGCTTATCTCCCAATACCATCCCTCGCGCCTCCCTTCGCGAGTTTCTTGCGACGCAACAGGACGAGATGGACCCAAACGCACAACCTGCGCAAACCCCAGGTAAATTCGTCTCTTCTTTGTTTACGTAAAAAGAAAATCTTTATAAAAGCCCTCTCAATGGTTCACACATTGGTTAATAAATACACAACCAACTTCAAGTGTTTTATTTATTTTTTTATAAATCTGGCGTTAAGTGGGTGAATTAGACATTTTCGCTTCGTTACAGCGTAGAAATTGAGCCACATGTTAAGTATTTGAAATAATAATAATAATAATAAGCTGATGGTGATCGCTATTCAGAAATGTGTTATTTGGGTGTGGTTCATTGTCAGTAGAGATTTACAATTTAGTTTTACGTCAGAAAATAAAGAAATGAAAATTTAAACCCTTACTTCTTTCCCTATCATTTTTTATTTTTTTAAATTTTAATTTCTTTGCAGAAACGAACTTATTACACGAGAGATCGACCATCCCATAAATGCATCATTTTTTTTTCTTGCTTGTTTTTATTTTTGTGTAACTATAGTGTAACATTCCTTAGTCTTTTTTTTTTTCATATTGTATTTAACGAGGAGAAAAGTGTAGTATCTGTTCTGATACCACGCTTCAATTTTCTGTCCTCGGTCAGGAAATGAGAAATCCTTCTAGATCGAGGCAATTAATTTTTTTTTGTCACAATCCAGAGTGCCCCTTTTTGGGGTAGTGGGATTTTCCCCAAATTATAGACCCGAAACCGACACTGGGACTAACCACAACCGTGGTCTAACGCTGCCCTCGTGTGTGTTGGAGGGGGGGGGGGTACATAGAGACTATTAATTTAATCTGAAAGTTGGTGTCGCCCAGTTAATGATTAATTTTAAACTTGAGGATACTTCTACAGAATTTGAACACAATTTCTTCTTTTTTTTTTTTTTAACCCTAACTAAAGTTTTTGATTTAGTTCGGCAAAAGTCGAGTTGGTCCGGTTCAAATTCTGTAGAAGCATCAACTAAAAATGGTTAACAGTCCTGAGTCATCAAACGTTACACTGGCCTGGAAATAGGGGGACCATTTTACGTTAAATTGGCAGCACTTTTCATGACCGCCATCAATCGCAATCAGTTTTCTTTCTTTGTCTGCCTTGAATACTTTAAAAATGAAAAACTTTTTTACGATTTGAATATTTGCTGATTTTACAATTTCGGTTTAGTTTTTACATTTCGAAATAGAATTAACGTTAAAGTGTAGTATCTGTTCTGATACTATACTTTATCTTTTCTGTCCTCGGTCAGTTAAGGAAGAAATCCTTCTAGAATGAGGCAATTTTAATTTTTGTCCCAATCCAGAGTGCCCCTTTTGGGGATAGCGGGATTTTCATCGCATTAAAAACCGACCTTATATTTAATTCTTTGTTTTTGTTTGTTTTGTTTTTGTACGTATGAAAAACTTTTTTACTTTTTATTTTTTTAAAAAGTTTTCTCAAAATTAAATTCAATCATTTTCAATAAAATACTCATATTTTAGTTAAGTAAAACTCCTGTAGCAGCATCAACCGTAGCTTCGCTAAGGTGTTGACATTTGTTGTGTCTTCGAAAAAATACTGATATCCATGTTGACAATTAAATGTAATAATAAATGTTGGAAAATTAGTAAAAACAGATCCAAACATGAATGTTGACCTTTTGGGGAGGCAAATAAATATAAAAAAAACAACAGAGTAAATAGTAAAAGTGCAGAGTAGTTAACTGTCAATGAATTGTCAAAACAAAAAAAACTTTAACAGTTTCAGTACGTTAAAAAGTATACAGGTCGGTAGATAATTCAATTCTACTGTGTTTGGTATAAGTTATATTTGTTTTTTTTTTACAATTTCCGACTGTTAAATTTTCTGCACTTTTACCAAATGAGTAAATACTTATTTTAAAATATTGGGGGAGGGGAGTAGCCCTATTTAAAACTAGATACCCTCCCCCCCCCCAAAAAAAAAACTTTGAAAAATCTATTTTATTTGCTTCAAAACAACAGAATAATTTTTTTAAATAGGGGCTAAGCCTATTTAAAACTAAAGCGGAGGGAGCCTAGCTCGTCCCCTTCCCCCTGAACGATCCTAATTTTCCGTTACCGAATTGTTCTTGCTTTTGCCATTTTTTTTTTCTTATTTATTAATTTGTGCCAGTTTGACCAGTGCCATTTTTACCGAATACCACCTCTTCATCGACAGTTGAACTAATTAGAAAGAAACCGCCTGTACGCACCGTTAATTGTCATAATTGTATAACATATATGCTTTTAGCAACCACACAAACAAAAAACGGTAAATTTTTACTATCCATTCCCAGCGCAGTTTACCACTTAAAAAAGTTCAAATTCTACTTTTTTTGTGCAAATACATTTAAACAGCCTAAAAAAATATCCGCAAAGAAGAAATTAAAAAAAAATTAAATATTTAAGATTTTAGAGTGGTGTTCACTTTCCTTTATAAATGTAACGTAAAATGAGCACCCATTTTCTGGCCAGTTAGCGTCAAACGAGACATGTAACCGACTTGAGTTTTTAATAAAAACACGTAAAAATTTAGCGATTTTCGTGTTTGTTTTGGAGGGGGTGGGCAAACTTTGACTTGAGTTCTCCCCCCCCCCCCTAAAAAACCAGAAAACTAAATTGGCTAAATTTCTACGTGTTTTTATTAAATAAATAAATACCCCCCACCCCAAATTGGCTAAATTTCTACGTGTTTATTTAATTAAAAAAACCCACCCTAACTCCAGCCCTAACCCTAACCCCAGCCCTAACCCTAACCACAGCCCTGATCGTAAAAAAACAAACAAACGTCGCTTTGATTATGAGTCCCGGTAAAAAAAAACACACACACACACTTGACAACGAGAACGCGAAACGAGGCTAACAAAACAAGACTGTCGACGCCATGTTTTTGCTGTAAAAATCCGTGCCCAGAAATTTTTTTTTTCATGTCTAATGAAAAACCGTAAAAATAAAAACAAATGGAATAGCTAACTAGGAAAATCTCCAGTCTCGAATTAGAAACTCAAATCGGTTACATGTCTCGTTTAATGTTAACTGGCCAGGAAATGGGTGCTCATTTTACGTTAAATTTGTAAAGGAAAGTGATCCCCCACGCTAAAATCTTAAATATTAAAATTTTTTAAAATTCCTTCTTTGCGGATGTTTTTTTTAGGCTGGTTAAATGTATTTGCACAAAAAAAGAAGAATCTGAACTTTTTTAAGTGGTAAACTGCGCTGGGAATGGATAGTAAAAAAATACCCAAAAAACAATCAAAAAAATATTTTTCTTTGCTTATTACTCAATTTTAATTTAATCACAAGGCCAACATTAACTTTAAATTAATAGTCTAGAAATCTGCGAAAGTTGGCGT
Organism: Sepiola atlantica; assembly: GCA_963556195.1. Taxonomy (NCBI): domain Eukaryota; kingdom Metazoa; phylum Mollusca; class Cephalopoda; order Sepiida; family Sepiolidae; genus Sepiola; species Sepiola atlantica. The sequence goes on along the minus strand of OY744528.1, from coordinate 20,436,000 downwards.
GGCTTATACTTACTATGGTTATTTAAACGGACTTATAAAATTTTGGAAGAGGCTATTTTGCTGGTCCCGGCAGAATAACGAGGGGCTCGTTATTCTGCCGGCTAATGTTTTTTTAACCTAACTGTTATGGCCTTGTGAAAGAAAGGATAATGAAATAAATAAGGAACACTTATTTAATAATTTATTTTCATCGTCATCATCAGTTGTTATTCTGTCGGTTATTTTAATCTTTTTGAATATAAAAGAAATATCTGCTTTTAATATAAAAAAACATTAAAAGTAAAAATTAATTAAATGAACGAAAATATTACAGACAATTAGATTCTTTAGTCGGATCTAGAAGTAATTTGCGTCGGATAAAAAATGTTTTAGTTATTTAAGAAAAAAAATAGTTTTCATTCATTGATATAAAAAATAAATAACTTGTGAAGAAATCTGATTATTAAAAATAATTAAAGATAAGTCGCTAAAGAAATTAAATCAGATATACTTTTTTTTCAACAGTGTGTACGTTTATATAATTTCAGTTTTATAAACAGTCTAAACAGCAATTTTAAAACTGATTTTTCACTATCTTTTAAGATAAATGTTAGGACTATTTCTAATCATTTCACTAAATTAACCATTAAATTGAATGTTTTTCTTGCGATAAAATAACAACAGTAGTAATTGTCAATAGTTTCAACTGCTACATGTAACGACGAATTTTAATGCAAAGTTGAATTGTTTTACAAACATTGTGAGGTAATACGGTAGAGAGTTATATTTTTTTTAAAAAGTAGACATAAACGGGGTTCAAAGCGAATTATTTGTACTTAAAAACATAATTTGTATTTTTTTTTTACAATAAAAACAATACCTAAATGCATTTAAATGGACATAGAAATTCATCGTAGTTATTTAGTCTATGGTGAAATAAAACTTTTTTTTTCGTAAGTCATGGCGAAAATCGCCGTATGAATTATTTATTTAATCTAAAAAAAATAGTCAGAAGTTTTAATTATTTCTTTTTTTATTGGAAAAATGTTGAAATAAAAATAAACCGGCAGTTAAGTTGACTCGTGAAATCTTCACTGTAACTGTAACAGTTAGGTTAAATCAACATGAACCGGCAAAATAACAGCCCCATCGTTATTCTGCCGGTCCCGGCAAAATAACGAGGGGGTTGTTATTCTGCCGGTCCCGGCAAAATGGCCTATTCGTAAAATGTTATATTCGTTTCCGTTAAAATTTGATTGTGTTTGAAAGATAAAAACCTAAAGTTAATCTGTAAAAGAAAAAAATGTATTTTTACGTATGAAAAAAAAACATTTTGGAATGGAAAATGTTCTCACGGCAGCTAAAAAAAACAATTTCAGTGAAATTTGAAATCTAAGAAGTTAATTTTAAAAATCTCTTGAAAGATAAATATCAGTTTGCTGAAACTATTTTAAAGATGATTAGTAAATTAAAGTCTTAAGATACTGAGTTTTGGGGTATCTTTTACAATAGCGAGTCGGGTTCAAAAAAAGTTGTAGAACGTGGTCAAAAAATGAATATGCAACAAATAAATGCGACGTACGTCAAGACTTGAGATTTTCCTAGTTAGCTATTCCATTTGTTTGTATGTTTACGTAGGATAAATGGATTTTTTTTAGACATGCAAAAAAAAAAAAAAAAATTCTCGGCACGGATTTTTACTGAACAAACATGGTGTCGACCGGCTTGTTTTGCGAGCCTCGCTTCGGATTCTCGTTCGGCGTGTGTATGTGTTTTTACGGGAACTCATAATCAAAGCGGCGTTTTTTTTGTTTGCATTTTTTAAATTTAATTTTATGAAACGAACATTTTAACGTTCATTTTGGTTAGGGTTAAGGCTGGAGTTAGGGTTACGGCTACGATAAAGAATTTTTTAAAGAAACAACAGGAAAAACATTACGGTGTGACGAATGAAAATGATATGTAAATAAAAGCACAATGACATGTAAATCAAAAGAAAATGATTTTATTCCTTTTGCTTAAAATGTTGTTTTGTTATTTTGCTTGGCTGAAAAATGAAAAATTGCGCTTTGAATATAGAGTCCCAGTAAAAAAACAACCCCGACAGAATGAAACCGGAACGAGGCTGCAAAATTTGTAAAAGAAGCCGCCATTTTTTAATTCCAATTTTCGTATGATAAAAATATCGATTTATAAAAAATAGCACTTTTAACGGATTATAATCATTAATAAATGTCACAGGTATGTTGGAAATTCAGTTTTATCGGCTTCAGTAACTTTTATTTGTTGTATATTTGTTTTTTAGCGTTTTCGTTTGAGGGCTATTGTAAAAGATACCCGTTGAATTAAAATCCATCTCCGGTAAAGTGTAAACAAACTGGCTACCAGCATTCAGAAAAGTATGGAAGACAATAACTGCAATAATATTTCGTTTTATTATTTTTAATCTTATATAGAAGATAGATAATATAATTAGTGGTGGCGTCGTGGGCAACTACCGTCTGTTTGGTATATATATATATGTAGTTTTTTTTTTTAGAATTTGTAGTAAAACCTTTGTAAAATTTTGTCAATTTTCTTTTTTGTTTACATGATTCAAAACTTTAGCAATTACGTTACTAGAATTATACTTAAACGTGTCGTAGCGATAACTTAAATTAATTCTTTTTAATTAGAGCTGAAAACGCATTCTAAGTGTGAAAAAGTAAATTAAATTCAATGACTACACTGACAATTTTATTATTCATTAAAAAAAAAAGAGCAGCTAAAACAATTATTTATTAATCATTAAATAGAATACAAATTTGAAAGAAAATGATTACTTATCAATGAAAGAATTACAAAAAATACAAGTTTACATTTTATTTTTCAAAATGATGTATATCTATTGACAGTGATTAGTGAAACTAACGAGATTGTTGAATCTCTGAAAATAAAATTTTGATAACGTCGATTGGTGGTGCAAATCCCGTCTGTTTTTTTTATAGCACTGTCCTACCATGAAATTTAAAGTTAATCATTAGTAAAAACTAGCCCATTTTTTTAATTATTTGATACTTCTGCATGCTGAAATAATAACGTTATTATTTAGAACCCATTCTTAACATGGGGAAGGAGCTTTGTTAACTATTCTAAATTTTCACCTAATAATTCAATAAATAAAAGATACCGTAAAAATTGAATTTAACTTGAAAATCCTATCTAAAAAAATAGCATGGTCCGTAAACTGCAGAAGTACCAATTATCTTTTTTCGGAATGGCCCAGTATTTCATTTTTTTTTTTTTTAAGATTAGAAGACTATTCTTATACTGATGACGTTCATTCGCAAAAGGGAAATATTATAAAATCGTCTTGTAATATTTTAAGTAAAATGTTATCGTTAAAATCTTATTTTTACAATCGTTTTATTTATTATTATTTTTGTAAAAATATTAAATAATGCTTTATTAAATGATAATATCGTTAATTCGAGAATTTAATTTTTCTTACAGTTATATTGACACGAAATTTAGGGAATTTTTTCGTAATATATTTAAAAAGATTATTTTATTGCTAACATCTACAATGCTTAATTTTCATTAAAAAATTAATGTTTTAACTTAGTAAAGATGTGTTTTCGTTTACACGAAATAATACATTTTCACTAAGATTTCTAATAAAAATAATTCGTCCATTATATTCCATGATCGTCTAAATCAGGGGTGGGCAACCTCCGGGCCACATCCGGCCCGCGAAGGTTTAGCGTCCGGCCCGCCACCGTGCTATGCTTTATTATTGCAATCCGGCCCGCGGACCTCCCAGTAAAACTCATATCATTTTGTGACATAGACGTAAAAGTAGGTTTCGATTAAGATTTACAGTGGGATGAACATGTATAAATATCAGCGTGCGATGGTGCATGTATATTTCATTTTTCTTTAACTATTAATTTCAAATCCTTGGCCTGAGATAAAAAAAAAAAAAAGACAAAGAGAGAGGCAAAGAGGAAACGAGAGACGAGGAAAGGGCATAAAACAGAGAACCTATGTGAGGTGTGTCAAAACGAATACTGGATCAACGTGCTACTTCCTCCGTCATTATTTTTTATGATTCCAAAATGGCTCTTCGTCGGCGCCTTTTATAACATCACATACAGAAGTTTCTTGTAGAGTATTCAATGCAATTTTTCTATAATTGGGCATCTTTTACGAGACTCAGCAGAGTAAAAACGCTAAAAAAAACAAATATACAACAAATAAAAGTAACTGTAAGCTGTAAAAGTTAGTTTCAAACTTGCATGTGCTATTTGTTTGTATTTTAAACCCGTTTGAAGTGCTATTTATTAGAAATTTAAGTTCAACATACGGTTTTCGAAGAATTCAAAATGGCCGCTCTACGTAATAATATAGAGGGACTGGCCGGCATTTTTCTTTGAGAAACTAGATGTTTTAAAAAACAAGAATTTTTTTTTTAACATCTAATAAAAAGCCATTTATACTACGTAAAAATACAAACAAATTACATAGGTAAGTAGAAAAATGTCTATTCTAGACATAAGTCAACTTTACTTGTTGCAAATTTATGTTTTTAAACTCTTTCTCGTTCTTTTTTTGGACCCCGTTCGCGCCTCTGCTGAGCGTCGTAACATATACCCCTATAATTTATTCATGTAAACAAAATATAGTCATTCTGAGATTTCGTTTTTCACTCCGGCCCGCGATCTCCTTCCAAAAGTCTCATCTGGCCCTCACTCTGAAAAGGTTGGCCGCCCCTGGTCTAAATGGGGAAGTTGTTGTTTTTCATTTAGAACTCCAATGTTTACATCAAAACTCGTTAGTAAAAACTGGCCTTGTGCCTAACTCCTGGAGAGGAGTAAATTAAATCAATAATACATTTATTTACTCCTCCCGGAGTTAGGCACAAGGCCAGTTTTATCTTACTCCCACAAGTAAGATGTGACCCAAGATAGGGTCGAGCAAGTGGGGTTAAAAGCCAGCGCTCGAGAGGTGAGCACTCTGGCCATTTAAAAATTGCCTGGGCAGCCCCGTCGGCATTCCCCGGTAGGGGCGCCTCAGGCAGTAAGCAATAAACTTACTCCTCCCCAAAGAGAGGAGGCAAAGCCTGGGAGGGTGGACCTCCTAGAACTGCACAGGACAGGCGTGCAGTATCCATCGGAACAGATACTACACTTTGATCTTAGCCAAATTAAATCAGAGAAATTTGAAATACTCTATATATAGTAGAGACGAACGATGTAAGAACAGATGTTAGATAGGCTAATTTACATATCTATTTTTTTAAACACTTCATAATTAATATTTCATGTAATTTATTTCTAATCTTATGGAACTATTTTATCTATGTCCAATAATTTCGTCGATATTAACAACAATTAATTAAAATGGTTTAATAAAAAAAGATACACTTAAGAAAAACTATTAATAACGCTCGAGACAGTTCTTACCGACCGGAAAAAAACGAGCTATCTGCTTGCCCCACTCCCATTCCTCTCTTCCGTTAACGACGCCGTATTAATTTTCAATTCACGTCCGATCTCGCGGTAATGCTACACTTTGATCTAAGGCAAAAACTCCAAGGAACTATCAAAATAATGTTTTATGCATTTTAAAATAAATAATTAAACTGATTTAATCTATCATTATATTCGCTTCTGTTTTCATCCTCCAGGAATTACCTCCTCCTTTTTAAGGGGTTGGGGGTAATCCTCCCAGGTATTACATCCTCTTTGAGGGAGGGTTAATGTAGTATCTGTTCTATTGTCATGAGACCATCTTCCCAGGTACTACCTTCTCCTTTTTTTTGGGGGGGGGGCGGTAGTATCTTTTCTGTTGTTCCTTCTCTTTTTATGTGGAAGATCCTACCAGGCATTACCTCCTCCATTGAGTCAGTGTATGTAGTTCGTTCATCATGCATCCTCCCAGCTTAGCAAAATTATGCGACCGGAGGAAACATATTTTGGCACGTATGCAGAATAGGAACGAGCCGAAATTTGTTTTCATTTTAGCAGAGCTCCAATAGTGTTAGGGGCCGACAACTCTCATTTTTTTTTTCACTTTTAAGTACGTAATTTCTTCGAACATGGAAAATATGAATTTTTTAAATAAGTAATGCAAATTCAATTAATTAATAGAACATTTATCGAAGAAATTAAAATTTGTGAAAATCAAAAATCAACAGTATATTAATAGACCATTTAGTAAAGAAAATAAAATTTGGGAAAATCAACAGTATATTTTTCATTTCAAAACGAACAGTCATCGTGTTTCGTTTAACACATTTTTGATTTTTGTTTTGTTTTTTATAGTTTAAAAAATTAACTTTTCTCTTTTTTTTTCTCTTGTTTTTGTTTTTTAAACAGGATAGAATGCAGAAATAAATCGCGCATATTCAGGGCATTCACGTTCAGTTTCGGAGAAATTAGAAATTATGTACTAAAAAGAGAGTTGTCGGCCCCTTACACTATTGGAGCTCTTCTAAAATGAAAACAAATAAATTTCGGCTCGTCTCTATTTTGCATAAGTGGCCATATTTTTGCTAATTACTTAATAAATACTGAAAATTTTATTAAAATTGATTTATTTTCTGAATTTTGGTGGATTTTTAAGTGAAGGGAAGGTTCCAAATATTTTAATTTTGTGGATCATCGGCCATTCATTTTACCTGTAGCAGACGAGTTTACCCTTCGGGCCGAAAATGAAAATGCTTAAACTCGTTTCTGCGCACGAATCCGCCAGAATTAATAAAAACAAATAATATTTTGAACCAATCAGCGAATTTTTTTTAATTTATAGAAATTGTCCTTTAGTAGCCACCTCGACCCCATATAAACCCAGATTTCCCCTTCAACAAGCATGTTTAGCTCAAATCCACGAGAGAGCTAACATCGACATTTCTCCAGACCCCATCGCCCCTTCTGTAGATGCCTTTTTCTAAACTCACGCACACATAGCCACACTGACACCAACGCGCACACACACACAATGCATTAACTCTTTCACTGTCTTACACACACACACACACACACACTGCTTTAATCCCCTTTCAATGTCGTCTGCTGATTGCAAACAAATTTATAAACTTAACCATTTTAATACTTCGTACATTTCTCACTGAACTTTCTAATATGAAAACAAATGATTATTGACTCTATTTAATAACTTTCAATGAAATATAATTGATGTAATTGAGTCAGGAAGTTTTGATTACGATTTTTCAGACCCGTGGATAATTCACAGCCCTTAAATTATCGACTCAGGCTTCCTCGATATAACAACTAATGAATTCCCCTTGTTCTGCAAGGACACTCAAAGTACTGAACAATTATTCTATGTTTTCCTATCTATGTAAACTTCCATTTTAAACATATATAAAATATCTCGTTTGTGAATTTATGCTTTTAGAATTCATTATTTTGTTTGTTTATCATATAACATTTCTCTCGCTCTTTGACACATTTGAATATTACTTAAAACTGTTTTTCCTTAAAATGTTTCTATAAAACTTTGCTCTCCCAAAATCTCCGCCCCCCCCCCCCCCGCTAAAAAAAACTGGAACCCTAAAAAGAAAGCTCCAAAAACTGGAGGACCCCTAAAAAGGGTCCCTCCAAATACCCATACCTATAAACAGTCAATATAATATAAACTAATGAATTTCACAGTAGTTAGTTACGTTTTTAACTTGTACTTTCATCTGTCGTTAAAATTAAAGGAATAGTCAATACAATATAAATTGAATGAATTGTACGTTCATTTTTTTTTTTTTTTAATTATTAGTCAATTTAAAAAAGATATATATTTCCATCTCTCTGCTTATGTTGACTAGAATTCAATAACTCCAAATTGCGGACGAGTGAACACCCCACTCTTGTGATTAGGGTGATTTGGTTGGAAATTGTTTTTATCTTTCTTGTAGTTGTTTCTATCGGAAAGTAACAAAACAAAACCACTGAAATCCGACATTACTAAACTGAGCTTCGACAAGAACAGAAGTCCACGGCTAAGTGACAACATTCTGAAAAAAAAAAATTATTGTCTGTATTTTCCTGATGAAGATTCTTGTATGGATCGAAAATTCGAATTTTAAATAAATAATGTTTAATATTTTTTTTAAATCTATTGTTTCTTGCGGCTGGTTCATTAAATTACTAATGTCTCGAAGATTAATCTCATTTAACTCCATTTTCTAAATACTAAATGTAACTTCCGGTGAATTCTGAATGAATGGTGCTTGGAGAAAAAAACCGGAACTCTTCAATTTCGATTTCTTAATCGGCAGCTGCTTCATATATACTACAGAAGTGCCTTAAATTCATTCAAACAGTGGAAATACTTTTACATATAATTCACACGTGTCTACCAGGGCACAAAACCACTGAAATCGAACATTTCAAACCCGAACTTCATCAACAAGAACAGAAGTCCACGGCTAAGTGACAACATGCCGCAAAAAAAGAAACAAATATTGTCTGTATTTTCTTGATGAAGATTCTTGTATGAATCAAAATCATCTTTTATGAGACTCAGCAGAGTAAAAACGCTAAAAAAAACAAATATACAACAAATAAAAGTAACTGTAAGCTGTAAAAGTTAGTTTCAAACTTGCATGTGCTATTTGTTTGTATTTTAAACCCGTTTGAAGTGCTATTTATTAGAAATTTACGTTCGACAGACGTTCATCGAAGAATTCAAAATGGCCGCTCTACGTAATAATATCGAGTGACTGGCCGCCATTTATCTTTGAGAAAGTAGATGTTTTAAAAAACAAGAATTTTTTTTTTAACATCTAATAAAAAGCCATTTATACTACGTAAAAATACAAACAAATTACATAGGTAAGTAGAAAAATGTCTATTCTAGACATAAGTTAACTTTACTTGTTGCAAATTTATGTTTTTAAACTCTTTCTCGTTCTTTTTTTGGACCCCGTTCGCGCCTCTGCTGAGCGTCGTAACATATACCCAAAATTGGAATTTTGACTGGTCTCTTAACCGTTTAAAATTTCAAATTTAAATGCATTCAAACAGTGGAAATACTTTTACATATAAAACTGAAGTTTATTTGGGTACTTTTACACAATACGAACCCAACTATTTTTTTATTTTTTATTTTAAAACTCTAATCTAAGTTTAAGGTTTAGTTCAGCAAAAGTCTGTTTAGTTGGGTTCGTATTGTGTAGAAGCACCATTTTAGTGCTTATGCAGTTTACGGACCGGGCTATCTTTTAGATAGGATTTTCAAGTTAAATTCAATTTTACGGTATCTTTTTATTAAATTGTTAGGTGAAAGTACAGAATAGTTAATCAGCCCCGCCCCACACACACACCTCTCCATGTTAAGAATGGGTTTTTAAATTATAACGACATAACGTTATTTCAGCCCAGTCCGTAAACTGCAGAACTACCCCATTTTTTTAATACTTTACCAACTTGGTGCTTATTCCGTAGGTAAAAATAAAATCGCAAAAATATGGGTACTTCTTCAGATTAGGACCTGTCGTGATATATTATATACTAACCACCTGCGTACTGACATACAAGAACTACTTAGGGGTCGAGCGCTTCCATAACCTCACCGAATAAACGTATGTAAAATCTCTCCTCATCCAAGCCTTTATTATTCCTTACCAAATAATACTTCAGGACCCAAGCTAACTTGACCCTGACCCTAACGACGGGGTCAAAGTTATCTCGGGTCCCAATCTGGAGCAGCAGCAAAATATTTTTATGTTCGCGGAATTTCATTAACGTTCGCCATTTTTGGAAGTCTCCGGTGGAACTCTGAATTGATGACGTAAATACTGAAATTTGTTGGATACCTAATCGGAATTTGTACCTAAAACTGAAGTACATCAAGAAATTAAGCAATTATTATTTATTATTAAGTTTTCGTCGCAAATGCTACACAGGGGAGAAGGGGGTCTGGTTGGATGCATCGTTTCTTTGTGCAACAAACTATTCTGCGCTTACGCGCAACTACATAAATGGAAATGCATATCCTGCACCACCATTGCTGCACTACGGTAATTAATTACAATGAAAAATCAACGAGAAAATTTTTAAAAAAGGTAAAATAGAAAGTATCCACTTCATCATGGCCGCCGTATCTAAAATCGAAAATTGCGAACCGGTGTTAATAAAAAATATCCCAATTATTTTAGGCCGCATAGCTTTTAGCAGAATTTTTGGCATATGTTCGTCTTTGACCACTGTCCGTTTTTCACAACTTTTGACTGACCATTTTTCTTTTCTTTTTTCGGTGTACACTTATCTATCAGGCTGCTAGAGAATTCCTGCGTTTTTGGAATTTTTTTTCAAATATTTTACATTTTAGGAGGGGGGATCAGTTTATAATGTTAATTCAACGTAGACTGATCCCCCTCTTTTTGACCATCTTAATTTTTAAAAAATCTTTTTCGGTGTACGATTACCTATCATGTCAATAGAGAATTCCGGGGGTTTTGGAAAGAAATTTTTTAAAATTGTGATTTTAAGACGGGGGATCAGTTTTCAATGTAAATTCAACGTGGACTGATCCCCCTCTGTTTAACCATCTCAAATTTTAAAAACTATTCTTCTGCTTACAATTACCTATCATGTCGCGAGAGAATTCCGGGTTTTTTGGAAATAAATTTTTTTAAAATGAGATTTTAAGACGTAAAAAGTTGTTAAAAACGAACTATGGTAAAAGACGAACAAGATTGATCCCCCGTCTTAAAATCTCAATTTTTTGAAATTTCTTTCCAAAAACGCCGGAATTCTCTCGTGACATGATAGGTAATTGTAAGCAGAAGAATAATGTTTAAAATTTGAGATGGTTAAAAAGAGGGGGATCAGTCCACGTTGAATTTACATTGAAAACTGATCCCCCGTCTTAAAATCATAATTAAAAAAAAATTCTTTTCAAAACCCCCGGAATTCTCTATTGACATGATAGGTAATCGTACACCGAAAAAGATTTTTTTTTAAATTAAGATGGTCAAAAAGAGGGGGATCAGTCTACGTTGAATTAACATTGGAAACTGATCCCCCCTTCTAAAATGTAAAATATTTGAAAACAAATTCCAAAAACGCCGGAATTCTCTAGCAGCCTGATAGATAAGTGTACACCGAAAAAAGAAAAGAAAAATGATCAGTAAAAAGGTGTGAAAAACGGACAGTGGTTAAAGACGAACATGTGCCGAATTTTTATTTTCATTATTTATATGAAACAGTTTGAATTTATTTTTTGTTAATAATTGTTTTTTTACTCTGTAATATAGCCTAATTATATTTGGTTAATAATCAAACTATTTAAAAAAAATTATTTTTAAATTCTAATTATAGAAAACAGTTTGATTTTATTATTTAATAATTAAACAAATTATTGAAAAATGGCCTAAAATATAATTGGGGATTTTCTTTTTGAACTAACACCGGTTCGCAATTTCAGATACGGCAGCCATGATGAAGTGGATACTTTCTATTTTACCATACAAAAAAAAAAAAATACGTTTCTACAACCGTAAAATCAATTCTGAGTTTTAACGTTCTTTGTTTTCGACAGGTGTGCGTGTGGGAAAATTAATGATTTTCTTTTGTTGATTGTGGAGCACAAAAATGGACAACAATACTTGATTTTTGCCGTTCGACTTTAATTCAAGCCAGAAATTACTTTTGAATTTCGAAGAGTCACAATAATAAACACGTCAGCCATCTTGTATCTAACAGATACAAATGCGTGACTCGTTTTTTAATGGTGAAAATACAGAATAGTAAAAAAAAAATTATTATCCCCCCCCCCCTCAAAATAAAATCCGGCCTAAAATATAATTAGGGATTTCTTTTTGGATTAACACCGGTTCGCAATTCCCGATTTCAGATACAGCGGCCATGATGAAATAAATACTTTCGGTTATTCGGAAAAGTAATCCAGCCGATTTATACGTTTAGCTTTTGTAAGTATGAATGCCCAGAAAAACAATAATCTCGGTAAAAATCTAAAATCTAGGTCAATGACTTTTTAAAAAAGTAATTACATAAAGTTACGGTAATGGAATAAAAAGTAAATAGAATAAATAAAAAAGGTCTTGGAATTATTTTTTCTTTGTATATATATTTTTTTATATAACAAAATTAAATAAAATTAACGTCATAGAATTTTTTCATTACAGTCTTATTTCTTGAAAAACATTTTATGTGTCCAAGAATATGAATTTTGGGTGCTTGTGGATTGTAGATCCGAAAAAAAATATCTTTAATTTGAGGAGAGTCAAATAAGGGGGAGAGAACTCTAGTTTCAAGTTTCAACCATGATGTATCTAAAAATGGATTTTACTATTGTAATGATTCTAGAATAAAGTTTTTTAAAATGTGTACGTAAAAGGATAATTTAGGAATAAAACAATCACAACGCATTCGGCACCAATGAAAAATAAAATGATTTATTAAAATAAATTATCAAAGAAGAATAAAAAAATAGGAAAAAATACGTTAATGGAAGGGGGGAAAACATGAAACACGGGAAATAAAGTTTTTGAAATAAATGAGTTGTACGCTGGGTAAAATTCGGCAATTTGTTTGAAAACAGTTCCTTTTACGTATACATTTGTTAAAACTTTATTTTAGAATAATTACAATAGTAAAATCTGGTTGAAACTTGAGTTCTCTCCCCCTTATTTGACTCTCCTCAAATTAAATATAAAAAAAAAAAATTCGGGCCTACAATCCACAAGCACCGAATTTTGTTTATTTATTAATACTAAAAAAATAAGTTGATTAAATTAATGTCATGGGGTCTTAAATAATTTGTTTTTATCCAAAATTTATGTATTTTTTTTGTGTTTACAAATAATTTATTTCTTTAAACTTCATAATACAAATAGATATAATATAAGATATTGACGAAAAAAATAAATACATTTCCTAATTTAGCGCCACGAGCGCAGAGCGTCATTATAACCGAGATTATTGTCTTTTCGAACATCCATACTTACGAAAGCTAAACGTATAAATCAGGACTGGGTTACTTTTCCGAATAACATTACTTTCTATTTTACCACAACAAAACGTAAAATAGGTTTCGGCAACCGTAACGGCAATTCTAACGGCATTTTATTTGTCGACAAATATATTTAATGTGGTGAAACTGTTTTTTATTTCAATTTTTTAAAACCTGTCTTTATGAGACGCGGGAAATAAATGATTGCTTGTCGCTGAACTGGTGTCAGTTTCTGTTTTCAGTTAATTTAAAATGTAAAGAATGGGTTTCGAAATAATAACGTTATTGGTTCTTATGCTGTTCAGCGGCCGTATGAAAAAAATATTTTTTATAAAAACAATATTATATACTTATTCAGCGTTATATTCTTACTTACTGTACACAAAGGTAGAAAAAATTATCCACTAGAACTTTAATTACAAGTATTTTCCATTCTGCGTATCATAACAGCGATTCGTTCACTAAGCCTCCATCTTTTTTCTTAAGAAAATTTCGAATTATCTGCCCTTGAAATTTTAAGAAAGAAGATGGAGGCTTAGTGAATGAATCGCTGTGATGATACGCAGAATGGAAAAATACTTGTAATTAAAGTTCTAGTGGATAATTTTTTCTACTTTTTTGTACAGTGAGTAAGAATATAACGCTGAATAAGTATATGATATTGTTTTTATAAAAAAATAATTTTTTCATACGGCCGCTGAACAGCATAAGCACCACGTTATTATTTAGAAACCCATTCTTAACACGAGAAGGGCGATGGGATAAAAATGTCTAACTTGTGTTTATTATAGTCAAAATGCGAAAGTAATTTTTAAGCCTTTAAACTGGCGAATAGAAGGTGATAATTCAGATTAACCCCCATAATACTGCTCTTAAAAAGAAAATAGCACACAGACTTTATTATGTACTTACTTGTTAGGTTAAAAAAAAGACCTTACACCAAAATTTATGCAAATTCATCCAGTATTTTTGTTTTTAAAAATTAAAATAAAATTTTATCAGTGGAAAATGCCGTTCGCCATTTTCGGCATTATTAACGTCAAAAGTTATGTCCCTTGGCCTTAATAATGCCGAAAATGCCGCCGGCAGATTTCACCGCTAAAATTTATTTTATTTAAAAAAAAAAAACATAAATACTGGATGAATTTGCATAAATTTTGGTGTAGGGTCTTTAAAAAAAAAACTGAACAGCTAAGTACATAAAGTTTGTGTGCTATTTTTCTTTTTTAAGAGCAGTATTACATAGAGGGGTTAATCTGGAAAATCACAAAATAGAAAATAATTTCTGGCTTGGATTAAAGTTTAAAGGGGAAAAAGTGTTACATTTTTAGGGACCGTTAAAAGTCTATTTCACCAAAGGGCTAAATAAAATAAAAACCTTACTTTCCCTGTAGTATCAAAGAAGTCTTCTCTCATTGCCACCATATGTTCAGTTTTCCGTATCCCAGCAAAAATAATGTGTCATTCTTTTAAAAAAATATTTAAATTCAATTGATGACAATAACATTAAATTCAAATTAACCAACAAATGAAGGCTGGGATCAATGTGCAGTATATGTTCCAGTACTTCACTAGAATTAGTGAAGAAGAAATCCTTCTAGACTGATGCAATTTAATTTTGTGTCCCAATTGAGAGTGCTCATTTTTGGAGAGCTGGATTTTCTCCACATTTAAAACTGACCTTGTGTCTAACTTTGTACTCGTGGGGAGGCAAGTAAATAGGAACAAATGAAGGTATACATGGGTTTGAATATTCCAACTGCAGGCTGGGTTGTTGAACTTCAAAAATCTCCAGATCTTTCTCGTATAAAATGAGTGCTTGCAAAATTAAGAAAAACAAACTTAGTGGTACATTTCACACATTAATAAATAGTATTTATTAATGTGTGCAATGTGCCACTAAGTATTTATTAAATATTAAGTTATGCTATAAATAAGTTTTTAATTATTGTTTTTGTTTATAAAAAACACTTTTTGGCGCTCTTGTATAAGCAGTAACCGATCTGAGGGAGATAACTATTTTTCTTAGCCGCCGCTATTCCAAATTCGCTTATACTTTGGCAAGGGAGATAACTTTGTTTATTAATAAAAAAAAACATGTTACGGTTTTGAAATGCGTTAAAAACCCTAAACCCTAACTCTAACCCTAACCCTAACCCCTAACCCGTTCAAAATAACTTTTAAGCACTTTTATTTACTTGCCACAAATTGTATGCACTTTATATAAACATAAAAAGAAAAGTTATTTTCTTTCATGCTGCAATAAACAAAGTTATCTCCCTTGTCAAAGTATAAGCGAATTCGGAATAGCGGCGGCTAAGAAAAATAGTTATCTCCCTCAGATCGGTTACTGCTTATACAAGAGCGCCCACTTTTTTTCATTGTTGTAAATTTTTTTTTTGTGCTTTTGCTGTTTCGCTCAGACATGTTAGGCCACTCTTAAAAAAAAAAATAGCTTAAGAAATGTATAAACTTTGTTATGTACTTACGTGGTAGCTTAAAAGAAGACGGTACACCAAAAATTATGCAAATTCATCCAGTATTTATTAAATTAAAAATAAAAAAACGATTTTATTTTTCGGTAGCCATTTTTGTTAACTCAAATTTTGTTTACTGGTCTATTTCATAAGTGAAAATGTCTAACCATACGTAAGATATTTTTTCTTTTTCTTATAATTTAATAAATACTGGATGAATTTGCATAATTTTTTCTGTACAATCTTATTTTCAGATAACACATAAGTACATAACAAAGTTTATATACATTTATTTAAATATTATAATGTCGGGGCGAAACAGCAGAAGCACCAATTTCTTTTGGCTGAGGGGTGTTTACTTTTAGGTTCTTTTCTTTATATAACAAGAAAAAAATACACTTCATTAACCGTCAAAACTGATTCAGGGTTAGTGAAGGGCACCAATTGTACCGATTCAACATCCGGTTTCCTGGTGGCATGATAGACTTGTACCAAGTTAATGTTAGCGTCGCCACGTTGGATTTTGGGGTATTGGCAATATGAAGTTTAAGACCCTAAAGTAACATTTACAGGGGATTTTGTGACGTGGTGCCTGGACTTGGTAGGGCCATTTTCGGGCAACGTTGGCGTTTTTAAAATATTACCAAGAACCACGTCAACAATTAATACAAATTATACAATAAGGAAGGAAATGGGAATACATACGGGTGTGCATGCGTGCATATTAAATATGAATGGAAAGAAATTAAATATTGAGGAATATTAGGGTCACCAGCTAGCAAGTGCTAACTTAACATAAACATAGTTTTGTCAATGAAAAATTAAAAAAAAAACATGATTAATTAACAAAACATTTATAGAACTATAATTTTCCATGAATATAAAAGTCATTTTTAGTCAGTAAATGTTCATTTAGTAAAGTTTATACAACTCGTGTTTTTTGGTAGAACATGTTCCGTGAATATCAGATACGAGGGCTAAGGATGTGTATGTATCTCTATGTTTGTTAGTGTGAATATGCTTATGTGAGTATTAGACAATGTGGCACTGTGTAAGTATGCGTAGGTTTACCTTGTTCCGTTAGTGCGTGTGTAGATGTGCACGAGGTGAGGGAGCTTGTACGTGAGTTTTGAAGTGTTCTCTTCTTTTTCGCCTCCTTCGAAAAAAGAACAAAACCATTCGTTTCACGTCATATGTCGCACCACATTTTTAAAATTCTAACGCCTGTGTTTTCGTTTAAAAAAAAAAAAGCTTTCATTCTATTTCATAGACGCAGTACACATATTTAAATTCGAACAGCTATGTTTCATTCCAAAAAAAGAACAAAAACATTCTTTCCACGTCAAAAACGTACCAAAGTTTTTCAAATATTTGTGTGTTATTTCTTCAAATCAATCATCCCGAGGAAGTCTTGAAATAAAGACGAAACGTTGATGAATACATAGATAATATTTTTGGTTTTCCTTTTTTCATTTTCCATATATATATATATATATATATATATATATATATTTATATATAAATAAATAAATAAATAAATAAAGATTGATGAGTCATTTAAAATGAAACATAATAAAAAAATAAATAAATTTAAAAAATTGGTATATTACTAAACTAATGTTTATAATGTTTTAACCTTAGTTATGTGATTGCTTAATTGAATTTTGACGTTTTCTGCGTTCCTACTCCCAATTGTTTTCCCCTATAATACGATGATCTGACACCGGTTTTTCCACGTTTTTCCGACCCTCTCGGCCTTCTATTGTTGTCTTCTGATAATGAAAGTTGTTCTTTCGAAAATTTAAGATTACCCTTTGCCGATCTGTTACTTACCAAAAAAAAATACTATTTGGTATTTAATCAGTTTATGGCCGGGGTGGAAGTGTTTGTTATGGCGGGAGATTCAAAAGAAGAACAAAGGGCCTTTGGATTTTAACCACAGTCGCGAAGGATTTCGGACAAATGGTTTTGCGATAATGAATCCCCCAACCATAGGTAGTGTGATAGATGCCTTTATAACTGCATGTTATCACACCATTAATCTTCCACCATCGGACCACGTGGGGATTAAATAAAACAGTTTAAGACAAACAAGATGAAGGAAGAAAACATTAAACTTACCTTAAAGAAAGCGAAGGAATTAGGAAGCTATACACATATACGAATAGGCCTTTTATAATGGTTAATAACAAAAGGAAAGGAATAACATTTTAGTAACAAAACAATTTATTTACTATTTAGAAGAGAGTATAAGTTCATTATTGGAGCGTGTGATGCGATGCGTGTTGAATGTCAGTTGGGTGGCCATTTTGTGAATGGTGAATGTGTGAAGGAAAAAGTTCGTTGGGAATGAAAGGAAATGTTCATCAAATTGATAGATAGATTTTTTTGAATCGAAAGGGTTACCTTTCTCTTCCCCTCCTCCTCCACACAGCTCGTTCGAGCTGGTGGGGGGGGGGGGATCGCCGAGAGTTCTTTGTGCGTTCTTGGTCTCCGGACGCTGAAGGAAAAAAGAGGAAGAGGAAAGGAACGTCCCCTTCTTTATAGATTTAAGATCACGTATGGCCGAGCTGGCCTGTCGGCCGCCCATTGGTCAGAAACCTCCGGCCACCGTGAATAGGCGAGATTTCGCGAGTCTCACCACCAGAGGCAAAGAAGGGTCAAACACAGATAAGAAAGAAAGAAAGGGAGAGAGTAAGCCGAACGAACCTAGAAAGAAAAGGGGTAGCTAAACAGGCTAGCCTTTTCCTCAATGCCCGCTCGTCTCCTCTGCCACAATAGTCCCCCACCAGTAAGCGGAGCTTACCCGATAGACACTATCCTATTTCAATTTTACTTTTATGTATTTATTTATTTATATATATAACAACAATCTTCATCAGCGAGGATTTAGCGTTCATTCCGGGATGGATGAAGCTGAAGTTATATGGGTGTTCCAGCAAAATTAGCGTTCGCGGGCGAAATTTTAATTTTTGTGCACATTGAGATTTTCCGCCACGCGAAGCTGGTATTGTTTGTAGTTTTAGTTTTCGGATGTGTGTTTTTCTGCTGGAACTTAGCGTTCACCTAGAGATTCTTGGGCTGATGAAATATCAGGAGAAAGAAATGTCTCTAGACGAAGCTGGGTATTTTTAGGAAACAATCTTTAGGCTTGCGCCGAAATTTGGTCGCGTTCGTGCAAGTATTCTTTTGGCTGATACAGGTTTTTTCAGGTTGTAGATTTCTTACACGAAGCTGTATTTGGCTTGGGAGATTCAACGCTTGGCGCCTTTTGTTGCTTCCATTGTTCCTCGACTGATAAGACCATCATCATTATTATTATTTTTTTTTTTTTTTTTTTTTTTGGTTGTCGGGTTGACGTCGTTAATTTTTCATTAAAAAAAAACATTTTTTTTTTTTTTTTGTAATGCCCATTGTAGCTCCATTTTTTTTTTTTAATGGCGTTTGGCGGGATTTTTCATTGTCCGGCATATTTGCGCCATGTGGGAAGATTCCTGTTTTTTGTAGAGAGATTTGATTTTTTTTTTTTTTTTTTTTTTTTTTTGTGTAGACCCATCTCTCCTTGTCTCGCGAAAAGCACTTTCCTTCTTTGTTCAGTGAAAGGATGTTTTTTTGTTTTTTGTTTCGTTAAAATTTGTTTTTGAAAGAAGTTTTTTTTTTTGTAATAAAATATTCTTGTGTTTTTTTTTTGTTAGAAATGATTTGTTTTTCAAGATTCTTGCGTTGCTTCGTGAAAAGGATTGTTTTTTGTTGTTGTTGAAAGGGATTTTGTTTGTTCTATGAAAAAGGATTTTTTTTTGTTGAAAGGAATTTTGTTGTTTGTCTTATGAAAAGGATTTTTTTTTTTTGTTGAAAGAAATTTTGTTGTTTGTTTTACGAAGATTTTTTTTTTTTTGTTGAAAGAGATTTTTTTTTTTTTTGTGATGTGAGACGCTCATTTTTTTTTTTTTGTTAAGTTCGTAGACTTGTATTTTCTTCGTATATGAATTTTTTTTTTTTTTTTGTTTAACTTACTGCCGTATTCTATTCTAAGTTTCCTTCGCTAAATAAGATTAATATTTAAATTTATTTGTTTGTCTTTAAGTTTAGAGATGGTTATCTTATTTTTTATTTATTTATTTGTATCTTAAAATTTAATCAGAAGGATTTGTATTTATGTTATCGTAGAAGGATTTAGTTAGCGTGTTAACGTCGGAGAGATCACCAATTATGGCCGGGGTGGAAGTGTTTGTTATGGCGGGAGATTCAAAAGAAGAACAAAGGGCCTTTGGATTTTAACCACAGTCGCGAAGGATTTCGGACAAATGGTTTTGCGATAATGAATCCCCCAACCATAGGTAGTGTGATAGATGCCTTTATAACTGCATGTTATCACACCATTAATCTTCCACCATCGGACCACGTGGGGATTAAATAAAACAGTTTAAGACAAACAAGATGAAGGAAGAAAACATTAAACTTACCTTAAAGAAAGCGAAGGAATTAGGAAGCTATACACATATACGAATAGGCCTTTTATAATGGTTAATAACAAAAGGAAAGGAATAACATTTTAGTAACAAAACAATTTATTTACTATTTAGAAGAGAGTATAAGTTCATTATTGGAGCGTGTGATGCGATGCGTGTTGAATGTCAGTTGGGTGGCCATTTTGTGAATGGTGAATGTGTGAAGGAAAAAGTTCGTTGGGAATGAAAGGAAATGTTCATCAAATTGATAGATAGATTTTTTTGAATCGAAAGGGTTACCTTTCTCTTCCCCTCCTCCTCCACACAGCTCGTTCGAGCTGGTGGGGGGGGGGGGGGATCGCCGAGAGTTCTTTGTGCGTTCTTGGTCTCCGGACGCTGAAGGAAAAAAGAGGAAGAGGAAAGGAACGTCCCCTTCTTTATAGATTTAAGATCACGTATGGCCGAGCTGGCCTGTCGGCCGCCCATTGGTCAGAAACCTCCGGCCACCGTGAATAGGCGAGATTTCGCGAGTCTCACCACCAGAGGCAAAGAAGGGTCAAACACAGATAAGAAAGAAAGAAAGGAAGAAAGGGAGAGAGTAAGCCGAACGAACCTAGAAAGAAAAGGGGTAGCTAAACAGGCTAGCCTTTTCCTCAATGCCCGCTCGTCTCCTCTGCCACAAGTTTTCGTGAAATTATTAATAAATCGTTTTGAGTTTCATTCTCTCCCTGCGTTTATTTCTTTTCACTTTTCCATCTCACGGCAACCACATCGCATTGCTATAGCCTTGGACGACTAATTTACACTTATATTTATATATATATATTTATTCGTATCGCCATACGGACTTAGGGTTAGTGTCTGAGTTAATGAAGGGCATATTTTTTGTTTCGTTTTAATAATTTATATTTACAATTATCGACTGTCGTTATTACCACCGATAATTAGATTCTGATAGAGAAGCGTATTTCTTTGAACAAAGTTTTGTTTATTATTCAAAAAATTTTCACAATAAATTTTAGCTATTACAGAAATCTACAATATTTTTCAGCATATCATTCGGCTTTAAAATTTTATAAACAGAAAATAGTAAATGACGTTTTTAAATGTATTCTTTACTAAATACAAAGTTCATTTTAAAAATAAATGCAATGCTATCAATCTGGTATTTACGAAAGAAGAAAATTACGGTTAAAACCAGTAACTATAGTTTTCCTTTTTACGTATATATATATATATATATATATATATCAAAAACATTATTTTTTTATTATCTTTTTCATGAACTTTGTATTCAATTGTGATAAAGCATGACAATTATCATGGACTAAGGACGATGGTGCTCGGTAAAAATGCCACAAAGCAAGACCAATTCTGTAACGGAAAATTAGGATCGTTCAGGAAGGGATGGGGCTAGACCATGGCGAACGTCATTTTCTTTTAATTTTATATTTTACTAGCGGAACCCGTTGCACGGGAAAAAGTACTACCTATTGCATGATGTCGAATAAAAGAAATGGCCTATTGTTTTACTACCCCCCCCCCCCACCACCATCTACCGTGTTGTCGAGTGTTTTAAATTTTTTTAAAATGAAAATATTTTTGGAGCAGATAGGGATCGAACGCTAAAACCAGTCATTACGAAACCTACCTTCTTAACAATTGCGCTATGGTTTCGGGTTAAAAATAAACGTCAAAATAGGCCAATTAAATTAACCTTGATTGTCGGCATGCGTGTTATGTTAATATTTGGGTTCTGCCGACAAAATAACGTAATCTGATATTCGCGGAAGTTGTACGGGAGCGGTCATTAAGTCTTTGCGTATTGCTTTATATTATGTAGTAAATTAGTACAAGGCAAATAATAAATAAGAACCGGTGTTTTGTAAAAATTAAACTGCGTGTATTAGTCCCCGGTGTCGATGAGTAGAGTGGCAGTACATAATTGTTAGGGAGAAAAGTTTTTGCTACCACCTATATGGAGTTGGTTTTTCGGGGAGACGGTGATGGTGGGCCAAATGTAATATTTAGTGTTAGGTAGAAAAAATAATAACAAATTTACTAAAACACGCTCGAGTGAATAAGTGTAGTATAGTTGTGAGTTTAGTAGTCTGTGATGCATGTGGTTATTTTCCTATACTCCGAGAAGGTACAGGGGAAAAATCGTCTCTACTTTATATATTAGATTATTTCTTTGTTTCGTATTGCAACCCCCAGATTTAGGGTTGGTGTTAATGACGGGTATTTTTTTTTGTTTTATTTCAGAAAAACATGCTCTGCATTAACCCCAACACTAAGGCTAAGTACGGGGTAGTCCTGAAAAGTAATTCTTTTAACTCATCCATCTTCATTTTAGAAAAGTAATATTTAAAGTTTTAGAGATTTGACTAAAACTTGATAATTGGTTGAATAGCGTGCCTTACTGGATTGAGTTATCGTCAATATTTAATTGTATAAATATATACAAAATATGGCATACGGCTGAAAAGGAGTGTATGGAGAAAGGCCAGTCTTATCTAACTTTATATAGTCAGATTTATTGACCGTATCATTCAGTGAAACTTCGCAATCATACTAAGCATTTATCTAACATTCACCATAAAAAAAAATCACTCAATGATTAACTTACTCAAAACCCATATATATATACAATACTTTTATTTTTTGTTCACTCCAAACAAGGGGTCATATTGCCGCTGAGATATAAAGGGCCACTGTGATTAGTGGTCAGATTTTAAGAGGGCATCTTCAGTGAGGATTTGTTTAGCAAGATGTTTGTTCACATTACATTTAAATTTTTGCATGTTTGTACAGTCGGGAAAACAGGGAGCAGGAAGAGAATTCCAAAGGCAAGCGGTTCAAGGAAAGATGCTATTAGAGTTTTCTGGCATCTGGGGACCTCAACGATGAAGGGGTGAAATTTTGCTGGTAGTCGGGTCGGTCGGGGGGGGGGTATTTACTTTGAGGAGAAATGTAGCAGTCATAAATATCTCTCGGAGAACTGTCCCTGTTAAGCGATTTGGTTACACACTGACCAATCAGCTTGCAGGGCGCATCTATTTCATCTGTCCCCTGAAGAACTACTTCAGACCCTTTTGGGGATCGCACCAGTCATCCGAGAATTTCCTGAAAGCAACCAAGAAGGATGCTCTCCCCTTACTCTTTCCTGAATGTATCCTCTGGATTCCCGAGCATCAACTGTCTTTACTCGAAGATAAGCTGCTCGTACACTTTCGACAGCCAAAGAACTTTCTTATTTCATTTCTTCACTTGGACACTGTCCCAACTTTCTTCAACCTATACCCAACGGTGTAGGTAACTTAAATAAATACCTGTTCGTTGTTGTTCCTAAAAGAGGTTTTGGTTTTCCTTTCGTGTGACCTTCTCGTTGTTATCAATAATAGGGAGAGACTAGTGGTTGGTACACCAGCCCAGATGTGGCAACAATAATCCATCCATGGGCAAATGGTGGCTTCATAGAGCTATTGGATACTGGTAGATGTAGGAAGTTTTCTAGCCTGGTAAAGGGAGCCCACCTCCTTTGCAGAAGATTTGGTAGTATCTTCTATGTATTTATTCCAATTAATGTTACCTGTGAATGTTAGGCCGATGTGGTTAAACGTCGGACTCTCAGGAAGAGTGTTCAGCCATTAGGAAGGTTTCTTATAATTTTTAAAAGAAAGGAGTTTTGTTTTTGGTAGCATTGAATGTGACGATCCATTTTTGGTTCCATTCTTCTAGACTGAGTGGGGAGTTAGGATAAAAGTCTTATATACAATTATGGTATTAAAATATTATTAAGCCGCTCTCCCCATTTTCTAAATGTGGCAGATTTGTCAGTTGAATATTTGATGCAGATCCCACAAGGTTTATTACACCACAGCGCTTTCGAAATTATGGAAGCAGACCTGCAGGTGAATCCACCAAACCAGCTAAATGAAGTTTGTTGCTGACCCATAGAGAGTTTTCCTTATCATTCAAGTAATAGAGATGTGACCAAACCAATGAGGTCTCCTATTCTGCACACATCTCTCTATACTGTCCAGATTTAATCTTCCTCTGAGGTCATCAGACCTAAGCCTGTCTTTAACATTCACATTACACGTCCATTGTATCATTCTCATATCATTTCTCTCTATACAACGCATATCCTCAACTCTCACTGGCCAGGTTTCATCTCCATACATCATCACACTGCGTACACATACCTTATAGACTCTTCCCTTGGTCGACAGCAGAAACACTCTGTTGGTTAGTAATGACAGAAGTTCCCTGAATTTACTCCATCCACTCCTAATTCTTGCAATGGTTCTTCCTGTGCTCCAATGTTATCACCAAGGTAACAAACTTCTTAAAATCTTAATAGCCTCACCATCCAAATATACTTTCTCCACATCTGAGTTCTCATCCATCTTCATTGTCGTACTCTTCTTTCACACAAACTAGTTATCATCCCTCGACCTACTGGTACATCCACTGCACTTGTGTAATTAATGTTTAGAACTAAGTACCACAAAAAATGGATTTGCTCCCAACTCCCTTTTCACAAACTGAGCAAGGGAGGAGAACTTTCCTCTTTCTGAGGACTTTCAAACGCTATAGCCACTGATCGTCACTTTAGTTTTCGTAATATTTACTCTCAGACCTTTACTTTCCATAGCTTTCCTCAAAGTCTTTAACGTAACAAGGAGACCTTCCATTGTTTCATAGGCAAGCACTAAAACATCAGCAAAAGCATTTTGATATTTGTTTTATTATAATTTTTTCATATATATATATATATATATATATATATATAATGGCTGAAAAGAGACAATATATATTAATCATGATGAATTAAGAATTAAAAAGATGAAAGGGCAGCTAACCGGTTTCGTACCTCGCTCAACAGAGCCAAATATTGAGGTATTGTGTAAAAAATATAATAAAGATGCTATGAGAATTATAGCGAGGGAAAGGGATAAAAAAAAAGAAGAAAAAAAATTTCAATCAAATAGAAACAACATTAAGCCTGAGGAGATTTTCTCTTTGCTTGCAAAGAGAAGGTCTCAAGGACTTAATATAGATTATTTCTAGGATCTTGAGATGGTAGGGAGAGTGCGACTTACTAAGAATGGAGAATAAGTCGACACTGAAATTAGAGGCACAGGTGCAGTTATTTATAAGATGTTCGGCTATCGACGAACCATAAGTATTATGTAAAACGTCCGTTGATACCTCGATATTTGGCTCTGTTGAGCGAGGTACGAAACCGGTCAGCTACCCTTTCATCTTTTTAATCCTTAATTCATCATGATTAATAAATATTGTCTCTTTTCATGCCATTATAAAGTTTTGTACTACAAAGAATATATAAATATATATATATATATATATATATATATATATATATATATATATATATACTAGCAGGGGTACCCGGCATTGTCCGGGGATCTTCCAGCCCCACCCTTCCTAGGCAAAAGTGTAACAATCGCTCTCTTCCCTTGTTGTCCGGGGCAAAAGCTGTCTCTTCCCGGTCGCCCCCTTATCCCCGCCTCCCCCACCCGGTCGCACTCCTCTTCCTTGCTCTACTGTCTTCCCCCTCCTCGCCTCAACCTCGCCCCCAGATATGCTGTAAAATAACCAACCAATAGGATTTAAGCTTTGCATAGCCAATTCAGCAGTCCACAACAGTTTTTATTACAAAGATATGGTGGTCTCCAATTAGAAAGCATTGAATATTTAAATGTAAGAAAGCGGTTGGAAGCCTAACAATGCATTTTTTTTTTAAATATTAATTTATTTAAAAGTAGTCCCAAATTTTCGACGTAATACGTCCTCATCGTGGGTGCAAGACATTTTATTTCTTTTATAGCGACATGTTTATCGCTCGTAGAAGGTAGAATCCGTTCCGTAAGATGTTGATCCGGTAAGAGTTCAAATGTCAAAGTTTTTTAGGGAAATACGCGCGGACACGTGTTAAAGATAAGAAGATATAGTGGTCTCCCATGAGAAAGGTTTTTATTACATCACCCCACACTTGTGACCTACAAAGGCAAACAAATTTAACATCGCTGATCAAAAAGCTGAATGATTTTTATTTTTTTTTCAAGTTTAAAAATCCTGAATGAAAATTTCTACTCAACCGGATTCTGCATGTCCGAGAACGGATTTTTCAGATTGACCTGTTTGAGTAATTGTAATGAATCGTGGTGCCAGCTGTTCTCAAACTTTCAACCCAAATAACACGATACTGGCGTAAAGACTGGTTAAAAGTTCCTGTCTTTCTTGTCAAATCTTTCTCTGTCACAGTCTGTTATCATCCCCGTAATTATTTGGCTTATTACCACAACCGGGTTTACGACTCCGCCACCAATACCGTGCGTCACCGTTACTATTTATAGTCATTACTCTACATTGAGGTTGGAAAAATCTATTAGGTGTTACTGCCTTCATTGCCGTTTCCTGAAAGCTTGTGGTCTATATACTATTTCCAAATCTTTTTTTTTTTTTTTTTTTTTTTTTGCAATTTTTTTTATCTTTTTGTTTTTTCTGGGGATGGGGCATCCTACCGGATACCAGATAATCGCCCGCTATTTCAGAGATTCAAACCAGGAGATCTTTTTAAGATTCTAACCGTCCCTTTAAGCGCAATTGTTTGTATCTCTCTTGCACTTGGTTCACTGGGTATATTCACCAGGTAGTTTTTGAAATTATTTTTCATGAACCCGGTTGCTCTTATAATTACTGGATTGATGAAGATCTTATTAAGCTTCCAGTTTTTTTTCATGTCGTACATAAGATCTTGGTATTTCGTTATCTTCTACTTCTCAGCTCTGTTTAAACAATCATCATTAGGAAGACTGACTTAGACTAGGCTTGCTACTTTCTTCCTCTTGCCCAATATCACTATGTCAGGTTTAATAGGTCTGTTTTCTCAGTATGTAGCTGTAGATATTGCACAGTCATATTGGATGGTGTATGACTTATTTCCAACAGTTCTTTCTGGTATATGTTCCAGAGTATGTGTTCGCGTGTATAGACGAAAATCAATGCCCAAAACCATCCACTCCAAACCATGTACTGGGTGTTTTGAAAATCGATGGCATAACTTCTAGATTATGTTCTATATGTGCAAAAGAGCCTTTTTGTGTAGGGGTTGCTTTTGTAATAGCGCTTCGTTACTTGTCTGATTTCCTTTTGTGTACCGTTTCTTCCCCTGTATGGTCTTTGGCTTGGGCTGATCATATTTATCTACCTGTATTTGGTCTTGTGTATTCTGTTACTCGAAATAAGAAGGGCAAGCATTTGCAGGATGTCGACCGGGTTCCCCATGTTGGCTATCAAAGGAGCCCCTGCAGATCATGGCACTCAGATCTTTCTTCTGACTCCAACGGCTTTCATATTTGTTTGGTGTCATTTTTTTTTCATGGTTTGGTTGGTGTATGTGACAACACCAGACCTGTCATAGGGATCATTTTTATTTCATATGTATAAGAAGAGTGCACTATTGTATGTGTTAGATATCTTTTTTATCTCATATGTATAAGAGTGCACTATTGTACGTGTGAGATATCTTTTTTATCTCATATGTATAAGAGTGCACTATTGTACGTGTGAGATATCTTTTTTTTATCTTTATAAAGTTAGGCATGTTCATATCTTTGTAAAGCTCAACGTTTCGCCCAAATGTTATATGGGCTTTGTCAAGAGCGAACGAAAAAAATGCAAAAAAATTTTTTCGTTCGCTCTTGACAAAGCCCATATAACATTTGGGCGAAACGTTGAGCTTTTTAGGTCTTCCGCTTATTCCATTTTAATTTCATACCGTCGGATTATTTTATCCTTTCATCTATTCATGTCTTTGTATGTACAGGATTTACTCCTAAACAAACAAGCCAATCATTGTGAATTTAGGAACACAGCTGCCAGGCCTAAAGGGTCCAAATGTGGGATATATTTAGTTTAGTTTTATGCAAAGGGGGTAAAATTGGGGTAGAAGCGTTTCGTGAAAATTCAGATACTATTTTTGTGAAATTTTAACAATAGGTATTAGACATCAATTAAATATTCCCCAAATTTTACTTTCTTTGGAGTATTTTAAAGGGTTTTTAGCACAACCTCCCATTTAAAAATTCAAACATTTCAGATTATTAAATTTGATCCATAGTCATTAGACACAAATTAGGCAAGATTCCTTGAATTTCAATTTCTTCTTAAGACCCATTAAGCTTAAGCTTTTAATCTAAGACATTTTCTAGAATAAAAACTCATGTAATGGATTTTGATCAAAATTAGAATATGGATTCTAGACATAAGGTTTAATATTTTATCTTGATTTTAATCCTTGTAAGGGGACATAAAAGTGGAAACAACCACAGGTTTCTTTGCATTGATAAATAGCATATCGGTACAAGTATTTGAAATTATTATTGACACAAACGAAAATTTCCTGAAAAATACAAGGATTTTGTTACTGAATAGAACGTGGAAGATAACTTAAGGGCGAAGAGTTACTCTCCTTTTAAATATAAAATATTTTAAAATATTATTAAAAAAAAAAATTATTTTCTAAATGGACTTGTTATCCATCTAACAAACATTAATAACTCCTTATTATAATACTTATGGTGTGATGCTGATCTACCCTATTTCGTGACTACATGGACTCTTCTTGACATTATTTATAGAGGAGCTTACGGCAAAGAACGAGCAATCTTTCTTCCACATCGTTAAAAAGAGATGTCAGATTGGTAAATACAAGTCGAGGATCCGTTCTGGGCCATTTCGGTGGCCTTTTATCTGTCGGGCTGAGGTATTAGTCCTGGGTAGTCCTAGACGGTCCATCCTCCCAGACCTTGCCTCCCCTCTTTAGGGTGGAGTAAGTTTATTGCTAACTGCCTGAAGCGCCCTTATGGGGGAATTCTAACGGGGCTGCCCAGGCAATTTTTAATAGGCCAGAGCTCCCCTTCTTTAGAGGTGCTGACTTGATTCTCCCCATCTTCTGGCCTTCTGCCACATCTTCTTGCGGTTGGAAAGAAGTAAATACCAATCTTTCTTCCACAGTCTTACTGTGAAAGTCAGACGCCATTCTTACCATGTCAAGGATTCTTTCTCGACAATCAGTCCGACTGAGTTGAACCATTATGACTCATGGTAGTCTTTCTTCTGTCAGGTTGAGGTATGGTTCTGGGTAGTCCTAGGAGGTCCATCCTCCCAGGCCTTGCCTCCCCTCTTTGGGGAAGAGTTAGTTTATTGCTAACTGCCTGAGGCGCCCTGACCGGGGAATGCTGACGGGACTGCTCAGGCATTTTTTTGTGGGGCCAGAGTGTACTACCATTAGTGTGCTGGCCCACCAAATCCCACTTTCCGACCTTGTGTCATATCTTCCTGCGGTGGGAGGATGGTAAATATCAGTCTTTCTATAACATACTATTCTGTTCTTCTGTAAATACACACTCTTTTAAATATACCACCGTGTTGTCTTATTTATTATCGACCATTCAAGGTCATGATAATTCTTGAAGGGGAAAATATTGTAAATTATATTATTACCTCCCTCCTGAGTAAATTCGTTTCTGATTAAAATTGTACTGAATTCTGTACATTTCTTTTTTTTTTGGGGGGGGGGGGGGTAGGTCTGCTACTCCAACTTAGGGTTAGTGGTAGGGTTAAGAAAAAAAATTTTTTAAAGTGCTTTTTACTAAGCTTTAACCATGACCCCCCCCCCATCCCTAAAAAAAAGCATAGAATTTATCTATCATATCAAAAATATATTTTGGTTAACTGCCCTAAAAAGCGAGAATGGCCTGGAAATTGGGGGTCATTTTATGTTAAATGTCACAAGAGGAGGGTGGGAGTCGGAGTGGGACATAGCCATGACCAACGTAATATAAGCAGGCCAGAGCACTGGAAAATGACGTCATGCTCTAAAGTAACAAACGAGATCTGTCGAACGGTCAGACTTTGGCATTTTGACCACTCCCATCACTTAAAGATTCATAAAAATTCAGGAAATCAACCAATTTTAATGAAATATTTAGTATTTATTAATTAACGATCACGGAATATAATTAACCCATTACTTTATTCAAAGTTTTAGTGCAAATGTATTATTTTGTGTAATTTGCGTAAGCTAGACAGCAAACATTAAATTAATACTTAATAATAAAATTGTTGTCATAAATTTTTGAATTTTTAAAACATGAAAATTTTTCTTTGAAAAATAATTTGTCTGATTTAATATTTATTCTTTAAATAAGTTCATTTTCTCCGGATTATTTTTAATCTTTGAGTTGATTGTTATGACAACCTGGTCTACATTGAATGAAAAGACTCAGTTATGCTGCATGGAAATATCTGTTGGTTTATAAAAACAAGAAGACAAATCCCTATCCTTGGGCAGTTTTATTCTTTATATGAACATTTCAATATCATTAGTTTAAGCTGAATAATTTGATAAGAGTTGCTTTCATTTCTGAAAAAAATAAATGATGTTTCTTGATATTTTTTAACTAAAAAGTTAATCAAACATGAAAAGTAAATCAAACATAAAAGATTACAAATTCAGTAAAGTAACACAAAATCAATAATTCAAAATAATTGATTAATAGAACATTTATTGAAATAAATATGTGTGTTTTTTTTTGTTTTTTGTTTTTTGCAAAACGAAGAGTTTATTTACAATATAGTAAAAATTTGTAATAAATTAAAACAGTCATGTTTTTTGGGGGGAGGCCGATTTGTTTTCTCCAAACGGACAGTTTATTTACAATATATTAGTATTTGAATATCTCCCTTATTTTGTTGGATTTTCGCATACATTTTGGATGAAACTTATTAATTAGTCTTGAATTGTATTTTTTATCCTGAAATAAAATTCTAATTTATTTTGTTAGGACTTGAAAATCGAACTTTAATGCAATGCCTTAATCGTTGGAGGCCATGTTGTAATTTTCTTTCATGCTTAACATCTATGAAAAAAAGCAATACTTTTGAAAAAAGGAACAAGTTAACAATGATTTTCAAGTGAATGAATAATCCTTAGGGAGCAGTCTGCTCGCTCTGATGACTTGCTAAAAAAAGATGGACTTTCACGCATGCGCCTCATTGCCGTTGGCACTTCCGGTCCTCATTGATAGTGGTACTTAATGGACATTGAACCGAATATGATGATGATATGATGATGATGATGACAGCTTCTGGAACAAGCAATATTATCAATACATTGACATTGTTAAAAATTAAGTTTTAAAATATATGTACTAATCCATATTGTGATATATTAAGTAAAGATACCCCCCCCCCTTACCAACTAATCAGAATTAAATAAAGATTGTGAGGAGTGTTATGCTTTATGGCTTTGAAACATGAGCTGCATCGGCGAGCACTCTTAAGAGACTGTAGCGTAACGAAAGAGCCATGATTAGATGGATCTGTCATGTCAGCCGTGCCGGAAGACGACACTCTCTTCGAGACTCTTCTCTCTAGGCTTAGTATACAGGAAATAACTGATATCCTTAAGCTGGGCAGGATCAGATGGTTTGTCCATGTTGAGCTAAGCTCCAGCTGGATCTCCCGGTTAGAAACATGTCCATCGCATCAAGTCGGCAGGCTGGAAGACCGAAGCTTTCTTGGGATGAGCTGTGTAAACGTGACCATGCAGCCCTGGGGATTACAAACTTAGATGCTCGCGATCGCAGAGCCTGGAGTGGAAGACTCTGATCAAGACTGGTCAAAGGCCTGTTCAAAATTAATCGAATGGAGAAGAAGAATTCTAGTGTCAGATTTAAATGCTAATCTTTGTCAGCTAATTGTTTTTTGTATAAATGCTGTAATACATTTGCTTTTTGTTTGGCATTTTATATTTGAATGGTATATTTTTTATATTTAGAAACGTTTTCTTGGTTCAAAAAAGGAATTTTATATTTTATTATTTAAAGGGGACTACCATAGTTAGGATGGTAAATGTGTTAACGCATAAGGAATTATCAAACAAAAGTAATAACAAAGTCTATACATCAACTTTATTTACAACTTAATAGAACAACCAAAAGTAAAGAGAGGATGAATTCAAAGGGTCTAGATGAAGAAAGTACTGTTTTGTCAGCATATGTGTGGACTTGTGTGTGAGTAAGTTCGTAAGCTGTATAAGTTTGGTTATTCGAATTACAGTTTTCATCTTGAGTGTTATCATCACAACGATGTAACCCCCCGGCCTTCTTCAGGTGTAACTCTTCGAACTCAGGAATAGTTCTGTCGAACTCGGGAATCTGGATGGAATTTCGAACGGAACCCTTTATTTAATCCACAGGGGTAGCATGCTCTTGTTCCGTGAGCCATGACTGGGAAAAGTCTTCAGTAATTTGCAATTCTTCGTATCGCCCGCATCGAGGATTGAACCTTCAACCTTCAGATAACTATCACTTAGAACTGAATTTTACTTAGTACTATATCCACTGTGCCATGGCTGACGGAACGTGAGCATGCTATCCCGTGTGGATTAAATAAAGGGTTCCATTCGAAATTCCGTCCAGATTCCCGAGTTCGACATTACAGAGTTCGAAAAGATACACCTGAAGAAGGCCAGAGGTTACAGCGGCCGAAACGTTTTGAGAATAACACTCAAGATGAGAACAAACTTAGTACTGCATTCACTGCGCCACGGGTCCTTGCGGATAGTTCTAGTATGAATTTTGGGAGCCTTAAACCTATTCTTGTTTTTTCTGTGTAGTTTTACTAATTATCACTATATATCAATACTTTTCTTACTACATATCAGTGTATATATATATATATATATATTATATTATAACCTTATCTATTATTTATAATTAATGGGTCCCATATTGTATTGAATTCTATACTAGGTTTACTTAGTAAGTCATTATTGTCCAACATACGTGCTGCTGATTCGCGTCGTCTTACTCTCCACCGTTCTTCTCTATCTATAATGTTTACTTCGTCTCATAAGGGTAGAAGGTTTCCTTTTTCCTTCCATATGTAGTCAGCCATACCCGATTTTTCGATATCTCCACGTATTACATCCGAAGAAGAAGAAGGCCGGAGGTTACAGCGGCCGAAACGTTGTGATAACACTCAAGATGAGAACTGTAGTCTGAATAACCAAAATTATACAAATTATCAATCCTCATCTCAAAAATTAAGAAATACTATATAAGCTGTTGTTATATTTAATAGTCCATGACTGTCTTGTGTTGTCTGCCAAGATGCTTGTAGTCAAGCAGCCATGGCTAGATTTAGTTTGCCTGCAAGGAGTCTGTGTCACAGTTAATAGCACCGTATTGTAACTGACATGTTGAGTCTCTCACTGGTGGCTGTGCTTCGGTTCTCGCTTATGTAGCCAATGCCAGCAAGTGCTCGGCTCCTGGGGCGACCTTTTCTGATTGGTTAAAATTCGGTATCGTTAACCAATCAAGATTGAGTGTTTTGATAGAATTGACCAATCAGTATTAAGTATTTCAACTTGGCCACGAGAATGTCTCAACCAAGAGGAAAAAAGAAAAAAAAGAAATATTCTTCTGAAGATGGTAGATTTACCGAAAGTACTCAAATTCGTAAAAAAAAAAATGTTTTTAAGATGAATAAATAATTTATTTTTAAAAACAAATAATCTGCGTTGTGCAAGGTTTTCTAAATATTTTATAAAAAAAATATCTTCGTTATTATTGCCACCCACCCAGCGCTTCAAATTGTGTAACTTTTCAAAGTATCCTTTCCACGCCGACCACGTGACACACAGCCATATCAACACTTTTCTCTCTTCGTCATAACACCTAGACGGATTTCAACTTGGCCACGAGAATGTCTCAACCAAGAGGAAAAAAGAAAAAAAAGAAAAAGAAGAAATATTCTTCTGAAGATGGTAGATTTATCGAAAGTACTCAAATTCATAAAAAAAAAAATGTTTTTAAGATGAATAAATAATTTATTTTTAAAAACAAATAATCTGCGTTGTGCAAGGTTTTCTAAATATTTTATAAAAAAAATATCTTCGTTATTAAACATTGAATATTTTACAGAGATCGTTTCTCTGCTGCTGCTGTTGTTGCTGCTGCTGCTGGAACAGGGGTTCCACAAATGCACCTCAGTCATGGTGTAAGCTGAAATAAAAGGGTTTATTATGACACTATTTCTGACGTCACTAAAATGCCAGGCATTCTCTAATGTAAACAAAAAGTAGAACATGTCTATTGCAATTGACTTTCCCGCCTTAGAATTTCATTTTTTTTATTCATTTAAAATTTGGTATCTCTGAGAATTTAAACTGCATATTCTTTCTTTGTTTAAAATGACTCAAAGCTTCTTTAGACTATATATATATGGGGTAATGTACCCGATAATTCATGAAAATGAAATTCCGTGGTAGACAAAATGTGTGAAAAATGACAAAAGGAAAACAGGTTAAAGTGCAGGAGAACAACAAAAACAAGAGATTTGACCGGTTTCGTTCGTGTTAGCGAACGTCTTCAGAAAAAGTGAAGATTTGGAAATAATTTTATTTTGAAGGCACATACATGGGAGAAAGAAAAGATGATCCGATTGGACCATATGAGAAGACTTTTAGTGACATTGAAATATGACAAGTGGGTGACACATTCTTCTTGATTTCTTATTCTACTTTTTATATTTTTATTTATTTTCTTTTTCTTTTTCACTTTCACACCTACTGAGCTAGTATAGGGGAGGCGGTAGGTGGAGGGGTAAAGGCGATAAGAGGGAAGAAGACAGAGGAACTAGCCAGGATAACACACACATAGGAGTGGGCATGAAATTGATACACCGAACGCGAGCACCCAAAAATTAATCGGAATATATCAGAAATAGGTCTGCTAATTTGTCTCATTAAGTTTTAAGTATATATATATATATATATATATATATAAAAGAACATAAGTTAGTCATGAGACCGCATACCTCGTCTGACAACATAAGGATGGGCCAAAGTCTTATCTTGACCATCCAAAACTCAAGAGCAATGTTTCATTCCTATGAATCTCTATATTTAAAAAAATAAATAAAGTAGCATTAAGGTTGTTTTCGGTGAAGTTTGTTTGTTTGTTTGTTTGTGTACAGCCTACAGTCCACATCGTTTGACCAATCGTCACCAAACTTGATCAAAATATCGGTCATGATCCAACTTTAAAATGATTTAATTTTGATCCAACTTTAAAATGATTTAATTTTGATCCAACTTTAAAATGATTTAATTTTGATCCAACTTTAAAATGATTTAATTTTGATCCAACTTTTGAGATATCTAGGTCAAAGATCAAAGTCACAGAAACGATGAAAGTAACACTTTTTGTGAAAACTTCGGTTTTGTTCACCGTGAAGACTCACTACTTGGCCTATATTGTAACCAATGAAAAGTTTTGTTATGGTCGAAATTTTGACAGCATTTCAATTTCCGATTTTTCCCAATTTGATGTATGGATCTGACTGCTCTTTGATAACAGCAACCACCATGCAACATTTGAGCCTGATAAGATATAGTTTTTTTAGCTATCAACGTTTCCATAGCATAATTTCGAGAATACTTCATCCAAATGGAGAAGTAAGGTCAAGATAAGACTTTGGCCCATCCTTATATTGTCAGACGGAGATATGCGGTCTCACGACTGACTTATGTTCTTGTTTATATATATATATATATATATATATATATATATATTAGTCTAAAGAAGCTTTCAGTCATTTTAAAAAAATAAAGAAAATGCAGTTTAAATTGCCAGGGATTCCAACTAAATCCAAAATATTGCAGACTTAGCACTTGCATAAGTTGACTTACCACTGGAAAATTTACAAATACAAAAATGGGATTCAAGTATATAACAGCGAAACAAAAACAGGGGACCTTAACTTAAAGTGTGAAATATTAAATGGGGATCATCAGTTGTTTACTATGTAACTGTTTTGGAGATTTAAAAACAGAAGTTTTAAAATTCATGGCTCGCCAGTGGTACCGATCAAATGACCAATTCCTCAATAACCAAATGTAGAAACAATTCAGTTTTAATTTCACTAATATGTATGTTTATTTACTCCTCTGCAGGAGTTAGGCACAAGGCCAGTTTCATCTTACTCCCACAAGTAAGATGTGACCACAGGTCGGGTCGAGTAAGTGGGGTTTGAAAAGCCAGCGCCCGAGAAGGTGAGCACTCTGGCCATTAAAAATTGCCTGGGCAGCCCCGTCGGCATTCCCCGGTAGGGGCGCCTCAAGCAGTAAGCAATTAACTTACTCCTCCCCAAAGAGGGGAGGCGAAGCCTGGGAGGGTGGACCTCCTAGAACTGCACAGGACAGACCCATAGACCGGCGTAAATCAAGTCCCGAAGGCCAAGACAATACAAGTCTACGGGGTACCTAGCAAAACTGTGCCAGGTAATATGTAGGTATTTACTCCTCCCCAGGAGTTAGGCACAAGGCCAGTTTTATCTTACTCCCACAAGTAAGATGTGACCACAGCTTGGGTCGAGAAAGTGGGGTTAAAAGCCAGCGCTCGAGAGGTGAGCACTCTGGCCATTTAAAAATTGCCTGGGCAGCCCCGTCGGCATTCCCCGGTAGGGGCGCCTCAGACAGTAAGCAATAAACTTACTCCTCCCCAAAGAGGGGAGGCGAAGCCTGGGAGGGTGGACCTCCTAGAACTGCACAGGACAGGCGTGCAGTATCCATCGGAACAGATACTACACTTTGATCTGTGCCAGGTAATATGTAAGTAAATAAATAATAATACTAATAATAATAATATATTACCCTTAAGACTACAGTATGATATGGTAATTTGCATATCAAATAATACTAATTATAGCAATAATAATAATAATGATAATAATAATAATGATAATAATAATAATGATAATAATAATAATGATAATACTATTTAAACAGATGCATAACATTTTTTTTTTTTTTTTTAAAGCTTAAGTACCCTTGGTACCAGATAGGCAAGTAGATAAAAGGAAGGAAACCTAGCCATACAGATCTAAATACCCAATATATATATTTGAAGTGAACTCGAAAACAACTGTACTCATTCTTCTAAAATGTTTGTTTTGGATTTACATAATCCAAAATAAAATAAAAAAAGAGTAGTTTTGGTGTAAAATGTAAGTTAGAAAAATAAGTGTAACCTGTGTGATGTCGTATTTAATAGAAGATTAATTGATTTATTTGTAGTACAAGAGGCTTTACAATAATATTGTGGTGTCTGCGTTTA
Organism: Sepiola atlantica; assembly: GCA_963556195.1. Taxonomy (NCBI): domain Eukaryota; kingdom Metazoa; phylum Mollusca; class Cephalopoda; order Sepiida; family Sepiolidae; genus Sepiola; species Sepiola atlantica. The sequence continues at coordinate 20,398,902 of OY744528.1, read as the reverse complement.
GATCATAAACACCAAGACGGTTTACTTTGTATTTGAAATTTTGAGATGACGATCGATAATGTGTTATTTGGATTTTACGGACTATTGTTCTCATCTTGGATGTTATTCTCACGACGTTTCGGCTGATATAACTTCCAACCTTCTTCAGGTGTATCTTGACAATGGATCTTATTGGTGAAAAAAAAGAACAAAAACATTCTTTCCACCATCCACTAATAGGATCCATTGTCAAGATACACCTGAAGAAGGTCGGAAGTTATATCGGCCAAAACGTTGTGAAAATACACCCAAGATGAGAATAATAGTTTGAACAATCCAAATAATACACTGTTTACTTTATTTTTTTAAAATATAAATAATGAAGGTAATATGAAGTACGGGGTAAGGAGCAGGAATGCATGTGTCCAAATTAATTCCCGGGCAACGCCAAGTGTGCCTATACTAGTTATATATATTTCTTACAAAAAATAAATACCTGTAGTTACTTTGGTGCTTATCCAGAAGTATGGAGACATTCGAAAAAAATAACTGAAGAATATCTGTTTGATGTACGTACTTGTCACGGGTTGAATATATCCTATACCAAAAAGCACGTAAATTAATCAAGTAGTTTTTATTTTATAAAAGAAAAACTAATTTCATCGATAAATGAATAAGGGGGAAATATCGCCGCCATGTGGTCATATTCAAGGGAGATAATACAAACTTTTATACTATTTATAATACGCAGTTCGGAAATTCAGAAAAGTTCGTATTATCTCCCTTAAATATCTCCCTTGAACATGCACAAATGGCGGCGATATTTCCCCCTTATTCGTTCATCGATGAAATTAGTTTTTCTTTTATAAAATAAAAACTACTTTATTAATTTACGTGATTTTTGGTATACGATATATTCATTTCGTGACAAGTACGTCCATCAAACAGATATTCCTCAGTTTTTATTTTTTATTTTTTTTTCGAATGTCTCCATACTTCTGGATGAGCACCGTAACTTTTCCCACTTGAAACATTCAAAGCACAAAAAAATGGCTAATTTTTCATTTCATTTTGTCACAATGAATATTGATTTGCATATTTATTCTGCCTTTCAATTAACTGTTTTATCTTGTTGAAAAATGTAAAAATCAATTTCACAACGATAATTAAATGGCAATTTTCTTTTTTCTTTTTTTTTGTCGATAAATTAATTTTTGGTGATAAAGTAAATCAGATTGTATTAGTTATTTTTTCTTTCTTTTTTAAACACCTTCGACATAATTACTTTTTTAAAACCTTTTTAATTACCTTCGACATAATTACTTTCTTTTTAAAACTTTTTTAATTACTTTCGACATAATTACTTTCTTTTTAAAACTTTTTTAATTACCTTCGACTTAATTACTTTCTTTTTAAAAAAACTTTTTTAATTACTCTCGGCATAATTACTTTCTTTTAAAAAACCTTTTTTAATTACCTTCAGCTTAATTAATTTCTTTTTTAAAACTTTTTTCATTACTTTCGACATAATTAATTTCTTTTTAAAAACTTTTTTCATTACCTTCGACATAATTAATTTTAAAAAAACAACTTTTTTAATTCCTTTCGACATAATTAACTTCTTTTTTAAAACTTTTTTAATTACTTTCGACAAAATTACTTTCTTTTTTTAAACCTTTTTAATTACCATCGACATAATTACTTTCTTTTTTTAAACCTTTTTAATTACCATCGACATAATTACTTTCTTTTTTAAAACATTTTTAATTACTTTCGACATAAGTACTTTCTTTTTTAAAACTTTTTACCTTCACATAATTAATTTCTTTTTTTGAACTTTTTTATTACCTTCGACATAATTTATTTTTTAAAACCTTTTCAATTACCTTCGACATAATTACGTTCTTTTTTTAAACGTTTTTAATTCCTTTCGACATAATTTCTATTTTTACCTTTTCAATTACCTTCGACATAATTAATTTCTTTTTTAAAACTTTTTTCATTACCTTCGACATAATAAATTTCTTTTTTAAAAACTTTTTTAATTACCTTCGACACAATTACTTTCTTTTTTAAAACATTTTTAATTACCTTCGACATAATTACTTTCTTTTTAAAACCTTTTTAATTACTTTCGACATAATTACTTTCTTTTTTAAAACTTTTAAAATTACCTTCGACATAATTAATTTCTTTTTTTGAACTTTTTTATTACCTTCGACATAATTACTTTCTTGTTTTCTTTTTTAATTACCTTCGACATAATTACTTTCGTTTTTGATTACCTTCGACATAATTACTTTTTTTTTCTTTCTTTTTTAATTACCTTCAACATAATTACTTTCTTTTTTCTTTCTTTTTTAATTACCTTCGACATAATTACTTTCCTTTTTTAAACTTTTTAATTACTTCGACATAATTACTTTTTTTTTAAAAACATTTTTAATTACCTTCGACATAATTACTTTCGACATAATTACTTTCTTTTTAAAACCTTTTTAATTACTTTCGACATAATTACTTTCTTTTTTAAAACTTTTAAAATTACCTTCGACATAATTAATTTCTTTTTTTGAACTTTTTTATTACCTTCGACATAATTACTTTCTTGTTTTCTTTTTTAATTACCTTCGACATAATTACTTTCGTTTTTGATTACCTTCGACATAATTACTTTCTTTTTTTAAACTTTTTAATTACTTCGACATAATTACTTTCTTTTTAAAAACATTTTTAATTACTTTCGACATAATTACTTTCGACATAATTACTTTCTTTTTTAAAACTTTTAAAATTACCTTCGACATAATTTCTTTTTTTTTTAACTTTTTTATTACCTTCGACATAATTACTTTTTTTCTTTTTTAATTACTTTTGACATTATTACTTTCTTTTTTAAAACTTTTTTAATTACCTTCAACATAATTACTTTCCTTTTTAAAACTTTTTTAATTACCTTCGTCATAATTACTTAGTCTGTATTTCTCTTTTTTAATTATTGTGTAGTCATCCATGTTTTTATTAAATTAACTTTGTCAAATTGCAATAGTGTATTTTTTGTGAGAAATAAGCATGCACGTATATTCTTGACATGATAAGTAATAAGTGTACGTGTATATTCTTCACTTGGGAAATAAATATATCCATTTGGATTTTTTTAGTGAGAAAATTTTCATAAACAAATTCAATTTGAAAATAAATATCCTATTTTGTTTGCATTTTGAAAAGTCTGCCTTTCAATTCTATCAGATGTCATGTTAAACCTGTTACTTTCAACTGTCAACATAATTGCAATGCTGAATATTCACACCATCCAAAAGTTTTTTTGTTTTTTTTAAAATTTATTTAAAAGAGATTTAAAAATACAATTTTTCAAAAATCTTCATTAAGAGAATGCAAATATTTTAATTTGTCGAAATAGATGAATAGAATATGGTAATAATTGTATCTACTGCCAAACAAGATGATTATTTTTTTTCTTCTCTTTCTTTAAGTGATGGATCCAGAAGTGTTGGATCGAGCCAATTCTGGGGAAGAAGCTGACCAACTGGCAGTGGGCAAGCACTATATGGTTCTAGCAGAATCTGGTGTGAATCCTGAAGAGAATGCCATCAAGGCAACAGAATGGTTAATCATGTCTTCAAAGCAAGGAAATGAAGCTGCAACTGAATTGCTGTGCCATTGTATGGACACAAAATTGGGTAAGAAGGATCTTTTTATGTTCACGGATGAAATGCCTATAACTTAGTAGCAAGATAAGATATGGCTGTGTAAAAATGTTAAAAACGTAATTTTTAGCATAAAATTAACATAGATTAACATAGATTTAGCATAGATTAAGATTAAAAAGTAAAAAAATTCCATTAGAAGTTAAAAGATTAGAATTAGTGTCAATGTTAAATATCCAGGCCATGTGTACTGAAAAGTCATTTAAAAGAAATACATGTATTTGGCATCGATACACACCTGGCTCGAAGAAAACAACATAACATAACATGATTGATTGTCAAAAATGAAATAATCATTGGTTGAAGACGGGCCACCTGGGGAAGAAAAAGAAATATGTTAGATTGCCAAAAATAAAATAATTATTCATTGGAACCACCTGCAAATAGTTAGCAGAAGGAAAATTTTATTTTTCTTATTCAGAAACTAGAAAATAACATTTAATAGGTAAATTTTGAGTCCTTAATTCTAGAATTTTTTTCTCACTAAAAAAAAAATAAGTTTCTACTATTTTATTCGATTATATGTTAATAGCCTGGAAAAAATATTTATAGTAATTAAAAAAACTAAATAAAAAAATTTTTTAAAAACTAAATAAAAATTTTTTTTAAAAACTAAATAAAAAATTTTTTTTTTAAATAAAAAAACTAAATAAAAAGAATATTAAAAAAATAAAAAAAATTTAAAAACTGGCATAATTTAGATTTTGAGTTTTTCCTGTTTAAATTTAACATAGAATGATCACTGTCTTCTTTGAGTGAGACATTACTTTCCTGTATAAATTTCACATAGAATGATCACTGTCTTCTTTGAGTGAGAAATTACTTTCCTGTATAAATTTAACATAGAATGATCACTGTCTTCTTTGAGTGAGACATTACTTTCCTGTATAAATTTAACATAGAATGATCACTGTCTTCTTTGAGTGAGAAATTACTTTCCTGTATAAATTTAACATAGAATGATCACTGTCTTCTTTGAGTGAGACATTACTTTCCTGTATAAATTTAACATAGAATGATCACTGTCTTCTTTGAGTGAGACATTACTTTCCTGTATAAATTTAACATAGAATGATCACTGTCTTCTTTGAGTGAGACATTACTTTCCTATATAAATTTAACATGAATGATGACTGTCTTCTTTGAGTGAGACATTACTTTCCTGTATAAATTTCACATAGAATGATCACTGTCTTCTTTGAGTGAGACATTACTTTCCTGTATAAATTTAACATAGAATGATCACTGTCTTCTTTGAGTGAGAAATTACTTTCCTGTATAAATTTAACATAGAATGATCACTGTCTTCTTTGAGTGAGACATTACTTTCCTGTTTAAATTTAACATAGAATGATCACTGTCTTCTTTGAGTGAGAAATTACTTTCCTATTTAAATTTAACATAGAATGATCACTGTCTTCTTTGAGTGAGAAATTACTTTCCTATATAAATTTAACATAGAATGATCACTGTCTTCTTTGAGTGAGAAATTTCTTTCCTATATAAATTTAACATAGAATGATCACTGTCTTCTTTGAGTGAGAAATTACTTTCCTATATAAATTTAACATAGAATGATCACTGTCTTCTTTGAGTGAGAAATTACTTTCCTATATAAATTTAACATAGAATGATCACTGTCTTCTTTGAGTGAGAAATTACTTTCCTATTTAAATTTAACATAGAATGATCACTGTCTTCTTTGAGTGAGAAATTACTTTCCTATATAAATTTAACATAGAATGATCACTGTCTTCTTTGAGTGAGAAATTACTTTCCTATATAAATTTAACATAGAATGATCACTGTCTTCTTGGAGTGAGAAATTACTTTCCTGTATAAATTTAACATAGAATGATCAGTGTCTTCTTTGAGTGAGAAATTACTTTCCTATATGAATTTAACATAGAATGATCACTGTCTTCTTTGAGTGAGACATTACTTTCCAATATAAATTTAACATAGAATGATCACTGTCTTCTTTGAGTGAGACATTACTTTCCAATATAAATTTAACATAGAATGATACTGTCTTTGAGTGAGACATTTCCTATATAAATTTAACATAAAATGATCACTGTCTTTCAGACCAGTAAACGTTAATGATTACTTACTTCTTAACCAAATAGCATGTGAGAGAACAGGTAACCATTTTTTTTCAACATCTTTTATGGTTTGTGTTAGTATTTTTACTTTTTATTATTGTTAATGCCATTTATCCTTCAATCAGCAAAATCCTCTCGACCGTTATCTATGTACCTATGATTTGAAGCCAAATTTAATGTCTCAAACCTGATCCTGGCATTCTTTGACCACTGCCAAAACTTTGGATAAATGTTTGGGTTAATGAAGGGCACCCTCATTAAATCAATTCCAGAAATATTATTTTGAAATGGTCAAAATTACTATTTCTCCTCCTACTTAAGCTTGATATTACTCGTCCCGCCCCCTCTAAAATGGTTATCTGTTTAAAGTAAGTGTTCATTTTACAATGAAGTTATAAAAGCGAAGTGGACCTCCTTCGTTCTATGAAAATGTTTTGATAATTATGTAAGAAGATGGATGGCTCAACTTGAACTATTTAATGGGAAATAAAAAAAAATAATAAAAGAAGTAAAAAAAGATCATTTAATGGAAAAATTATAAAATGCAACAGTTTGCATTAACATTTATTTAATATGATGTCAGTCATCAAACAATGGACAATGGAATAAACTAATCTATCAAATAGTTCTGAAAGTGGGTCAGTAATTTAAAATTAGAAATATCATATCGGAAATTGAAGACAAAAGGACAATGACGTAAAGGCTGACGCAGTTGATTGTTTTATAAACACGGGAGAAAACATCAGAAATTCAGACATCAGGTCTCCGAGACAGAATGATACAGATAACTCATGAGTTTACACAAAAATAAGCCAGGCAAGCACAGACACACCCATTACACAGACAAATGTGACTGTTGTAATTGTCTTGTGGGTAAAAACATTGAACAAATTGGCAACGAATTGAAGATCACTTCTCCTGTATATTGTTTTTCATATGGTAAATTAATGATCAGCATCACATTCGGTTTGTTTATTCTTCTTCATATTTCAGGAGCTGCCATCGGCAAGGAAACGATAAAAGGGAAATAACTCGTCAAGTACTACGACCTATAGGCGTATTTTGGGACCCAAGAGGTCGTCTTTACATCAGTGTAATTCTGACATTTGAATATTTGGTCATTCGAATACAAGCCATAACGGTACAATTGTGCTTTCGTCTTGACAATAATCTATAGTTATTTTTATTTGGTGTTGATGTGACCTTGTCGGTAGTTGAAAGTAATGTGGTGGTATATTGTGAGATATAGGTCGGACATAAAAAATGAATTGAATAAAAAATCTTCTGTATAGATCAACAATAATCTATATATTAATATGATAGCGTGTGTGTTCGTGTGTCATGCTTACATCAAAAGCTCTGTGCATGTCTGCCGCACCTAGATTTGGAAAAGCATTCAAGTCACCTAATTTTCGTAATATTTTCAAGTATTTCCCTTTGACGCAACGGTTAGCGATGTATGATTTTGACGTCGGCCCGACTGGTTTATAGTTCGATCCCAACCAACCTCTAAGATTTTTTCTTCTACATCGAAGGGAGGGGGTAGGGAGGGAACGACCGGGAAGACACATATACTCATGGCCAGAAGAGAGGAACTACCTTCACTAGAAATATTGTATATAAAGAAGTTTTGTAAATTGTTTCATGTATTGTTCAGTTTTTTTAAATAAATATACAAGTCAAATCTTATCATATTTTATTCAAAAATGTATAGGTTAGGAACAAGATAATTAGTATTGGAAACATCATTTTGTGTAATTTACGCGGGTCTCGCTAGCATTTATTATATATCTACAACTGAAGAAGAATTACTTTTATAATGAAGACATTCATTTAATCTGCTGTGCGACACACGTCCATAAAAATATCTGCTCTCTGAATAATGCAAACAACTTAAATCTCCTTAGAAGATAACTTTTGAGCCAAGAGTTACTTCCCCTTTAAAATACAAAATGGTCTTCATATTTATTTTTCTAGATGAAATCTGTTTTATCTAAGTCTTTTTTTTAACATTTTGTTAAAAATCATCAAAAAATTATAAATAACACCCATCTACGTTTTTAATTGTAAAAATGGAGAAGGGTATGTGTTGTGTGACTATTGTAAGTAAAACATTTGAAAATAAATATTATCTCGGAAATAAAAACCATATTTATTTGAATAAAATGTTTCTTTGTAGAACATAGAATTATACATTAAAGAAATATTCTTTAAACGGCAATGAAAGTGAAACTATTGGGTTGGCCAAAAAGTTTTTTCGTTTTTTGAATGTCCGCTTTCTGGCCTACTAAAGATTGTTTTATATTCCCATTCTTCAAATCATGTATTTGGTGTAGCGAGTATGTTGACGTAAGTGTGTAATAAGCCTCCGAGTAGATGAGTTTTTACATTTTTGCATGTATTTCAGGCCTTGAAATGGAAGATCAAGCAAAGCACTACCGACATGTGATCCTTTTTTATTCCACAGAAAAGGAAAAAAAGCTACAGAAACCTGCATAAAGATATGCTATGTGTATGGGGAGAATGCTGTTAGAAAATGGGTGCGCCAGAAATGGTTTGCTCGATTCTGGAAATTTTTCAGCGAGAGATGCTCCTAGCTCTGGCCGATCAAAAATGATCGACAGTAACCAAGTGAAAGCCATAGTTGAACAAGATTGCCGTTTGACAACCAGACAAATCACAGACATTCTCAAGATTTTCAAATCAAGCGTAGAAAATGAATTGTATAAACTCAGTTATGTTTCTAAACTTGATGTTTGGGTTTCCCATAAACTGACAAAAGCAAAAAAACGAATGAACCTTTTGGCCAACCCAATAATTTTTATTTTTAACCAAATAATGAAAACCCTTTAATTAATTAAAATCTACCCAAAATCAGAGAATTATCCGATCTTAAAGAAATTTTCAGTATTTATTAATTAATTAATTAATAAATTAATGTTAATATTAAACATTTTTTTATTACAAAAGACATAGATTTTTTTTTTTTTTAAGTCACGTAAATTACATTACACTCTTTTCATTTCAAGGACGAAATAAATATTATTATATCCATAGTCGAAACTCTATGACCACCCTTAAAAATAGAGAAAATCGTGAAGGTGCGAATGAAAAGAAAAAAATTATGGCTGTTCTGAATACATTTAATTTTTTTTTTCTACAATGAAATTTTTTTTTTCTACAATGAAATTTTCTACCGAGAGTTGCTTTTAAATTTGTTGTTTCATTCGCATCTTTAGGGGATGGCAAATTCAAACCTTTCCCATCGGTTTAGAAATAGTGACTTTACTGAAGTAATGAACAAGCGCAAAATTGCTTAACTTCGGTAAGCCTGGAAGCCAACAAGAACCAGAGTTTCAACATGATATCGTTGTTGTGTGCGTACACAAGTTGATATTTCCACAGACAGAAACGGGAAGATGAGGAAGATCAAACTCGTGTATCTACACTAAACTGTATAAAGCATAGTACTGTATAACTGGGAATTCAGAAGTCTATGACTAGACTTCAAACGTTAAACAAACAAAAAAAAACTCAATTCGGTTCAATTCCTGTAGAAGCACAAAAACCCTGTGTAACTTCGAGCTCCAATGAACGAAAACAATTCGTCTCACCGCAGAATCTCACTCGACACTCACGTTTCTCGTTTCCCTTTTCTTCTGATTTTCTTGTCTTTTTATTAGCAGATTTTCACTCATTTAATTCCGCTTAACCAATCAGAAAAAAACAATCCGCTGGCTCACTATTTGTCATGATATTTAAATCTATTATTATTGTGCAGCAACCAGTAGATTTGTTACTTCGAGGTTGTGAGTTCAATCCTCACTAGAAAACTAGTAAGCTAAAACTTATTTCCCTTTCCATCTGCAAGCCAGGCAAAGGCGGACCCTCTTACTGCGGGGAAGAACTAAGTCCGGGCCACCTCCACCGCTCGATTCTGGCTAAAGATCATCAATTCCGCCACATACTGCTAAGGCATGTGCAACATAAATAAGTCTTCCAGATATTCTTTATAAATGTTCTGGCTGTTATCAAGATAATGGCAAGATTTCAGTTTGTGATACAAGGAACCGCATGAAAGCAAACTTCAAAGTTTTATTACATCTGAATAAACTTATTTGATCTCTTCCAATTTTTACATCAACATTATTTGTTTTTCCTTTCATTACTACTTTAGTATTAGTTCCTGAGCACCCCCACCCCACCGTTGCTAGTTTCTTAGAAAAACTATCTCATTTTTTCTCAGAAATTTTTTTTTTATTTTCTTTTTATTTAAAAAAAAAATTTTTTTTCATCAATTAACTTTTTTTCATTTTTCTTTCTTTTTGAAATTTCTTTCATTTGATTTTCTTTTTACATTTTTCTTTTTTACATTTTTCGTATTTTTTACATTTTTCGTATTTTTCATTTTTCTTTTCTTAATTATTTATCTTATCTTTTCACTTTTTTTATATTTATCCTTTTTATTTTCTCTTTGTTTATTTCCATTTTTGTTTCATTTTTTTATTTTTTTTATTTAGATTATTTTTCATTTTTTTCTTCATGTAAACACTTAATTTTCTTTGTTTCCTGTTTCAAAAGAAAAACCAGGACATATATTTGTAAAAAACAACTTGACAAAATAATATAACTAGGTTTGTATGTTTATTTATCAAAATATTTAACATCAAAATTGCAAAATTTTAAGCTTTGAAATGATGTAAAAAAATGGAAATGAATGAAACGATTAATTTTTTATTTCTTATTATTAATTACATAAGAAGACTCTATTTCAAATTCGCAATTCCTTTATCGCAGGAAATTGATTGCTCTAAAAAAGCAAAATGTTCTTGCTGCAACTGCATGTTCTGCGACAAAGTGCAAATGGTGTCCGTTAATTGTTTCCTACTGTTATTTGCAGGCATTACTGAAAAAAATGAAGAAATGATAAAGTGGTGCCTGACCACAAGCAGCATGGAGAAGAAAGTGCGTTACGCTGCCCGCAGGATGTTTGGTGCCATCAACAAGGCTCACAAAGATGTACTGAGTAAAGAAGAGTACCTTGAGGCGATCAAAGAAATCACAGGAGACAAACACACTCGGAAACTCCTGGTTGCTGCTGGTAAATATACTCTTTTTCTTTTTCCTTTTTTTTTCTTTTTTTTTCCTTTTTTTTTCTCTTTTCCTTTTTTCCTTTTTTCTTTTTTTTCTTTTTTTTCTCTTTTTTTCTTTTTCTCCTTTTTTTCCTTTTTCTCCCTTTTTTCCCTTTTTTTCTTTTTTTTTCCCTTTTCTTTCCCTTTTTTCCCTTTTCTTTCCTTTTTTTTCCTTTCCTTTTTTTCCCTTTTCTTTCCTTTTCTTTCCTTTTCTTTCCTTTTTTTTCCTTTTTTTTCCTTTTCTTTCCTTTTTTATTTTTTTTTGTTACATGTATATTTTTGCTATCACATATACGAAAAATACAAATACAATTATTAAGGACCGCTAGAGTGTACGTTGCTTCTTTTTCATTGTCCGGATCTTCAACCACCGATTTCCATGGCAAGTAACACCATGCCTGAGAGTCCAACGTTTAAACTCCAAGGTAACATGAATTGGAAAAAATACATAGAAGACATTGCCAAGGCTGCTGCAAAGAAATTGGGCTCCTTCTACCGTGCTAGTAAACTTCTCACACCTGACAGTATCCTATATCTCTACAAAGCCACCATCCGCCCATGCATGGAGTATTGTCACATCTGGGCTGGTGCACCATCCACCAGTCTCTCCGTCTTTGACAAGGTCCAAAAAAGAGTATCTAATCTAATAGGTCCCTCACTATCTACCAAGCTCCAGCCCCTGTCCCATTGCCACAATGTTGCATCCTTGTGCTTGTTTTACAATTACTTCAATGGAATGTGCTCCAATGAACTTGCTGCACTAGTGCCCCCTCGATGTAAATACACTAGACCAACCCGACAATCAGCCAAATCCCATCCGTTCACTGTGGAGGTCCCCAGATGTTGGATAGCCTTCTACTCCAATAGCTTCTTTCCTCAAACTGCCGGCCTTTGGAACTCCCTCCCTGCTCCCTTTTGCCTTGACTGTACCGATATGCAGAAATTTTAAACTAACGTGAACAAGCATGTCGCTGCACATCTCCCAATTTAGGATGATCCGCTTTACTTTCACTCTAATTTTCAGTAGCCTCTTACATCTACAGTGGCAACTTGCCCCTTTGTTTGGGGTGAATTAAGTTAAAAAAACAAAAAAATGGGATGATCAGCAATGCTACCAGATGTTCACCAAAAAATCAACCCTAACCCTAACCCAACCCTAACCCTAACCCTAACCCTAACTCTAACTCTAACCTTAATCCTAACCCTAACCTTAACCTCCGCTTATTAGTTTATAAGCCTAAAGTCTGAAGAATGCTACTTGTGCCTTCCGTCCATACGAATAATATTTTAGTATTATAATAAACACATTTTAACGAGTAAATTTATTGGAATAATTAAAAGATATAAAATATAAACTCACACACACACATATACAGGGGTTGGACAAAATAATGGAAACACCTTGAAATCCTCCGATGAAATCCAGTCTTGTGAAGCTCTCGAGAACAGTTTTTGTTGAAACGGGATTATCCAGATGATTGTTAAGCTCTGCTGTAATTTTGGGTGTTGTGATTTTGTGCTCTTTCTTCACAATCCTTACAAGGGATCTATAATCTCTTTCGGTCAGCTTCGGCTTTCTTCTAGAATTTTGTTTAGAGGAGGATGCGTTCCCTTCTTTTTCATAGGCTGTCATCACCTTCGAGACGGTTACTCTCGAAACGGCCACCATCTCAGCTACTTTGGTTACAATAAAATATTCCAATTCTAACGTTTTTTTTAATGATTCTTATGTTTCCTGCGTTTCGATCAATGTGACTTTCATCAGGACACAGTGTGTTAAGTCAAATGTTGTGTTTTCACTTACAGATTCATGTATAAACCATTATACACCCACCGGATACACAGATTCTTGCTTGTCTGCGGATACAATCATTCGGACACCAATGTTTAGTTTTTATAAAGGTTAATTACAAAGAGACGAACAATCGCAGAAAACATCAAAGAAATGGGTTAATTTCGTACGCATGAGAAAGAGAGAGAAAGACAGATAGCTCATTCCGCTATACGTAGTTACATTGTGCGCACCTGCTCTCCATTGGGGACAATGCCAAGGACACGTCTTCCCTGCTTGAAGTATCGTCAAACAAGAGACAGAAAATCTCTGTCCACAAGTCATGTGATTCGGTTGACTTTCATTCTGGTGGCACCTCTCACCTTGAGGTGTCACTCAAATTTTTCCATTCAAATAATGGCCTTTGTTATGTAACACAAGTTTATGAATAGTGAAAATGTTATTTTTAGAAAAAAAACAAACTTGCATCTTTACTTTTTAACAACTAGTTAAAAAATATATATATTTTGTCATAATACTTCTGTGTGTCCTGACTTAAAATACAAATTCTTAAACGGGATATAGTAATTGTAAAATTGACAGAAACGTTGAAGAAAAGTAAAAAAAAAAATTTTGTTTTTGTGTTTTATATAATTTATGAATTGTTGGATATTTCATCCAATGTAATCTTATATACAGAATGTTTATAAAATTGATGGCAGAATTTTGGGATTATGTTCTATATCTGTAAAGGAGCCTTTTTCTATGGGCGTTTGCTTTTGAAATAGTCCATTGAACTTGTGGAAATCCATGGGGAACTGCACAAGAGATCAGCCAATTACTTGTACATCGACTGAAATAAACCTTCAATGATTTCCCAATTCTCGACTTCGAACTTGGTTTGGCGTGTACTCATGTACCAAACACTGAGCACATTACATGGAATGATCTGGATTATATTCGTGTTCTGTTCATCATCTATCTGGGGGTATCTCCATGAACGCCTTGCAGAATCACGGTTGAAGCATTCCAGATACTCCACCATGTAGTTGTTCTCGTCAACCTTTTTTCTAGTCATTCCGATGTACCAATTTCTTCCAAGTGGAGTGTCCCAAACTGTAACACAAGGTTCATTCAGAGGAATATCATCAGACTCTTCTAGGATTTCAACATCTTCCTCAGTATCAACGCTCACATTATTATCATTATCCGTCATGCAAGAAAGCAGAATGGAGTTTTCATCTGGAAATAAAACTTCTTCATCTGCATCTTCATCATGGTCACCAGAAAGAATTCCCAAATTTATTTTCATCTCTCTGTCACTCATGCCAGTGCAATCTTGATGGAGTCAGTAAATGTTTTGCTTCCTTCACGGAGATTGAAAGTCATATCTGTCTGAACTCCAACTTCATTACAGCTGACTGTGGTACGTACCCTCCCTGACCGCTGCACAGCAAAATTGATATTAGTATCACTATCGTCGAGAGTACTGTTCATTATTGTAACCCTTTCTTCTTCCTCTGTAACTGAAATAGCCATCTCTTGCTCCTCCCTTTCCTCCATCTCAACAACCATTGATTCATGTTCTTCATCGATATGCATGTTGTCAATTATGACCTTCCGGTTGAGTGCAACTTGATCAAAGAAAAACTGTTTCTCATTTGCATCAAACGTCTCCACGTCAACACACTTTCCCAGAATATTGAAAAGAATGTGATTTTTTGTCTTCCATTGAATCAAGTTTGACCTCTTCGATCCATGGCTCTTCTGAACTTTGTTATTGTACTCTCTCAAGTATCGATCAAGTTTATCTTTCACTCCTTTTATTGTTGTTAGTTTAATGTCTCTTCCAAATGCTCTTTGCCAGTGAGCCAGCAGACACAGAGAAAATTGATAGAGATGCTCTTTCTGTTTTGTAGATCCATAAGTTGGAGCATGATGAACTATGGCCAAAACGCACTCATGTACAGTTGGGAGGTTCTCAAGCAAAGTGAAATCCCAATCATTGTACTGGTACTTTGTTCCACTCATCCTATCTTCTCAACTAAATTAAACTGAACTGAAAACAAAAGAAAATAATTGTTATTAAACTGCTTGAATATAATACAATGCAATGGTTTCGACACTACAATGGTTTCAATCATCTACACCCATTCATAACCATTGTAGAGGCTTGGGAACCAATTAGGTTGCTTAACGGAGGATTTTGGCTAATTTGGGCTATTTTTCACTAGTTTTTGGCTATTTTACATTCATGAAAACCCTTTCACAGCCTGAAAATGGTTCTAAATTAAAGTACTATATCAGATTTAACCATCTATATCCATTCATAGCTTTTGAGGATGTTTTAGGACCTGCAATGTCGCATGAAACCACTTTTTCACCGAAAAATGATGGATTTTGAGTTCCATG
The DNA here is from genome assembly GCA_963556195.1 of Sepiola atlantica. Taxonomy (NCBI): domain Eukaryota; kingdom Metazoa; phylum Mollusca; class Cephalopoda; order Sepiida; family Sepiolidae; genus Sepiola; species Sepiola atlantica. The sequence goes on along the minus strand of OY744528.1, from coordinate 20,383,775 downwards.
GAGCCCTAACGGCTATTTTTGGCCTGCACCTTCTGAATTTTGCAAAATTTTCAAAATGTTTGATTGTTTAGTGTTATTTATGTATAAATGAACACAAAAAAATACATGAATCTGAAATTTTCAAAATGTTTGATTGTTTAGTGTTATTTATGTATAAATGAACACAAAAAAATACTACTCGCATGAATCTGAAATTTTCACCCATTACGTCCCACCCCTACTGCTATAATCAAAACGGTTTGTTATTTACTCATACACAATATTGACTATTTTATTTTTTTTGTAGGCAAGAAAATTGGTAATGTGATTTCTGAAGATGCTTTCGTTAAAACTGTATCGAAAAGAGTTCAAGGGAAAATTAATCTCACCGAAGAGGAAGCTGCCGAACAGACCGAGGCATACAAAAGATCAAGTATTTTTAATAAGGTAGGTCTTAGTGGTTTTTGTATATATACTGTGCTAGTAAACTCCTCACACCTGACATTATCCTATATCTCTACAAAGCCACCATCCGCCCATGCATGGAGTATTGTTGTCACATCTGGGCTGGTGCATCATCTACTAGTCTCTCCCTCCTTGACTAGGTCCAAAAAAGAGTCGCCAACCTAATAGGTCCCTCACTGTCAACCAAGCTCCAGTCCCTGTCCCATCGCCGCAATGTTGCATCCTTGTGCTTGTCTTACAAATACTTCAATGGATTGTGCTCCGATGAACTGGCTACTCTGGTGCCCCCTCGACGTAAATTCACTAGACCAACTCGACAATCAACTAAATCCCATCCATTCACAGTGGAGGTCCCCAGATGCAAATAGCTTCTTTCCTCATGCTGCTAGCCTCTGGAACTCCCTCCCTGCCCCCTGTTTCCCCGACAGTACTGATATGCAGAAATTTAAAACTAATGTAAACAGACATCTCGCTGCGCAGATCCCAATTTAGGTTGACCCCCCCGAGAACTCTTGGTTGTAAACAAATAGTCGACTAATTTGTGTCCCCGGCTATGCAGATGAGTTGTTTCAGCAGCCAATCACTGATAGCATTCACGTCATTGCTCGTTCACCGGTCTTCATCTGCGTTTTGTTCTGTGTATTTTGCATTAACATATGGGTGATTCTGTCTCATGCCTTCTTGTTTGTGCTCCTCATGATCTTGTTGCTTTCGCCCTTCGCGTCTCTTCTTCTGGTTTGTCGTTCCTGTCCGCTTGTGAAGTTCTTAAGGTTCCTCGTTCATTTTCAGTATAAAATTGGAATATTTGATTTTCTAATTTAATCATTTATGTAGCGATGCACGTGTTGGCCCCTCTTCTCCAACATGAGCAACGCCATGTTGAATATATTGCGTTATCGTGGAGAACACAAGTTTGGAATATAAAAGAGAAAAGGCAATGATGACGAAAAGGTAATAATAAAGAAATGGTTGATGAAACGTGTATACATTTATTTCTCATAGAAAAGGTTTGTCAAAGGCAAACGTAAGAGAAAACATAATAAAACAAGATATATAAAAATGAGTGACAATGAACGGACATGATTAATAATGAAAGAGTCCATGTTAAATGTCCCTAACCAAACCTTAAAAAATGACTAGTCCACATACACTTTCTTCTATATCTCATCAGCTATTTGATTAATTCAGCTGTGTTATGGCACAGATAGTGGTTGTATTTTGTTTTTCTTTTATACACTGAATATTTTATTGTTTACTATTGTGAATAACTTTATTATATTTCTCCCTGCTCCAAAAATGTTTGATTGATTTATTTATTTCATTCAAATTAAATATTTTTGCATTGTGTCCTTGTCAGTTTTCAAACACACTGACTGTAAAATGATTGAATCACCATTTATTGTTTGCAATGAATACATGGTAAAGTTTGAAAAAAATTGTTCTAGTTTGAATTGTATCATGAGTAAATATACACTCATCATAATTTTAAAAAAAATATTTACCTGTGAATATTGGAAGAAACATTGATTAGTCAAACTACAACTATATCAGTTATGAGAAAGCATTGTATTGAGGCATAACCTTTACAAAAGTAGTGACATTCCATGAAAAATGCCAGTATACTGAAATCATATGTCCTTAATAGGGTTAAGATGAAAATTCATATACACTAAATGTACAAAAGCAAGGAAATTCCCAAATTTTTAAACTTTTATTGTCATTAAGGGTATGCGAGCACAACAGGGCTATGTATTTTACTGGTAGGAATTTTTCTTCAGCGCACCTCACACACTTCATCCACTCATGCATACAGATTTATACTGTAGTGATATGATAATGAAATGGTTTGGTTGATATGTAGTCATACCCTTAATGACAATAAAAGTGTAAAAATTTGGGAATTTCCTTGCTTTTGTACACTTAGTGTATATGAATTTTCATCTTAACCCTATTAAGGGCATATGATTTCAGTATACTGGCATTTATCATGGAATGTTTCTAGAAATAGTTCTAAAAGTTGAAAATCTCTTCAATTTATTTATTAATTAATTTTTTAACTATTGGTTCTTTTTTCTTTTTTTTTTTTTAATTTTTCCCAGAAAAAAAATCTGTAACTGTTTAAAAAAATTATCTTCTATTTTATGTTTATATATATATATATGCCTGTAATATAGACAGCCTTTATTTCCCTTATTGTGGCCCTTTGTATGTTTGATATAATTACTGCGTAACCTTTTTAAGTGAATTGTAATTATCAAATCCTAACCCTCCTTCAACATCTCGAGTTGCTGTATAACTGATTAATGTCTGCACTCTAGTCGTGATGTTATGTTTTAACTTCGAATTTGGTGTCTATTTCCTGTGCTGATGATGAGACTTGATAGAAATTTTTAAAAAAATCCATATCATCTCAGAAACGATTGTACACAAAATGTTTGTTGAATTCTTGGAACGTATGTAAATGAATGTGATAAATTTATTTACCTCATATCTATAACATCTATCTATCTATCTATCTATCTATCTAAATATCTAAATGTATATATAGAGTAAAATAATACTTTAAAGATATAAATAATATCTTTAACCAGTAGACTATCAGGTTAAAAACAAAGCTCAATATAGTGTATAGAGCAATAATATTAATTGAATGACATAATAAAATGAGAAATTAATCAGATTTTATTAAAGTTCAAAAACAATATCGCTCCTTGTTTTCTCATTTTATTATGCCATTCAATTACTATATATATATATATATAGAGAGAGAGAGAGATTTGGATTTTTTACTTAGAAGATAGATTATTCAGTGACGACCAGGATTAGACCAATAAAAAACAAGCTCAATGATACTCGATTACAGGGTACAGAGCATTTATATGTGATTTTTTGAAGGCTTACCAAAGCATTCCGTTCAGGAGCCCAATCAACACCACAAAAGACCAATTCATTCAAAGATTATTTATCATTTTCAAATGTAGGAAAAAACTCTTTAATTTGAAAATGATAAATAAATAATCTTTGAATGAATTGGTCTTTTGTGGTGATGATTGGGCTCCTGAACGGAATGCTTTGGTAAGCCTTAAAAAAATCACATATATGTATATGTATATATATATATATATATATATATTTGTAAAATTGTCAATAACTGATACATTCCTCTCTTGGCAGTGATTTGGGCTGTAATGGCTATCTTCAATGCAGGAATAGTTTGGTGATTGTTTTCATAGACATTATCCTTGAGATAGCCCCGCAGTCATTCCACCGAGTCATTTGAAATGTGGGGAGTTGTCGTCCCATCGTGTTGGACGCATTGTTCATCCCTCTCAACACTTCGTTTTCGTCTGCTCAAGACTGCTTACCAACCACGATGTAGCACTAAGTATTGATCAAAACAGAGGTGCACATTTGGAGGAGCATATCATTGAACAGCAATAAAACAAAAAAGACTGTTGGATATTCATGACTGAAACTTGGTGGACAAGTCAGGCATAGACTGAAGTTTATTTGTACGAAATATGGTTGAATTACAGAAAGGATCTGCCCCACGAAAGCCGACTCAAGAAGCTTAACCATTTCTTCCTTGAGCGCCAACGTTTACGTTGTAATCTCATTTTGGCTTACAATCTCCATCAATGGCCATTATGATCTTTCCCAGGACCGACTATTCACTCGTGCACCAGAAAGAGGTCTATGTGGTCATTAACAGAAACTGTTTCACCCCCGATTTCTATTGAACCAGAGGAGGGACACTTTCTAAATCAGGATCCCGAGACCTTGAAATGAGCTTCCAAATAAGATGTAGTAAATGTGTCAATGACGTAGCAATTTAATGGGAAATTGGACAGGTTCTTGACTACTCGATCCTCTTCTGTGTAAACTTCTGTCTAACCCCCCCCCCTCTTTATTTCAATTTCTGTTTAATAAATATCAGTATGTTTTATATAATTATAAAATAATTTGAAGGGAGAGAAAATGTAATTTTTTGTTTGAATTTACCGGCAGAAAGGAATGCATACACGTCCATGATGAACATCAGGATTTACATGTCAACATATAATCAAAATGATTATTTTATAAAATAAAAGAATATATCATGTACCTCTACTATTACTAAAGAAAAATGTGACTTGTTGGGTCACCCATTCAGCTCGGGTTGTAACAGAGAGCGGCCGACTGACGTAAATGCAGACACTTGTCGGCGCCGTTCAAAGAGGCAGCGTCTGGTATGCTGTGTGTGTGGAGCGAACCCGAAAACGCTCGTTGACGACAAAAAAGGAGGAGTGTGTGGAGAAAGCATCAGAAAGTCAAATAAGGTTTTTATTTGAAGATCCGGGCAGTGGCGTCGAGAGAGATTTATGCAAATTAAGTTGGTTTGCATGCGTCGCATTTTTTTTTTTTTAATAAGAGAAGGAAAATGAAGATTCGGTCAGAGACGTGGAGATCGTTCTGAATGTAGGATCGTAAAGCGAACGAAAGGAGAGAATAGTGCTGGATTTTTTTATGTTGGACTGAACAACGTTTTTTTGTTTTTTTTACACTGGAGAGAGATATTAACATTCATTTGGACTTGATCTTGGTGACACCTCTGTTTAACTGTTCCGATACTATTTCTTTATTACAGTTTGAATCGGGGAAAACGTGAGTTTGCAAAGCCAGTTAAATATAAAAAGTAGAAAGAGAAAATCAAAATTAGTCACTTTCTGCACCCCCCCCCTCTCTCTCTCTCTCTCTCTCTCTCTCTCTCTCTCTCTCTCTCTACAACTGAAGCATACTTGTTTTGTTTTTTGAATTATTTTTTTTGTCTTCATTTCTTTTCAGATTCTCAGACATCCCGTCACAACAGGGAAAGTGGTTGGCCAACAGATGCTTGAGATTGCCTCCACCAAGGGAACCAGTTGGCTCATCTCCATCATACCGACCAATCAGATCTACATCATGCTCCTCCTCTTTCTCTACGGCTTCATCACCCCAAGCCTGGTCTTCTTTTTCGTCCCGCTCTTCTTCTTCTACCTTTCCTTTGCCGCCATGGTGATCTCCACCCTACAGATGTTCTATGGACGCCAGAAGCTGTCCGACACCTCCACTCTAACATCGGCTCTAAAGAATTTCGACATTGGTGTTGATGTCGAATCCGTGAAATCTCAATTCTGCTGGAATTCCCTAACTCCGTACATCGTGTTTTTTTCTTCCGTCATCGCGGCGGTCATCAGTTTCTCTCTTGCCAACAAATCGTATATCCCTTGCTCGGAGGTGTGCGTCATCGCCTTGATATTCGCAGTGAGTTGTTTCATTGCTCTCAGTGACAGCCACGACCACTTGACCCTGCTGACCGTCGGCTCCAATTTGCTTGCGTCCCTGCCCATCATATTGGATGGCTTTCCTCATATTCCTGTCGTCATTCACCTCCTCAAGCTGATTTCTTCTCCGTTGTTTACATTTGATTTAGCCTTTGGACTAAAAGTAAACTTTGGATTACCGTCTGTGTCGTTCCTCTTACTGCCGTTCCTTTTTATTTTCATGGCTCGACAAAAATCATGGAATGGTGTCTATCGCATCCTCATCCCACATCTCGTCTGCTACTTCTGGTGGAACTTCATGACCATACTGTTCAGCTACACCACCTGGTGGACCATGCTGCGAGCTACGGTCGGTTATCTGATGCTTCCCTTGCTCGTGCCCCTCTCGGTCTTCACGGTTGGCCTTTCATTGGTTTATTTTGTTATAAAATTAGTTCAATCGGCCATGTTTGGCAAAATCCTCGTCACTGTCTTCTTGTTGGGCATCCCCCTGGCGCTGACACAGAGCCGGAAGATACTTGGCGATGAATTGGATACCAAGTATCGATTCTTGAAACGCATTGTTATCTTCATGTTCTGTGTTCTGGCCGTCATCCCGTTGTTTTTTATTCGCATTCCAGCAGTTCACGACGAGACGCAAAGTGAGCTACATTGGTCGAGTTACTATGACAACTGCGTGGTGAAGGATAGCGAAACAACAGAAGCCCTGACAGCCACCCGGTGTGCCCACATGAAGGGAATCAAAGTCGCATGGGCAGGAACGGTCACCAACGTCAAAATTACTAAAATCGAAAACTCTGTCGAAAAATTTATCGAAAGCCTTCCAGCGTTTCTTGCAAACCAAGTGCGGTGCTCGTACGGAGATTATTATAATTGCTCCGATCCGAGTATCCACGACACCCTCGAACTACAGCACTGTCAATTGATGGTGTCTATTGGTCGCTTGTGTCACCTCAAACGCTACGACTCCTACAGTTTCCAAGTACAAGTCCGCCTGGAAGAGGATTACTTGCCGTGCACTTTACTCGCGGATTACCGTTTCACAGACCAACTTCTTACACTCCGAGAGGGGGATGAGATCGATTTTGTGGGGCTTTTGGGAGAGAATTTGATGTTTACCGGACCAAAACTCTACCTGCGACAAGTGAGCGCCAAGAACCGAGAACTTCCTGCCATGCTGGAAATTGCAGAGATGCAGGACATTCTAAAGATAACGTTGGTCGAGGCCCTGTCGGTCACCGTACGCTTTTTCTGGTTCCCTCTTTTTGAATTCACCCCCGAGGGACATGTTTACTGAACTTAATCAAAACTCTAAAAAAAAAAAAAAAAACCCCCTGATGATATTTTCCGTTTTTTGGGAAAGAAGTCAAATATCTGTGATTTTTTTTTTTTTTAATTTCTTTTAAACTGAGTACTCTTCAAGGTCTGTTCTTTTTTTCTGTTCATATATTTATATTTTTGTTGATTTGTTTGAAATCTGTAACAAGCCAGAATTGGAGCTACACAAATTTATTATGATTTATTCGAACAACTAATCTAAACCTTTACGACTTCTATGATTGTTGATTTAACTGGGTAAAAGTGCAGAATAGTTAAGTCAGGAAATCGTAAACAAAAAAATAGAACAACAAATGACTTATACAAAATGCAGTAGAATTTAATTATGTATCGACATGTATACCTACCTTTAACATGCTGAAATTATTTTTAAGTTTTTTTTTATTTTGTTCAAAGCGGTCTTTACAACACAAGAAAATAAAAATGGACACTTATCCCTTAAGTGTTTGGGAGGTTTCATTCCTGAAATGACTAACCCTAACTCCAAGTGGCAAGCTTCCCTGGACTTAGGGTAAGTCATTTTTTATTATTTTGATATTTTTAGGAATGAAGCCCTCCAAAAAGTTAAGCGACAAGCGTCCATTTTTTTCTCTTGTGTGTCGTAAAGACAGCTTAAAAAAATTAAATTTTTGAAAAAAAACAAAAAAAAACTTTAAAAGTTTCAGCATGTTAAAAGTATACAGGTCAATAGATAATTAAATTTTCCTGCGTTTGGTATAAGTCGTTTGTTGTTTTTATTTTTGTTTACAATTTCTCGACTGTTACTATTCTGCACTTTTACCATTTAACTGAAATAATTATTCATTAAAAAATGTCTATTTTTATTTTTAACGTAAAAAGTAATCTTCAATTTATGATTTTGAATGAAATGATTATTTGTTTGAAGAATATTTGTTTATTTTTAGGCATAAAAACCTTATTGTCTTAAACTTCCTTAACTTTCTTACAGAAAACCATTCTTTGTTGTCTCTACTCTTTCTTTTGATTATTTTTTTCTTTCGATTTTTTTTTCTTGCAAAACACTTTTATATATAAAGTGAAGACGATTTTTCCCTATTTCATTAACTTAAATAGCTTTCTTAAAAGGTACACAAAAAAATCAATTTCGTCAGTCAGATATGGAAAATGTTGGTCTGTGTTGTTAAATGCAAAAATATTATTTTAATCAATTTCATTGGTTTTATTTTTTAAATCCTGATCAATATTTTATTTTTTATTAGTCATATTTATAGAAGGACAGCAGTTTTTACTCCTTCAGTCACATATACTCTCACTCTTCCCATGGACACACAAAAAGTAGATGTTATGCAATATGAAAGTCTAATGTTTTACTGTCCAGCTATATTTTATGATTGATTTGAGATATTGATTATTTGAAAATGTTTTTAACAGTTTTAAATGACACCTTTTCATGGTGCTGTAAATCTATAAGTTTTTTTTCCTGCTTTTTTTTTCAATTAATTAAAAAACAGTTATTCTATGTGGCTAATATAAGACACTATTAATTGGTTGCATACTAACAACAACGACGACAAAAAAAAGACCCCAAACAACTTGTTTGGCATTTTAAAAGTGACACGTTGTGACCAAATCTCAAAAGGCTGGCAGTGACTCCGGCAACGGCTTCATAACGGAACCACATAACAGCAGTCAGCAGATTTTATTATTCAATTCAATGGAGGTGACTCTAGTGTCAGAAAGTAGCAGACTAAGGATCAGGGATTACTCATCCTGATTGGATCCCCTGGAAGAAGTAGTCCGATGTTTAAGATGTCTAAAACTTCTTGTGAACCCAGGAAAACATTGCTGTCTGATGCATTGTTCAAATGTATGTTAATAATGTTATCACACTATGAACTATATAAATTTCTGGTGAAAAATTTGTAATTGTATGCAAATAAGCAAAAGGGAATTGTGGGAAATAATTTGCAGAATTTACCAGAATTATTTTTAAGTGCCTCGTGCATCATAAATTCACTAACCCTCGCCTCTCCCCCTTTTTCCGTAGAATATTACGAGCAATTTTGAATATTGACTGCTACAAATAACACTTTCAGGTTCTTACCGGGCGGGACTGTTTTCGGAACTGAGCTTAAATTACTGACATAAATTATAAGCACGTCTATTTCTTTAACAAATAAAATGGCGGGGTTACTTTTTTTTTTCTTTTTTGTAATAGCAGCAATGCTGCTAGGTCCACGTGTTCTGTTGCCCTGATGCGGTAAAATATCAAAATATGGAGTAAACTCCTTATCTGCGCACCCCAGGGATGGCATGACCTTGCGATGCTCAAATTGGGTCTAAACATTATTTTCTTCTTTTTTATTTTTCTCATTGAAAATTTAATTTTAATTTTTTTCTTGTGTTTTGTCATAACTTTAAAAACAGTTTCTGAACGATGATTCAGTGTAATGGATTTTTTTAATACTTTATTTATTTATTTTTTTTAAATTTTAATCTTTATTTTTTTTTAATTAAAAAAGATATATTTTTTAAACTTTTGTTAAAAAAAGAACTTAGTCTGGAATTTTGTAGTTTGTCCCACCCAGAGCGCCCCCCTTTTTTTTCTTTTTTTTTCTTTTTTTTTCTTTTTTTTTTTTTTTTTTTCAGAGATAAATACTCTACTCACATTAAACTAATCTTATCTGACCCTGGTGGGGAGATGGTAAAAAGGTACAATGTATTAAGAATTTTTAATTGAGACCCACTAAATTATGGGTGACTCCCTAAAAAATGTAATCTTTTAGGTCCCAGGGGACTCCGTCTAAAAAAAATGTATCGCATCATTGTAACGAGATAAAAAATAAAAGTGGTTGTTTTTTTTTTTAATTTTTAATTTTTTTTATTTTTATTTATTTATTTTTTTTTTTTAGATTTTTATTGTTAATATTTTTTTTCTAATTCCAGTTTTGTTTTTATGCTCCCTATTTTTTTATTTAAGACATTTTAATGTTCAAACCTTTTTGTATTTAATTTTTATTTATCATTAGTGTCCGAAGAAGATTCACTTTGAAATGATATTGCAGACTATTAAAGCTATTTCTACACACAGTTTTAGCTTTTGGTAGCCATGATGGAAATGGAGCTTTTAGATTGCACGTTGTTCATAATCTCCACAAATAACATTTTACAATTCTGCACAGCAACAATATTACGCTTGATATATTTTGTTTCGGAATTTTTGAGGGTTGATAATTTGTAGAATCGGGTGTTTTTATCACAACCTTTCGGCCGATGTAACCTCCGACCTTCTTCAGGTGTACCTTGTCGAACTCGGGAATCTGGACGAAATTTAAAATGGGGGTAGCATGCTCTCGTTCCATCCATCTGCCATGACTGGGAAGAAGCCTTTAGTAATTCGCAATTTTTCGTATCGTCCACACTGAGGATTGAACCTTCAACCTTCAGGTGACTGTCACTTAGAACTGAATTTTACTTAGTACTATATCTGCGCCACGGGTCCTTGCGGACAATTCTAGTATGAATTTTGGGAGCCTTAAACCTATTCTTGTTTTTGATCTAACTACTTATCACTATAGATCACTACTTATCTATCATTTATAATTATAGGTTCTCATATTGTATTGAATTCTATACTAGGTCTGCTTAGTAAGTCATTGTTGCCTAACATATGTGCTGCTTCTTTGAGTCGTCTTACTCTCCACCGTTCTTCTCTATCTATAATTTTTACTTCTTCCCATAAGGGTAGATGGTTTCCCTTTTCCTTCCATATGTAGTCAGCCATACAGGACTTTTCGATTTCTCCACGTATTAAGGCTTTCCGGTGTTCTTCTAGCTATATTTTATTTGTAAAAAAATAATTCATTAAATCATTTTTAAATTATAACTATTTTTAACATTTATTAAAAAAGTATATATAATCTTGACTTTAACTTTCCATAAGTGTAACTGGGAAAGGTGAAAATGTTTTCCTTCAAATAATCGGTGTGAAACAAAATATTCAACTTTTAATCTCCTTCTTTCTCTTGGAGTTGGCATGCCTGATAGAAGCATGGTCTGACAAATTAAATGTCATAAGTTATCTCCCTTGTAATAATCATTTATAAGTTATCTCGGGTTTTTAAGAAATCTTCAATGACATCATGTGGGAGATAAGAAAGAGTCTTCTCATTCATTTTAGTATACCGCTCTGACATGTAAAATTTAGCTAATAAAAGCAGTATGTGAACTTTGTAAGCTTGCTCTTAATTCCTCATTCCAGCTTTTTACTCAATATATTACAGTTACTGCTTTTTATAAAGTATATTGCAATCTTGTCATTGTGTTGTGAAGACATTTAAATAGTTTTCCAATTGTTACTAATCTTTCTTGTTTTTTGAGCATTTATCAAAACTAGTCATCTTAAATGGTATATTATTATTGAGAGAGGTTCGAGATTTTATACTTTAACCTTAAAACTTTAGTCCTAAAACTTACATTTATACAACTCACTAAACTATATATTTTTTTTACATATTATTTATGGTAAATAAATGAGTGGTTCTTCTAAAAAAAAAAAAAAAAAGATACAAATAAAAATTGATAAGATTTTATAAACAAGCAAATTTTGAAAGTGAGAATTGCTATCATAAAAAATTCAGTAAAAACTTTAAATTGTAAAACACTGGTCTCGGTCTTTTTTGCTGCAAATCATTTCAGGGATTGTTTTTGATTAATTGTAAAAAAATTGTTTGTACAATGATATGACTTGAAATTGGTGGTGTATATAATGTAAAAATAGACAGATAAGTTTAGCATCATATATCGATTAGTTAAATGGATATTCTATAATAAAAATTTTTTTTAAATTATTTCTATGGAAAAAACTGGGAAATTAACCAAAAATAATTCCAGATGAGTCTGAGGAATATAGTATACAGGCAAATCAAGTTTTAAACCATTGATTCTGAAAACGAATTGAATGGTTCCTATAGAAGAGAATTACTATTTACGGAATATCAACTGTTAATAAAATAGTAGGGTAGACTGGATTCTCAGACCTTGTTTAGACAGTTGGTCTAGAATGAGGAAGAAAAATCCAATATATCACTTGCGATCACGGCTACACCTGAAATATAGCAGTTAAGCTATGGTGAAGTTTATATGGAAAGAAAAGAAGCTCAATCAGGCTATACTTACTGGGATTACGCCATGAGCAGAAAGACGAATGGAGAACTATTGGTCAGAACATCTGTGGAGAGCCAATTGGTCAAACAGACCTTCAGATACATGAATTGAAGTTTCTTATAGCACTTATCTATCTTTTTCTGCGTCCAGTCTGCATAGTATTTCGTCTTGTCTTCAGCCTTCCTGGACACTGTAGGACAAATTTCAAATCTGTTTTTTACCCCAGACAAGTAATAAATGTTATCTTTACAAAAGCAGATAAAAAAATCTAATAAGGATGCACTGTGATTAACTTTTGCAAACAAACAAGATAAACTATGCATAAAAAATGTATGTATTTTTGTTTTTTTAATATATAGAAAATTGGTTGTCCACGTTTGTGTGTGTGTGTGTGTGTATATATATATATATATAACAATAATAAATAATTGAAAGTGGCTTATCTGAACACTTTACTGCAGTTTCACAGTAATTGCAATCGTCAGAAATGTATTCTCATCCGAAAATGCACCAAACATTGATGTGTTGTTTTTTTTTCTCTTTGAAAAACTCGATCATGCTCTGCAAAATCCAAAACAAAAACACAATTTCCCTCCCTCTCTCCCCCTTCCCACTCTCTCTCTCTCCCTTGCCCCCTTTCACTCGACCAAACGTCATTGAATATATAAAGAACTTGAAGTATAAAAACTTTTACCAAAATGACCGTATTCGGCATTAAATAACCCAAAAAGGGTTGATATGCCGTAAAACAACCAAACTATTCTCATCTCACACTTTGGACAATTAGATTTACCGTGAAACTGCAGTAACGTGTTCAGATAAACCTCTTTTAAATATTTATTACTGTTATAAAGCTCTATCTGAAAGGATGTCGAGCACTCTGTGTGTTCAATATCTGCTATCTTAAATTGAATCTATTCCAACTCTGAAAAGTTAATTTTTCATGTTATTGATATATATATATATATATATATATATATATATATATATATATATATTAGTATAAAGTTTTATTTATACAAACATTTTTGGCTACATATGTGCATACATGTTTCAGCTATGATCTTATTCAAGATCTAGCATCATCGGGCCACTAACAGAAGATTCTGAAAAGACGAATGCATTTTATGATAGCCTATATCATAAAATTCATCCGTCTTTTCAGAATCTTCTCTGATGATGCTAGACCTTGAATAAGGTCGTGGCAGAAAATATTTTGTCCAAATAGGAATATTTTTCAGATGGGTGCCATCTTTGTTATCAGCAGCAAATTTAACACATACATATATATATATAAATAATCTGCTGCTTTTTAATGTACAAGATTTTTTTTCTGTTCTAAATATCTCCTCCTGTCCCTGATATCAGCCGAGTGTGTGAGTCACTTGCAAGATGCATGATAAAACCTGCCTCGCTGTTTTTTAGCTTTCTTACCGAAGTTTACTTGCATTTAAGAGCTTTGCATGTGGCAGCTGAAGTACATAAAATTTAATGACCCAGTTTATGCGTAACATGAAAAAAATAAATAAATAAAAGGAGTTTTCTTTGTTCGCTGTATTCATACTCATATGACACAAAGATTTTCCATATATATTACTAACGAGATCTCATGTTCGTGATGAGATTTAGGACCTATCCTTTTTACTAAGGGGCATAACTCTAGCATAAAAAAATAATTTCCTTCAAAGGGAGATAATTCTGTCCCCTGTACCACCATAAGTTTTTACTCAAGAAATGTTTGATTACAATTGCATCGTCAGGCAGACACCCAACATTCGTGGTATAGGATGTTTCATACGCTGTACTTTTCCGTCATTTCCAGGCGCCTTTTGTCCTAGTCAATAACGATAGAAGAATTTTGAACTAGACTTTTCATTCACTTTGAAATCCATAGAAGTTTCCCAACTACAACAAAAGGTTTCGAAAAAGGCTAAAAATACAGCAGTCAAAACATTGGTTGTATAAAAACAACGATGAACACGATATTCTAATATAGCAACAATCCCTAAAATATATCGGCAAATAAAAATGATTTTTCAACAAATTTTTTTTTTAATTGGTTCAATTCATTTCTTGAAAGTTTTGTACATGTTTTAATTTATTTTTTAATTATTTTTATGTTCAAATTCAGTAGCAAAATTAATCTATCCTCCCGATCTCATTTAAATAAATTAAAAAAAACGTAATTTGTGAATCTACTGATTTTTACCAAGGGAGTCATTTTTACAAAGGGACATAACTCTAGCATGGAAAAGATTTTTCTTCAAAGGGAGATAACTTTGATCCCTACACCACCATCAGATTCTTCATAAAACTTTGAGATATGCTTCAATTGCATCTCTGGACACACACACAACATTTATGGCATCAGATGTCTCATACGCTGTAATATTCTCAAATCTGTACATCACAATAATCCCTTAATTTTTTTTCCTGACCTCGGTCAGTGAAGTTCTAGATTGATGTCATTTTTAGTTTTGCCTCAATCCAGAGTACCCCCTGAATTTTTCCCACATTTAAAACTGCCCTCGTGGAGAGCCAAGTAAATAGGGACAATAATCCCTAAAAAAATATTGGTAGATAAAAATGATTCTTTTTGCAAAAGAAATTTTTTTTTTAATTGGTTTAATCCATTTCTTCAATGTTTGGTGTTTTTATTTCTTTTTCAATTACTTTCGTGCTAAATTAATCTATCTTCTGATCTCATTTAAATGAATTAAAAGAACAATTTTTTTACCCCCTCCTCCCTAATTTAAGATTTCTGTTAATGACGTTTTAAAGTAAAATTGTTTACTTTATAGCCATAAACTGAAATATATTTTAAAACGGTGTAATAATAATAATTGTTAGTATAACCATTACACAAAGTCTACAAAAATGTTCAAGTTTCGATCTGATCTGCTTGCTTGCTTTTTTATTTTCTATTTTTACACATGAATTTTGGAATGTTTACAAAAAATGTAGATATGTTTTATAAATACACATATGTATATATAATTCAAGGTAATTGGGTAAAAAACAAAAACATTTTCTACAATTATGATTAAATTATTCAACTGATTTAATATTTACTCCTTTATGTTAGTTTATTATTGGTTTTATATTTACAAGTTTCATGAACAATTTTTATACTTTTTTTGGCCATCTTAACTTATTTTTTTTAATTACTAGTGGCTATCACCCGAGTTCAGGTGACAGCATGTCTCCTCAATACTCCAGCTGATTTTAATTATACTTACATCTGTATAGTCCTGATCCTTTCTCTTTTCCAAAACTGTTATATATATATATATATATATATATATATATGAGAGAGAGAGAGATGATTTAAAATAAGAGCAAGGTGTGATTCAATATACAGGGTGATTCATAAGTCACTTAGCTATTTATTTTTGAAATTCTAAAGTTAAAAAATACGGTAATACAAAACAGGAAGTTCATTCAACAAATTCATTTATGGGAGTTTAAAATTACAGCAAATTTTCAAAATTTCTACCTTCGTTCTGCATGCATAGCTCCATTCTTTTTTGCAAGGAATTTACGACTCTTTGAAGCATATTTGATTGATTAATTTTAACAAATTCGGCAGTGATTTTTGATTTGAGGTCGTCGATGTTAGTTATTGGCGTGGCAAATACTTGGTCACATAAATATCCTCACAAAAAATAGTCCAACGGCGTCAAATCAGGGCTTCGCGGAGACCAATTGATTGGCCCATCTCGACCCCACCATCAAATAGCAGTAATTAGAGAGTAAGATAACAATCATCAAAAGTTCATAGTATGTTTGTGCTTCATATGGTAATCATTTTAAATAGCTAAGTGACTTATGAATCACCCTGTACATATATATATATATATATATATATATATATAATAAATATTTGTTATTGTTTATTATCTATGTACGTATACGTTTCGTCCTTAATAAGGTGTGATTCAATATACAGTGAGAGAGGGTGAGAGTGATAGACAGAAACTTAGTAAGAGATTGGTCACTTGGTGAGTTAATTGCAAATTGCAGTTAATTAGAACAATAAAAATGAACTTTTTTTTTTCAAACTCAATCTCAAACCTAAGGAATATTTTAACATGTATTTTGTGTGATTAAAATATATATAGGGAAACAAACGTTGATTAACTCGGCTTTAGTATAATAATAGATGTTCTAAAATTGATTGACAAATAATATGAAGAAGAAAACAGGATTAAGAATTTAAAAAAAAATTCTTTTTATGATAATGTCTTTTCTCAGAAATGTTTATTACTTTACAATTGCAATGTCATAATTTGATACTGCTGCTATACGTTACAATCTTGATCTTAAAAAAAAAAATTCAGGACATATTTTCGCAGTTTTAGTTTTTCTTAAAAAAAAAAATTCATATCAGTTTCCTAGATGGGATTTATTTAAAAAAAGTAAAAATATTTTTTTTTTTAATGGACTAGAATTTTTATTTTTACTTTTTTTATTCTGTTACCACAAATGCATTGAGGGACGTTGAGTCAAAGTTTTTCAAAGTGATCAATGTTTTCATTATAATAATAATAATAATAATGATAATAATAAAAATAAAAATAAAAATAAAAACACTCCTTATAAAAGATATACATGAATGGTTCATATGGATTTATATAAATTCCTTGATTTTTTTTGTTGTGATTTTATTTATTTATTTTTATTTTTAATTTGTTAATTTTGTTCGCATGAAAATATCTTCCCGCCAAAATTTTGGATGTATCTTGCTAATCTTTGTTACTGTTAAGATTTCAAAATAAAACTAAGATCTCTTGAAAGTATAACATTTGTAACATTGAAAAAAAATTATTTTAAAAAATATTTTATATTTTTCTTATAATTTGAAAATTCATTTAATTACCTTGCCGTCAGCGAGCAACGAATACAAATCTTTTTCTTTTTTTTATCTATATATATATATATATATATATTGCATTTTGTGTTTGCAAAGGCTTTCTACCAATACATGTTAAAAAAACTAAACTCAATTTGTTTGAAAAAAGACTCACTTTGGCCCAATGAACAATATTTAAAAAATCTGTACTACATTTAGGAAAGTTTTTAAAATATTTTTCTGTGAAATAGACTTTAGTTTTAATTCATATGACATTTCAGTAAAATGGTTAACTTCTTCGTGTGTGTAAGCGCCAAGAGAAAAAAAATTGTTATTTATTAGGAAACATTACAAACAAATCATGTAAAATTAAAATATATACAAGTAAAAAAGATCATACATGTAGATTGAAGCGAGAGAAAATGAGTTAGTGTTTTTTTTAATTGTTTTAATGTTTTTTTAATTGTTTTAATGTTTGTTTTTAAATTGTTTTAATGGGTTCTTTTAATTGTTTTCTTTGGTTCTAACTAATGTTTGTTTATTCATTTTGCAATGTTCTCTCTGTGTTATTAACAACTTTTTCCTTTTGTATTTTATATATCTAATCGTACCGAAACGTCATATGAATTGAATCAAGCGTATTTCAAATAAGAGGATATTTTTCCAGCCTTTATTTAAATCATACTCTCAAATACCTCCCCACCTTTTTTCTGCATCATGTACAATACGCGCACGCATATCGCTTTCATTATAAGCCAGCCTGATTCTAAGTTTTTTGTTTTCTCTGTAATTTTATGTCAATTTTTATTTTTATTACATAAAAGATTTTTAATTTCAATTGCCTCGAACGTTTCTAAAAAATTTTTTTTTTAAATCTCATGCTTGACACGCGTGCCTTTTAAAAGTTGTAGGGCTTGCACGATCACAAAAAAGCTTTATTTTTGTTCATTTTTACCCAGAGAAGCTTTTTCTATCTATTTTCTACATCAATGCTTTTTTTTTTATTGTTATTTCTTTTTTATGGCTAATTTTGAAATTGTTATTAAAATTGACTAAAAAAAAATAAATCTTTGTTCAACCGAATTGACTTTATGCTTTTTTTTTCTTAAAATATTTTTGGATTATATACATTTTTTTAATTACATAAAAAAAAATGAATTATATGAAAAAAAAATTATTATATATTTTTTTATTATATAAAAAAATTAATTTTCATGTAATATTTAATTATATTAAAAAATTTCTTTTGATTATATAATATTTTTTAATTATATGAAAAATTTGTTATTGATTACATAATATTTAATTATATTAAAAAATTCTTTTCATTATATAATATTTTTTAATTATATGACAAATTTGTTATTGATTACATAATATTTCATTATATTAAAAAATTCTTTTGATTATATGTTTTTAAATTATATGAAAAAAAAATTCTTTTCGATTATATAATAATTTTTAATTCTACGAAAAAAAATTTTTTTCTGATTATATAATATTTACAGATTTTTTTTGTGTTATTTGTATTAATATTCGGATCTTGGTTGTTATATTCACAACATTTCGGCTGATGTAACCCTTGACCTTCTTTCAGATGCATCTTTACAAGAAACTATACGAAATTTAGAACTGAACCCTTTATTTAATCCACAGGGGTATATTATTCTCATTCCATCAGCCATGAGTATAAGTGTTAATTATTATTATATTATTATCGCTGTAGTAACAATTGAACCTTCAACCTCCAGAAGATTGTCATTTAAAACTGAATGTTAATCAACAACCGTGCCAGTAAACTCCTCACACCTGACATTATCCTCTATCTCTACAAAGCCACCATCCGCCCATGCATGGAGTATTGTTATCACATCTGGGCTGGTGCATCATCTTCTACTCTCTCCCTCCTTGAACCGGTCCAAAAAAGAGTCGCCAACTTAATAGGTCCCTCACTGTCAACCAAGCTCCAGTCCCTGTCCCATCACCGCAATGTAGCTTCCTTGTGCTTGTTTTACAAATGCTTCAATGGATTATGCTCTGATGAATTGGCTACTCTGGTGCCCCCTCGACGTAAATTCACTAGACCAACTCGACAATCGACTAAATCTCGTCCATTCACTGTGGAGGTCCTCAAATGCTGGAGAGCTTTCTACTCAAATAGCTTCTTTCCTCGTGCTGCTGGCCTCTGGAACTCCCTCCCTGCCCTCTGTTTCCCCGACAGTACTGACATGCAGAAATTTAAAATTAATGTAAACAGACATCTCGCTGCACATATCCCAGTTTAGGTTGACCCCCTCCCCCCCACAACCTTCTCCTCTTTTCTTTCTTCTCAGTAGCCCCTTACGTCTACAGTGGCGGCCTGCCTTGTTTGGGGTGAACTACTTTAAAAAAAACCAAAAAAAAACATTACACCACAGGTCCATGTATAGGATTCTGAGTTCAATATGCAGATTCCTATATTCGAAAAGGTGCACCTGCAGAAGGTCAGCAGTCGAAAGTTGAAAGGTCGGAGGTTACATCAGCTAAAACGTTGTGTAAATAAAAACAAAGATGAGAATAATAATCCAAATAATCCAAATTATGAATTCACATCCGAAACATATTACGGTTTACTGTTGGATATTACTTGGTGATCACCTTAGTGGCTCTATTTCAACCTCCACGTGTGAACCATTTCTGGTTTACTCTTTTTGATTTACGTATTCAGATCTGTTTCACCTATATGTCAATGAATTGCCGGCTGAGTTGCGGACGATGTAAAGCTGGTATCACCAAGAAGCGACTACGATCATCTTCAAGATAATCTCAACAGAATCTGGTCGTCGAGCTGGCATTAACCTCTGAACTCTGCAAAATGCAGTCATATTCCTATCAGCTCTCTGCCTAGTGCCCCCCCCCCCACCTCGATCATCGGTTTTCCAACTCAACCACTCGACATCGTCGCTAATGCAAAAGACCTTGGTACAACTTGTGGACAACTCCTTCAAACGAACACATCACTGTATCGAGATGGCACACAAAGTCAGGCGGTTAGGGTCTCTACCCGATCCGGAGATCCTTTCTTAAGCCTCAAAGCAGACGTTTTCCATCCCCTATACATAATACTGGGACGGCTCATTCTTGAGTACATCATCCAAGCAACAAATCCCTATCTTCAAAAAGATATCGTACACCTGAAGCGTGTTCAACAGTTGGCAACAAGGATGATGACCGGATTCTCCATGCTGTTCTTTTAGTGTCCACTGAAAAACAAATTTCAAATTTACGTTTTTCAGTGGACATACCGTCAACATATCGAAAAGGTGACAGCAAAGGTGACATCACGTGCTGCACTGATTCGTCGTCTGGCCGGTACTACATGGGGAGCTGCAACCAAGACCCTGCGGATATCCACCCAAGCACTGGTTTTCTCAGCGACCGAGTACTGCGCCCCGGTTTGGTGCCGAAGTACCCACACCAAGAAAGTGGACGCAGCTCTAAACACCGCCATGCGCACAGTCTCTGGGACACTCCGCGCCACGCTGGCGAACCAACTACCGATACTCTCCGGTATTGCCCCACCCGCTATCCGACGAGAAGCGACTGTCCTGGCACTGTCACGCAAGGCCAAGATCGACAAGAGACATCTGCTCCATAACATCATGAGCAAACCTCCTCCACCAGTACACCTCAAATCACGCTACGCACTCTCCCAGCACGTTCATCAGCTTCTGGAAACCGTCCCAGACACTACCTCAAAGCATATGTGGACCAAGAACCGCTGGAGGGAAGATTGGCAGCAAGCTGACCAACACCGACTGCACATGTTCATCACCGACCCAGACGTCATACCAGGGGCTGAGCTGCCACGAAGGCAATGGACAAATCTGAACCGCCTGAGAACTGGCGTGGGCCGTTTTTCTGCCACAATGAGAGACTGGGGTCTGAGAGAGGGTGCTGCCTGTGAATGTGGCCACCCAGAACAGACAGTTACACACGTCATAGAGGAATGCCCGCTGTTCAAACCACCCAATGGCGAGCAGGGCATAGCGGACCTTGATGACGAGACGAGAACCTAGCTTGCCAAGACCGAGCTGCAGCTTTGAGGGAGCTGGCACAAGAAAGAAGAAGAAAGAAGAAGTGGACACTAAAAGTGGTATTTTTTAAAGTATATAGGGCTGCAAGGATTACTTACATTTAAACATCACACAAATAAAATTGTTGTTGTATGATTCATTTTGATGTTAAAACTTTTTCATTACCTTTTTTTGTTGTTGAACTCAACCCAAGGCTTTTGTAATATTCAACCAACTTTAGCAAACTCATTCACTGGTGAAAGCAAAATACAAAACTGCCTTCGAAATCTAGTGGGGGGATGTCCTCTTCTCTTCCCTACTGCCTCTTTCTCACAGAAGACAAATTGCTAGTCTTCCTCTACTCTATCGTTATTTTCATAGTAGGTGCTCCACTGAGCTCCAATCTATGGTTCCTCCTGTAAAACATTTACAACAAGAACTTGTCTAGCTACAACCACTGTAAATAATTTTCTTTTATTCTTCTGCTTACCTAAAACTAAACGTAATTTTCACGAACAAAGTTTTTTCTAAGAACTACCCGTCTGTGGAACACAATACCATGGGGCTGCTTCTCAGCTGACTACAGCACGGTCGTTTTCAAGTCCAATGTTAACAAATTTTTGTTGAGCCGTTCTCTTGAATAATCTCATTTCTGGACAGTCTCAACCATTGTTAACCCTGATCCTCGAGTGGCTTTTGGGCCTTGATAAGCGGTCACTCGTTAGTATATAAAAAAAAGAAAATGATGTTACTACAATAAATAAACGGAACTATTTTCATTTTTGTCTTTTCCATTAGAAAATATGATCCAACATCTTTAATCCAGACTTTTAGGAAGGAAAGGAGGGGGGGGGGGAGTAGATTACTAATAAATATTGATATGGCTTATGGAATCGGCAAGTCGAGTTTAAATCCTATCAGATCTAATATATTCACTTCGGCACTAATAATGCGTGGTGAGGAAGTGGGAGGTATGAAACCTTATTTCTTACCAGCCCACTACTACGGGTATGCATTATCTACGACAGGCATTGTTTCCGCATCGCAGAGTTACTATCTTCTGACTGATATCTTGAATCTGCTTCACTTCGCCCGGTGCATAAGAACGATTACGCGTGAGGCTTCTGTTTATATACAAAGAAAGAACAAGGGAAATAATTACAGATTACAAATGATTACAGTGCAAGGGAAATCACTGTTGTCATTTCCAAAATATACGATTAAACATTACACTGCCCATCCACCCTCTCACACTGATTTTCAGATGAATGCCAGCATGCAACTAGCTACAGAAGATTCTTCTTGAAGTCTTTGTTTTTCGCGTTCTCTGCATCTACAGGCATGTGTACCGTCGTGATGGTGGTCCAGTCTATTGACCAATATTGTCTAAGTGAAAGTCTAATCCGAACTGAACTTTTTCTTTTGCTTGAGAACTTGTACTTGATTACTGTGAAGGTTTTATTTTGCTATCTTTGCGATATGATCTGTGCTGGGGGGGGGGGGGATGTAAATTAAGTTCGATCTTGCTTGTACGGACTGTTAGCTTCTTCCCATCTTAACTTTTCGTTCACTCTCACGTGTTACATGGGGTCGAATTTACAACAGCTTTTGTGCAAGAGTTTCCCGATTTGCCAAAAGGAATAGATATGTTTCTTATTAATACTAACTTACAAAACAACCAGACAATAAATAAATATTTGCACCAAACATTGATGTTATTGTTATTTTCCTTTCCCTTTGCAAAACTCAATCATGTTCTGCAAAGCTAAAAACAAAAAACATTTTTCCTCTACAAAACAACCAAACCAAACATGATGGATAAATATTTGAAGATATAAAGAACTTGAAGCATAAAACTTTTACCAAAAATCACCGGATTCGGCATCAAATAACCGTAAAACAAAACAACCAAATCAAACCATAGCGCCATGTTACATCCGAGTGAATCCTGGGTTCCCGCTAGTTTGTTTTTTCTGAAGATGCAGAGGAATGACATGGCTATGGTTCGGTGAATTTGTGGCGGGCGCTTTGTTGACAGAGTTAGTTCTGACTCTTTGCTATTGAGGCTGAAGGTGCTCAAACTGGAGTCAGCTCTACGGTGATATGAATATATTGACTGAAACTCAGGTTGGATAAACAGATGTACACGCATTGAGAGTAAGCAGGGAAAGGTCAGGCTGGAAAGATTTGGAATGCCTCAATCAAAGATGACCTCAAACAATGGCACGTCAAAATCAACATAAATGATCGAGCTTCATGATGTGGAAGAAACATGATAAACGAAGAAGTTTGGTCTGCATTATGATTCCATTGACCCGATGCACTGTTCTTCCACTGCTGAGTTTTCTTCAAAATTTGTTGATGTTGTCCAATGTAGAATCAAATGTTTTCTAAAAATGCAAATATATCTTTTTATTTTTTTGTGAGACTAATATTGAACAAAATATCAACAAAACCTTTATTAATGAGATTCAAAATGTAATAACTTTCTTTTTTTTATAATTTACACAATTTTTACTTTACAAAAGAAAGAAATGATTTCGAATAATATTTGAGAAGCACCAATACTTTGTTGATGATCTTCAAAAAAGTTATAATTCCATTTTGTTTCTAACACTGTTCGACTAATGTTTGGTAATGTGACCAGAATCCGGTATAAACTTCTTAGCTTTTGTGTATGAACTGCCATATCCGGAACGCTTGATGATTCGGATAAACTCCACATTTCCAGTGAGTGCGTTCACAGCAAATGGAAACGCTTTGATACATGCCGCCCCATAGACAATTTGTTTAATTGCTATGTTCATAATCTTTCACCGAATGTTTTTGATTGGTTTGAAGTATTTTAAGGTCTAAGTATCTTACGTATGTAAAATATTGGCCGAGTATAATTTTGTTAATTGAGAATAACAGATAATAGGGTCCAGTCGGGGTCAGCTGATTGTACTCGGATGTCAACTCGACCTCCTGTGTGCCAGAAGTGGACGTAACATCACATGGCTAAAAGAGAGGGTGTGAAAAAGGAGTAGACAATCGGTTGGAAATCTCAGAGCAAACCGCACGGATAGAGAATGACAAGATCGACAAACTAAGAGGCTAAGGGGACCCAAATATCCATAGCTAGGAATGCCCCTCTCCGCCGTTGGCAGAAGAGAAGGCAATGCCAATATCTCAGTAAAGGGTCCTTTCTTCAAATTCGATGATTTCTTCATTTTTTTCGTGCTGTTGTAAAACATTAATTTCATGTGCTTCGGTCATGGAAGGATTGGTCGACACATGGTAGTATTCAATTGTGCTGTTATTATTCGTGATTGCATTGATAACAACCCATGTGTCTTATTTGGTTGTGATTGTGAGGCATTAGACCTCTCCTTAGAGGGGAGGTAATGTAACAGTATGTATAAAAGGGTTCAAAAGTGTCACAATAGAATGAACCTACCCTAGGAGAAGAAAAGCTAAAAAAAAAAAAAAGGCCGCTTATGAAAAGATAAATTATGAGCTACAAATAGATGGTAGCAGTGGAAAGATGGTAGAAACATATACACATACCTAACTTTATATAAATAGAGATTGTAATATATATATATATATATATATATATATATGTATATTAGTTCAAAATGCGCATTGATATCGAATATCCACGTATGCTCCTTAAACTCAATGAATGAAAATTTAACAGGAATTATTTCATAATTTAAATCTTTTAAATCTATTTGCTGCGCAGTCACCCTGACATTTACTGCAGTAATGCAATACAAAACAATATTACAAGCACTTAAGTTCACACGATTTTCAGGAGATTTGAAACACCCATCATTTGATAAAGAGGTCTTTCCTTGAAATGTTTTATGGAACACAGTTACACACATTAGATCACTGTTTATAGGTTGTGACTAAATAAAGTAAGATTTACTAAAATAAAAAATATCACTTCGGTTTTGTCCTCCTTCTCCAACATATTTCCATTTCTTGCATTGTGATAGCTTTTTATGACTCCTCTATATACATATTACACACAATGTTTCAAGCAAACTACACCACCTTAAATATATGTACTGGTTGATTGCATTTCAATGAGCAAAAATTAAAAAAATAAATTAGCCCACAATCATAATTTTTTATTTATATTTTTATTTCTTTATTTCGGCGAATGCCTATATTTTTTTCTTTCTGTCTTATGCCCGTTTCACAACCCGGTAAGAAAAATGTAGTTTCAACCGGCTGCTCTTCAGAGACAAATCAATCAACAATAGAAAAAAACAAACATATTATTCCAATACAAAACGAGAAGAAAGGTGGCCAAAAAAGGTGAGAAGTAAAAAAACACAAAAAAACTCACTTTAAAGATGACAATCATAGAAAAAACCACCCCCTCCAAAAAACATCTGACACAGCATAAGCCAATTTTCATGCAGCTATCTTGGAACCAAGCCACACACACACACCCACACACACACACACATGTATATATATATGTCTGTGTGTGTGTAGTGTATATAAGGCTACAAAGATTGTTTACATTTATTTTTATCCTGATGCTTTTCTAGAATGGCGAGATATTACGTTTATATGTCAATAAATTTTATTCCTTTACTTGCATTATTTTTCAAATCATGTCACACTGACAGGAAATACTATTAAATTACCTTTAAAAAGTCACTGTTTATTTTTAAGCTTCTTAATCGATGGTAAAATTGTAACTAATCCAAGCTTATTTATTGTTGTAAAGGTCATTAAAAATGATAAATAAACTTTTCTATTCATTTTCGTGAAGGTCATGTTGTCATATGCAATAGATACTATTATTTAAATACTAGATAGCATACCCGTTCTAGCAAGGGTTAATAATACTCTTGGGCCCCTTTAAGGTCATCTTGTCGGATGCAATATATACAATTATTTAAATACTAGCAAGAATACCCATTCTAGCAAGGTTCCATATAATACTCTTGGGCCCTTTAAGATCATGTTGTCATATACAATAGATACTATTATTTAAATACTAGCTAGCATATCTCTTGTAGCAGGGGTTCATAATACTCTTGGGCCCTTTAAGATCATGTTGTCAGATGCAATAGATACTATTATTTAAATACTAGCTAGCATACCTCTTCAAGCACGGGGGCATAATATTCTTGGGGTCTTTAAGGTCATGTTGTCATATGCAATAGATACTATTATTTAACTTCTAGCAAGCATACCCTTTCTAGCTAGGTTCCATATAATACTCTTGGGCCCTTTATAGATCATGTTGTCATATGCAATAGATACTATTATTTAACTACTAGCTAGCATATCCCTTCTAGCAGAGGTTCATAATATTCTTGGGGCCTTTAAGGTCATGTTGTCATATGCAATAGATACTATTATTTAAATACTAGCAAGCATACCCCTTCTAGCTAGGTTCCATATAATACTCTTAGGCCCTTTATAGATCATGTTGTCATATGCAATAGATACTATTATTTAACTACTAGCTAGCATACCTCTTCTAGCAAGGGTTCATAATATTCTTGGGCCCTTTAAGGTCATGTTGTCAGATGCAATAGATACTATTATTTAAATACTAGCTAGCATATCCCTTGTAGCATGTGTTCATAATACTCTTGGGCCATTCAAGGCCATGTTGTCATATGCAATAGATACTATTATTCAAATACTAGCTAGCATATCCCTAGTAGCATGTGTTCATAATACTCTTGGGCCATTTAAGGTCATGTTGTCATATGCAATAGATACTATTATTTAAATACTAGCTAGCATATCCCTTGTAGCATGTGTTCATAATACTCTTGGGCCATTTAAGGTCATGTTGTCATATGCAATAGATACTATTATTTAAATACTAGCTAGCATATCCCTTGTAGCATGTGTTCATAATACTCTTGGGCCATTTAAGGTCATGTTGTCATATGCAATAGATACTATTATTTAAATACTAGCTAGCATATCCCTTGTAGCATGTGTTCATAATACTCTTGGGCCATTCAAGGCCATGTTGTCATATGCAATAGATACTATTATTCAAATACTAGCTAGCATATCCCTAGTAGCATGTGTTCATAATACTCTTGGGCCATTTAAGGTCATGTTGTCATATGCAATAGATACTATTATTCAAATACTAGCTAGCATATCCCTTGTAGCATGTGTTCATAATACTCTTGGGCCATTTAAGGTCATGTTGTCATATGCAATAGATACTATTATTTAAATACTAGCTAGCATATCCCTTGTAGCATGTGTTCATAATACTCTTGGGCCATTTAAGGTCATGTTGTCATATGCAATAGATCGTATTATTTAAATACTAGCTAGCATCTCCCTTTTAGCAGGGGTTCATAATACTCTTGGGCCTTTTAAGGTCATGTTGTCATATGCAATAGATACTATTATTTAAATACTAGCTAGCATATCCCTTCTAGCAGGGGTTCATAATACTCTTGGGCCCTTTAAGGTCATGTTGTCATATGCAATAGATACTATTATTTAAATACTAGCTAGCATATCTCTTGTAGCAGGGGTTCATAATAATCTTGGGCCCTTTAAGGTCATGTTGTCATATGCAATAGATACTATTATTTAAATACTAGCTAGCATATCCCTTTTAGCAGGGGTTCATAATAATCTTGGGCCCTTTAAGGTCATGTTGTCATATGCAATAGATACTATTATTTAAATACTAGCTAGCATATCCCTTTTAGCAGGGGTTCATAATAATCTTGGGCCCTTTAAGGTCATGTTGTCATATGCAATAGATACTATTATTTAAATACTAGCTAGCATATCCCTTTTAGCAGGGGTTCATAATAATCTTGGGCCCTTTAAGGTCATGTTGTCATATGCAATAGATACTATTATTTAAATACTAGCTAGCATATCCCTTTTAGCAGGGGTTCATAATACTCTTGGGCCCTTTAAGGTCATGTTGTCATATGCAATAGATACTATTATTTAAATACTAGCTAGCATATCCCTTTTAGCAGGGGTTCATAATAATCTTGGGCCCTTTAAGGTCATGTTGTCATATGCAATAGATACTATTATTTAAATACTAGCTAGCATATCCCTTTTAGCAGGGGTTCATAATACTCTTGGGCCCTTTAAGGTCATGTTGTCATATGCAATAGATACTATTATTTAAATACTAGCTAGCATATCCCTTTTAGCAGGGGTTCATAATACTCTTGGGCCCTTTAAGGTCATGTTGTCATATGCAATAGATACTATTATTTAAATACTAGCTAGCATATCTCTTGTAGCAGGGGTTCATAATAATCTTGGGCCCTTTAAGGTCATGTTGCTTATGCAATAGATACTATTATTTAAATACTAGCTAGCATATCCCTTTTAGCAGGGGTTCATAATACTCTTGGGCCCTTTAAGGTCATGTTGTCATATGCAATAGATACTATTATTTAAATGCTAGCTAGCATATCCCTTTTAGCAGGGGTTCATAATACTCTTGGGCCCTTTAAGGTCATGTTGTCATATGCAATAGATACTATTATTTAAATACTAGCTAGCATATCACTTCAAGCAAGGGTTGATAATACTCTTGGGCCCTTTAAGGTGATGTTGTCATATGCAATAGATACTATTATTTAAATACTAGCTAGCATATCCCTTTTAGCAGGGGTTCATAATACTCTTGGGGCCTTTAAGGTCATATTGTCATATACAATAGATACTATTATTTAAATACTATCTAGCATATCCCTTCTAGCAGGGGTTCTTAATACTCTTGGGGCCTTTAAGGTCATGTTGTCATATGCAATAGATACTATTATTTAAATGCAAGCTAGCATATCCCTTCTAGCAGGGGTTCATAATACTCTTGGGCCCTTTAAGGTCATGTTGTCATATGCAATAGATACTATTATTTAAATACTAGCTAGCATATCCCTTCTAGCAGGGGTTCATAATACTCTTGGGCCCTTTAAGGTCATGTTGTCATAGGCAATAGATACTATTATTTAAATACTAGCTAGCATACGCCTTCTAGCAGGGGTTCATAATACTCTTGGGCCCTTTAAGGTCATGTTGTCATATGCAATAGATACTATTATTTAAATACTAGCTGGCATATCCCTTCTAGCAGGGGTTCATAATACTCTTGGGCCCTTTAAGGTCATGTTGTCATAGGCAATAGATACTATTATTTAAATACTAGCTAGCATATCCCTTCTAGCAGGGGTTCATAATAATCTTGGGCACTTTAAGGTCATGTTGCCATATGCAATAGATACTATTATTTAAATACTAGCTAGCATATCCCTTCTAGCAGGGGTTAATAATAATCTTGGGCCCTTTAAGGTCATGTTGTCATATGCAATAGATACTATTATTTAAATACTAGCTAGCGTATCTTTTCTAGCAGGGGTTCATAATACTCTTGGGCCCTTTAAGGTTATGTTGTCATATGCAATAGATACTATTATTTAAATACTAGCTAGCATATCCCTTCTAGCAGGGGTTCATAATACTCTTGGGCCCATTTAAGGTCATGTTGTCATATGCAATAGATACTATTATTTAAATACTAGCTAGCATATCCCTTTTAGCAGGGGTTCATAATACTCTTGGGGCTTTTAAGGTCATGTTGTCATATGCAATAGATACTATTATTTAAATACTAGCTAGCATATCCCTTTTTGAAGGGGTTCATAATACTCTTGGGGCCTTTAAGGTCATCTTGTCAGATGCAATAGATACTATTATTTAAATGCTAGCTAGCATATCCCTTTTTGAAGGGGTTCATAATACTCTTGGGGCCTTTAAGGTCATCTTGTCAGATGCAATAGATACTATTATTTAAATACTAGCTAGCATATACCTTTAAGCAGGAGTTCATAATACTCTTGGGCCCTTTAAGGTCATGTTGTCATATGCAATAGATACTATTATTTAAATACTAGCTAGCATATCCCTTTTTGAAGGGGTTCATAATACTCTTGGGGCCTTTAAGGTCATGTTGTCATATGAAATAGATACTATTATTTAAATACTAGCTAGCATACCTCTTCAAGCAGGGGTTCATAATACTCTTGGACCCTTTAAGGTAATGTTGTCACATGCAATAGATAGTATTATTTAAATACTAGCTAGCATACCCTTTCTAGCAGGGGTTTATAATATTCTTGGGGCCTTTAAGGTCATGTTGTCATATGCAATAGATACTATTATTTAAATACTAGCTAGCATACACCTTCTAGCAGGGGTTCATAAAACTCTTGGGCCCATTTAAGGTCATGTTGTCAGATGTAATAGATTATTTAATATACTAGCTGGAACACACCTTCTAGGAAGGGTTCACGCTTTGGCCATTTAAGAAACCTTTCTTGAAGTGTCACCACGTAGAGAGCGAATTATCCCTGCCAAGAAGTCAGATGATTTGTCAAGTAATGTTTCTGGGATCACCCTTAGGTGTCACGTAAACTTTTCCATTCAAATAACTATTTTTGTTAGGGCCCATTAATAAACCAAAATATTTCAAAGCAATCAAAAAAATACTTTCTAGGGTGAAAACTGCATTGAAATAGAACTTATATGATTGAAATTATGTTTTAAGACATTTTTTATTTTGTGGAGTCAAACTTTCATTAGAGAGTTCTGCTTAATTGGTGTCTAATGACTACAGATAAAATTTAATGCAAATCTAAAATATTTAATTTTTAAATATAAGGTTTTGCTCATATTATGCCTCCTAAAACCCTTTAAAATACCCCCAAGAAACTGAAATTGTGGGAATATTTATTAATTGATGTCTTGTTAAAATTTCACAAAAATCGGAGTTATTCTAATTTTTATAAATGGCTTCCACTCCTTCTTTACTGCATTTGCATACAACTAAATTAAACTAAACATATCCCATATTACGACCTATTACACCTAGCAATTGTTTTCTAAAATCATAATGATCGGTTAATAATTTAGGTATGAACTCAGTACATACAGATATAAAAACATATACATATACCTGAGTTTATACAGAAAGATATACATGCACAATCGATATGTGTTAAATATGCCAGAACATTTAGCCATAATTGAGACTACTTCTTTCGCTATCATAAAAATAAACACATTTAATTGTATAAAGTAACTGTTTTTCAATTGTTTCAGAATTTACTTGCCTATAAATAACATTATCTCATATTTTAGCAATAGTTAGGGTTTCGTAATCAGTTTATATGAATTTCAAAATAAAAACTTGAATGCTCGTACTACCAGATCAGGCTGTCTGAAGATACCGGCTTTCTCACCAAAAATGCACTAAACATTAATGTTATTGTTTTTATTCCTTTCCCTTTGCAAAACTCAATCATGTTCTGCAAAGTCAAAAAAAAAACCCCAACAATTTTCCTCTACAAACCAAACACCATGAATAAATATTTGAAGGTATATAGAACTTGAAGCATAAAAACTTTTACCAAAATGACCGGCATTAAATAATCTGAAAAGGGTTGATATGCCGTAAAACAAAACAAAATAAAAAAACTAAAAACTTGAATGTAAACAATATTTGACATAAAAGAAATAGCTTCTAAACAAAAATTATGCCAATTCGAGAGAGAGAGAGAGATGGAGAGATGGAGAGAGAGAGAGATGGAGAGAGAAAGAGAGAGAGAGAGAGAGAGATGGAGAGAGACAGAGATGGAGAGAGAAAGAGAGAGAGATATGGAGAGAGAGAGAAAGACAGAGAGAGATGGAGAGAGAAAGAGAGAAGGAGAGAGAGGGAAATAGAGAGAGAGAGATGGAGAAAGAGAGAGAGAAAGAGAGAGAGAGAAAGAGAAAGAAAGAGATAGAAAGAGAGAGGGTGGATTCTTATCGGATTCTCCTGACTTGTTCTTTCTGTCAATCTCTGTCAGACATTATTGTTGGCAGGTCCTCTAGATGCCATCCAGTGTCTTCTACAAATTGGTCGATGTAAATGTGATGATGACATCTTCCAACCGATCTTTTGCCTCGTAATGGATTCCCTCGGAGGATGGCGACACTCACAAGTTACTTTTCCAGGAGTAACCAGCAAGCCGAAGCCCCCCCCCCTCTGTCTCCCCCTCTCTTTATCTCTTTTTGTGAGAATCGGATAGGAGGATGTTTTCTATATTGGCGTTTCGTGGTTGGGTCTATAGCCGGGTGCTATTAATTATGGCCGGTGCTAAATCTTATACCTGAACTAAGATTTTGTCAATTGCAAAGGAAAGATAGATTAGAAGAAGAATGTGTCACCAGCAAGTGCTAACTAAACATGAATGGAGTTTTGTGAATGAAAAATTAACTAAAACATGATTAATCAACAAAACATCTATAAAACGACAATTTTACATGAATATAAAAGTTAGTTTTAGTGAAGAAATGTTCTTTAGTAAAGTTTATACAACTCGTGTTCTTTGTTAGGAATGTTCATTATTTTAATCAGACACAAGGGGCTAAAGATGTGCATGTCTATATTAGTGCATGTAAGTGGTAATGTGTGTGTGGCTCAGGGTTACCTTGTTCTGCTACTGTGTGTGTAGATTATGGTGATTTGCTTCTGTTCGTCTGACTTCTTATTAGTGTGTAAGTAGATGCATGCGTGGCAAGGAAATCTTGTACGTAAGTTTTGAAGTGTCTTGTTCTATTTGTCGCCCCGGCCAACATGACAAGGGGTAGAGTGGAAGGCGTCTTCTTGTGTGTTCCTTCGTGCTCCATCTTTTGGGTCTGCCTGTCGAACTCTGCTTATTTTCTTGTTCTTTTATAGGGGTCACAAAGTTTGCGTTGTTTTATTACTTTGGCTTAGAAACGATATTAATTGGTTGGACTATACTGAGCTAACACGTTTCTGTTACGAACTCCCTTGCTTTTAGTGAGTGAAAAGGAAAACGTATCCACACGAAGCAGGAAAAGAAAGGAGGTAGCAATTCGAGCCATTTGCTTTTTAACGTTCGGAGCACGTCTCGTCCACCACAGGTCTTTCCCACCCAACTGATGTCCAATGCAATATGTAACATCCTTGTATATGTTCCGTCGAGTGATGCTTTTTATTGTTTCATTAGTTTCCGAACAAAAAATTTTTTTTTAAATAATAGTAAAGATGTTAAATTTTCACTTTAAAGGAATTAACGCAACAACTACGTTTGTTTTGTAAGCGTCATCGCCTTTGAAAGGAAAGTAAAACAAAAAAAATTTTTTTTTGAAACATCAGTAAAAGATGCTAAATTTTCACTTTCAAAAAGCTATTACAACAAGCACATCATTTGTTTCGCAAACGCCCCCGTTTTCAAATTCTGCTGACGCGTTCATTTTTTTGTAGATATTTTGTGGTTTTGGGTCTGTATTTTTTGCTCGTGTGTTGCTGTTGTTATCGCTATAACAGACTTGGTAGGCAATCATGTAGAGATGATGTCTTGATAAAAGCACTGGTCCCCATCACCTCAATGGGTTGGCATCAGGAAAAAAAATTCTTTGCCTCAACTAAGGAAATAACTTTCAGGTTATGTAGTCTAAATGGAAGTTTGGATGGAAGGTCTGGTGAGATTGTTGACTTTCTCGAGAGAAGATATGTAAACCTGTGTTGTGCTCAAGAAACTCGTTGGAGAGGTAAACTTGCTAGAAAGATTGTGGGAAAGAATGCAAGTTATAAGCTGTATTGGATTGGAAATGAAAAGGGAACAGGTGGTGTTGCTACTTTTATTGCAGAGTGATTGAAGTTAATCATGTAAGTGACGAATCATACTGATGAAGTTGAAAATGGTTGGTGCGAAAATGTTCACAGCTATATCTGTTTATGAGATGGCTTTCCTTTTTCCTAAAAAGAGTGTTTGCAACCAACATGTCCATGGCAAGACCACATTCCGAAATTCTTTCTCCTTCAGCATTCCTATCACCATATCCATTTACTCCATGGACACCCTCAAAATCACCAGGCGTCTTTCCAACATAGCCATTTAAATCTTCTGCCACAACAGCAAGTATTTCTTTCTCGTCAACATTACCAGTTACTGAGTTTCGATGGAGCTGAGAAAAACAAGAAGTTGCAGAAGCAGTATTTGGTCAAGTTATAAGAATTGAGAAGGAAATGGTACGGAAAGCAGTGAGTAAGATGAAGAAGGGTAAGGCTGGAGGACTCTCGGATGTTGTTGCTGAAATGTTGAAGGCTGAAGGTGAAACAGGCATTGAGATGATCACAGACTTGACCAATCAGATCATAATAAAAGAGGTCATTCCGAAAGACTGGGAACTTAGCACAATTGTCAACTGTTACAAAAGTAATGGGGAAGCTCTAGATAGAGGTAATTACAGAGGTTTATAGTTGATGGATCAAGTTGATGGATCAGGTTGATGGATCAAGTTGATGGATCAAGTTGATGGATCAAGTTGATGGATCAGGTCCTGAAAGTGATTGAGAGAATAATTGAGCAGCAAATAAGAAGTCAGAGAAGCATAGATGAAATGCAGTTTGGTTTTATGCCTGGACAAAGTACCACTGGTGCTATATTTATCCTGATACAAATGCAAGAGAAGTTCCTTGGTAAGAAGAAGAACCTGTATTTTGCTTTTGTGGATCTGGGAAAGCTTGTGGGGCATTGTGTAAACTAGGGGAAAATGAGTGGTTAGTGACAGTGGTTTCAATAATGTACAGAAATGCACAACTAGTGAAGCTTTAATGTTAAAGTAGGAGTACATTAGGGTTCTCTTCTAAGTCCATTGCTTTTCATTTGTGTCTTAGAAGCATTGTCCAGGGAGTTCTGTATGGGCTGTTCGGTAAGATATGCTGTATGCTGATGATTTAGTACTTGCCTGTGAAACAATGGAAGGTTTACTTGTTAAGTTAAAAAAAAATTGTAGTTTGAGAATTTATTTTTTAAAGAATGGCCACTGTTTCATTTTTATTGAAAACGCTCAGTAATAATAAATGTTTGTAAGATTCGTTTTTTAACGAGTTTGGGTTTTGTTTCAACCGCGCCTAAATTGTTCAGAGCAGACGACATCTTTCATTGAATCTGTTATTGACTCAGGATCGTCCTCTGATTGGTCAATTTGAGTGACGTGTCAGTTTCTAATTGTAAACAATAATTTGATAGCATTTTTCTTGCTACAATATTTTGAAGATATTTTCTTCAGATAAATTCGAGATGTTGACTTGTTGACATCTAATTTGTCTTTTTTTTTATTGTAATTTTTTTAAAATTTTACAGTAGGAATACTATGGAACGTAAAGGTTTGAGAGTGAATGTAGCCAAGGGCTCCACAGGGTATTGGGTGACATGGTAGTGGAAGGAGGAAGTTAATAAGTGTATCAAAGAAAAGCGGAAATGATGGAGCCAGTCGATAAAAGTGTTGATCAGTGATTGTAGTGTTGTAAATCTTCCAGAAAGAAGACAGTTCCCATGCTCAGTTTGTGGTAAGGGAGTCGGGTGCAGCTCAATTTTCTGTGGTACATGCAGGCATTGGGTACACAAGAAGTGCAGTGGAAGTACTAGTAGGTTGAGAGGACAACCAGTTTGTTTTGTTTTGGATTAGTAGATGTAGAACAGTTGAGGTAGCAGGTTCAGATCACAGGGGAAGGCCAAGGAAAACGTGGGAGGAAGTGATGTGGGTGGACTTGAGGGAAAGAGGGATAAATAAAGACCTGGCCAGAGATAGTTAGTTTGGATGCCAATCTCCAAAAGCCGTCCAACACATGCCCGCCTGTAAAACGGACGTTTAACCGAATATGATGATCTGATTTAATTTGAAAGTTCATAAACTTCTGAGATATCTGCTAAAAAATCTTATTACATAACTAAAAATAAGTCTCTTTACTTCTGTTTTATTCTTATGGTTAATTTAAAAGTAAAGCGACCTATTATTTTGCTATCTAATTTACATACGTGTTTACGGTGTGTATGAACGTATGAATGTAAATTAGCAGAAAAGAGAGAGTCACTATTTCTAAAAAAAAAAATGCTCACAGAGAGATGACCTATTGATCATATAAAAGTATCATTTTTAGTTATGCAAGAAGACTGTTGTGGTTTGTGTGTTTTCAAATAAAATCAAAGTAGAATAAATAGTCACAGTGCTCATGACCCAACGGGTCACGGGTACGCCTCCTAAAGTATAAACTCTCCGGCAAGATTTTAAAATCTGTTGCAGCTGTGACCAACTGTGTACTTAAATCCATATTTATTATAGCTGCTTGCTTTTCTGTCGATTGTCAAAATCGAACTTTTTTGTTTATGTGTGAATAATTCTAAGAAACCGGATCTTCTGATTAAGGACACTTTTTTTCTTTTTTTTCTAGAACAACGATTGTAACCTTCAATTTATACAGCTAGTTACATTTATACAGCTAGTTACATTTATACAGCTAGGTAAATTTATCCGGAAAGTCAGTGAAAACGCCATTCGACATTTGACGCCCATCATAACCAAATGGAGCTAATCAACTTTTATGTATTTCAACTGAAACTTGTTCCCTAAATGGTACACAATAGTTTAGTGATAAAGAGAAAAGAAAAGAAAATCAGTGATCCTCCTCCTCCTTCGCCTCCTCCTCCTCCGCCTCCTCCTCCATCATCATCATCATCATCATCATCATCATCATCATCATCATCATCATCATCATCATCAATTGAACATCCATTTTACATGCTGGCATGTTCTGGACTGCTTTTAGAAATTGACTTCCAAACTGACCTAACTCTGGCCATCACTTTATTTCTCCCTCTTTCTCTCAAATCCATCCTCAGCACTTCCTGCCATGTTTTCCTTGGCCTTCCCCTGCCAACTGACCCTGCTACCTCAACCGTTCTACATCTACTAACCCAAGAACTCTCATCCATTCTTTCATCATCATATTCAGTTTGACGTCCATTTTACAGGCCAACATGTGTTGGACGTCTTTTAGAGATTGACTTCAAAACTAACCTATTTCTGACCAGGTCTTTATTTATCCCTCTTTCTCTTAAGTCCATCCTTATCACTTTCTCTTATGCTTTCCTTGGCCTTCCCTTGCCAACTGACTCTTCTGCCTCAACTGTTCTACATCTACTAACCAAACAATTCTCATCCATTCTTTCAACGTGGCCATACATCGAAGTCTCCTGTTCTGCGCATATCTCTCAATACTGCCCAGAGTTAATCTTCTGAGGTTGTCTTTAAGGCTCACATTACACATCTATCCTATCATTCTCATATCACTTCTCTTCATGCAACGAATGTCCTCAACCCTCACTGGCCAGGTTTCACTTCTATACACCATCACGCTACATATACGTGCTTGGTAGAGGCTCCCCTTACTCATCAGTGATAATGCCCTCTTTCTCACATACACAACACACACACTCTCTCTCTCTCTCTTTCTCTCTTTTTCTCTCTCTCTCTCTCTCTTTCTCTCTTTCTCTCTTTCTCTCTCTCAATGGCATGATGCTTTGGTCCTCAATAAGAAAGAAGCCCTATTTTCTTGCCTCTCCACAATGGCAGAGTTAGACACAAGGTCGGTTTTTTTATGTGGGGAAAATCGAGCTCCTCAAAAAGGGGCACTCTGGATTGGGGCAAAAATTTTAATTGCCTCAGTCTAGAAAGATTTCTCTTCACTGACAAGGACAGAAAAGATTGAGTGTAGTAAACAGGCTAAAATTTATTTAAGAATATCTCCATATTAGCAAACTGCCGAACCAGATTAATATTTTTAATATAAATTGTAGTGGAGTACGTGATTTTATTGCCAATAACATTGTACAATAATAACAAATGAAATTGGCTAGTCAGAATCAAATTTTGATTTGGCAGCTTAAATGCTATTTCGGTCCAACTTTTAAAATCTGACCATATAATTATATATATTAGATTTATAACCTCGAAAAACTGATAAATATCATTTTCTTTTTCATATATATATATATATATATATATATATATATATATATATATATATATATATATATATATGTGCACGTTTGGTTTATTTATTTTTTGATTCGTTTTTTCGATTCGTCACACGACCGATTTGGTATTGTCGTCCATGTTGTATAAAAAATCGCCATATTTTCGCGTACGTTTTCGACCGACGTCGGTCATCTTCGGGCGGATGAATGAGTGTGCAAAATAAAAAATTGGTGAATTCATTAAGAAGATGTTTTTAAAAAACATTTCAATACCACTTCAACAACACTTCAACATACCTTCGCCCCCCTCATAACGAGCATGGTTGATACTAGGTTTATTTACTTGAATAAACAACGCTTCCATTATGGGGAGACGAATACTGCCATTCCTTTTGCTTACAAAGGGAAGGTTTGATTGACTTGATATATATGGCTTCCAGGACTTTGAGGTGGAATAGGGAATGCGATCTACTTATGACAGAAAACCAGTCACTAGTGTACGTCGACGCACATTCGGCGCTATTTATGAGATGGGCAGCAATAGCAGACCTGGATGTATTAACTAAATTATTTAAATTATTTAGTCGGCCCTGGCGTATGGCAGGGGGGATGTGTTGTTTGATTTTTGATGGCTTTTAGGACTTAATGTGATCAACTTATGACTCTCCTCCCCATAATTTTTTTTTTTTTTTTTTTCTCCTAAACTTGTCACTAGTGTTCATTACAAATTATTTTTAGGTTTTAGTCGTATTCAATCACTTCCACGTTTTACTCTGATGAGTGTGGACGAAAACCGGTTCAGTACATTAATTAATTTCTTTTTAATCGTTTTCTCTCGTTTTTTTATATTTGTTTAATCTCATTCGACCCTCCAAAAAATGTCCCAAACGTCCGTATTCCTCACCGTTATCAAATTTTGTACCACGAAAAATTTATTTAAATATATATATATATATATATATATATAT
The DNA here is from genome assembly GCA_963556195.1 of Sepiola atlantica. Classification (NCBI taxonomy): domain Eukaryota; kingdom Metazoa; phylum Mollusca; class Cephalopoda; order Sepiida; family Sepiolidae; genus Sepiola; species Sepiola atlantica. Next base: position 20,344,832 of record OY744528.1, on the reverse strand, counting down.
ATATATATATATATATATATATATAGTCAGGTTCATATTATATTCCAATAACCATGTTTTTATTTTTATTTTTTTTACTTTTTCACATTTCTAAAAAACATAACATTTTTGTGAGATATATTTTTTACGGTCCGTTTCATTTCTCTTGTGTCAATATGTGAATATCCTCTCCGCAACATTACAAAATCATCAGAAAAATTCACCAATATGTAAAAAGTTCTTGGATTAAAGTGTCTTGAAAAAACCTACACTATCCAGTGGTTCATTTTCGGGTGAAACCAAACAAAAAACAAAGAAAAGAGCAAACTCACATTAATACGCCATATATATATATATATATATATATATATAATTTATTTTGGTACAGAAAAATTAGTACAACATTCGTACCGTCGGTTTCAAGCTCAGAAGGACTTAGCCATCCGGCTCTCTTCAGCTTATGCTGTCATCAGAAATGTGAAGTCACGTGTCACGTGTCACTCTCGTTTGGACGCATTATTTGCTTAGAGTTTTATGTATGTTTTTTTAAATTTAGTGTAAGGAAGGTTTAATAAGGTTTGAAAAAAAAGAGGGGGGTGAAAAGTAACAGTTGAGATTTAAACCGGAGAAGTTTTAAAGAGATATAAAAAAAAAAATTTTTTAATTTCTATATAAATCTCGTGAGCCAATGTTTATAAGTAGCATATATTTGGCTGTTACTGTTTTGGGGTTTGATAATTGTCTTCTAAAGAAATTAGGAAGAGAAAATGGGGTTAAGGATTATACTTATGAAGAGATAAAAAGGTAAAAAAAACAACATTAAATACAAGTTTTAATCCTGGATTAAAGGACTTTAAATCAATCGCAAAGGAATTTAAATAAAGATATCATCCGGGCAGTCTAAGGGCAGTAACTCTGCAGGGTTTTTGAATGATTTGTATTCGGGATTTAACATTATTAACTAGTGTATAGTGAAGGCTTATGGGAGTAATAATACTGGTATACTGATTAAGACTGGTTTAGAGATAAGAGTAAGGATTGGGTCGGCAAGATTGGATCTGTTTGGGAGATGGGAGATCAGCATTATGGCCGAGAAATGGTGGGGGAGAACTGACTTTTCTAAATTAATTCTATTTAGACAAATCTTGGCTGACACGATTGAACCGATAGATGTACCAAAAGATGGATTTTATCTGATGAGAATGTGAATGGGTAAAAGAAGGCAGTGAAATAAGTTGGTAGTGTGATGATATGAACTGGAATTGTTGACCTAACAATTATTGGATCATTCAAAACTGATGAGGCAGCTAAACTGAACGGTGTTAACTATTGCAATTTCATGGACAATATATTGTTTGACTGCTACAAGATGTCAGTCTTGCAGTTCCAAACTAAAACGCCTATTCATATAAGACAATATTCATTCTCGTGTGTCTTCGGCAGTCGGGTTAGGGTTTACTTTCGACAGCCTCGTAACTATCGCTTCCCTTATTTTGTTCTTTAGTCCTCACATTTCATGAGCGATGTTTCTGGCAAAGGCGGAAGAATTGCTATTTTCTGGGTCGGAATCTATCCATATAACACTTATCCATGGCTAGTTTTTGACCTTGAAGTAGTATTTTTTTAGCTCCTTACATCAAGTGGCTTCATGTCTTGTCTGGAGTGATTTCTATTAAAAAAAAAATCTAAGCTTACCCACATATTTTTTTAATGTAAAAGTTTTGCAAGAAAGAAGATAGTGAATTGCCCACCATCATGTCCTGATCTGAATTTGATCGAAAATCTATGATCAACTGTGAAATTTTATGAAGATGGCAAACGATATGATCCAGACTCATGGGTAACAATTTAAACATAGTCCTGATCTGAATTTGATCGAAAATCTATGATCAACTGTGAAATTATATGAAGATGGCAAACGATATGATCCAGACTCATGGGTAACAATTTAAACATAGTCCTGATCTGAATTTGATCGAAAATCTATGATCAACTGTGAAATTATATGAAGATGGCAAACGATATGATCCAGACTCATGGGTAACAATTTAAACATAGTCCTGATCTGAATTTGATCGAAAATCTATGATCAACTGTGAAATTATATGAAGATGGCAAACGATATGATCCAGACTCATGGGTAACAATTTAAACATAGTCCTGATCTGAATTTGATCGAAAATCTATGATCAACTGTGAAATTATATGAAGATGGCAAACGATATGATCCAGACTCATGGGTAACAATTTAAACATAGTCCTGATCTGAATTTGATCGAAAATCTATGATCAACTGTGAAATTATATGAAGATGGCAAACGATATGATCCAGACTCATGGGTAACAATTTAAACATAGTCCTGATCTGAATTTGATCGAAAATCTATGATCAACTGTGAAATTATATGAAGATGGCAAACGATATGATCCAGACTCATGGGTAACAATTTAAACATAGTCCTGATCTGAATTTGATCGAAAATCTATGATCAACTGTGAAATTATATGAAGATGGCAAACGATATGATCCAGACTCATGGGTAACAATTTAAACATAGTCCTGATCTGAATTTGATCGAAAATCTATGATCAACTGTGAAATTATATGAAGATGGCAAACGATATGATCCAGACTCATGGGTAACAATTTAAACATAGTCCTGATCTGAATTTGATCGAAAATCTATGATCAACTGTGAAATTATATGAAGATGGCAAACGATATGATCCAGACTCATGGGTAACAATTTAAACATAGTCCTGATCTGAATTTGATCGAAAATCTATGATCAACTGTGAAATTATATGAAGATGGCAAACGATATGATCCAGACTCATGGGTAACAATTTAAACATAGTCCTGATCTGAATTTGATCGAAAATCTATGATCAACTGTGAAATTATATGAAGATGGCAAACAATATGATCCAGACTCATGGGTAACAATTTAAACAACAATCTCGGAAATTGAACCTGCTGAAGTAAAAAAAAAAATAAATAAATAAATAAATAAAATCAATGGATAATTGCTGACTTTTCTTAAGAAGATAAGTTATTATGTGTAAATATGCAAATGCTTTAAAGACTTATCACGTTGTGTTATCTGTTTAATTACAACTGTTGATCAATTGTTGACCGATATCTTGATTCAGAGGTTAGTAATGTCTTACTAATCTCTGTACTCTTCATTGCAATAAAGCTTTCTTTCTTCATTCGACTAGCGAGTTGGTTCTTCCTGTCACTTGAGTAACAACCTTGGGTGCTTATTTAGATTAGGACCCAAACTAACTTTGACATCTTCGTTAGGGATAGGGTTAGGGTTAGGGCAGGGGAAGGTTGGAGGTTAGTCTTAGGGTTAGGGTCAGGGTAAGGGTTGGGGTCAAAGTTAGCTCAAGTCCTAATCTGAGAAAGTACCCAACCTTGTATATAGTAACCATCTAAAATAAGATGAATCCATTTTAATCTGTGCATTTAGCCATTTAAATGTGTTGCATAGAAAGTACTGACACCCCCTTTTATATACAACTAGCAGGGCTACCCGGCGTTGCTCGGGATCATAAAAACACAAAATAGAAGAAAAATCGTGTCTGTAACATCTTTATATTCAAAGTTCTATTTCTCTTCCTCTCTCTATAGCCGTCTCTTTATCTTTCTCCCTTTCTCTTCCCTGGTCGCCCCATTTAACCGCCTCCCTCTCCCCGTTGCCACCTTCTCCCTGTTGCCTTTGGCGAAAAGCTGTCTCTTCCCCACTACTCCTTTTCCATTGCTCAGGGCAAAAGTATGACATATTTCTATAAAAAGTACAACCTCTGTCTGCGCCTTCTATATACGTACTGATCCCCGCCCCGGTGCGCACATTTTATACGTACCTATCGCCGCCCCGGTGCACATATTATATACGTACTTATCGCCGCCCCGGTGCGCATACTATATACGTACCTATCTCCACCTCTGTACACATAATATATACGTACCTATCGCCGCCCCGGTGTGCATACTATATACGACACTACTATTACTACTAATAACAAGCCGTGCATGCGTGGTCCCCCTCTGTATGTGACTCGATGTGGCGAGTGTAAAATGCAATAAATTTGGGCAATTTGAGGCATTTTTGACCCCCCATTGTACCCCCTGGGGGCGTGAACCAGAATTTTTCTGAGGTCAAGGATGCTCATTTTATATCCAGAACAATTGCCTCTATATTTTGGCCAAGTTTCAGAAAAATGAATGGATGGATCAAACGTTATGGGAGAAAAGGGTCATTTTTTGCCATTTTGGGGACTTTTGACCCCCTGGGGGCGCGAACCAGATTTTTTCCAAGGTCAGCGATACTTATTTTCTATTAGGAACAATTGCCTCCACATTTTGGCCAAGTTTCAGAGAAATTGAATGGATGGATGAAAAGTTATGGGGCAAAAAATGTCATTTTTTGCCATTTCGGGGTCTTTTGAGCCCCTGGGGGACTAACCAGATTTTTTTTCAAAAATCGGAGAATGTCACTTTCTAACCTGACCAAAGTTACAACTTCATGCAAAATTTCAGAGAAATTCAATGGATGGTTGCGGAGAAAAATCCGGACGGACGGACGGATGGACGGACGGAAATGCCTCAAAACATAGGTCCCCCGATTTTATAAATCGGGGGACCAATAATAATAATACTCTTTGTCCATCATTTAAATGTACTCTTTATTGCTATAAACCTTTCTTTCTTCATTCGACTATCATGTTGGTTGTTCCTTCCACCCGTGGTGTATACAAAGGTACAACAGCAGTATTGCCATTATTTGATGACTCCTTTTGAGTTCCTTTGTTTGGGGCTGATATATCCTTCGACTTATCAGAATATTTATCATGTTGTAATAGAATATCCTACAATCCTTTTTTTACCTATGTGAATTTACTAATACAGAGAACTATATATAGTGAACACCGCATTCACTGCTATCTTGCTTCAGAGATGAGTAATGTCTTACTTTATTCATTATTATATTCTCTATTGCAATAAACGTTTCTTTTTTCATCGTACTACCATGTTTGTTGTTTTTCTTTACACTTGAAAAAGGGTTACAACATTGTCACATAGGACGAGTAAGTGAGTGAGCTAGGATTTTAAAAGCTGTATATTTTTCACATCTGGTCATATTGTTACCTTTTTCAACCTCCTAACATATCATTCTCATATCACTTCTCTTCATGTAACACATATTCTCAACCATCACCGGTCAGATTTCACCTCCATACGTCACAATTTTTTTTTTTTTTCATTTTTTTTTAAAATTTTACTTTTAGTCACTGCAAACAAGGGGGCACGTCGCCACTGAGGCGTAAGGGACTACTGTGAATTAGGGACCAGATTTATAGGGGCATGCTAAGTGGGGAGTTGTGCAGCGAGATGTTTTCTTACATTAAATTTAAATTTCTGCATGTTTGTACAGTCGGGAAAACAGGGAACAGGGAGGGAATTCCAAAGGTAAGCAGACCTAGGAAAGAAACTATTAGAGTAGAAAGCTTTCCGGCGTCTGGGAACCTTTATAATGAAGGGATGTGATTTTGCTGCTTAGCGATTGGCTGGAAATATTTATATTGAGGGGAAACAAGTGCAGCAAGTTCGCTGAAGCACATTCCATTGAAGTACTTGTAAAACAAGCACAGGTATGCTACATTGCGGCGATGGGACAGTGGCTGGAGCTTGGTAGACAGTGTTGGACCTATTAGGTTATAGGCTCATTTTTGGCCGTGTCTAAGAGGGAGAGAATAGTGGTTGGCATACCAGCCCAGATGTGGCAACAATACTCCATGCATATAGGATACTAGCAGGTGTGAGTAGTAATGCTATTTAACAGGTAGCTCAGAAGGAGAGAGAGAGAGAGAGAGAGAGAGAGAGAAAGAGAGAGAGAGGGAGGGGGGGGCAGAGAGAGGGGGAAAGAGGGAGGAAGAGAGAGAAAGGAAATGAGAGAGAGGAAGAAAAAGAGGATAGAGAGATGAAAGAGAAAGAAGGAAAGAGAGAAGGGAGAAGGGGTGGGGGTAGAGAGATAGGTGAGCAAGAGGGGGAGAAAGAGAAAGGGGGTAGAGAGAGCAGTGGGAGGGGGAAAAGCATTGGAGAAGAAGAGAGATAGTGAGCAAAAAGTGACTAATTTGGGATTTTATCTTTCATGTTTTGAAATTTGACGGACTTTGCAAAGCCTTTTTACCTGATGCAAACAATCTAATAACCCGGGCTCAGTGGGTGAGTCAACGGGTCACATTTTTTTTTTTTTCTCGTTATGCCATAGTTTTCATGTATACTACCCAACATAGGACAGCAGTAATAAATAAAAGGTAAACAGCCAAACCATTTAGTATGCAAATTGTGCACAAGTATAAACATTATTCCGTGTCGGTTACATGAATGTAAATCAACACGATGTCAGATTTATGCAAAGCGACCGCTCACCTTTGACCAGTTTTATTTATTGCCTTCAAGGACAAAGCAAGGTCAGATTCTTGTCTTGTAGATCTTTCTATCTAAGCAAATGCCTCTGATTACATATGATTCGAATACAACTAGAAGAATACTCGTCCCAGGACGGGGAAAATTAATCTGATTTGTTACAGCACTAACCGAGACCAGGTGATCGATATTCTTTTTTTTTTAATGGAAATCGCTCCAGACAAGGCATGAAGCCACTTGATGTAAGGAGCTAACAAGAACGAAATATGATTATCGCAAAGGCAGGAGATGCCTATCGGCCTTAGTCTTGAAAAGACCAAGGCTATAAGTAGGAGGAAAACAGTCAGCAGGAAGAGAGTTCCACAAGCCCGCAGTCTTTTATGTCTCCTTATGAAGATTAAAATCAAGATATAATGATGCTAAAACTTATGTCTAGAATCATTATTCCAATCTTGATCAAAATCCGTTACATGATTTTGATTCTAGAAAATGTCTAAAATTTAAGGCTTAAGCTTAAGGGGTCTTAAAGAAGAAATTGAAATTTAGGGAATCTTGTTTAATTGGTTTCTAATGACTATGGATCAAATTTAGCACAAATCTGAAATATTTGAATTTTCAATTGGGTGGTTGTGCCCTTATTATGCTCCCCCCCCCCCCATACCCTTTAAAATACTCCAAAGAAACTGAAATTTTGGAGAATATTTATTAATTTATGTCTGATACCTTTTGTTAAAATTTCACAAAAATCAGCCCTTTTTTATGCCGTTTGCATAAACCAAAATTAAACTAAATTTAGCCCACATTTGGACCCCTTACACCTAGCAGCTGACTTCCAAAATTCATAATGATAGGTTAATTAGTTTAGGAGTGAATCCTGTACATACAAATATATGAACATACCTAGTGAATGGGCCACGTTTGGTATATTTAGTACAGTAAACCGGGGTGAAATGGTCCACTTTTGGTATATTTAGTATGGTAAACGGGGTGAAATGAGCCACTTTTGGTATATTTAGTAGGGTAAACCGGGGTGAAATGGGCCACGTTTGGTATATTTAGTACGATAAACCGGGGTGAAATGGGCCACGTTTGGTATATTTAGTACGGTAAACCGGGATGAAATGGGCCACGTTTGGTATATTTAGTATGGTAAACCGGGGTGAAATGGGCCACGTTTGGTATATTTAGTACGGTAAACCGGGGTGAAATGGGCCACTTTTGGTATATTTAGTACGGTAAACGGGGTGAAATGGGCCACTTTTTCGCATTTTCATTAACATCTGATAACTTTCCCCAAACTGCATGAATGAAGGAAGAAATATGCTCAGGGGTAGCAAATGGGGTTTCAGCATTCAGTCAAATGAAGATAATACATGGGAATGTTCCCTATAATACTAAAATGTACCAAGTTTTATGAAGTACTTTACATACCTTGATAAAAAAATTACCGGGCGAATAGGGCCAACTAGATTAAGAGATTAAAAATCACCATAAAGAAGAGCATTAATTATTTTTCATCAACAAATCACGTTTATTAGATGAAGTGACTTTACTCTTGCATATATTAAAAAAATAAAAGCCCTGTTAAAGATCATTATCACTTGATAACACACATGACACACATACTCATCACAAATGTCACATATCAACCGACTCATATCGTAAGGTCACAAATGTCACATATCAACTGACTCACATCGTAAGGTCACAAATGTCACATATCAACCGACTCATATCATAAGGTCACAAATGTCACATATCAACCGACTCATATCATAAGGTCACAAATGTTACATATCGACCGACTCATATCATAAGGTCACAAATGTTACATATCAACCGACTCATATCGTAAGGTCACAAATGTTACATATCAACTGACTCATATCATAAGGTCACAAATGTTACATATCAACCGACTCATATCGTAAGGTCACAAATGTCACATATCAACCGACTCATATCGTAAGGTCACAAATGTTACATATCAACTGACTCATATCATAAGGTCACAAATGTCACATATCAACCGACTCATATCGTAAGGTCACAAATGTCACATATCAACTGACTCATATCATAAGGTCACAAATGTTACATATCAACTGACTCATATCGTAAGGTCACAAATGTCACATATCAACTGACTCATATCATAAGGTCACAAATGTCACATATCAACCGACTCATATCGTAATGTCACAAATGTGAAACAAACATAAAATAAACTAATACAATGTTGAGACACAGTCACACCTGGAATATTAAAAATACAAAATAACCAAAACTCTGCATTGGCGGAGTTTTGGTTAGGAATGGGAATTATTATGCAGCTTCTCAGTTGTATACCACTCTCCTGCTAGATTCGATGAATATGTAAAATGCAGGGTGGCCCACTTTATCCCTGCCACTTGATTGTAAGAAATTGTAAAACCTTTAAAAAGAGCTTTGCAATTATACTTATATGGTCTTCTCACTTCAAGAATATCATACACTAGAGTTCTCAAGTGATGTAAATAGAAATCAGCAAAAAGTTTTATTAGACAGTGAAAAAGTGCATTCGTTGATATTCACACTTCCGGTGTTTGTACAATACCACAAAAAAAACAGTATTATATAAGTATATAATACTGTTTTAAATAAGTATCCTCACCAAAAAGTAGGAAATCTTATCGAGTAAAACTTTAATTATAAGCAAAATCCATTTTTCGGGAACAGTCAATTGACATGTTCGAAGGCAGACATCTTAAGATAACCAGAGACAAAATCAGGGGACGTAAGCGCGTTTGGCATAATTGTCTCCGGTTACCTTAAGATGTCTGCCTTCGAACATGTCAATTGACTGTTCCCGAAAAATGGATTTTGCTTATGATTAAAGTTCTACTCGATCATTTTTCCTACTTTTTGTTGACGATACTTATTTACATCTGCTGCGTAAGTATATAATACTGTTTTTTTTTTGTGGTATTGATAATTTAATATGGACGCTTCTCTGTACAAGCACCTCACTTTCTTGTTCATCAGAGTGCAGAGCAGAAAGAATGATACAGTTTTAATGGCCATATCATAAAGACAATGCCTGATGCATTCCATGATAGAAGCATCAAACTCTGGGAAAAACTAAGTTGGGAGAAAAATAGCGATAATCATTCGTGGCCCATTTCACCCCGGTGACCCACTTTACACCGGGTTACCCTAGAGATTGTATTTGTTTCTGGTGGAGTTTTTCTTTTTCAAATTGGATATATGTGGATATGTATGTGGATATGTATGTGTATATGCGTGTGTCTGTTTAGTGCGTATTACATGCAGTAATACACAATAAACAGTGTGCAGTGATGAGTGCACAATTTCCGCATGTTATAGTATATGGATTACTATTTGTTGCTATGTTACAATTTGATTACTATTTGATTACTATTAATTATGTTACTATTTGATTACTATTTGATTACTATTAATTATGTTACTATTTGATTACTATTTGATTACTATTAATTATGTTACAATTTGATTACACCTTGATTACTATTAATTATGTTACAATTTGATTACTATTTGATTACTATTTATTATGTTACTATTTGATTACTATTTGTTGTTATGTTACAATTTGATTACTATTTGATTACTATTAATTATGTTACTATTTGATTACTATTTGATTACTATTAATTATGTTACTATTTGATTACTATTTGATTACTATTAATTATGTTACTATTTGATTACTATTTGATTACTATTAATTATGTTACAATTTGATTACTATTTGATTACTATTAATTATGTTACTATTTGATTACTATTTGATTACTATTAATTATGTTACTATTTGATTACTATTTGATTACTATTAATTATGTTACAATTTGATTACTATTTGTTGTTATGTTACAATTTGATTACTATTTGATTACTATTAATTATGTTACTATTTGATTACTATTTGATTACTATTAATTATGTTACTATTTGATTACTATTTGATTACTATTAATTATGTTACTATTTGATTACTATTTGATTACTATTAATTATGTTACAATTTGATTACTATTTGATTACTATTAATTATGTTACTATTTGATTACTATTTGATTACTATTAATTATGTTACTATTTGATTACTATTTGATTACTATTAATTATGTTACAATTTGATTACTATTTGATTACTATTAATTATGTTACTATTTGATTACTATTTGATTACTATTAATTATGCTACTATTTGATTACTATTTGATTACTATTAATTATGTTACAATTTGATTACACCTTGATTACTATTAATTATGTTACAATTTGATTACTATTTGATTACTATTTATTATGTTACTATTTGATTACTATTTGTTGCTATGTTACAATTTGATTACTATTTGATTACTATTAATTATGTTACTATTTGATTACTATTAATTATGTTACAATTTGGTTACTATTCGATTACTATTAATTATGTTACTATTTGATTACTATTTGTTACTATGTTAAAATTTGATTACTATCTGATTACTATAATTATGTTACTATTGGATTACTATTTGTTGTTATGTTGAAATTTGATTACTATCTGATTACTATTAATTATGTTACAATTTGATTACTATTTGATTACTATTAATTATGTTACAATTTGATTACTATTTGATTACTATTAATTATGTTACAATTTGATTACTATTTGATTACTATTAATTATGTTACAATTTGATTACTATTTGATTACTATTTGTTGTTATGTTACAATTTGATTACTATCTGATTACTATTAATTATGTTACTATTTGATTACTATTTGTTGCTATGTTACAATTTGATTACTATTCGATTACTATTAATTATGTTACAATTGGATTACTATTTGATTACTATTTGTTGCTATGTAACAATTGATTACTATTTGATAACTATTAATTATGTTACAATTTGATTACTATTTGATTACTATTAATTATGTTACAATTTGATTACTATTTGATTACTATTAATTATGTTACAATTTGATTACTATTTGATTACTATTAATTATGTTACAATTTGATTATTATTTGATTACTTTTAATTATGTTACAATTTGATTACTATTTGATTACTATTAATTATGTTACAATTTGATTACTATTTGATTACTATTAATTATGTTACAATTTGATTACTATTTGTTGTTATGTTACAATTTGATTACTATTTGATTATTATTAATTATGTTACTATTTGATTACTATTTGTTGTTATGTAACAATTGATTACTATTTGATGACTATTAATTATGTTACAATTTGATTACTATTTGATGACTTTTAATTATGTTACAATTTGATTACTATTTGATTACTATTAATTATGTTACAATTTGATTACTATTTGATTACTATTAATTATGTTACAATTTGATTACTATTTGATTACTATTAATTATGTTACAATTTGATTACTATTTGATTACTATTTGTTACTGTTACAATTTGATTACTATTAATTATGTTACTATTTGATTACTATTAATTATGTTACAATTTGATTACTATTTGATTACTATTTGTTGCTATGTTACAATTGATTACTATTTGATTACTATTAATTATGTTACAATTTGATTACTATTTGATTACTATTAATTATGTTACAATTTGATTACTATTTGATTACTATTTGTTGCTATGTTACAATTTGATTACTATTTGATTACTATTAATTATGTTACAATTTGATTACTATTTGATTACTATTTGTTGTTATGTTACAATTTGATTACTATTTGATTACTATTTGTTGCTATGTTACAATTTGATTACTATTTGATTACTATTAATTATGTTACAATTTGATTACAATTTGATTACTATTAATTATGTTACAATTTGATTACTATTTGATTACTATTAATTATGTTACAATTTGATTACAATTTGATTACTATTTGTTGTTATGTTACAATTTGATTACTATTTGATTACTATTTGTTGTTATGTTACAATTTGATTACTATTTGATTACTATTAATTATGTTACAATTTGATTACTATTTGATTACTATTTGTTGTTATGTTACAATTTGATTACTATTTGATTACTATTAATTATGTTACAATTTGATTACTATTTGATTACTATTTGTTGTTATGTTACAATTTGATTACTATTTGATTACTATTAATTATGTTACAATTTGATTACTATTTGATTACTATTTGTTGTTATGTTACAATTTGATTACTATTTGATTACTATTAATTATGTTACAATTTGATTACTATTTGATTACTATTAATTATGTTACAATTTGATTATTATTTGATTACTTTTAATTATGTTACAATTTGATTACTATTTGATTACTATTAATTATGTTACAATTTGATTACTATTTGATTACTATTAATTATGTTACAATTTGATTACTATTTGTTGTTATGTTACAATTTGATTACTATTTGATTATTATTAATTATGTTACTATTTGATTACTATTTGTTGTTATGTTACAATTTGATTACTATTTGATGACTATTAATTATGTTACAATTTGATTACTATTTGATGACTTTTAATTATGTTACAATTTGATTACTATTTGATTACTATTAATTATGTTACAATTTGATTACTATTTGATTACTATTAATTATGTTACAATTTGATTACTATTTGATTACTATTAATTATGTTACAATTTGATTACTATTTGATTACTATTTGTTACTGTTACAATTTGATTACTATTAATTATGTTACTATTTGATTACTATTAATTATGTTACAATTTGATTACTATTTGATTACTATTTGTTGCTATGTTACAATTGATTACTATTTGATTACTATTAATTATGTTACAATTTGATTACTATTTGATTACTATTAATTATGTTACAATTTGATTACTATTTGATTACTATTTGTTGCTATGTTACAATTTGATTACTATTTGATTACTATTAATTATGTTACAATTTGATTACTATTTGATTACTATTTGTTGTTATGTTACAATTTGATTACTATTTGATTACTATTTGTTGCTATGTTACAATTTGATTACTATTTGATTACTATTAATTATGTTACAATTTGATTACAATTTGATTACTATTAATTATGTTACAATTTGATTACTATTTGATTACTATTAATTATGTTACAATTTGATTACAATTTGATTACTATTTGTTGTTATGTTACAATTTGATTACTATTTGATTACTATTTGTTGTTATGTTACAATTTGATTACTATTTGATTACTATTAATTATGTTACAATTTGATTACTATTTGATTACTATTTGTTGTTATGTTACAATTTGATTACTATTTGATTACTATTAATTATGTTACAATTTGATTACTATTTGATTACTATTTGTTGTTATGTTACAATTTGATTACTATTTGATTACTATTAATTATGTTACAATTTGATTACTATTTGATTACTATTTGTTGTTATGTTACAATTTGATTACTATTTGATTACTATTAATTATGTTACAATTTGATTACTATTTGATTACTATTAATTATGTTACAATTTGATTACTATTTGATTACTATTTGTTGTTATGTTACAATTTGATTACTATTTGATTACTATTTGTTGTTATGTTACAATTTGATTACTATTTGATTACTATTAATTATGTTACAATTTGATTACTATTTGATTACTATTTGTTGTTATGTTACAATTTGATTACTATTTGATTACTATTAATTATGTTACAATTTGATTACTATTTGATTACTATTTGTTGTTATGTTACAATTTGATTACTATTTGATTACTATTAATTATGTTACAATTTGATTACTATTTGATTACTATTTGTTGTTATGTTACAATTTGATTACTATTTGATTACTATTAATTATGTTACAATTTGATTACTATTTGATTACTATTAATTATGTTACAATTTGATTACTATTTGATTACTATTTGTTGTTATGTTACAATTTGATTACTATTTGATTACTATTAATTATGTTACAATTTGATTACTATTTGATTACTATTAATTATGTTACAATTTGATTACTATTTGATTACTATTAATTATGTTACTATTTGATTACTATTTGTTGCTATGTTACCATTTGATTACTATTTGATTACTATTAATTATGTTACTATTTGATTACTATTTGTTGCTATGTTAAAATTTGATTACGATTTGATTACTATTAATTATGTTACAATTTGATTATTATTTGATTACTATGTTGCTATGTTACAATTTGATAACTATTTGATTACTATTAATTATGTTACAATTTGATTACTATTAATTATGTTACCATTTGATTACTATTTGATTACTATTAATTATGTTACTATTTGATTACTATTTGCTGTTATGTTACAATTGATTACTATTTGATTACTATTTGTTGCTTTGTTACAATTTGATTACTATTTGATTACTATTAATTATGTTACAATTTGATTACTATTTGATTACTATTTGTTGTTATGTTACAATTTGATTACTATTAATTATGTTACAATTTGATTACTATTTGATTACTATTTGGTGTTATGTTACAATTTGATAACTATTTTATTACTATTAATTATGTTACAATTTGATTACTATTTGATTACTATTTGTTGTTATGTTACAATTTATTACTATTTGATTACTATTTGTTGCTATGTTACAATTTGATTACTATTTGATTACTATTAATTATGTTACAATTTGATTACTATTTGATTACTTTTAATTATGTTACTATTTGATTACTATTTGTTGTTATGTTACAATTTGATTACTATTTGATTACTATTAATTATGTTACAATTTGATTATTATTTGATTACTTTTAATTATGTTACTATTTGATTACTATTTGTTGTTATGTTACAATTTGATTACTATTTGATTACTATTAATTATGTTACAATTTGATTATTATTTGATTACTATTTGTTGCTATGGTACAATTTGATTACGATTTGATTACTATTAATTATGTTACAATTTGATTACTATTTGATTACTATTTGTTGTTATGTTACTATGGTCTGTTTTATATTTTTTGTATTTTGTATTTTTTCTTTTCTTTACTTATTATTACGATGAAATTTTTAAATTAGGCAGAAGAATAGCTTATAGGCAAATATCCACTCCTGCTAATATTTGTATATTTTTGGTATTTGGAATAATGTTTAAAATGTTTTTAAAATTTTTAAAAATTATTATTATTTGTACTCAGAAAAAGTTCTCACACAAGTCATCATCACCGGTGGTTTTCCCTGGAGTCTGAGTGACAACAAGTCTCTCCACCTCTTTCAATAACTATTGCAAATGACTTAGCTTTATCGCAAAAGCCGCTTACCATTGATTTCTCACTGGCAACGACTTTTGGTCTTCTCTGTGATTTGAGTGGCAATAAGCCTTCTCGTGGTCCCAGCCCTCTCCGCGCGCCTCCAGTGGAGGTCTGGTTAGTGCTCTCCCTCCTCGGTTTTTCCATCCTCCTTGACACTTCGCGATTATTTTGTGTGGTATCAGCCGAAGCTGATGCCATTTTTTTTGGAGCGGGAGGGGGGGGGCACAATTTATAAGATTACTTTTAATTTCAGTTCCCTTGGTATCTTTTCCATGTTTGTTATTTTTTCTTCTGTTGCAATTTCAATTTGGCTGGTTAGTGTTCGTAGTTTGTTTAGGTTGGTTTGTTTCAATATTCGAGGATTTTCCTTAAGATTTCAGCTTTTTCATCATTGTCATCCATTGTATAGTCTCAGTCTTCCCTTTGATTCCAATTTCTCCCAGTCTTTTTTTCATGTTTTTCGGGACTGTTCCTAGTGCTCCTATTATTATTGGTATCATATAAACTTTTTTCATGTTCCATATTCCTTTCAGTTCTCTGGCAAGCTCAGTGTATTGGACAGTTTTTTTTTCTTGTAACTATTATAACATCCGGTCTTCTTGCTTGGATGAGCTTATCTGTTTGTATCTCCATGTCCCACAGGATTTTGTGATTTTCGTTTTCCAGTAGTGTCTTCTGTTTGTGCCTGTACCATTTGTCTGCATGTTCAAAATGCAGTCGTTTGCATAGTTCCCAGTGTATTGCTTTCCACATGCAGTCGTGTCGGTTCTTGTATTCTTTTGGGGCTTGTTTGCTGCATTCACTTTTTATGTGATTTACTGTTTCGTCTCTTTGTCCACAGAATCTACATTTACTGTTTTCCTGGGTTTTATCTATTTTAGCTTTAATATAGTTAGTCTTAATCGCATTGTTCTGTGCAGCTATCAGTAGCGACTCTGTTTCTCTGTTTAAGTGTCCTTTTCTTAGCCATGTCCAGGTGTTTTCGTGGGTCTCTTCTCTTGTCATTCTTATGAATTGTCCATGTAGCTGGTTATCTTCCCACTTTCCTTTTTTGTCTTTTTGTTTCTGATTTCGTTGTTTTCTTGTATTATTCATTTTGACGCTGTCTCTTGCTGCGCTAATCAGTCTTTCTGTGCTCTGAGTTATCTTTTTTTCCAAATCTTTTTGCATCTTCCACACAGTCTTCCATACTTACCCGTCCTCTTCCCCTTCATTCCTTTCCATGTAGAGTCGGTCAGTATCATCTTTCTGGTCTAGTACATTGTGCATGGTCATTAGAGTTTCCTAGTCTTCTGGTCAAGATGCCTAACTTCTTCTTTTGTCCAGCCTATGAATGGTCCAGAGTATCTTATTAGTGATACTGCCCAGGTGTTTATTCCTTTAACTAGATTTCTACTATATAGTTTCGTTTCTAAGAGTTTTCTTGTTCTTCTCAGGTATTCATTTCCAATCTTCTCTTTCATTGCAGTAGATTTGATGTGTGTCTGCTTTCAGAACTCCCAAATATTTATAGCTATCATGTTTGGCAAGTGTCCTCATCTCCTCCTGTTGGACATTGATTACTGAAACTTGGTGGACAACTCATGGCACAGACTGAAGTTTCTTTGGACAAAATATGATTGGATTGCAGAAAAGATTGTGCATTTTATGAACAAAGATTCTATAATACGTCACAAACTCTTACAAGGGTTTTGGAGATAAAGGTCTTCTTCTTCTTCTTCTTCTTCTTCTTCTTCTAAAGTATGCACACCGGAGCGGCGATAGACATGTATATAGTATGCGCACCTGGGTTGAGGTAGGTAGGTATATAGTATGCGCACCGGGTCGGAGGTAGGTACGTATGTAGTATGCGCACTGGGGTGGAGGTAGGTACGTATATAGTATGTGCACTGGGGCGGAGGTAGGTAGGTATATAGTATGTGCACCGGGGCGGAGATAGGTACATATAGTATGCGTACCGGGGCAGAGGTAGGTAGTATATAGTATGTGCAATAGAGTGGCGATAGGTACGTATATAGTATGCGCACTGGGGAAGAGGTAGGTAGGTATATAGTATGTGCACCGGGTCGGTGGTAGGTACGTATATAGTATGCACACCAAGTCGGAGGTAGGTACGTATATAGTATGCACACTGGGGCGGAGATAGGTAGGTATATAGTATGCGCACGGAGGCTGAGATTAGCACGTATATAGTATGCACACCGGGGAGGAGGTAGGTACGTATATAGTATGCGCACTGGGGAGGAGGTAGGTATGTATATAGTATGCGCACTGGGGCGGAGATAGGTACGTACATAGTAGGCGCACCCCGGCGGAGATAGGTACGTACATAGTAGGCGCAAACAAAGGTGGTACTTTTAATAGAAATATATTATACTTTTGTCCCAGGCAACGGAAGAAGAGTGGTGGGGAAGAGACAGTTTTCGCCGAAGGCAACAGGGAGAAGGTGACAACGGGGAGAGGGGGCGGTGAAATGGGGCTACTAGGGAAGAGAGAGCCCCCGGCAACGCCGGGTACCCCTTCTAGTTTATAATGAATCAATAAAAAAAAAATCCACACATTACTTATTAATGTTAAGGTTGACTGAATGCAAACATAGAATCAAACGAAAAATTTCTAGCCTTTATTTTAATTCCCATGAGTGCACCGGAAAATAAGAATATTAATTATTTTTTTAATGTTTTTTCTGTGATTAGCCTAGAAAAATATGTGCTAATTAAAAGAAAAAAAAAAAAAGAAGAAACCACAGTTTTTAAATCTATTTGTAATTTTTTCTCCCAGCATCTATTTAAGTGTTACGTAGAATAATCACCCACTTCCGTGCCAGCAAGCTTTAGAAAGACGGGTAACCATTTTTTTCCCGACATCTTTTTATGTTTGTTTCAGCATTTGTATTTTTCAATTTTGTTCTTGAAATTTACGTCCAAATCAATGAAATTATCTCGACCGCCACCTCTGTAAGCTGAGGTGAAGTCGAATTTAAGGGTTCGACCATCATCAAATTTATCATCGTAGCAATTTTAAAAAGAGTAAAAACTTGACGCAACCGATTTTAACTGTGGATTTAATATGTTGTTACTGTTAAAAGCGACTCTATATATTTGTGTTTTTTCCAGCAAGATTTGAAGTAATCGTCGTGGAGTAGGTAACACGAGAACTGTCCAGTATTTGGTGGGCTACCATAACAAATGCAAACCTATCAGTCAAATGAGTCTTTCCTTTCTTTGTTAAAGGTTGAAAGGAGCAAAGTGTAGTATCTGTTCTGATACTACACTTCATCTCTTCTCTGCTCTGTCAGTGAAGGAGAAATCCTTCTAGACTGAGGCAATTTAAATTTTTATCCCAACCCAGAGTGCCCCTTTTTCGGGGAACCGGATTTACCTCTACACTAAAAACCGACCTTGTGTCTAACTCTGCTCTCGTGGGGAACCAAGTAAATAGGGATTCTTCTTATTGAAGGTCAAAATAGAAAGAGAGAGAGGGGTGGAGAGTAATGGAGAGATTGAGGGGGGGGGGGAGATGAAGAGAGAGAGATGAGGAGAGATAGATGAGGAGAGAGAGAGGGGGATAGAAAGAGAGAGAGGGGGGAGAGTAATGGAGAGATTGAGGGGGGAGAGAGAGATGAGGAGAGAGAGATGAGGAGAGAGAGATGAGAAGAGAGAGAGGGGGAGAGGGGGATAGAAAGAGAGGGATAGAGAGGGGGGGAGAAGAAATAATTGATATCACTGCTATAGAATCATTGGTTCAATAATCAACTTATCTCAAGGAACCGCTTGGTAGAACCAACAGACAGATCCAGCGCTACATACTTCCAAAGTACCCCCTATTTTCTTGTAGGCTTTTTGGGCTGGTTTGCTGCATTCACTTATTATATGATTTACCGTTTCGTCTCTTTGTCCACAGAATCTACATTTGCTGTTTTCCTGGGTTTTATCTATTTTAGCTTTGATGTAGTTAGTTCATTGTTCTGTGCAGCTGTCAGTAGTGATTTCGTTTCTCTGTTTAAGTGTCCTTTTCTTAGCCATGTCCAAGTGTTTTCGTGGGTCTCTTCTCTGGTCAGTCTAAAAAATCGTCCATGTAGCTGTTTATCTTCCCATCTTTCTTTTCTTGTCTTTTTTGTTTCTGGTTTCGCTGTTTTCTTGTATTATCAAATGAATTATCACGGTATCGTTTGGTCATTAAATTATTAATTGAACCAAATCGTTATAAAACGATAACTAATTTTGTTGTAATAAACATGTACAGGGATTGAACTCACACTTTTCAGATTATAAGACCTCTTGTTTAATGCCTCTTTCTACCGACATTCCCCTCCTCCCACTACTTGTCCGATTAGCCGTTCATTGTTATGTGTCAGACTTCCGCATTTATTCATTTAGATATTCTGTTTTATATAAGGAAAAGAAGTTTACCTTTTATTTTTTTATTCTAAGTTTCATCCAGATTTGGATTTTTTTGTTGTTGTTATGGATTATCAACAAGAAGAAAATTCTCATTAACTTGAATACAGGCATAAGATTAAAAAGTAAATTTTAAATCTTTATTTTAACTCCCACGTGTTCACTTTGAAATTATCTATCTAGGGTATTGAGCACATTTGGATCAATATACACCACTTACCAAATATAATACTGTATTATTACTATTATTGCTCCTGGGCATTGCTGAGTATCTTGTCTCATATACAACACTATAACGAAAAACATTGAAGTTATTGCTCTCAGGCAATACCGAGTTTCTTGTCCCCCCCCCTCTCTTACAATAATCTGAAGAGAAATAATGTTGATGAAGAAAATAGTCTGAACAGGAATGCTAATTCTTCGGGTGTTTTTTCACCTTTCTCAAATTCTTGAGGAATGACTCGGCTATTTCCTTCCAAATTACTACATGATAACATGAAAAAGTCGATCTAAATGTTGACGCCCCCGACTACTGCTACAGTTGAGCCTCAAGGAATGAATTTTTTTTTTTTTAATTACATATTATTTTTTTGAGGCAACGCTGAAAAAGAATAGATCAGCTTTGTAGGTGTGCCCTGTGTAGTTTTGACTTTTAATTGGACGTACATACCCACAGACAGACAGGCAGACAGGCAGACAGACAGGCAGACAATTTCCATTTATATAATAGATTCTGTTTTATATAAGGAAAAGAAGTTTACCTTTGATTTTCTCATTCTAAGTGTTATCTATTTTTGAATTTTTTTTTGTTGTTGTGGATTTTTTTGATGAATTATATCAATGACAAGAAAATTCTCACACATGTTATTAGCGTTATGGTTGCGTGAATTCAAACATACAATTAAAAGCTAAATTCTTAAATATTTATTTTAACTCCCACGTGTTTATCTGGAAATGAAAATCGAGATAACCATTTTTCCCACCATCTTTTGATAGTTTGCGACAATATCTGTAGTTACTTTTATCATCTTATCCAAATGTGGAACCTTTTGTAGGACCCCCCCCCCCTCCCCGGTTCTTTTATCATTATCCGAGAATCGATTGTGATAATATCATAACAAACCCTTGGGCAAGGACCGAATTATAATGCCACATTTTGATGTTAGATTAAACACATAAAAAAAAATGAATAAAGTATTAAATTAGAATATTTTATATCCAGTTGTATCGTTTGTGTAGCGACACGTGTTGGAGTCTCGTCTCCAACATGAAGGCCGCCATGTTGTACATATTACGCTATCGTTGATTGGATAACACGTGATCGCAATATAAAAGAGAAAAAAAAACAACGATAAAGAAAGCGTAATAACGTAGAAACGGTAGAGGTTACATTTATATTAGTGATGGGACGATTCCAATATTTTCCCCGATTCCGATACAATCACTGATTCTTTTCTAAATTCTCGATTCTGATTCCGATTCTTTTTAAATTCCTAAATATTTAGTTATAGAGTTGTTTTCTTTTAATTTTCGGATCACCATAAAATCCTGTTCAATGTGTGCATATATTTTCGCAAAAGTATTAGTACACTGTGGGTGGAGCGTACATTACACGATTAGATCTTTCTACTTTATTTTAATTTTACATTTTTTCTTGGTAATTGATTGAAAATAGTGATTTGATGAATTCATTTTTTACTTTTAACTTGTGCCATTTTTTCTATTTATCCACTCGTGTCATTTTACCGGTGCCATTAATACCTGTGCCATTTTTACCGTGCCATTTTTGCCTAAATTCGTTGTTATGATTTATAGATTTTAGTTTTACTAGTAATTTTTTAAATCGGAAATTAGACTCAAATGTTTCCGATTCCGATACCCCAAAAGTTTTTTATTTTCCGATTCGATTAATCACCCCCAACAATAATTTATATATATTTATTTTTCATACAGAGTTTGCCAAAGACAACCATGGGACGTAAAGACATGACACATAAAAAAGGGAGTGAAAATAACATATAATTACTAACAAAAGAGTCCACATTAAAAGTCTATACACACAACTGAAATAAACATGAATTGCCAGGGTAAACAATTTATAGAGAATATATTGGGCGATGTGAAGTTATAATAGCTAAGGCTAGTAGTCGTAGCCTCACTATAAGTATAAGCACGGTAGATGGTAGTCATACAGGGAAAAACTCAACGCTTCTTTTAACATTAAAAAAATCTTTATTGGGTATCCTATACTGTTGGGGTATAGCATAGAAAAAGGTAGGACTGGTGTCCGGTGGAAGGAAACAAAGTTCTTTTACTGCCCGGGGAGCGGTGCTTGGAAATCCAGTGAATGAGGGGGCAGGAGAGAGGTGAAGAAGAGTTCCTTCTAGGTTGACGGCCAGGGTCTCTCTGACGATCCGTTCCACCGTTTAACAGGGGTGAAAATAGTCCGCAAGGGACTAGCTGAAATCAATACGCCCTGTGAGCTGATTGGTTAGTTTAAGACCAACTTGCCCACAGTGGATGCATAAGAAATAGGTCCTATTTCAGACTGCTACACAGTAAATACGGCTTACTTTGATATTATCTGAGAGGGAATTCTGCAATCAGTAGAAAAGTACTAAATGGCTAACTGTCTGGGAGTCCCATGTAAACTGTGGCCAGAAATGAGATCTGCCGAAATGGCATCATCGATGTAAAAACCATGTAAAGATGTGGAGCTAGGGTAACACGTCCACCCAGCTCAAAATCAAAGCCAGAAAAAGGACAAGCCTCAGTTTGAATGGCGCACATACCTAGAGCAAATCTTTTTCATACTTCTTAATAGAAGAGTTATTCTCTTGCTGTCCAGTATAATTTAGGGGTGTTAACTTGAATATGATTCAAGAGAAATAACGACGAATGTATTCAGGGAAAATGCTTAAGGAAAGACTTAAACATCTTTTCAAATTATTCTCACAGACATATTTCTGATCTGCTGTAACGAAAGTGTAGTATCTGTTTTGTCCTTGGTCAGAGGAAGAAGGTGCTCGACTGAGCTCCAATCTCTTGTTTCTCCACGTACAGCATTCACAACACAAACATGTCTTCCACCCCAACTGAAAGGAACTTTCTCTACTTGCTCCGTGTGCCTAGCATCAAGTGGAGTTTCCCATGGAGTTTCCAAGAACTTTCCATCTGTGGAACACGTTACCATGGGACTGCTTCCCTGCAGACTACAACAGGGTCGTTATCAAATCGAATGTCAACAAATACTCATCACAAATCTTCCCCATAAGTAATCACACTTTGTTCATTCCATTCATCATTTTCAATCCTCTCATAATATTCTTCATCATTCAACTGACAATCATTCCATCTCTTAAACCCTTATCCTGAGTGGCTTTTGGCCTTGATAAGTGGTGACTCATTAGTAAACAAAAAGAAAAAGAGAAATCCTTCTCGACTGGGGCAATTATTTATGTCCGATCCAAAGTGACCCCTTTTTGGGGAGTTGGATATCCCCCACATTAAAAACAAACCTTGTGTATAACTTTGCTCTTGTAGGAAGCGGCAAGTAAATATAAATACACACTAAGTATTTAAGTTTATCATCGTAGCGATTTTCAAAACAGTGGAAGCTTGACACAGCGGAACTTAAATGCATTTCTGCAGTAAGTTATAATGGGTTCTTTTAATTTGTTGACCCCGCGATGATCAGGTGGATGTGCGGAAGAAAACTAAGTTTTCATGGGATCGTCGGGTTCGTTGTTATGATCTATAGATTTTAGTTTTACTAGCAGTTTTTAGAATCGGAACTTACACTCAAATGTTTCCGATTCCGATACCCCAAAAGATTTGATTTTCCAATTCGATTAATCGCTCCAACAATAATTTATATACAACTCCCCAACAAAGGGTCACTCTGGATGGGACATAAATAATTGCTCCAGTCGAGATAGGTAGTTTGGCCATGTACAGTGTGCCACCTCCTGCATCAACTCAATAACACGCATGGCTACCCCAGGCACGAGGGTGCGTGGAAGACCAAGGAAGACATGGCTTGAGTGCATACGAAGTGACTTGACTGCTTGCCACATGACTGGTATCAACCCTATGGATCAGACCACATGGGGAGCAGGCGTGAGATGTTGCCTAGTGTTACCCACCCCAGAGTCCAGGACACCTGCAGAACTGTAAATACCAAAACCGGATGATGATGATGATGATGATGATGATGATGATGATGGTGATGGTGATGATGATGATGATGATGATGATGATGATGATGATGATGATGATGATGATTGACTCTACATACTTTTTAAGTAACATTTTAAATAAGAGCCATAAAAAAAAATAAAACTAAGAAGGCCTCCAGAGCACTGACAACCCTCAGCAGTCTTGGAAGTAACATTCACCTTCTTCCAACCGCAGTAAAGTTAGACACTGGGTCAGTTTAAAGCGGGAGGGGGTCCAACTACCCTCAAATATGGGTCACTTTGAATGTATGTAGCATCGGTGTGTGTGTGGGGGGGGGGGAGAAGGTACTTGCTTCACACTTGTAGCAAGTCAGTTTAAAATGTGTGTGATGGGGGGCCGGACAGCTATCCCGAAGGGGACACTTTGGCAGGGTACAAAAATGATAACCGAGAATGGACCCGTCGGCATTCCCCAGTAGGATCGTCTCAGGCGATTAGCAATAAACCACTTAAGGAGGAGATAATGCCTGGGAGGATGGCCTCCTAACACCAAATTAAATCATAGCTCATTCAGACAAAAAGGTCAGCCCCCCCCCCCCCCTTAACGAACCAGAACCTAAGATTAAAATATGCCAAACTTTAACTCCCGGATGATATGAAAATAGAAGACAACGTATGTAACGCAGGACTTGTCCGTTGTTTCTACCAACGGTTGCTTGACTTAAGCTTATTTATTGAACCAATGACTCTGCTTCTGCTACCGTCGGAAATGCTGTTGTTTTTTTTCAATTAATTTATTTATATCATAACTCGTTGCGGTTGCGAAACATTTCCGCCCTAAATTCTCATGACACAGTAACGGAATTTTAGTGGCCATATTTATTGTCGCATTTGTCGGGGCACGCCACCGTGACAAATGCAAATTTATCAGTGGCCCCTTTCTTTGTTAAAACGGTTGAAACGACGACCCTTTCCCTCGTCGAGAGGGCCAAAACAGCATGACGTTGGTTGAGAGCGACAGAAGAAATCATTGATGTCGCTTTATCGCGGTGACCCGGTTGTCAAACCCGACTTTGCCGTAGATATCGGAGATTAAACATCTTAAAAACATTTGTATTTTGTTATATCATCTCGTAAAAGCCCAAGCAAAGTATTTTAGTAAGTAGCAGCACGTATTTCCTTTTATTATATGTATATAAAATATATTATATGTGTAGGGGAATATGATGTATATAATATAAATTATATATATTATATATATTATATGTATATCTCATATATATATATATATATATATATATATATATATATATATATATATATATATATATATATATATATATATATTGCATTTTATTTTGTAAAACAACCTGACAATATATTAATAATGTGTCACTTTTTAAAAAAATGGGCACTTGTGCATTTTAACATCCCCGGCGAATTATTTGTTTTCATTTTAGGAGAGTTCCATCCGCGCCAAGGAAAGGGTTAACGGAGCTCCCCCACCCTTATGTTAATAATGGCTTTCTAAATTCGCTTGGGATGTTAAAATGCACAAGTGCCAAAAAAATGTATGATACAACTAGCTGTATCTACTCGGCGTTACCCGGGAGGTCTTTTTACTTACATTTTATTTCGTTTTTCTTTATTAAAAAAAAAATGCCGTTTATTTATTTATTTATTTTTGTTTCAAATATGATTTTGGTTTTAAAATTATTAATTGAACCAAATTGTGATAAAACTATATAACTAAAAAAATTAATTTCTATTTACATAATTATTAGATGTAAAAAGCTTCCATTAGGATTTACTATGAGTTTTAAAGCCAGTTTAAATTACAGTCTATTCGACAGTTTAAATGCTTCCAAACTCCCTATCAAATTTCGAAGGGTCACAAAGTAATTCATTCACTTTTTATTTCAACTATTAGCAAAGGATTAAAATAACCGACTTGTTTACGAAGAAACAGAAATGTATCCTGGTAGATTTAATTTTGTAATTAAATTATATTTTTAATAGAATTTAAAAAAGAAATTCGTTTTATTTTACGCTATTGTTTACGATTTCAATAAATAATCGAAACGCACACACAGACACACGAGAAATGGTCACTCAATTTTATTCATAAATATAGAGATTTCTGAAAGTTATGTAATCTCGTAAAAGTACCAGTAAAATATTTTTGTAAACATCAGCATTTATTTTATTTATTTTTGGCATTTTATTATTTTTTTTTTTAATTTTATTTTTTTTTTTGGCATTTTATTTTCTAAAAGAACTTGACGTATTATGAATAACATGTGTAAGTTAAACCAAACAAAACATATATATATATATATATATATATATATATATATATATATATATATATATATATATATGTGTGTGTGTGTTGATAACGAGTATTGATTGTAGGCTTTGATCGCTTAGTTTTTCATGTTTCTTTTTGCGTTTTTGCTTTGTTTTGTAAAATTAGCACTGAAGATAGCCACACCAAGAAATAAATGCACAGGAACATTTTACAAATATATTGGTGTTAGCCGAAACAATCGTATGCTGAATAAAAAATAAGTTTTATGAAATGACGTGAATCTGTCCTTTATAACATTGAAATGGTATAAAATGACATATAAATATTTAATATAGCATAGCCCTGGCCTTACACTATTGAGCTATTATAATTACTTTATGTTATAAAATTTATTTTTGAATAGAAAAAATTCTAAATTCTAAATATATACAAATAAAATACATACACACACATATATAATAAACAAAACAAATATTTGTTTATATATATATATATATATATATATGTATATATATATATATATATATATATATATATATATATATATATATATATATATATATATATATATATATATATATATATAGTAATCCAGGTAGGGTAAAAATCCACAGGGTAGAAATCCAAAGGGAATCAAACCGGGTTTATAAAAGAGTGCTCAATAAAAAATATAGAGCTGTATTGTGAATGCTTTGAATAAAATGTTTGAATAAAAGCATTCACTATATATATATATATATATATATATATATATATATATATATATATATATATATATATAATCACAAGTTCGTAAATCGGATAATATGGATCTCCTAGTACTACCCAGGAAGATACCGCAGACCAGCGGAATCAAAGCAGAAGGCCAAAACGGTACCAGTCTACAAAGTGTAGCATCCATCGGAACAGATACTACATTTTCATCTTGGTCAACCCGCGGCAGCGCCAGACTCGTCTTACGTCTGAAAATAAAAAAGAGATTCTACTTTTATTTATTTATTATCGTCACTATTTGAGGAAACGCTTTGAACCTGCTCTCGGTCTGCCAAGCTAGCAGGACATTTGATGGAACTTCCTGATATTTGCATGTTTGTTTTGAAAAGGGGCGTTTGATTAATTAACTACAGGTTGGTCGCTAGAAAAGCGGGAAATTTGAGGTTGTAAATTTTAATGTTTAAATTTTATTGTTTAAATTTTATTTTGTTTAAATTTTATTGCGTCTGGCTTATTCACTTTTTCGATTTGCACAGACGACATTTTGAGCATATGTGAGTGTATTATAATATTAGTCTTTGAAAAACTTTATAAAAGTTATTGTAAAAATAAATTACCGTTTGACGAATTTCCCGCTTTTCTAGCGACTACCCTGTATTATTTGTTGTTGTTGAATAAATTTTATGTTGTTAAAAAAAAAAATTTCTTGCGATAAGTACTAAAAATATTTGTTAATAATTAAAAACACACCCACGCACACAGTGTAAATATCTCCACTGGACCATCTGCAAAAAAAAAGTTGAATGTCCAATGTAGCAGCAACTCCTGGGAACATATGTAGCAATCATAAACTTTGCGAAATTACACGGCATTCACAGAGATCTTCCAGGCACCAACGAAGAAAGACGTCTTCTTTCTCGCCCCGGTCAACTTGACCTCGAACAAAGCTATTCTTCACTTGAAGTTATACTTCTTAAAGACAGTTGGCAGCCGACCTTTTCTTGTTTTATTACTTGCTTCACTGTAACATTGTTTTAACTTTCGCCAACCTAGACCCAACGGTGTAGGTCACTCAAGTCAATATATTATTTCTTATTTATAGAAGGGCTTTGTTTTCCTTTTATTTGAAATTCTTTTGTTCCTATTTACTTGCCTCCCCACGAGGGCAAAGTTAGACACAAAGTCGGGTTTTAATGTGGGGGGGAATCCAGCTCCCTAAAAAGGGGCACTCTGGATTGGAACAAAAAATAGAATTGTCTCAGTCTAGAAGGACTTCTCCTTCACGCATCGAGGACAGAAAGTGAAGCATCAAAACAGATACTACACTTTGTTCTTTTTTTGTTACGAAATATTATAGGAGTTGGTCTTACAGTCCATGCTAAGATGAGATCTTATATATATAACAGGAAGAATTGCTGGAAATAAGTCATACACCGTGTAGCAACCATCATGCATGTCCACAGGGAAAACGCGTTAGGGTTGCACCGTGTATTGTCCATCAGGGATTGAACTCAGAGTGTTCCAGTTACAAAATCGAAACATGTAGCTTTTTATCACAACGAGAATCAGTCCATGCAAACCAAGCCTCATTTGCATACGTGAACTCTCGTCGCGTAACAAAAACTACATGTTTCCATTTTGTAACTGGACCGCTCTGGGTTCAATCCCTGATGGAAAATACACGGTGCAACCCTAACGCGTTTTCCCTGTGGACCTGCATGATGGTTGCTTTCTACACACCGTCCACTATGACCAGCCAATCCATACAACTACATACTTAGAAAACGGAGCTGTTAAACCTGACATAGTGATATGGGACAAGAGGTAGAGAGTAGCAACTAGTGTTGAGACGATTAATCGGAATCAGAAAAATCGGAACTTTTTGGGTTATCGGAATCGGTATCAGAATCGAAAAAAATTGAGCCTTATTTCCGATTCCAAAAGCAATATTTTTTCTTGACAATAAAAAATGAAACAAAAATGAAACAAATACAATATATTTATTAGAAGATTCTTTATTTACAACATAAGATTAAGGGCCACAGGACCGCAGGTTAGGAATCCCATTCCTAGGTTTAGCATTGACTCTCCGAGTCTAATTTATTATTTATTTTATTGGTAAATTATGGTAAACAAAGTAAATATTCTAGAGTTCACTTATGCCTATTCCCTTATCAAACCTTTTAAATGTTCAAATTTCTTTTTGCACCTATTTGTTCAACATTTATATGACGCCTCTCAGTTCATAGTTGAGTATTAAAACGATTCGGACAAGTTTTTTTCTTTAATTTTGCTGGCGCCGCCCTGACACTGACCGTTTTCTGGTCACCGCTTATACATACTACGAAATAATGTTTTATTGTATTTTTTCGGTTTGAAATTCTTTAAACATAATGCTTATTTCTCTTTGAAATTAATTAAATCAATTTTCAATTTATGGAGAATTTAAAAACGTATGACTGATAAACTATCTTCGAAATAGCTATTTTCACTGAATTTAGGAAATACTGACCCTAGAACTCTCATCCATTCTTTCAATGTGACCAAACCATCGGAGTCTCCTGTTCTGCACACATCTCCCTATACTCTCCAGATTTTATCTTCCTCTGAGGTCATCAGAACTAAGCCCGTCTTCAATACTCACATTACACATTCACCATATCATATTATTCTTATATCATTTATCTCCATGCAACGCATGTCCTCAACCCTCACTGTCCAGGTTTCACTTCCATACACGTGCCTGATAGACTTTTCCCTTGGTCGACAGTGGTAACTCTCTGCTGGTTAGTAATGACAGAAGTTCCCTTAATGTACTCCATCCACTCCTAACTCTTGCAATCAAACTAGTACCTGCTCCACCCTGTGCTCCAATGGTATCACCAAGGTAACAAAATTTCTCAACAACCTCAATAGCTTCACCATCCAAATATACTTATTCCACATCTGAGTTCTCGCCCATCTCCAAAAACAAAGAAAAACATTATTTTACCGATAATATTTTTTTAATTAAAAATAAAATGGTTTATTATCTTTAACTAAAAAATTAT
The DNA here is from genome assembly GCA_963556195.1 of Sepiola atlantica. Classification (NCBI taxonomy): domain Eukaryota; kingdom Metazoa; phylum Mollusca; class Cephalopoda; order Sepiida; family Sepiolidae; genus Sepiola; species Sepiola atlantica. The sequence continues at coordinate 20,314,424 of OY744528.1, read as the reverse complement.
AAACATTGATTATCTGTCCTTAGCCTCGTTCGCAACGTTTATAAAATGAAAACCAAACGAATATGTAAGGTATTTCAACGACCTCTATACTACAATTGAACAAAAGAAGTAAATAAAAAAATTGATACGGGAGTCGCATAAATCGTCTGCCGAAATTAAAGCAAATATTCAACCAACTTTAAACATAGCTTCTTTTCCCGATATACAGGGTGATTGGAAAGTAACGCCCTATACTTGTAAGTTATACTTGTAAGTTATATTTGTAAGTTGTTACTGAAATATAATTCTTACAAGAAATGAATGGGAGGAGCAAGAGTTATGAATTATGCGTTATTTTTTTCCTTTAGTCCTCACATTCCCCGAGCGATGTTTTTGACAATGGGGGGAGAATTGCTGTTTTCTGGGTCGGCTGCTGTTTTCAATACTCTCATAGTATTCATCACCATTCATCTGTCAATCTATCCATCATTGTTGACTCTAATCTTCGAGTGGGTGTTAAGCCTTGATAAGTGTTGACTCATTAGAAAAAAAAAGAAAAAAGGAACAAAAGTTCCTTGTGAAATTAGCTGATGCGGTTTCCAGGCAGCTTTAGAAGCTGGTGGCGATTGCTGGGACCCATATCGAATTTTGAATAAAACCCCATGCTATACACTTTCTGGGTATCTGTTACAATAATCCGCACACTGAAAACGCTCAAAAAACAAATATACAACAAATAAAAGTAACTGTAGTCGATAAAATTTATTTTCCAACTTACCTGTGATATTTGTTTGTATTTTTAAACCGTTCCAACTGCTATTTATTAGAAATCAATAGTTTTGTCACACGAACATTGGACAAAAAAATGGCGATGGGGGGGGGGGGTAAGGAAGTAAAGCCAAGACGCCATTTTATTTTTTAGTAGAAACCGGTGAAAAAAAAAAAAAAAAGAAATTTTTTTTAGATCTAATAAAAACCCATTTATACTACGTAAAAATACAAACAAATTTCATAGGTAAGTAGGAAAGTATCTATTCTCAACGTAGGTCAGCAACACTTGTTGCATATTTATTTTTTTTACCCCGTTCGTGTTCGTTTTTTGGACCCCGTTAGCGACTCTGCGGATTATTGTAAAAGATACCCCACTTTCTTATATTCATTTCTTGTAAAAATTATATTTCAGTAATGAATTACGAACACTTAATAATAGGGAGTTACTTTCCATTCACCCTGTATATTCTTTTTTCATGCTAAATTTGTTTATTGCAATTTAAATCTTATTTGAATCACGTAAATTACTTACAATGGATTCCTTTTCTGATTTCTGTTTTTTTTTTTTTTCATAAGTGATAATCTAATTTTTTTTTATAGTTAAATCATTCTTTTATATTCCCTCCGGGTAACGCAGGGACACGGGTCCTGCTAGTTGTAAATAGTTGGTAGTGAAAGTATCGTTTTATTGAATAAATTGTTTTTATTCTGGCTAAAAAGAAATCTTTCTAGACTTACGCAATGTTCATTAAACTACACCACATTTCAAGAAGAAAACTTTTTATTTAAGTGATCCTCCAGTCTAAAATCTGAATTTTTTTTTTTTTAATTCATTTGTAGCGGATATTTTTTCATGCTGTTTACATGTAATCGCCCTCAAAAAGTAGAATCTGTTATTTTTTTGTTCTGGGTAAACTACGCCGTATTTTAAAAAGTGAATTTATTAAAAAAAACAACAATAATAACTATGACCTATTTGCATTAAGACGTCATCTGTTCTGTTCTCGGACAGCGAAGGAAACATCCGGAGAAAAAATCCTTGTATACTGAGGCACTGTTTAGACTGTTTGTTTAAAACTACATCGTAAATAGTTTCTATCGAAAGTGTCATATCAAGAAATTCTTCTAGACTAAGTGAATGTTTATTTTGTTTTGGTAGCCGTATTTTCCTCACACAAAAAAACCCACCTTGTGTTTAACTAAAAAATTGCATATTTCGGAAGACGACTTGTTTATCATCGCTTAGTAGTAGTTAACAGTAGACATGAAAACAATTAAAAAACCAATGTCAGAAATATACTTGTGACAATCTGTTGGTTGAAACGTAATCCGTTTTACAGAAAGTATAAGTTCAAGCAGCCGGAATGACCAAATGATATTCTCTAAATCTGAAATATAGTGGTGAGTTAACCAAAATTCCCTTCTATAAACAAAGAACCTGGTGATTTGGGTAGCTGTTAGTGTAGATAAGTAGAAGTGGGTGAAAAAGGTAGCCACTTTCTCTTTGGAAATTTATTTTTGTGACAGTCAGATTTCCTGGGTAAAATATAACAAATATTGAAAGGATTAAAAACGAATGCATAGTTTCTGGAAACATGCATGAGGACTTAGGCTAATTACTTAGTGGAACAGGTAAGCATGTAAAGGTGTTGTTTTTTCTATTTTGTCTGTATCTGAATTATTATTATGAAGTCGACTTTATTTTATTATATAGATATGTGTATACATGAAATAGTAATAAATTATATATATATATATATATATATATATATAATGAGAGAGAGAGAGTTTTGTCGATATGAACAGTAATTAAAGTGATTTAATAAAAAAAATGGATAAATTCCCAAAACCTTTCTTAAAATATCACGTACATTAATTTTCAAGGGAGGTAATTTAAATGAAAACTATTAGTTTTTATAATTATGATAGATTTATATTAAAGATATGTAATTTAAGTTATACTTTTAAGAAGAATACTTAAAGCTAGATTAATAGCCGCCGGATTGCGGGTAGTTTTTTTTTTGGGATAGATTGTAAAATTTAAAAAAATACAAATTCTCAGTTTAAAAATAAATGAATGAATGTGACGATTATGACCCCACTGGCCTTCCGTAAAAAAAAAATATAGTTCGGATTTTGTGGAGCTGTATTTCCCCCACATTAAAAAATCAACCTTGTGTCTAACTCTGTTCTTGTGGGAAGGCAGGCAAATTGGAATCCCCCCCTCCAGCCTATGTTTTATTTTTCCTTCTTTTTTTCTTTTATCAAATTGAAAATGACAAGAAAAATCGCAGCACGAAAGGCACTTGTGTAGATCAGTTTGGTTTGGTTGTTTTGTTTTACGGCATATCAACCCTCCTCAAGTTGTTTAATGCCGAATCCAGTCATTTGTGTTAACAGTTTTTATGCTTCAAATTCTTTGTATGTTCAAGTATTTATTCATGGTGTTTGGTTGCGTGAAAGGAAAGGAGAAGGGGAGAAGAGGGATGGAAATTGTTTTTTTTTTGTTTGTTTTGGGTTTTGCAGAACATTATTGAGAAAAAAAATCAATGTTTGGTGCAATTTGGGTCAGGAAGCCGATATCTTTAGACAGCCTGATCTGGTAGCACTAGGTGCAGATTAGTAATTCGAACAAATTTAATTGTTTTCATTTTTTAAGATTTTAGTTTGCGTCAAGGGAAGACAATCATTATTGAAGTGAAATTTTTTTGGTTAATCAAGCGTGAAACATTGCAAATACATTAAGGTAACACAAAATAATAAATTAATTAATTGAACACCCAGCGTTGCCCGGGAGTAAAAGACAAAAAAAAAAGACTGACTTGTTTACAAAAAAACGGAGATCAATTTTTGGGACTCTAATTTAATAATAAAATTATTTGATGAAAAAGGAATTTATAAAAAGTTCGTTTTATAACTTGATGTTAATCCATTAGTTGTAAAAAAAGAGATAATAACGTGTGATTAATGTGCAAACTTCACTTTAATGTTTAAAAACGATAACTTGATTTTAGAGATTTTTTTTGTAGAAGACGATGGAAATAACTCATGACATGATTACTTCCCTTTAATGTTTAAAAACTATAACTTGTTTTTAGAGATTTTTTTGTAGAAGACGAGGGAAATAACTCATGACATGATTACTTCCCTTAAATGTTTAAAAACTATAACTTGATTTTAGAGATTTTTTGGTAGAAGAAAACGGAAATAACTCATGACATGATTACTTCCCTTTAATGTTTAAAGACTATAACTTGTTTTTAGAGATTTTTTTGTAGAAGACGAGGGTAATAACTCATGACATGATTACTTCCCTTTTAATGTTTAAAAACTATAACTTGATTTTAGAGATTTTTTGTAAAAGACGAGGGAAATAACTCATGACATGATTACTTCCCTTTTAATGTTTAAAAACGATAACTTGATTTTAGAAATTTTTTTGTAGAAGACGAGGGAAATAACTCATGACATGATTACTTCCCTTTAATGTTTAAAGACTATAACTTGTTTTTAGAGATTTTTTTGTAGAAGACGAGGGTAAAAACTCATGACATGATTACTTCCCTTTAATGTTTCAAAACGATAACTTGTTTTTAGAGATTTTTTTGTAGAAGACGAGGGAAATAACTCATGACATGCTTACTTCCCTTTTAATGTTTAAAAACTATAACTTGATTTTAGAGATTTTTTTGTAGAAGACTAGGGAAATGACTCATGACATGATTACTTCCCTTTAATGTTTAAACACAATAACTTGTTTTTATAGATTTTTTTTGTAGAAGACGAGGGAAATAACTCATGACATGATTACTTCCCTTTTAATGTTTAAAAACTATAACTTGATTTTAAGGATTTTTTGTAGAAGCCAAGGGTAATAACTCATGACATGATTACTGCCCTTTTAATGTTTAAAAACTATAACTTGATTTTAGAGATTTTTTTGTAGAAGACGATGGAAATGACTCATGACGTGATTACTTCCATTTTAATGTTTAAAAACGATAACTTGTTTTTAGAGATTTTTTGTAAAAGACGAGGGAAATAACTCATGACATGATTACTTCCCTTTAATGTTTAAAAACGATAACTTGATTTTAGAGATTTTTTTTGTAGAAGACGATGGAAATAACTCATGACATGATTACTTCCCTTTAATGTTTAAAAACTATAACTTGTTTTTAGAGATTTTTTTGTAGAAGACGAGGGAAATAACTCATGACATGATTACTTCCCTTAAATGTTTAAAAACTATAACTTGATTTTAGAGATTTTTTGGTAGAAGAAAACGGAAATAACTCATGACATGATTACTTCCCTTTAATGTTTAAAGACTATAACTTGTTTTTAGAGATTTTTTTGTAGAAGACGAGGGTAATAACTCATGACATGATTACTTCCCTTTTAATGTTTAAAAACTATAACTTGATTTTAGAGATTTTTTGTAAAAGACGAGGGAAATAACTCATGACATGATTACTTCCCTTTTAATGTTTAAAAACGATAACTTGATTTTAGAAATTTTTTTGTAGAAGACGAAGGAAATAACTCATGACATGATTACTTCCCTTTAATGTTTAAAGACTATAACTTGTTTTTAGAGATTTTTTTGTAGAAGACGAGGGTAAAAACTCATGACATGATTACTTCCCTTTAATGTTTCAAAACGATAACTTGTTTTTAGAGATTTTTTTGTAGAAGACGAGGGAAATAACTCATGACATGCTTACTTCCCTTTTAATGTTTAAAAACTATAACTTGATTTTAGAGATTTTTTTGTAGAAGACTAGGGAAATGACTCATGACATGATTACTTCCCTTTAATGTTTAAACACAATAACTTGTTTTTATAGATTTTTTTGTAGAAGACGAGGGAAATAACTCATGACATGATTACTTCCCTTTTAATGTTTAAAAACTATAACTTGATTTTAAGGATTTTTTGTAGAAGACAAGGGTAATAACTCATGACATGATTACTGCCCTTTTAATGTTTAAAAACTATAACTTGATTTTAGAGATTTTTTTGTAGAAGACGATGGAAATGACTCATGACGTGATTACTTCCATTTTAATGTTTAAAAACGATAACTTGTTTTTAGAGATTTTTTTGTAAAAGACGAGGGAAATAACTCATGACATGATTACTTCCCTTTAATGTTTAAAAACGATAACTTGTTTTTAGAGATTTTTTTTTGTAGAAGACGAGGGAAATAACTCATGACATGATTACTTCCTTTTAATGTTTAAAAACTATAACTTGATTTTAGAGATGTTTTTGTAGAAGACGAGGGAAATCACTCATAACATGATTACTTCCCTTTTAATGTTTAAAAACTATAACTTGATTTTAGAGATTTTTTGGTAGAAGAAAACGGAAATAACTCATGACATGATTACTTCCCTTTAATGTTTAAAGACTATAACTTGTTTTTAGAGATTTTTTTGTAGAAGACGAGGGTAATAACTCATGACATGATTACTTCCCTTTTAATGTTTAAAAACTATAACTTGATTTTAGAGATTTTTTGTAAAAGACGAGGGAAATAACTCATGACATGATTACTTCCCTTTTAATGTTTAAAAACGATAACTTGATTTTAGAAATTTTTTTGTAGAAGACGAGGGAAATAACTCATGACATGATTACTTCCCTTTAATGTTTAAAGACTATAACTTGTTTTTAGAGATTTTTTTGTAGAAGACGAGGGTAAAAACTCATGACATGATTACTTCCCTTTAATGTTTAAAAACGATAACTTGTTTTTAGAGATTTTTTTGTAGAAGACGAGGGAAATAACTCATGACATGCTTACTTCCCTTTTAATGTTTAAAAACTATAACTTGATTTTAGAGATTTTTTTGTAGAAGACTAGAGAAATGACTCATGACATGATTACTTCCCTTTAATGTTTAAAAACTATAACTTGTTTTTAGAGATTTTTTTTGTAGAAGACGAGGGAAATAACTCATGACATGATTACTTCCCTTTTAATGTTTAAAAACTATAACTTGATTTTAAGGATTTTTTGTAGAAGACAAGGGTAATAACTCATGACATGATTACTTCCCTTTTAATGTTTAAAAACTATAACTTGATTTTAGAGATTTTTTTGTAGAAGACGATGGAAATGACTCATGACATGATTACTTCCATTTTAATGTTTAAAAACGATAACTTGTTTTTAGAGATTTTTTTGTAAAAGACGAGGGAAATAACTCATGACATGATTACTTCCCTTTAATGTTTAAAAACGATAACTTGTTTTTAGAGTTTTTTTTTTGTAGAAGACGAGGGAAATAACTCATGACATGATTACTTCCTTTTAATGTTTAAAAACTATAACTTGATTTTAGAGATTTTCTTGTAGAAGACGAGGGAAATCACTCATAACATGATTACTTCCCTTTTAATGTTTAAAAACGATAACTTGATTTTAGAGATTTTTTTGTAGAAGACTAGGGAAATGACTCATGACATGATTACTTCCCTTTTAATGTTTAAAAACTATAAGCTGATTTTAGAGATTTTTTTGTAAAAGACGAGGGAAATAACTCATGATATGATTACTTCCCTTTAATGTTTCAAAACGATAACTTGTTTTTAGAGATTTTTTTTGTAGAAGACGAGGGAAATAACTCATGCCATGATTACTTCCCTTTTAATGTTTAAAAACTATAACTTGATTTTAGAGATGTTTTTGTAGAAGACGAGGGAAATAACTCATGACATGATTACTTCCCTTTAATGTTTAAAGACTATAACTTGTTTTTAGAGATTTTTTTTGTAGAAGACGAGGGAAATAACTCATGACATGATTACTTCCCTTTTAATGTTTAAAAACTATAACTTGATTTTAGAGATTTTTTTTGTAGAAGACGAGGGTAATAAATCATGGCATGATTACTTCCCTTTAATGTTTAAAAACTATAACTTGTTTTTAGAGATTTTTTTGTAGAAGACGAGGGAAATAACTCATGACATGATTACTTCCCTTTTAATGTTTAAAAACTATAACTTTATTTTAGAGATTTTTTTGTAGAAGACGAGGGAAATAACTCATGACATGATTACTTCCTTTTTAATGTTTAAAAACTATAACTTGATTTTAGATATTACATGATTACTTCCCTTTTAATGTTTAAAAATAATCAGTGAGTAAGGGAAAATTTTTCTACTCTAAGTCAGTGTTTTAGCCAGAATAAGTATTTTCAGAAAATAAAACTGACACAAAATAAAATATATTCATGCCGATAACATAGTGGAAGAAAAAAAAATAACAAATAGGTAAGTCCGAATCAGGTATCGATATATTTGACGGATAGCTCTTTTGGGTCTGACTTTAAAAACTTTGATAACTTTATATGTTAGATAACTTTGAGGTCTGTGACATGGTTTGGGTTACAGATGCGAAATCTCCATTAAATTAAACCCGATTTATTTTATAGAGCAAAATTCTGCTGCACTAACAGATGTTTATACTTATCTCCTTGTGTGTGTGTCTGATCTATATCACTTATCTGAAGTAAAGTGACACTTTGTTTAAGATAAGGTAAAAAAAACATAAAGACATTTTTTTTATTTATTATTGATTGATTGCTATCTTTTGCGCAGACATTGTACTTATCGTCTTGTGTGTGTGTGTGTGGATGTGTCTTGTTGTTGTTTTTTCACTATTTGATCACCGCTTATCAAGGCCAAGATCCACTCGAGGATAAGGGTTAATGAGACTACATGCTTGTTTGTCACAAGATTGGGAATACTGCAGGAGTGCTAACATTGATGAAAGGTATGCATTGTGTTTGATTACTTACAGGGCGGTTTATGACAAGAATTTGTCGACTTTGTATCTGAAGACGACCAAATTGTAATCCTCAGGGAAGTAGTCCCTCGGTAATGTGTTTCTCAGGTGGGAAGTCATTGCAAAGAAGTTTTGTCTATGGAAATTCTGCCAGAACGCTAGGCACTTGGAGAGAGAAAGAGAAGTCACTTTGTTGTGGTAGCAAGACAAGGTCTTGCTGTGAATGTCTTAATAGAAGGAACCTATGATTGGAGCTCAGTCGAGCACCTTCCATGGAAATAATGGTAGAGAAGAGAGAGACTAAAAACGTCTTTTCTGTGGGTAAGGGGTGGTGGGGAGGAGAAGAGATCACCCCCTCCCTCCACCAATTAAATTTTGAAGTCGATTTTGTACTCTGTCAAGGTAAGAGAGAGTGCTCTGAGCGGTGTGTGATATATATATATATAATCTAAATTAAGTTTTTTTTGATTTTAATGGAAATCGCTCCAGACAAGGCATGAAGCCACTTGATGTAAGGAGCTAACAAGAACGAAATATGATTATCGCAAAGACAGGAGATACCTATTGGCCTTAGTCTTGAAAAGACCAAGGCTATAGGTAGGAGGAAAACAGTCAGCAGGAAGAGAGTTCCACAAGCCTGTAGTTTTTTCGAAAGAAGCTGCTGGAATAGTGAGCTGTATTACAATGAGGTATCAAAACAGCGAATTGATGGAGACCATTAGACCAACGAGTCGAACGAGCTGGAACAATTCTGAAGAACACATGTCATAATAGTATTTATAGAAAAGACTGAGACTAGCAACATCACATCTGTGTGTGTGTGTGTGTGAGAGAGAGAGAGAGAGAGAGAGGGTGTGCAGAGAAGAAGAAAATGTGTGAGCTAATCAAATTACAGATACGTTTCTGCACCTTATCAAGAACCCTCAAATTGGACAGGGATTCACCAGCCCAAATATGACAACAGTAAACTGACATGTTGGCTAAGATAAGGTTGAAAAACATTTTCGTCTCTCTATTATGGTTTATGTATCACTAGTTGTTTCTACTCGGTGTTGTCCGGGAGTCTTTTTACTTTAATTTTTGTTTCATTTTTTTTTAAAACTAAGTCTCTTTATTTTTACCAAATTACTATTATTTTTTTTAAAATAGAATTTAGAAACTTAAATTTAATTATTATTGTATCGTATGGTTCTTAAATTATTAATTGAACTAAATTGTTATAAAACAATAACTAATGTTGTTAAGGGTTTAATCTCTAAATATAACATTATTGGATGTAAATAGCTTTCAAAACTTTCAATCTTTTCTATTTTTTAATCAATAAAAAAGTTAGTCAGGGTTTAAAAGTTAAAATTGCATCTGACAAATCGCTATTTGATTCTGTCTAGCCAGTGAATTACAGAAATGTTGTCTGTGTTCAACAATAATGTAAAAAAGAAATTCCAATCGATTTCCTGGATTACATATTCTATCTGACCCAATGCTTCTTTTAGTAATAGACACTTAAATAGATTCGCTCTTAATTTTCATTGGATAATCAACAGGAATGATTATCTAATGAAATCGCCCCGTTTGTTAAAATCAAAAATTGCGTCATTATTCACTGGATCAGTCTTTCATATCATTTGCTTACTGTATTGATTAGCAATTTCCTTCAAATTACTAACATTAAAACACAATAATTATTTTTAAAAACGAATAAAACAAAGCAATTATTGCAATCTCAAAAATAAAAATTTGCCAAACTAGACATTTAGACAAACAGAATGTCCTTCATATACCCCTTCCACATTCGCACACACATAAAATTAAACATTCTAAGTGTGTTCTAATTTGCGCCCACCATAAATTCTAAGTTGATTTTGAAGGTTGTCACATAGTTGCAAAAAAACACTCACTAAGTTTTCTAAACATTTCATAAATATAGATATTTATCATTTTTTTTTTCAATTCATTAAATAAATTAAGAGAAAAACATTATGAATAGGAAAACAAGTCATGAGCATCTAGGACCTAAAACCTTCCTGTTGCACATAGCAGTATCATATACATGTCCCTCTATTAATGTATCATATACATGTCTCTCTATTAATGTATGATATACATGTCTCTCTATTAATGTATCATATACATGTCTCTCTATTAATGTATCATATAACATGTCTCTCTATTAATGTATCATGTAGATGTCTCTCTATTAATGTATCATGTAGATGTCTCTCTATTAATGTATCATGTACATGTCTCTCTATTAATGTATCATATACATGTCCCTCTATTAATGTATCATATACATGTCCCTCTATTAATGTATCATATACATGTCCCTCTATTAATGTATCATATACATGTCTCTCTGTTAATGTATCATATACATGTCTCTCTGTTAATGTATCATATACATGTCTCTCTATTAATGTATCATATAACATGTCTCTCTATTAATGTATCATGTAGATGTCTCTCTACTAATGTATCATGTAGATGTCTCTCTATTAATGTATCATGTACATGTCTCTCTATTAATGTATCATAAACATGTCCCTCTATTAATGTATCATATACATGTCCCTCTATTAATGTATCATATACATGTCCCTCTATTAATGTATCATATACATGTCCCTCTATTAATGTATCATATACATGTCTCTCTATTAATGTATCATATACATGTCTCTCTATTAATGTATCATATACATGTCCCTCTATTAATGTATCATATACATGTCCCTCTATTAATGTATCATAAACATGTCCCTCTATTAATGTATCATGTACATGTCTCTCTATTAATGTATCATATAAATGTCTCTCTATTAATGTATCATGTACATGTCTCTCTATTAATGTATCATGTACATGTCTCTCTGTTAATGTATCATGTACATGTCTCTCTATTAATGTATCATGTACATGTCTCTCTATTAATGTATCATGTACATGTCTCTCTATTAATGTATCATATACATGTCTCTCTATTAATGTATCATATACATGTCCCTCTATTAATGTATCATATACATGCCCCTCTATTAATGTATCATATACATGTCCCTCTATTAATGTATCATGTACATGTCCCTCTATTAATGTATCATGTACATGTCCCTCTATTAATGTATCATAAACATGTCCCTCTATTACTGTATCATGTACATGTCCCTCTATTAATGTATCATATACATGTCTCTCTATTAATGTATCATATACACGTCTCTCTATTAATGTATCATATACATGTCTCTCTATTAATGTATCATATACATGTCTCTCTATCAATGTATCATGTACATGTCTCTCTATCAATGTATCATGTACATGTCTCTCTATCAATGTATCATGTACATGTCTCTCTATTAATGTATCATATACATGTCTCTCTATTAATGTATCATGTAGATGTCTCTCTATTAATGTATCATGTAGATGTCTCTCTATTAATGTATCATATACATGTCTCTCTATTAATGTATCATGTACATGTCTCTCTATTAATGTATCATATACATGTCTCTCTATTAATGTATCATATACATGTCTCTCTATTAATGTATCATATACATGTCTCTCTATTAATGTATCATATACATGTCTCTCTATTAATGTATCATATACATGTCTCTCTGTTAATGTATCATATACATATCTCTCTATCAATGTATCATGTACATGTCTCTCTATTAATGTATCATATACATGTCTCTCTATTAATGTATCATGTACATGTCTCTCTCTTAATGTATCATGTACATGTCTCTCTATTAATGTATCATATACATGTCTCTCTATCAATGTATCATGTACATGTCTCTGTATCAATGTATCATGTACATGTCTCTCTATCAATGTATCATATACATGTCTCTCTATCAATGTATCATATACATGTCTCTGTATCAATGTATCATGTACATGTCTCTCTATCAATGTATCATGTACATGTCTCTCTATCAATGTATCATGTACATGTCTCTCTATCAATGTATCATGTACATGTCTCTCTATTAATGTATCATATACATGTCTCTCTATCAATGTATCATTTACATGTCTCTCTATCAATGTATCATGTACATGTCTCTCTATCAATGTATCATGTACATGTCTCTCTATTAATGTATCATATACATGTCTCTCTATCAATGTATCATGTACATGTCTCTCTATCAATGTATCATGTACATGTCTCTCTATCAATGTATCATGTACATGTCCCTCTATTAATGTATCATATACATGTCTCTCTATCAATGTATCATGTACATGTCTCTCTATCAATGTATCATGTACATGTCTCTCTATCAATGTATCATGTACATGTCTCTCTATTAATGTATCATATACATGTCCCTCTATGAATGTATCATATACATGTCTCTCTATTAATGTATCATATACATGTCCCTCTATTAATGTATCATATAAATGTCCCTCTATTAATGTATCATATACATGTCCCTCTATTAATGTATCATATACATGTCTCTCTATTAATGTATCATGTACATGTCTCTTTATTAATGTATCATATACATGTCCCTCTATTAATGTATCATGTACATGTCTCTATATTAATGTATCATGTACATGTCTCTCTATTAATGTATCATATACATGTCCGTCTATTAATGTATCATAAACATGTCTCTCTATTAATGTATCATGTACATGTCTCTCTATTAATGTATCATATACATGTCTCTCTATTAATGTAGCATATACATGTCTCTCTATTAATGTATCATGTACATGTCTCTCTGTTAATGTATCATGTACATGTATCTCTATTAATGTATCATGTACATGTCTCTCTATTCATGTATCATGTACATGTCTCTCTATTAATGTATCATATACATGTCTCTCTATTAATGTATCATATACATGTCTCTCTATTAATGTATCATATACATGTCTCTCTATTAATGTATCATATACATGTCTCTCTATTAATGTATTATATACATGTCCCTCTATTAATGTATCATATACATGTCCCTCTATTAATGTATCATATACATGTCCCTCTATTAATGTATCATATACATGTCTCTCTATTAATGTATCATATACATGTCTCTCTATTAATGTATCATATACATGTCCCTCTATTAATGTATCATATACATGTCTCTCTATTAATGTATCATATACATGTCTCTCTATTAATGTATCATATACATGTCCCTCTATTAATGTATCATATACATGTCTCTCTATTAATGTATCATATACATGTCTCTCTATTAATGTATCATATACATGTCTCTCTATTAATGTATCATATACATGTCCCTCTATTAATGTATCATATACATGTCCCTCTATTAATGTATCATATACATGTCTCTCTATTAATGTATCATATACATGTCTCTCTATTAATGTATCATATACATGTCTCTCTATTAATGTATCATATACATGTCTCTCTATTAATGTATGATATACATGTCTCTCTATTAATGTATCATGTACATGTCTCTCTATCAATGTATCATGTACATGTCTCTATATTAATAACATTAAAAGACAGCTTTGCGTGTACTTCAAAAAAACATTCATTTCGTTTGTGATACTTTAGACTTTGAATAGAATTCGGAACCCTTTAAACTGTCAAATAAAACGTCCTTTTGACATTTTTTTTTTTAACATAGTTCACCCCAAACAAGGCAGGCCACCACTGTAGATGTAAGGGGCTACTGAGAAAAAAGGTGAAAGTTTTTTTTGGGGGGGGGTTCAACCTAAATTGGGAGCTGTGCAGCGAGATGTCTGTTTACATTAGTTTTAAATTTCTGCATGTCAGTACCGTCAGGAAAACAGGGAGCAGGGAGGGAGTTCCAGAGTCCAGCAGCACGAGGAAAGAAGCTTTTAGAGTAGAAAGCTCTTTGGCATCTGGGGACCTCCACAGTGAATGGATGGGATTGGGCAGATTGTCGGGTTTACACTATTACAAATGTTTACACTATTACAAAGGCATAACTTTAAGTCGGATTTTGCTATCATTTACGTGTACTTCTCAGTGTTACGTATTGGGGAGGAAAACGCGCGCACACAGATACACATGCAAACTTTTCTCATTATTTCATTCGTATAAAGATTCATCGTTTTCTTACAATTAATAAAATAGAAAACACAATTTGAATGTGGGTTAAAAAAAAAACGCAACGTCATTGTCATCTCGACAATAAAACTGACACTATTTTTTTTAAATAGGATATTTAAAAAAGTTATTTTTATTTTACGCTATTGTATTTTGGCTTTCAATAAATATTCGAGTAATCTATTTTTCTGTTTGTGTGTGTGTGTGGGTGTGTGTGTGTGTGTGTGTCCACTTAACAGTGAGAAACTACACAAGACACATCCACAAAGCTGATATATTCTTTTTCAGCATTGCCTCGGACAGAATATGGATTTGTTTTTTGTAATATTCATTTTTTTTGGGGGGGGGGGTGTCAACAAGAAATTAGTCAAGATGGGGGTCGACATTTAAAGCGATTTTTTTTTGTCTTTTTTTCTGTAATATTCATTCTTTTCGGGGGGGAGGGGGGTTCAACAAAAAATTAGTCAGGATGGGGGGGTCGACATTTAAAGCAATTTTTATTTATTTATTTAGCCTCCCTCCCCTCCTCCGTTTAACTTTGGTGTGAAATTCTACTTGTGATAGAGAGAGGGGGTAATAGAGGGAAGTGAGAGAAAGAGAGAGAGAGAGAGAGAGAGGGGGGGGGCTGTTAAAAGAAAGATGTTACACACCCATTTTAACTCTTCTATTTTCTTGTCCATGTCCCCGGGCAACGCCAGGTAACCATGCTAGTAGTAAATAAATAAATAAATAAATAAAAAATGTTAATTAATTTCTTGAGAAACACACACACACACACACACACAGAGAAACACGTGAAGTTGTCTCATAATTTATTACTATAGAGATACATTCTGATATGTATAAAGGTCAGTCACTTTTTTGAGTATTTAATGTTACTAGGAGAAGGAGGGGGAGAGGTGAAGTACTGGTCGCACCAATAAAGGTCAACCGAGAAGGGATGAAGAAGAGAAAGAAATTAAAGATTAGTTTCATAATCGCCATTGTGTGGCACGTGCTGATGTCATCGATTCATAATGTCCATTTCGATGCGGTGAAATTACCTGTCAATCTTCTAGGGGTCGTAGGGGTGGGGGTGGGGGGCATGTCCTGTCTTTCTTTGGATATTTTCGTTTCAGTAAACTGAAATACCTTTCTGCTCGAATGGGAATTTGGCCGGGATCAAAGTGTAGTATCTGTTCCGATGGATACTGAACCCCATAGACTGGTATCGTCTTGCCCTTCTGGGTTTGATTTCCGCCGATCTATGGGTTTGTCCTGTGCAGTTCTAGGAGGTCCACCCTCCCAGGCTTTGCCTTCTCACCCTTTGAGAGGGGGTTAGTTTATTGCTAATCGCCTGCGGCGCCCCTACCGGGGAATGCCGACGGGACTGCCCAGGCATTTTTTGTAGGCCAGAGTGCTCAACTTCTCGGGCGCTGGTTTATCAAATCCAACTTTCCCGACCTTGTGTCACATCTTACCGCTGTGGGAGGGAGATAAATAACTTGAATGGGAATTATGTTTTAGAAATTTTATTTTATTTTTTAATGGCGGGGGGGGGGGGGCTCCAGCTTACTTCCGTTTCAAATAATTTTGCATTAAATAAAAATAAGTGGGTAAGGGTATTATTTACTGAAGTCAACAACAAAAAAGGGGTAAAAAAAAACAACAAACAAATATGCAACAAATAAATGTTACCAAAGGCAAGATAAGTTATTTAGACTTGTACCTACCTGGATAAGTTTATTTGTGTTTTAACTTATTTTAAAGCGTTTTTTTTGTTGTTGTTGTTAAAAACAAACCTCATGTCGCCTCTGATTAGTTAAAACAAAAACAAAAAGATGGTGCCGATAGGGTCTGCACGAACACCCCTGATCATCGCTAAAAAGAAAAAACTAAAATTAAACAAAATACTTGTAGAAACACATCCAATAAATGTCACTAATCATTCGAAAATGTAATGCTCTACTAGTATTTTGTTTAATTTTCGATTTTTGAGCGATTTGTTTCATATTTCAGTAAATAATACCCAGATTATGATTTATGCCATTTTCTGAAGTAAAAATGGCAACCATTGTTCTAAAGAATAAAAAAAACATGGCTAAGGCAGGAGTAATATCCTAATGTGGTAAATGATGAGATCGTATGCCTAAATATAATGCGATAAAAAATTGTGCATGGGCGACAAAAATGGTTTTATGATCATAATAATAAAAAGGGAGAGGAAGGTAGAATCACTTCAAGACAAACGAAGCCTGAAAGAGACCCCGACCACTACCAGCGTTCAATCCATTGGACTCGAAACAATATAAACTTACATTGGTATTGTGCTTCGTAAATAGATTAAAATTGAAGAGATAAGCAGCAATGCATGAAGATGAGTTTTGTTTGAGTCAAAAGATTTTTCATCCGGGATCAATAAATATTATGCATCCAACAGATGAAATGCACAGACCCGTATTTCATTTATTTGTTGTTGCCTCTCTAAATATACGAAACATTACTGTAATGAATAATTATAGAATAACTTTCCCTATTTTGAATTATCTCCCCTTTGGAGAACTCTCCTGCTTTTACTAAACAATATAAATAGCAGCACTAATATTATACAAACATTGTATGCCGAATAAAGCTTTCTCAAGTTACATCTGTTCTCGCTTGTCATTACAATTATGTTTGCTATATCATATATATTGTCCCATCGAACTTTTCACCAGATGTTGCGTTAATTTAAATATTGTGATGATTTTGTCACCAGTTCTGTTTCTTTTTCGTTCCTCTAAACTTAGATGTTAAAAAAATACTCATAAGATTGAAAATATATGAAAGAATAATATTGTAGACACTGAATTCATTATTTATATATATTCTATTTATGCCTACACAAAAACGGTCGCCGCATTGATAACTACGACTTCTAGTATTTTCAGGTGAAAATATTAGAAGCCAAAGCCTGAAGTTATTTACAGTGAAATAGATTTCGACATTACTCCCAAACAATTTATTTTGTATTAAAATCATTATTTAACTAGCAGGACCCGTGTAAATTACACGAAATGATGTTTTTAATACTAATTATCTTGTTCCTAACCTATACATGCTTGAATAAAATATGATAAGATTTGGACCTGTATATATTTTTTTTTTAAATGAACAATACATGAAACAATTTACAAAACTTCTTTATATACAATATTTCTAGTGAAGGTAATATTTCGACGACTAAACCTTACTTTGTAAATGTTTTCAATTAAATTAAATTTGGCTCCAATTCATGAATATTTATTTACTTCTCTCCAGGAGTTAGGCACAAGGCCAGTTTTATCTTACTCCCACAAGTAAGATGTGACCCAAGGTCGGGTTTGGAAAGTGGGGTTTGAAAAGCCAGCGCTCGAGAAGGTGAGCACTCTGGCCGTTAAAAATTACCTGAGCAGCCCCGTTGGCATTCCCCGGTAGGGGCGCCCCAGACAGTAAGCAATAAACTTACTCCTCCCCAAAGAGGGGAGGCGACGCCTGGGAGGGTGGACCTCCTAGAACTGCACAGGACAGACACATAGACCGGCATAAATCAAGCCTCCAAGGCCAAGACAATACCAGTCTGTGGAGTGCAGTATCGATCGGAACAGATACTACACTTTGATCTTAGCCAAAAGGCCAAGCCAATTCATGAGTAGCATACAAAGATTCGGAAGGTCGTTGCTTTTGATGTAAGCATGACACACAAAATCACACACGCTATTGTATTAATATTTGTCTCCCTACCTCTCTTCCCCTTCCCCTCGAAATGTAGAAAAAAATCTTAGAGGTTGGTTGGGATCGAACTATAAACCAGTCGGGCCGAAGTCAAAAATACTACGTCGCTAACCGTTGCGCCAAAGGGAAATGTTTGAAAATGTTTCGAAAATTAGGCGAGTTGAATGTTTCTCAAAATCTAGGTGCGGCACACATGCGCAGAGCTTTTGCCGGAAGCGTGACACACGAACACACACGCTATCGTATTTATATATAGATAACTTTCATGAGTATAAACAATACTTAACAGTTATTAGATGTTCTTACAGTAATGTTAACGCTAAAATGAAACATGGCGGCCTGTTTTGGCGCATATAGCAAAATTACATAAGATCTAATAACTCTAGTTACTTCTGGCTTGAATATATATATATATATATATATATATATATATATATATATATATGTGTGTATCGAGGCAGCATTTTTTCTTTAAGACACGTATTATTAAAAACTAAAAAACCTGCTATTAACAAGATTAATTTTAACACTAGCACTAATATACTTAAATGCTTATAATACCTAATAAACATAGTTAAATTTTCCCGCCATAATTAATTATAAATCTCACTCCAGGTCTTTACCTGTTTGTCATTATTCCACTGACGATGGACCCAGACGGGTCAGAAAGTACTCTGGACCAACATGTACACTATGGCAGTTTCATCAGCCAATTTCCTTCCGAGATTAAGATTTTAATCCGGAAAATTGAAGGGATCAACACTAAAATAGCCAGACAAAAATTGTCGGTTATTTTTAATAATATATATATATATATATATATATATATATATATATATATATATATATATATATATATATATATATGCACAGATATCGTCTGTAGGTTAATATAATTTAATATTCATTTATTATATTATTATGAAAGCACCTTTAAGAGAATTAAAGCTGAGCACTGTAGGGAGATATTAAAAAATAGGCATTCACTTAAGCTACAAAGCGAGGCTCCGATTAGGTTCGTAGAGTCCTATAGAATGTCTTGATGTTTAACGCTCGCCACAATTGGCATATAAATATAACTTCATTTTTCTATATCACGTGACAATTTCCTATGGCTGAAAAGACAGAGCGAAAGTGTGCGAAGTCAAAGGTAACTCTGTAAACTGGGTTTGTGCCTTGTGACCATCTGAAATTATCACTTCCCTGCACTGATGAGAGCCAAAGCTCGAAACGCCGTCGTCTGTAGATAATATAATTTAATATTTATTTATGAGTATCTATATATATATATATATATATAATATTTATAAATAAATATTAATTATTTTAATACCTACAGACATCAATGTTTCATGCTAACGCAATCTTCGGTACAGGAAGTTAATTCTCAACGGTCGGCGGGTGCGAACCCTGATCACAAATCGCCACTGATTCGTAGTCAAGAGTCTTAAGCCCTCGGCCATTGACAATTAGTTTATAATTATGGAGAAATTTAACTTTGTATATATATATATATATATATATATATATATATATATATATATATATATATATTAATAATAATCCAGGTAAAACATCCACAGGGTAGTAATCCAAAGAATTTCAACCGGGTGATGCAGTGGAATCAGGTGTCCTCGCTGTATGGGCACAGCTAGACCAATCGATGGCAGGCCAGTGAAAGTGGTCGCAGTTGGGTATAGCAAACTGGAAGCTGTAGCTGAGTTCTGCTACCTTAGTGACTCCCTTTCAGCCAATGGTGGTTGTGAGACTGCTGCTATTACCTGATGCAAGTCTGACTGGAGGGGCTTTAGAGAACTCCTGCCAATCTTGACAGATAAGCCTCAGACGATTACAACTAGAGGACAGGGGTACACCAGCTGTGTGAGGAGTGTTATGCTTTATGCCTCTAAAACATGGGCTGCATCAACGAGCACTCTCAAGAGACTGCAGCGCAGCGAAAAAGCCATGATTAGATGGATCTGTCATGTCACGCTGGAAGATGACACTCTCTTCGGGACTCTTCTCTCTAGGCTTAGTATACAGGAAATAACTGATGTCCTTAAGCTGGGCAGGATGAGATGGCTTGGCCATGTTGAGTCAAGTTCCAGCTGGATCTCCCAGGTCAGAAACATGTCCATCGCATCAAGTCGGCAGGCTGGAAGACCGAGGCTTTCTTGGGATGAGCTGTGTAAACGTGACCGTGCAGCCCTGGAAATTACAAACTTAGATCCTTGCGACCGCCGAGCCTGGAGTGGAAAACTTTGATCAAGACTGACAGGCAGGCCCTGCTTTCTTATAGAGGACTAATCAAAGGCCTGTTTAAAAATAAATCAGATGAAAAATAATATATATATATATATATATATATATATATATATATATATATATATATATAATAATGATAATAATAGAAAATTATATCTCTCTCTTTTTACTTTAGTTTATTTGTTCTATTTTATACTTTAGATTTTAGATTTTAGATTTTAACTTTTTTTATTCTTAACGGTCCCAAACCACGTGACTCCCTAAATTTTGAAATTTTAAATTTCTTTTCTTCTTCTTCTTTTTCTCCATTTCATTCTCTCCAAAGATGATCTTAGGTTAAGATCGGATTCTAACTCTGCCTGATGAGATCTCAGTTTATACAAACTGTTGATCGATAACATCGACATGCCAGTGTCGCAGATTTTGTACATGTCTGTGTGAATAAAAATAATCTTATATATATATATATATATATATATATATATATAGTTTTGTTATTGTGTTTACTGGCGATAGAACAGTGTTGTTTTTTTTTTTAGTATTTTTCCACTTCTTAAGCGGTTAAGAATATGCAGAATATTGCATTCAGTGACGGAGATGGATACTGGTGACAACAAGCTGGAAGTAGTGACAGACTTTTGTTATCTTGGAGATGTGCTGTCATCAGGTGGAGGCTGTGAACTCGCGGCAGCTACACGTTGCAAGTGTGCCTGGAAAAAATTTAGAGAGCTGCTACCAATCCTGACAAACAAACACCTGCCAACAACTACGAGAGGGCGTGTATACTCCTCATGTGTCAGAAGTGTGCTGTTGTATGGCTCAGAAACTTGGGCTGTCTCTGCTGGCATACTAAAGAAGCTGCACCGTAATGACAGGGCAATGGTCAGATGGATCTGTTTGGTGAGGCCTGAACAGTACGTTTCTTTTGAATCCCTGCTCTCACGGGTCGACTTGAAAAGCCTTACGGACATCATGCGGAAGAACAGACTGCGTTGGTTGGGTCACATTGAGCGTAGCGATGGCTGGATTGCTAAAGTCCGAAAGTTGAATGTGCCAGCAGAGAACATCACCACTGGCAGACCCAAGTTGACTTGGGAGGACGTAGTCAAACGTGATAGGAAGGCCATGGGTATGGATTCCATCAAACCTTGCCAAAGACAGGAGTGGAGAGGAAGACTTAGATTTCGAGACTAGACAATCAGGCCCCACCCTCATCAGAGGATTAATTGTGGCCTGATTCAACAAATAAACCGGTTGATGATGATGATGATGAGTCACGGCCATCGTAATAGTAACTAAGGCCTGTTAACTGGAAAATGACGTCATGCTGTAAAGTAACAAACAGACTATGGGTATTTTGACTCCTCCCTTCATTAAAAAATTCACCAAAATTCTGGAAATCAACCAATTTTAATGAAATTTTCAGTATTTATTAATTAACAATCACGGAATATAACTAACCCATTACTTTATTAAAAATCCCAGTGCAAATGTATTATTTCGTGTAAACAAAAAACACCTTTACTTAAGTTATATCACAGGGTAATAAAAAACGCATGAATGTATTTTTTAATGAAAATAAAGCATTGTAGATGTTAACAATAAAAACATCTTCTAAAATATAGTTCTCAACTTTGGGAACATCATGCATTTACTTGCATCTTTTTTGACGAAGCCAGTTGTTTCTAATGCATTTTAATATATGTACCGAGTCGAATAAGAAGAAAAGAGGTCTAGACTTTATAACTAGATGTGGATATACAATTGAAAGCTTTGCTGGGCTACAAAAGAAAGACAGCCTTTTTATTGATTGCGTTATTATCTGTTATAACAGATAATACTTTAAACCCTATCTCCTCTAAACTAATTATTAAACGTTTGATTATGTCAAATAAGTTCTAAGCTCGAAGACATTTAGTTGGCATCCTTATATTGTGAGAATACACTGCTAAGCATAAAAGCAAATATACTTGTTGCGGCTTCATTTATGTTGTTGGTTAAGCCAATTAATAACATTACAACCTTTATAATCAAAATAAGGTTTTAGATGAATTTCATCAACAAGTAAAGATACTGTGATGTCTTCTTGCGCGAGTAACTTGAACTTACTTTTAATCTACATAAGAAAAGTGTTGTGTTGTTGAACTACAAGATTCATAGAGATTGATAAGGTTAGTCTTCTCGGTCGAATAACATGGTAAAATTACATTTTTAGTGTCTCTTAACAGTCTGTACCCTCTAGGGGAGCAGTTATATAACAAGGAAGAAAATATCATCATTTCACTCGAATAATTGACCTTATTCAGTGTCATTATGTTTATCTGTTCGTATATGAATTGCATTGAAATATTTAAATGATTCATCTTGCACTAATAACAGAAATGACAAGATTAATTTGAGGTTTGGTTTGCTGCTCTTCTATGTCCATTTTTTTCATGTTCTCCATCAAAATGTGGAGAGCATTTTCATCAGTTAGAGGCTTGAAAATCAAACTTTTATGCAATGCCTTAATCGCTGGCGGCCATGTTGTAATTTCCTATCATTTTCTTTTGCACTTGACATCTATAAAAAGGAAATACGTTTGACTTAATTTTATTCATACAAAAAATTGTGGTTTCTGTGTTTATTTTCACATCTATAAAATGGAAATAGGTTTTACTTTATTTTATTTATAAAAATATTATGATGTCTTCGTTCGCGCTTGACATTCATAAATAAGTTACTTTACTGTCATTTTATTTATAAAAAATTTTTTGAAAATAAAAAGTAAAAAAAAAAAAATGATGAAATCATATTTTTTGTAAAAATTATTTTTTTGAATAAAATTGTGCATTTTTAGCTCATAGTGTTTTCCTGTGTATAGAATTAATATTTATAAATAATAATAATATTAATAAATAATTAATAAATAAAATAAATTAATAAATAAAAATAATAAATAAATAATAAATTATTTAATAAATCTCGTTAATTCAAAAATAATAAATTAATTCATTCATTAATTAAAAATAATAAATTAATTAATTCATAATTAATTAATTCATTAAAAAAAATTAATTAATTAATAAATTGTAATTAATGAATAAAATAAATAAAAAGTTTAAAAAAAATTTTTTTTTGTTTACTGCGTTTGTGTTTTGGGAGGGAGGGCGTAGGTGGGATGACAAATATTAGAAAAAAATAATAAATTAATTAATTCATAATTAACCAATTCATTAAAAAATTAATTAATTAATTAATTAATAAATTTTAATAAATAAATAAAATAAATAAAAAGTTTAAATTTTAAAAAATATTTTTAGTACTGCGTTTGTGTCTGGGAGGGAGGGCGTAGGTGGGATGACAAATGTAAGGGAAAAAAATGTGATCTAGAGCCTTGGAAAAGCTGAATATCATCGCTATTTTTGTTTTATGATTTGACATTTAGTATCCATTGTTATTATTACAACTAACAAGGAGACCAGGAGTTGCCCAGGATTGAATGAAAAGTCCTATGGCCTTTTTTTGTCCAGCACATAACATCGTATTACTTTTTCTTATTCTTATTTTTTACATTTTATATATTCAATTTTTAGGGTAGGGCCAACTGGTATACTCTGCATCGATTGGGTGGAAGAGAGTGTAAATACAATGACATTTATAGTATTTAACCCTCCTTCAGGCACATCTACCGTTTTTTCCGAACATCAATGAGGACCCCCGTGTACTCTTGCTCCAAGCCCTGAACCCTTTATCAACATGTCTTCTTTTTTTTTTTTCTATAATTTTCACATTAAAAATAAAATAACGTAAAATGCATATTTCTTTTTTATGGATATCAAGCATAAACGCAGACCCCATGATAATGTTTGATCAAAATGAAATATATTTATCCAAATATTCTGGGTAGTGTAGTTTCAGAATACATGTGGTTGTTGAAGCAATGGCATGCAGAGGGGAAATGGCGACGGAGGGGGGGGGGGAAGGGGCGCATCCAATTATATTCGAACTATCTCCTTTTCTCATATTTCTCACTATGTGGACTTATACTTGAGTGTTTGAGACATACAATCAAGGATTTGGCCCCGGGCATCACCAGATATTTGCACACCACTGCTACACAGTAAATACCGTTTGAGTCTCCCCCCCCCCCCCCCCCCCGAAAAAAATCTTTTACTGAAAATAACATCTGAAACATGAAGTACATGTTTTTTTCTGATAAAAAATCCCTAAAATAGAATATACAAAATTTGGAGTCTAGTCATGTTTAACGCCCCCCCGCCCCTCCCAATCAAGTTGGAAACCACTGGTCTAGAATAACGAAGATTTCTAAATAATACTAGTCTTTTTCTGCTTGTTCCGTCAGTGTTTCCAGTTGTTCTAGACTTCTCGACGGCAGTGTAGTATAGTTAACACCGAAGAAAAGGTGTGAAATAAACAAATATACAACAAATAACTGCTACCAAACGATAGAAAATTTAATATTCTATCGACCTTTTGGAAACTATTTACAAGTTTCGTTACTTCAAAATTTTGTTTCGTTACTTTCACTTAACCGATTTCGTCAAACAAAATTGGCGGTCGATCTTTTCCTTTTTTATGTGGTCGCTTATTTCAGGCATAAAATGTATTTACTTTTTTTTTTTTTTTTAAATAGGCTTACGGTACCACTAACCTTAAGTCTGGGGTGGTTTCCAGTCAGATTAGCGTAAGTTTTAAAAAAAATCTTTTAAGCCTGAAATAAGCGACCACCTCAAAAAGAAAAAAGTCGACTGCCATTTTGTTTAATAAACTCGGTTAAGTGAAAATAACGAAACAAACTTTGAAATAACAAAACTTACAAATAGTTTCCAAAAGTTTCAAACTAACAGGTCGATGGAATATTAAATTTTCTATCGTTTGGTAACAGTTATTTGTTATATATTTGTTTCTTTTTTCCCTTTGGCGATTGCGCAACCATTGCTCCAGTATACGGATAAAGAACTCGTTCAATACATGCACCCTTACAGGTGAGGGTATCCATTGTCTTTCGAGACTGAATGAAGGTCTTTTTTTGTTAAACTTTTGTTCATGTAGATATTATTAATAAAGTTTGGCACTTTATAAGTCGAAATTGTAATCATTATTACAAATGATTGGACAATCTCTTTTTTTCTTTTATTTTTCAATTTTAGGATTAAAATTTCCTGAAAATACTCAAATTGATAGAAATACATGACATTTTTTTTTACATAATCAAAAATTAGGTCAGATTTTTATTTTTTTACTTATTTTTATTTTTTTATTTTTTGTATTATTCAAAAATTGCTTTGTTTTCATTTTACTTATATGAAATGTTTTGGGAAAAAAAGTTGTTTTTTTCCCTCCACAAAATGTTCATTTTCCTTCGATGATTAAATGGAAAAATTGCTATTTACAAACAAAAAAAAATCCAGTCATTCCGATGTGTACAACAAATATTAACGGTTTTCGCGTAAGTTAAGAAAATATTTAAATTTGTAAAAGTTTTTGTTTGAATTCTTAATTTTGTTGATATTTATTTCCCTACATCTCTATTTATATAAAGTTAGGTATGTCTATATGTTTGCACATACAGGATTCACTCCTAAATTAGTTAACTGATCATTTTGGATTTTGGAACACAGCCGCTAAGTGTAAGGTTGGCTATCCTCCCCATAAAATTCAAATCCCACCCCACGCACACACCTGTGGGCCATACGCCCCACGTTCAGAACCAGTGGTCTAGAAGGAAAACTCCCAAATAACACTAGTTGTCCTAGACTTCTCTTTACTACAAGACTCAAGTAATACCGGCCCAGTGCAGTTGGTGATTGTGCAACATTTGCTTCACTATAGACTCCTAACGCAGGCAGCCTTACAGAGAAGAGTCTCCATTGGAAAACTTTTTATTCACAAATACAATCCAGTCATTGCAAATATTGATAGTTTTCATGCAAATTAAGAAAATATTTAAATATTTTGAATTTTTTGTTTTATGTTTATTTTTACTATTTTATTTATATTCTGCTCATGCTCATAATATATATATATATATATATATATATTATATATATATATATTCTCTGATGCAATTTGTGTTGAGTCAGCCTGCATTTATATATATTTATATATATCTATGTAAGGTCAGTGGTAGAGAACCCCTAGCAGAGTGCTCGATTATTAAGGAAAATTAAAAAATAAGTGTGTAATATTTAATTCAGAACAACATCGGTACCGTCGGTTTCAAATCCAAACAAAAGAGATCTATAATTAGTTTCCTATGCCGGACTCTCTTCAGTCTCCGTTTATGTCTGTGGTGGATGAAATATCATAGAAAAATCCTCCATTTTCCGGTGAGACAGACATAAACAGAGGCTGAAGAGAGTCCGGCATAGGAGACCAACTATAGGTCCCCTTTGTTTGGATTTGAAACCGACGGTACCGATGTTGTTCTGATCTTCTGTAATATATATATATATATATATATATATATATATATGTTGAATATTTAGAGGATGATTACAAAATATTGATTATGTCATAAATTTCGTATTCAACTGAGTTCTCATCAAGTTCCATACACAGAAAGAACAGTTGGAAATAATTCATACACCATCCACTATGACTATGCAATCCCTACAGCTACATATCTAGAAAACGGAGCTGTTAAACCTGACATCGTGATATGGGACAAAAGGGAGAAAGTAGCAACCCTAGTTGAAGTCAGTGCCCCTAATGATGCAGGATTGAACAGAGCAGAAAGGGAAAAGATTACGAAATACCAAGGTCTTATGTACGACATGAAAAGAAACTGGAATCTTGGGAAAATCTCCATCATACCAGTAATTATAGGAGCAACAGGACTAATGAAAAAGAATTTCAAAAGCTATCTGGCAAGTATACCCGGTGAACCGAGTGCAAGAGAAATACAAACAACTGCACTTATAGGGATGGTTAGAATCTTAAAAAGATCTCTAGGCTGGAGTGTCTTAAATAGCCGGTGAATATCAGGCATCCGGTAGGATGCTTCATCTCCAGCAAAAACGGAAAGATAAGAAAAATAAACGTTTTGATGTGAAAAACATTTTTATTTATGCTCTGTGTGACTGTTATTGTGTTGAAAACACATTTCAAGGCGTGTCCTCTACGGATGAAGAACTCGTTCAAACACGGCTGGACTTGTGCTTATAATGGCGTTTGGTGATACGTTGCTTAAGATGATTTATCTTTTGTATACTTTCCTGATACACCATGACCTACAAAGCGGTAAAAATCAGATGGGGTAGCGTCTGAGGATCTTGGAGGCCATCTCACAGCAATTGGAAACTGCTGATCTCACCACGGACATGCATGAATATGTAAATAAGATGAAGTTCCATCTTGCTGAAATGGAACGTGGAAGTTACCATCCTCATAAAGTACGAATGGAAAAATCTCTTCACACAAAATGTTAAGTTATTTATCAGCATTTAAAATTCACATCAGCGAAAAATGGTCCAATAATAATTCTATCACCCAATATCCCAATCCCCACCATCAGTTTAACCCTAACCCTAACCCTAACCTTAAACCTAACCATCAGTTTAACCCTAACCGTAACTCTAACACTAACCCTAACCCCCACCATCAGTTTAACCCTAACCCCCACCATCAGTTTAACCTTAACCCTAACCCTAACCGTCAGTTTAACCCTAACCCTAACCCAAACCTTTTCATATTCGTCTGACTCATCCAGTGACGGTTACAATTGTTCCAAAAATGTAGGTTTTGCAGGCTTAGTTCTGATGACCTCAGGTCATAAGAACTAAGCCTATCTTTAAGATTCTCATTACACATCGACTGTATCATTCTCATATCATTTCTCTTCATGCAACACATGCCCTCAACCTATACTGGCAATGTTTCACTTCCATGCAGTATCATGCTGCATACAAATGCCTGATTGACTCTTCCCTTAGTCAACAGCGGTAAAGCTCTGCTAGTTAGTAATGGCAGAAGTTCCCTGAACTTAGTCCATCCACTCCTAAGTCTTACAATCTCACTAACACCTGCTCCTCCCTGTGCTCTAATGGTATCACCAAGTTAACACAACTTCTGAACAACCTCAATAGCTTCGCCATCCAAATATACTTTCTCCACATCTGAGTTCTCATCCATCTTCATTGTCTTACACTTTTTGCACACAAATTTGTTATCCTCTCTCAACCTACCAGTAATTCAACTGCACCTTTGATGTACCCAATGCTTACAGGTACCACAAAAAGATTGAATTGCACCCGACTCCCTTTCCACATATAATTAACCAGTGCTTCTGTATTACAGGGCCGAAAAATAAAAATTTGTATCTTTAATTTTGAAGAGTTAAATGACAGGGGAAGATAATTCAAAGTGTTCCCTCAGGATTTATCTAAATTGTATTTTAACGCTCTGAACTGGCAAGATATTTTATATGTAACCAGAGATAATGCCAAAATAGACTTCTTGCAATTGCACAGATTAATTTCAGGTTATGAGATTTCATTTATTTCAAAAACTTTATTTCCCGTGTTTCATGTATTTTTTCCTTTCATTTACATATTTTTTCTATTGTTTACTTTCTGTGATGCTTAATTTATTTCAATAAATCTTTAAATTTTTATTTGTGCCAAATACCATAAAGCGTTGTGGTTGTTTGATTCCTAAATAATCCTTTTACGTATATATTTTTTTTACTTTACTTTAAGTTAATTAAAATGCATAACAGTAAAATACCTTTGAAGATAAATCCTGGGGGAACACTTTGAATTATTTCCCCCTGTCATTTGACTCTTCAAAATTACAGATAGTAATTTTTATTTTTTGGCCCTGTAATACAGAAGCACTGATTGACCTAAAGTCTGTGTGTCCTCCCATGCTTACCCTAACCCTAACCAGTTTGAACCATACAACTTTGTACTACAAGTCAAAGTCGCAAGTCAGCAATTTTTGCAGGAGTTTAAAGTTGGGTTTTCTTGAAATTAAATCCGGCCTCGAGGATTTTATTTCAGCTTACTGACGTGGAAAGTCAGAAGTTTTCTTTGAAATTTGAGTCAATGTTTTAATTTTAAAATTGTTTAAACCAACTCGAGAGTTAGATAGTTTTATCAGCAGACTCTCTACCTCGCCATCAGTCTTAAGATACGTAATTCTCCGGTACCACCAGGGTATCAGACCAAGATCAAAGTGTAGTATCTTAGGTAATAGAGTGTTTTAGTAATAGAGTTCATCCAAGATGCTCAATCCCCACTCTTATTTTGACCTTGGCCTCCTCAAATTAAAGTCATCTTAGAAAGTTTCCATCCTTACCTTTTTTCATCCCACTTAAGTCCCACTCCCATTTAGAGATCAACCAGCTTGTGTTCGATCCTAAACAAATCGGAAAACTGTGGGCGATCTATTATTTTAGAAAGAGTTGGAAGGGTTTTATTAACCGGTTTTTGTTTTCTGTTTACCCACTTCTGCCTTTTGGCTAAGATCAAAGTGTAGTATCTGTTCCGATGGATACTGCACCCCATAGACTGGTATTGTCTTGCCCTTCAAGGCTTGATTTACGCCGGTCTATGGGTCTTTCCTGTGCAGTTCTAGGAGGTCCACCCTCCCAGGCTTCGCCTCCCCTCTTTGAGGAGGAGTAAGTTTATTGCTTACGTCCTGAGGCGCCCCTACCGGGGAATGCCGACGGGGCTGCCCAGGCAATTTTTAATGGCCAGAGTGCTCACCTCTCGGGCGCTGGCTTTTCAAACCCCACTTTCCCGACCCGACCTTGGGTCACATCTTACTTGTGGGAGTAAGATAAAACTGACCTTATGCCTAACTCCTGGAGAGAAGTAAATAAATACCAACTTCTAATGAATTTTATACATTAAAGATAAAATTTAATTTTTAAACACATAGGGGATATATCAAGTAGGATGGCCCCCTAGTGTAAATGTGGTATTGTGGTGACTGAGATGATTCTAGTTAAGAGTAGGATAGACAAAAGTTAACTAACGACCCCCATTTTCCTCATTTTTGATGGTCTTATGCCTACTTTGTTCAAAATTAAAACTGTAAATTTTATATATTTTGCAAATAAATAATTCAAAGTGTAGTATCTGTTATGGCACACGTGGTTGTGGGTCTCTTTGGATCTCAGTTCTGTTAAGGTAGCTTCTTGGGTGAGTCCTGCTCCCTCCACCCCTTTTACTTTTTCGGTGATAGAGGGCCTCCAAGATTGCCACTCCCTACTTTTACTTTGCACTTAGCCTCCCCAAATTGTATTTTATCTGGGAAGGACGCCACCCACTCCGAAACTTCATCCCATTTCTTTCCCTCCCACTTAATTCCCACTACAATTTAGAAATCGACCTGCTTGTGTTTTGATTCATAAAATCGAAAAACAGTAGGCAGATCATCATCATATTTTTTTTTACGGAAATCGCTCCAGACAAGGCATGAAGCCACTTGATGTAAGGAGCTAACAAGAACAAATATGATTAGCGCAAAGACACGAGATGCCTATTGAAAAGACCAAGGTTATATCTAAGAAGAAAACAGTCAGCAGGAAGAGAGTTCCACAAACCTGCGGTTCTTGGAAAGAAGCTACTGGAATAGGAAGCTGTATTACAATGAGGTATTAAAATAGTGAATTGATGGAGACCACTAGACCAACGAGTCAAGCGAGCTGGAACAAAAGAAGCGGGGAATAGATCACATAATTCTGAAGAACACATGCCATAATAGTATTTATAGAAAAGACTGAGACAAGCAACATCACGCCTGTGAGAGAGAGGGTGCAGAAAAGAAGAAAGGGTGTGGCCAATCAAATTACAGACACGTTTCTGCACCTTATCAAGAACCCTCAAATGGGTCAGAGATTCACCAGCCCAAATATAACAACAGTACTTCATACATGGTCTGATTGTAGATTTGTAGAGATAGAGATTTGCCTGAGGTGTGAGAAATTGTTTGGGGCGATAGAGAGAACCGACTTTACGAGAAGTAGAAAGAGCAATGGATCTAATGTATTAACTCCAAGAAGGATTTGATGAGAGAGAAAGACCAAGAAGTTTCAGAGTCGATTTCTCCTCAAGAGCAGAGCCATCCATGAGAATGTCAGGAAGGAAAGGGACACACCTACGATTGAAAGACACAAGCTGAGTCTTAACAGGATTAAATGAAACAAGTCATTTCGTACCCCAATCCACAACTGAATCCAGGTCAACTTCTAAATCAACTGCAACACCAGAATAGAAAGTGGTATATTCGGTTTAACATCCATTTTACATGATGGCATGTGTTGGACGGCTTTAAAAAATTGACTTCCTAACTAAACTATCTTTGCGCAGGTCTTTATTTATCTCTTTCTCTCAATGCCATCCTTATCACTTCCTCCCATGTTATTGTTGGCCTTTCTCTGTGGACCGACTCTGCTATCTCAACTGTTCTACATCTGCTAACCCAGGAACTCTCATCCATTCTTTCAACATGACCATACCATGGAAGCCACTTGTTCTGCACACATCTCCCGACACTGTTCAGATTTAATCTTCCTCTGAGTTCATCAGTTCTGAGCCCGTCTTTAAGGCTCCCATTACACATTCATCGTACCATTCTCATATCGTTTCTCTCCATGCAATGCAGATACTCTTAGAAAATGATTGGAAGGGTCTTAATAACCTGCCTCTGATTTTATTTCCTTTCTTTGTTTTTACTATGTTTTTTTTTTATTTGCTGTTTTTTTTTGTATTTTTCTTGCTCCAACTCCTCATTATTTTTTCACAAAATTGTAAAGATAAAATATTTTTTGTAAATAAATAAATTTGAAACACTTGGGTATATTTTAATTAGAGCAGCCCATAAAGAGTAAATGTGGTATTGTGGCGATTGCTGAAGTGAAAGCGATAAACAGATGGTGAAAGAATGAAAGAAATAATGCTTGTCCAAATTGGTCAAAATACGTTTAATTAAGAGTAGGATAGACATATTTGATGGCCTTGTGCCTAATTTGTAGTATCTGTTTTGGTTGGTCTCAGGACGCCATTATTTCAGCCATTACCTTCTCGTTTTAAGAAGAAAGGTATGGCAGATCGCCTGAGATGCCCTCACCAGAGAATAATGACGAGTTTGATTATGGCTTATTTTGGCACAAATCCAGTACCGCCAACCAGGGCTGCTGTGACAGGTTTTGAAGCATTTATTCCTACTGTGTCGCCTAACCATAACCCTAACCCTAACCTTGCATTAAAAAAGCCTATTCCTTATGAATAACGCTTAGGTTTTGATCTTTTCAAAAAAGTGAAGAAGAAAAATTTATTTCAGCGTTTTTAAACCTTTTTTTTTAATGTAAAAAAAATGATGGTTGGCCCACCATTATAACCCCGCCTTCTAACAAGGCGCATAAACATCTCTTGGAACAGAAAAAGATGACTAGGCGCAGCTGCAATAATCAGTGGCACTTTTGCATTTTCTCACACCAGACGTAGATGGACGCAAATCAGCAAGATTTATCTTTGGTCCACGTTTTTGTGATGTTTTCTCTTTTGACAGAAATATCTTCCTCAAGCGTACGAGCAACCGCATTTCCAAGAACTTCTTGTACAGGCTTAGCATTGGCGGGAAGCATAAAATATATCACACTTGTACCATACATATGTTACAGCCCAGTTTTAGGGATAAAAAAAATAAAATAATGGTTGATTAGTTAAAAGTGAAAAATACAGGTTGATATAAGATTATCATAGTAACTCTCAATGTCAAAGTAGCCCCGGTTGACGATATGCCCTTTTTGGGGTGGGGG
Organism: Sepiola atlantica; assembly: GCA_963556195.1. Lineage (NCBI taxonomy): Eukaryota > Metazoa > Mollusca > Cephalopoda > Sepiida > Sepiolidae > Sepiola > Sepiola atlantica. The sequence continues at coordinate 20,281,000 of OY744528.1, read as the reverse complement.
GGGGGCTGGATTCCCATTATAAACTGACCTTTTGTCAAACTTTGTCGCTGTTTGAGACAAGTAAACAAACTACCGGTATCTATGTATCATGGACGGCGGCACGGGGGGGGGGGGGGCTTGAGCTTTCTCCCCCCCCCACACACACACTTTTTGACTTGGCCCCCCCACTTTACGGTCATCAATAATGAAGTTATATATGCATGTGTTTAACCGCCCCCCCCCCCACTTTTGAGGAGAGCCCCCCCCCCCACTTTTATAACTGTGCCGCCGGTCCTGTGTATGTATGTATGTATGTATGTATGTATAGCATTTATGTGTTAAAGACGCAATAAACAAACGGATTATTGAAGCATTTACTTATATGCTTATTCCCCTCCCACTCCCACTCTTGCCCTCCTACTCCTACTCTTTCAGTTTTTGTTCAATTCTCATTTTCTGTTGTGCCTGCGATTTTGCTGGTAGATATAAAAATGTGATCATTCAAGCAGATATCCGCGATCAACTCGTTTGATTGTAAGTTTGCTTTGCGCTTGACTGTCTAATCACCCCCACACAAAAAAACAACCCAACAATTACAACAAAAGCAACAACAACAAAAAAAAAACAACAACATTTCATTTCAGAATTGACTTAATCTGAAATGAATATCATATCTACCTCACAACTGGTTCTTTTTCGTCACTTTGATGGACTGTGTAGCTGCTTCATCAGCTAATTGACTCGTCAATTTGTTACTTTTTATCCGTCACTGGATTTTCAAAATTCATAAATCAGGTTGGAGACTTTTATTTTTATTTTTGTTTTTACTTTTGTTTATTTATTTATTTTTGTTTTGTTTTTGTTGTTGAGAAAGAAATGATATACGATTGATATGTAATGGGAGTCTTAAAGGCGGACTTAGATCTGATGACCTCAGAGGAAGATTAAATCTGGACAGTATAGGTATATGTGTGCAGAAGAGAAGACTTTGATGGTACGGCCACATTGAACGAATGGATAAAAGTTCTTGCGTTAGTAGATGTAGAACAGTTAAGGTAGCAGGTTCAGTTCTCGGGGGAAGGTCAAGGAAAACATGGGAGGAAGTGATAAGGATGGACTTGAGAGAAAGAAGGATAAATAAAGACCTGGCCAGAGATAGGTTAATTTGGAAGTCAATTTCTTAAGGGCGTTCAACACATGCCAGCATGTAAGGCGGACGTTAAACCGATAGTGATGATGATGATGATGATGATGATGGTGGTGGTGGTGGTGGTGGTGGTGGTGGTGATGATGATGATGATGGTGGTGATGATGATGATGGTGGTGGTGGTGGTGATGATGATCATGATGATCATGATGATAATGGTGGTGGTGGTGATGGTGGTGATGATGATGATGATGATGATGATAATGGTGGTGGTGGTGATGATGATAATGGTGGTGGTGGTGGTTGTTGTGGTGGTGGTGGTGGTGGTGATGATGATTTGTTTTTCAAACTATATAATATTACCATTAGAACCCAATACCTATCTCTGGCCTTCTTCCCAGCCTATCCTACTGTAGGGACCCCAAGCTTGAGAATGGGGGGTATGATTTCAGTAGCGCTCTGGATGTCTCCTTAGTTTTATTTATTGCACCCTTAAAGTGTTGTCAAAAAAATTGGTGCTTCTGTATGACAGGGCTGCCAAAAAATTTTAATCTTTAATTTTGAAGAGTCAAATGACAGGGGGAGATAATTCAAAGTGTTCCCTCAGGATTTATCTTCAAAGGTATTTTACTGTTATGCATTTTAATTAACTTAAAGTAAAATAAAAAAATATATATGCGTAAAAGGATTATTTAGAAATCAACCAATCACAACGCTTTATGGTATTCGGCACAAATAAAAATTTAAAAGATTTATTGAAATAAATTAAGCATCACAGAAAGTAAAAAATAGAAAAATATGTAAATGAAAGAAAAAATACATGAAACATGGAAAACAAAGTTTTTGAAATAAATGAAATCTCAGAACCTGAAATTAATCTGTGCGATTGCAAGAAGTCTATTATTTTGGCATTATCTCTGGTTAAATAGAAAATATCTTGCAAGCTCAGAGCGTTAAAATACAATTTAGATAAATCCTGAGGGAACACTTTGAATTATCTTCCCCTGTCATTTAACTCTTCAAAATTAGCGATAAAAATTTTTTTTTTGTAAAACAGAAGCACCCAAAAATTATATAGTCGTTTTTAACAGTAACACAATTTGAAACAAAAACTAAAAACGTTACTGCACATGTATTGTTTTCTATACATGTGCACTGTGCACTACAACTTCAGGGAATTATTTACTGAAGTCAACTGAACAAAAAAGGGGTCAAGAAAACAACAATGCAACAAATAAATGTTACCAAAGGCAAGATAAGTTACTCTTATACCTACCTGGATAAGTTTATTTGTGTTTTAACTTATTTTAAAACGTTTTCCACTTCCAGAAAAAAAGAGGGTCGAAGAGTTCACGTTAGAATGAAAAAAATAAAAATGGCGCGGGGAACGACGTGATGCCTTAAGAATCGCCCAAAAATAGGAAATTAAACAAAATTATAGCTAATAGCTGTTACCAATCAGGCAGAAAGCTTATGGTCAACCGAACTGTATATTATATTAGCTGTATTTTTGTTTAATTTCCTATTTTGGCACGATTCTCACGGCATCACGTGGTCCAATGTGCCATTTTTATTTTTTTCATTCTAATGTGAACTCTTCAAACCTCATTTTTATCTGGAAGTTTTTACGCTTTAAAATAAGTTAAAACACAAAAAAAACAACTTATTTAGGTAGGCAGAAGAGTAACGTATCTTGCCTTTGGTAACATTTATTTTGTGATTTTCAGCTGCAATCCGATTTTGATGACATTAGTTTGTGCAAAGAGATGTGGCCGTCCTCTCACATACAGCGCCCTGTATTCCCAAATGGTCACCCATCTGATACTGACCAGGCTCAACGTTGCTTAACTTTGGTTATTTAACAAGAACTGGTCTGATAATGTGATCATGCCATGTATCTCGAATGCATACTAATCTGGCCTAAACTTAAATACGGTCAAACCCCCACTGTTTTTAAATTTGAAAACATCCATTCCATATAAAATATATAAATTACTAGAATAAATATGACTCGCTGAGTCACCCGTTGAGACTGTTTGAATCGGGAGAAAAATGAGTTTGTAAAGCCAGTTTAATTATAAAAAAAAAATGAAGACCAAATCTAAAATTAGTCTTTGTTTTCTCTTTTTCTCCTCAGCTATAGTATTAATACTTGTGGCGATATTCCCTATTGTTTATAATGGACTATTCCAATCTTCTGTTTTATAATCAGTTCTATTACCTTTCTCTGTTAATAAATAGAGAGTGGGAGTCATTGTATAAAATAAGAATTGGGGGTCAAACAACATACAGTGAGAGAGGGTGAGAGAAATAGACAGAAACTTAGTAAGAAATTGGTGACACAGTGATTATATTGCAGATTATGATTAATTAGAACAATTAAAATTGATTTTTTTTTTCAAACATAACGCAATCCCAAAATCAAGGAATATTTTAACATGTATTTCGTGTGGTTAAAATCTATAGGAATAAAAGCCTTCGAGAAAGAAACGTTGATTGACTCAGCTTTAGTATAATAATAGGATTAATAAATAATGGACAATTCATTAACATTTAATAATTATCAGATTTTATTTGATGGTTAGAAAAAAAAACTGAGGAAGGACCTTGAGCCTCAACCACCAATACTGTTTGTCGATACACACATTTTAAAATTGTTGGACTTGGTTTCTGACTATTATGCAAGTTTTTTTCATATCCGTCGGTAAAACAAATGGTTAGGGCGTTCGCTAATGGGTCGGGAGACCAGGGTTCAATCCTCGGTTGAGTCATACCAAAGACAAAAAAAATGTTACTTGATGCCTCCTTGCTAAAATCTCAGCATTATAAAGTGTAGATCAAGTGTAAGTGGAGCAATCCTGAGAAAATAGTTGTGCCTTTCCCTAAATCTTGGCGTTGTTGCTAATCCATTTTTTTAATCTATTATATAAAGAGAAGTGTGTGTGTGTGGGGGGGGGGGGCAGCTAAAAGTCAAAAACTACCAAAGAAACACCCACAAAGTGTGTATATTCTTGATCAGTGTTGCCCGGAATGAATGATATCTTAAATTCAGAAGAAAAAAAAAAAATTTTAGGGGAGGAGTATGTTTTTCATCTTTTTCCCAATAACTAAAGGGAAGTAACTCTGATTTTGTTCTAATGAGTTATTTCTCTTATACGGACAAATTCGTCGAGTAAACTATAAAAGTGTGTGAGAGGGGAATGGGCTGGGCAGAGAAGAAATAGCAGGTGGGGAGGGGAAAAACGGGGGTGGGGGAAAGAGAGAAAGAAATAGAAGTTTTAATACAAATATATTACACTTTTTCTCCGGGCAACGCCGGGCAGCCCTGCTAGTTATATATTAACAAACTGACCTTTAATTTCTGCAATAGAATCCAAAAGGTTCCTTATTTGCAGTGAATACATTTGGTACATGAAATAATTTTTTGTGAATTTAGTTATTTTGGGGGTAAAAAAAGTAAAAGTAAAGTGGCCGACCATAGTCGAGGGCGACCTGAAGACTCCCTTTTTCATTAGCTAATACACAAAGGTGTAGGGGAGAGGGCCACCCCCTTTCTCTCCACTTACCTTTGATTCTCACCTTATAATGCTGAGTGTTTATGTCTTTGGTATGACTCGACCAAAGATTGAACCTTGGTCTCCCGGTCCATTAGCGAACACTCTTAGCATTGGCCAAATGGGCAGATGGGTTTATTTTTTATTCTTTTTTTATACACTTGCAGTTATGGGAAAAAAAGTCAATATTTGTTATAGCTGTTAGGTGCTTCCATACTGTAAGGTGCTTCCATACAATAGGTAATTAATGCGAATTAACTAATTATGAGATGCTGATGATTAAAGACAAATTAGCACATTGGTTTGTTTACAGAGATTAGTCTCGTAGTGGGGGGGGCGTATCATAACTGAAGGAGGAGGAGGGGGGCACGATTATCAGTATCTACGTACTTATGTAGAAAAAAAGCAAGTAGGGATTAAAGTCGGACAAAATGAATGTAAAAATGAATGTAAAAATGAATGTAAAAATGAATGTAAAAATGAATGTAAAAATGAATGTAAAAATGAATGTAAAAATGAATGTAAAAATGAATGTAAAAATGAATGTAAAAATGAATGTAAAAATGAATGTAAAAATGAATGTAAAAATGAATGTAAAAATGAATGTAAAAATGAATGTAAAAATGAATGTAAAAATGAATGTAAAAATGAATGTAAAAATGAATGTAAAAATGAATGTAAAAATGAATGTAAAAATGAATGTAAAAATGAATGTAAAAATGAATGTAAAAATGAATGTAAAAATGAATGACCGCCAAACACAAAAAGACGAATCGAATCAAAAACATTTTTGGATGATTAATATTTCGTCCATTTTATTCGCAGAACTTTTTCAAATTAAAATGGACGAAATATTAATTCATCCAGAAATGTTTTGCCTTTGATTTGTGTTTGGTGTTTGGTGGTTGTCCATTTTTCCATTTATTTTTGCCCGGCATTCTCCACTCTACAATAAAGAGCAGTGTGTGTGTGTGTGTGTGTGCGTGCGGGTGTGTGTGTGTATGAGTGTGTGAACGGCTGTGTGTGAACGGCTGTGTGTGAACGGCTGTGTGGACGGTTGTGTGAAGGTGTGTTATTTCTTCAAGTTAATCATCTTGAGAAGGTCTTGAAATAAAGACGAAATGTTGATGAATATATAAATAATTCTGTTTTTTTCCTCTTTCATTTTCTATTTATTTGTTTCATTTTACTTCAGTCGAAGTTCTCAGAAATTAAGGGGCCCCGTTCCTTTGGTTAACACTTAATCTCCATATGAGATACATAGATATCTGAATATTCGGTGCTTTCACAGATTTGGACCCATGCTAACTTTGAAACCGTCGTTAAGGTCTGGGTTAGGGTTAGTGTTAGGGTTAAGACTAGGATAAAAGTTACCATGGATCCTAATCTTTGAAAGTACCGAATATTCCATTAAAGTTCTCCTTTATTTCTCAAACGTTGAGTTAGTAAAGAAGTTAAGAACATTAATTTTCCTCTCCCCAATTGACCAGTTAACTATGTTATAGTATATCTTTCTTGTGGTCTCTTGGTCTTACCGAATTCCAGGACAAGAATTCATCTAGTCTGGTTGAGTATCTTGAGGTAACATCACTAGGAAAGGGTATAGCAGTGTCGAAAGGAATTTTATTTGGGCTTCGAATACTATGTTATTTTGAATATTTGGTCAGGGTTTACTTGTAGGGCGAAGTATCCTCATGTCAGGTTGTCCTGACAAACCCTTGTACAGAGAGACCGAAGACACTCGAGGATGGTGTCAAGTAGGTAATTCAAACGTGTGTGTATGTGTATATCCGTCTCGTCACAGGAAAGTTAGCAAAAAAAAAAAAAAAACTGCCGGATGATTCTATTTCGAATATTTAGGGGAATTGAAGAAGGCAAATCTGTTTCCATAATGAAACGTTTCCTTTCTGCTATCTATACCGATTTATACGTTTTTTTTATTTCCTTTTTTATTCTTTTTTTTAAAAACTTTCCAGTTTGAAACGTTTTTCTTCTTTCTTTTTCATTTCTTTTTTTTAAATTTTTACTTCATCGATCCAGACGACGTTATTTTATATGAATATTAGTGCGAACACCGGCGAAGGACAATTTTTTTTTTTCGTCGTTTAAATCTCATTCTGTAAAACAGGTACTGGCTAATGAAAGTGACGAATTAATAAATGTTGCAATTATTTTCTGCCTCTTTAAGGATTCGAACCTGCGATGAAGGCACTAAAAATGAAACTTAAAGCAACTATATCAGCCAAACTTTAACATAAAGAAAAACCAATGTAGGAGGGGCTTTTCGATACCCTTTCTACTTGTTAAAGGGTCTGAGAATGCCTTTGTTTTATGAATCCGTTCTGGGGTGGCTACTCCTGATGATGATGATGATCATCATCATCATCATAATAATAATAATTAATAATTAATAATCGTGAAGGGTCTAGGAGAATGGAAAAAGCAAAGAGGGAAAGCATTATCTAGAAAACTTCTGGAAGGACACGAAAAATACTAGAATCCGGAAGAGGCTTATTGTCACCCAAATTCTAGAGAAAGCCAACGGCTGTTATCAGCGAGAACTAAACGGTAAACGGCTGTTGAGAGAATGTAAAACGATTTGCAATGGCAATCGAAAGAAGTGGACAGCACTGGAAATCTGGGGAGACGATTTATATCTCTTTTTATCAATGAGTAATCACTGGTAATGCTTCTTGCGAAAACTCCCAGTGAGTAAATAATAATAAAAATTGATTCCGTTTTTGTAACATATCTATAAAGAAAAGTAAGGAATGTGATTTTTAACATTATAGTTAGAATATATTAGCTTGCAAAGGTGAGTGGGTTAACTAGTGTATAATAATTAGAGTAGTGCTGATTTTTAACATCATAGTTAGAATATATTAGCTTGAAAAGGTGGGCTGATTAACTAGTGTATAATAATTAGAGTAGTGCTGATTTTTAACATGATAGTAAGAATATATTAGCTTGCAAAGGTGGTTGGGTTAACTAGTGTATAATAATTAGAGTAGTGCTGATTTTTAACATGATAGTAAGAATATATTAGCTTGCAAAGGTGGTTGGGTTAACTAGTGTATAATAATTAGAGTAGTGCTGATTTTTAACATGATAGTAAGAATATATTAGCTTGCAAAGGTGGTTGGGTTAACTAGTGTATAATAATTAGAGTAGTGCTGATTTTTAACATGATAGTAAGAATATATTAGCTTGCAAAGGTGAGTGAGTTAACTAGTGTATAATAATTAGAGTAGTGCTGATTTTTAACATTATAGTTAGAATATATTAGCTTGAAAAGGGGAGTGAGTTAACTAGTGTATAATAATTAGAGTAGTGCTGATTTTTAACATTATAGTTAGAATATATTAGCTTGAAAAGGTGAGTGAGTTAACTAGTGTATAATAATTAGAGTAGTGCTGATTTTTAACATTATAGTTAGAATATATTAGCTTGAAAAGGGGAGTGAGTTAACTAGTGTATAATAATTAGAGTAGTGCTGATTTTTAACATTATAGTTAGAATATATTAGCTTGAAAAGGTGAGTGAGTTAACTAGTGTATAATAATTAGAGTAGTGCTGATTTTTAACATCATAGTTAGAATATATTAGCTTGAAAAGGTGGGTTGGTTAACTAGTGTATAATAATTTGACTCGTTGGTCTAGTGGTCTCCATCAATTCACTGTTTTAATACTTCATTGTAATACAGCTTCCTATTCCAGTAGCTTTTTTCCAAGAACCGCAGGCTTGTGGAATTCTCTTCCTGCTGACTGTTTTCCTCCTACCTATAGCCTTGGTCTTTTCCAGACTAAGGCCAATAGTCATCTCCTGTCTTTGCGATAATCATATTTTGTTCTTGTTAGCTCCTTACATAAAGTGGCTTCATGCTTTGTCTGGAGCGATTTTCCATATAAAAATCAATAAACAAAAAAAAAAGAAAAAGAAAACAACAAATGGTCCGGAAAGAGTTATAAAAACAGGAATATAATGTTGAGTCGGACATGTATATACTATGCAAGAAAGGTTGAATCCTGATCTTTCATCTTGTCTCTGTGAGGTGAGAAAATATGACGTCTGTTTATAAAATCGTGGGAAAAGATTTAGGCAAACAATGCCTCAATCGCTCTCCGAGTGCGAACACGCAAGTGCAAAAGTAAATAGATTGTAATTATGTAATTGCTACAAACTCAAACGCTTCGGACTTTTGCTTCTTTTGCTATTTTCAATACTACGACCGATGTCGGTTGACTGCACTATGACACGAGCCCCATACAGCTGTTGCAAGCAAAGCCTTCCTCCCACAACTGAAGAGCCAACAGCTGCAAAAGGCCGTGAGCGCGTGCACCTGTTACTAAAATTCTTATTCACATCAGATAAGTTCTGCGGGTGCACAAATTTGCAAATCCTCATCCTCTACTCTATAATAAAAAACAATGTGTATATAAAGTTCGGTCCCGTCGCATAAAAGTTAGCGAGTAAAACACATGCCTTTTTCTAGCCACACCTCCACACCCCATCCCGGAGGAAACCATTTCAGGTGGTAAGAGGAAGCTAGAAAGCAAATAGCAAGTCAGACAACCACCTCAGAATTACCTCGCCACCTGAAATGACTTAGAAAAGAAATCCTCTACTCCATAATAAAAAGTCAACGGTGAGTGTTTTTATTTTCCTTTAGGTCATCAGAAATGATAATAATAATTGATATCTGGAAAATTTAGTCACTTATGTAATTCTATGATTTTATATGAATGTTTTAGTAATATATCTAGGAAAAAAACCGGTAAATTTATAGAACTGCACCCCTCGTATTCCTCCCCCTAAAAAAAAGTTTCTACTTTTGGGGGCAAATTACATGTAAACAGCCTCAACGAATATACGGTAAGAAAAAAAAATTATTAAAATTTTTATTATTTTAGATTTTAGGATGGGGTGGGGGATCACTTTCCTATATAAGTTATACGTAAAGTGAGCACCCATTTCTTGGCCACGGAATCTCACCCCTCACATTTTCCCCTCTAAATAAATAAAAATTCTATTTTTTTTGCAAATTACATGTAAACAGCCATAACAAATATCCGCTATGAAAAAAAATAATTAAAATTTTTTATTATTTTAGATTTTAGGAGGGATGAGGGATCACTTTCATATATAACTTATACGTAAAGTGAGCACCCACTTTTTTGGCCACTTAGAATCGCACCCTAGCGAACACGTGTTGAAAGAAATATACAAAAAACGTTATTTTAGATTTTATTTGGGGTGGGGCGTGCGAACACGTACAAAGCATACTAATTTTTTGTCATTTTTTATATTTACCTTACCACATCAGTATGCATATCAATGTCACATACAACTGCTGCTGATATTTTAACTCTAGTATACAATTAGCGCTGCTCCCTTCTCTAAACAACGCACATATCAATGCGCGTACGTGTTTGAACATGTGGATGTGTTTGTTCACTGCACAGGCCGTGATCGTCCGCTCGTGATGCTGGTCCAAAGCCGTTGCTCAATCCAATGGTCGCAGTGTTGATTGTTTGGTCTCAGTCAGTGCTGCAACAGAAGTTGTCTCCCTCCAAATAAAAAATGATACAACTCCAGTTTAAAACAAGTAACAAAGTTTTCTTTTTTGGAGGTTAAAATGATACAACAGACTTGCAAAAATGAGAATTCTTAACCCGAAGAAATCAAAAACAAAAGTCCAACCGGATACAATCCAGTTATCCACTTTAAAAAGCTAATCTGCTGCTAATCTATGGATATAAAAAAAACCTACTGCCTAGAGGTTCCTATATCTGGACAGCCATTAATTTGGGAAAACATTCAATGGGTCATAACCACAGGAGGGAACCTCGTATCTGTAGAACCATTATTTTTTTCAAGTGGACAAATCGAATTCTGGGTGGCCAACCTCAAAACCATACATATTTCAAATTTCTTGTATGGTTTCTCTTCCTTTGGTTAAATATCTCACTTGCAGCAAGCCTGTTATCCGCATGCATTGCAAACATGCAACCCACTAAACATGCAACCGCCTACTGCATGTTTACACATGTTGGATATGTCGAGACTGATTTCGGATTATTATTATCCTTCTCCGTTTTTTTTTTTTTTTTAAAGCTAATATCTTATTCTGAGGTTCACGTTTAGCAGATGTGGGAAGAGAGAATGAGAGACCCTTATTTGTTCTGTTCTACAAGCCCATATTAATGTTATTCGGCTTTGCTGCTTGCCACTAATTAACTATTACTTAATAGTCCTTTCTCCCTTCTCTCTGATGATGCAATACTCGATCCAGTTTCCGTTTGCCTGTTTTCCCTGTTCTCAAATTCGGCTGATTTAACCTCTAACTCCGCCAGACAGTTTTTTCCTTGAACAATTAAACTAAACGAAAAATAACCGTTATTCAAAACCAGTTGACATACCCACTATTCCTTTCTATATATAAAGTTAGATATGTGTATATGTTTATATATTTGTATATGTTTATATATTTCTATGTATAGGATTCACTTCTAAACTAATTAACTGATCATTATTAATTTTTAAACACAGCTGCTTGGTGAGTAATGTGGGTCATATTTAGTTTTATGGGAAAGTGGAAGGGAAACTCTTCATGAAAATTCAAATACCTCCAATTTTTGTGAATTTAAACAATATGTATTGGACATTAAGTAATAAATATTCTCCAAATTTTAGTTTCTTTGCAGTATTTTAAAGGGTTTTTAGGGGGCATACTATGGACATAATCTCCCCTTTGAAAATTCAAATATTACAGATGTGCATTAACTTTGGTCCATAATCATTAGACACCAAATAAACAAGATTCCCTAAATTTCAGTTTCTCCATAAGACCCCTTAAGCTTAAGCCTTACATTTATGACATTTTCAAGAATCAAAATCATGTAGTGGATTTTAGTCAAAGTTTTAATAAGGATTCTAGATATAAGGTTTAGTATCATTATATCTTGGTTGTAATTTTCGTAAGGGGGCATAAAAGTGGTGCAAAACTGTTCTGTCCAGGGAATTAATTTTCGTAAGGGGACATAAAAGTGGTGCAAAACTGTTCTGTCCGGGGAATTAATTTTACCCATCCTGGAATGGGTGTTCTTCCAGTTCAAAATCTGAAATAAAACAACAAACTACTTGTTTTCACTAAAACTTTAAGTATTACTTTTTTATACAATACAAATAACGTCTGAGGATCTCGGAGGCCATTTCACAGTAATTGAAAACTGCTGATCTCACCACGGACATACATGAATATGCAAATGAGATGGAGTTTTGTCCTTTAGTTCTCGCATTTCATAAGCGATGTTTCTGACAAAGAGGGAAGAATTGCTGTTTTCTGAGTCGCCTGTTTTCAGTGAGTCATATGTGGAGATTTTCAATCCTCTCCTAATATGCATCATTCAACTGACAGTCTATCCATCTCATTACCCCTTATCCTCGAATGGCTCTTGGTCTGTGTAAGTGGTGACCCTAATAGTAAAAATAAAATCATTTACTACTCAGGTCCACACACATACAACACTTTCTTCGTTTAGATCCTTTGAACATTTCTTAACTCTTTTTTCTTAACTCTTTTTTTCTTAACTCTTTTCTTTTTAACTCTTTTCTTCTTAACTCTTTACTTTTAGTTGTTTAAAAAAAATGTAAATCAAGTTGATATATTATTGTTAGATGAAACAGACTTCCATCTAGAAAATAATAATTTTAAATATTTTTTTATTTAAAAGAGAAATTGAATATTTTAAAAAGAAAGTAACTTAGTACCCAAAAGTTGTCTCCCTTGCCTTAAAGTGATTTTGAGCAGATTTATTGCCCTTGCATTCGGTCAGCCGATGAATGGGAAAACATTTCCAATGGACATTTTCTTAGGGCCAGACAATTACATACGTTCTCATTTAAATAATTATTTTTGTTGATCTACACGGAATCGTTTTCATCCAAATTATTTCTTCATATTTGTGTCTTATCACTCGCAAAATACCACTTCATTTCAATTAAGTTATGGATAGACTATTCGCTTTTGTTACGTTCAAGTCATGCCGGATTTATTGAGTTCACTTATGCACTGATTCCATTAGAAAATTCAAACTGCGGAGCTAACCCTAAAACCATGTGCACAACAGCATTAGCACTACCGCTAAATACTCTGCTGCAGTTTGGGCTGAATTGTGCCATGCCAAATTAATCGACACAGAACTAAATAAAGTATACCACAGAATCACTGGGATGGACACTAAGACCAACCCAGCAGTGTACAGATTGGTTTGCATGGTACCTCTCCATATCCGAAGAGATGCCCACGTGAAAATTCAAAAACACAAATAGGAAATCGACAGAAGACATCCCATATCCGGCCATGGACAACAATGAGGCCGATTGAAATCAAGAAGTAGTTTCATTACCAAAGAGAGCCTTGACCCTGCACGGTCACAAAACTATCGCATTGACAGATGGAATAATAAACACCGTTAACCGTTATGCAACGGGTCTGCAATGACCTGGAGGTTGAAGGTTCAATCCTTACTGCAGGCGATAATAACTAAGAATAACATAAAAATAATTAACACTTCTACCTGGTGATGACTGAGAGAATAAGAACAATCTACCCCTGTGAAATAAATGATTCTCTTCGAAATTTTGTACAGATTCCCTAATTCAGCATAAAGATTCCGAAGTTCAGAAAGATGCCCCTCAAGAAGGTCAGAGGTTACATTGGAAGAAACGTTGTGAAAATAAAAACCAAGATTAGAATAGTAGTCCAAATAATACAAATTATCAATCCTCATCTAAACAATTCCGAAATATAATTACCTTGCTCGTTAGAGATTACCTCCCTTGAATAAGAACTCTGCAGTCTATAGATAACTATGAATAGTTATGCGTTTGTATGAAACTATTCTAAGCTGAATTAAACTTCAAAGCAATATGAGAATGATACGATGGATGTGTAATGTGAGTCTTAAAGGCAGGCTTAGATCTGATGACCTCAGAGGAAGATTAAATCTGGACAGTATAGAGAGATGTGTGCAAAACAAGAGACTTCAGTGGCATGGTTACATTGAAAGGTTGGATGAGATTTTTTGGGTTAGTAGATGTAGAAGAGTTGAGGTAGCAGGGTCAGTTCACGGACGAAAGGCCAAGGAAAACATGGAAGGAAGTGATAGGGATGGACTTGAGAGAAAGGATAAATAAAGACCTGGCCAGAGATAGGTTGGTCTGGAAGTCAATTTCTAAAAACCGTTCAACGTATGCCAGCATGTAAAACGGACGTTTAACCGAATATGATGATGAAGGTATATGATACTCGTGTTTTTTTTTTGTTGTTTTTACGGCGTTGACAATAAGTGTTGTATTTCAGCATTAATTAATCCAAAAACCTAACAAACCAAAGCGAATCTTTTATTTTGCACTTATTATATCTTTTAGGTTCCATCTCTCAACATGGATACGCAAGAGGTTTGGGCTAGTGCGTTTGGCCGTGAACCTCTCCTCCTTCGCCTACTGCCGCTCTTTCACTGCCTTATCTACTACGCCTTCGTTGTTGTCGCACACGTCTTGCTGTTCAAGCTCAACACGATCTTCTCGCCAAAATGGCTGCATTCCTACTTGGGTGATTTCCTGTGCACCATCACGGCCTGTACGATATCGTACCAGCACAGTATACTTCGACACTATTATGGACCAATAGCCTACGTCATCATGGCGGCGCTGATGACCCTTCTTCTGCGACAAGTGTTCCAGAACTCTGTCCCCACCGTTACGTCCAACGTGCAAAGGTACATTGGTGGGTTATTTCCCTTTGGGAGCTTAGTGTTACGTGTCGTTCTTCAGATTTTAGCCATTCCGGCCACCGTAACGGTTTTACTCCTGATATGCTCATTAGAACTGATGCCCGAACATGTAGAGAGAAAATATCAACAATCGTGCACCACGGACTTGAATGTTGCTGTAACTCTGGGATTTCTTATTGAGGGCGGAGCAACAATGTTTGACACTTGGTTAAACCGAATTGAAATTACGCAGTGGCCACTTTTTGATTCGAGCTTCAAGGTTTTTGCTAACCCTTTGATGGTCGTAGCAGGTAAGCAATTTATTTTTTTTTTCCCCCGTAATTATTGGCTTGAATTACATTTTTCTTTTCTAATGAATATACTTTAAAACGAATTATTATCTATATAATAATATGCTAAGGCATTTCATGCTCATACATAGTTATCACCTTTTACCCCCTTTTTTTTAAAGTTGGGATCTCCCAATCGCCGAATACAAAAAAAGTAATTTTTTTTTTTTAATTGAGTTCATTTTATTTAAAAAAATATTTAGCTGACAATCATTTTTACGTTAAAATTGTTGTTTTCTCAACCAAAATGGCAGACAATAGATCGTCTGCAGTTTTCCAACCTCACAAATGAGCAAGTAACCACAAATAAATTATTTTGGTCTAATTTAAAATTCACCTTAAATTATTTTAAAGGAAACACAGTTGGGAAATTAGTCCCAAACAATTTATTTGGGTCTACTCACTCATTTGTGAGGTCGGAAACAAATCAGAAAACTGCAGACGATTTATTGCCCGCCATTTTGGTTGGGAAACGACGAATTTATTAGAAAGAGACTATTTATTTTGAAACGATTTCAATTGTAACAATAAATAAATTAAATTAAAAAGTTAAAACTTTCGTTTTATTTATTTAAAAGAAAAAATATTTTGCTGACAATTATTCTTTATGGTAAGAAGGAGAGAGAATATTGTTTTAAAAAGATATAAATTGTTACAATTTTCAATAAATAAAGAAAAAAAGGATTCGTTTAATTTATTTAAAGAATATTTAACTGACAATGGCAATTATTTTTATGGGAAAAGAAATAGCCATTTTTTGCTTAATATTATTAAACTTTAGTTTGATGGGGGCCAGTTTAGCTGTTCCTGATTAGCTCTAAATCAGGAAGAAAGTGAGAAGGACGAACTTACTTTGAAGAGTAGTACGTCTGGCCGAATCCGACTGAAATAGAAATCTTACACAAAAAATGGATCACCATTTTTCCTTGAAATAAATAATGGCTCCCCAACTAAATAGATATTAATATTCACGCGGATACAGGAACAAAAGAGAGATGGTACAATTATAGGGGAGTATACAAACTCCCTATATTATGCTTAAGTCACGAAAAGAAAAACAAAACCTTTTTTATAACAATGAATAATGGGTTTATTAAATAAAGTTGCTTACGCCGTATGGTAACGGTAAAAGAAGTCGGACTGTGTCCAAGTGATGAAAGTTCTTTGGGCTGCCGATGGTCTGTCAGCAGATATCTTCAGGCGAAGATAGTAGGTGCTGGAGCGTCCAGTTGGCTGGTTAATATCGGTTAGCTTATGTAGTATCTTGGAGTTCAGCATCTTGCTGGCTCGTGGTTGAGTCAGGTCGAGAACAGGATAAGCGTCTTGTTTGCTTGAAGGATAACTGCGAACTGAAGCTCATCTCGTGTATTGTCTTGGCACCAAAATGTGTTAGTGCGTATTAATCTCGTTACACATCCATGTAGTAAAACGGCAATGACTATGCAATCGTAAAACCGAATTAGCATCTCAGCTGAAAGTAATGTAAACCGGTACAAAATAGTTCGCTCATAAAACTGCTACAAACCTGACATAAATGTATTATTTCGAACAAAATATTATCATTAAATATAGATTATGAAGGTAGATAAAGAAAACAAGCGTGGAATTTTCTACAAGGTCCCATTAGTAATTCCAATAATATGCTAAGTCAATTTCATTTTCGTATGTTATCACCCTTCACCTTTTTAATTTAAAGATGGAATCGCCCGATTGCTGAATATACAATGCAAAAAAAAACTAATATAAATATAAAAAATAAACTCAAACTAAAATACACTTTCTTGGCCTTTGGACTAGGATCAAAGTGTAGTATCTGTACATTTCTGTTGGGATCCAGCGGCTTGCACGGTCTAGAAAGACACTAGTTATTTATCTACCTCCCACAGCAGTAAGATGTGACACAAGGTCGGAAAGTGTGATTTGAAAAGCCAGCGCCCGAGAATTTGAGCACTCTAGCCTACAAAAATGCCTGGGCAGCCCCGTCGGCATTCCCCGGTAGGGGCACCTTAGGCAGTAAGCAATAAACTTACTCCTCCCCAAAGAGGGGGGGGGAGCAAAGCCTGGCAGGGTGGACCTCCTAGAACTGCACAGGACAGACCCATAAACCGGCGTAAATCAAGCCCCAAAGGCCAAGACAATACCAGTCTATGGGGTGCAGTATCCATCGGAACAGATACTACACTTTGATCTTGGCCAAAATGCCAAGAAAGTGTGTTTTATTTACCTCCCCAGGAGGTTAGGCACAAGGCTAGTTTTATCTTACTCCCACAAGGTAAGATGTGACCCAAGGTAATTACTGAAGCTGTGTGATGTCATAAATAGATTGAATAGTAGTTGCCAAAAGGTGGGGTGACATCATAAAGGATGAATGTTAGTTTGCTAAAAGCAGTTTTATGTCATGAAATGGGATGAAAAGCTGTGGCATCAGAAAAGAATAAATGGTTGTTGTGAAAAACAGTGTGACGTCATAAAAGATGTCATAAAGCAGGGATGAATGTTTGTTTGCCAAAAGCAGTATGATGTCGCTAAAAATGAATGGTAACTGCCAAAAGCAATGTGACGTCCCAAAGAATAAATGGTAGTTTGCCAAAATCAGTATGACGTCCCAAAGAATAAATGGTAGGTTGCCAAAGGAAGTGCGACGTCATAAATAGACTGGATGGTAATAGCCAAAAACAGTGTGACGTCATAAAAAGAGGGGGATGTTAGTTGCCAAAAACAGTGTGATTTGTTCAATTCATATGTTACGAAAATTTGCAAACCTTAAATAAAAATCAAACTACTTGTTCGTTTTCACTAGAACTAGGGAGATTACTTTTCTACACAATAATAAGCCTTCATAACGTCTGAATTGGATTTACTGTAGTTACTGAGGATTGTTATCTGAAGACGCACTGAAACATAATCTAGGGAAGATCTATTGATGTGTGTTTATTCAACTCCTCTGCGGGAGGTTAGACACAAGGTCAAAGTACTTTTATTTACCTCCTCTCCAGATGTAAAGATGCAAGGTCAGGTGTTGAAAGCTAGCGCACTAGGATTGGCGTGCTCTGGCATACAAAAATTGCCTGAGCAGCCCCGTCGGCATTCCCTGGTGGAAACGCCTTGGGCGATTAGCAATAAACTAACCCCTAAGAGAAGGTAAAGCCTGGGAGGGTGGAACTCCTGAGACTGAACAGAACCATACCTCAGCCCAACAGTAACAAAGTCACTGTCGGACTGATTGTCGAGGACGTATCTCCGACTGGTAAGAACTCACCGACTAAAACTGTGCCAGGTATGAGTGTCAGTCCTTGGTGGTGAATTGTTTCCAATTCTTTTGGGTATGAGGGTCTTGTGACACCATAGACGAAACTTCCAGTCATTTTTCAATCTCACAAATTTATAATTTAGTTAATGATTTCTTATCAGCTCTCCAAACAGTATTGGGCACTAATCGATGTATTAACTGCACAGCCACAAACTAACTATTTAAAACTAACTGTCTAAAACATTTATGCGTTTATTTTACTTGTTTTTAAAGATGGTCGCCCCAACAGAAGATCCTAACCAGATAAAGTACTTTTTAGAAGGAAATAAAGCGAATGACAAGCAATGGACACTAATCAATTTTGTGCTGTGTCTTAACTGCACAGTCGTATTGTTATACGCTGTTGAAAATGTTAGGTATGAGTGGCTTGCAGAACTAAAGATGAAGCTACCAGAGTTTTGATCTCACAATTGTTCGGTATAATTTAGTTAATGATTTCTTATCAGCTTCCCAATCAGTAATGGGGCACCATTCGCAGCAGATTGATTGTCCTGTTACATTTTTGTCTCAAATGTTTTATAGGATGAAAGGACATAAACAGAAAACAGGTTAAGTGTGTGTGTGTGGGGGGGGGGGGGTGAGATACAGAGTCGGATAGCTTGTCTCTTTTGTGAAGGATGAAAAACCAACTTATTCAATTACAATTCCCATAAACTTATATCGCTCTGTTATTGGTATTTACGTCTCCATTCAGCTTCCAATTGTCCAAAATCAATTTTGTGAATGTTATAGAAATGCATACACTTTGCCTCGGATAAAATATAGGCACTTCTTTTTTTAATCTTCATCCTTTTGGGGGGTCAACTGAAACAGAATTAGTCAGAGGAGTCGACATATAGAGCGATTTTTTTTTTAATGTTACTATGTAGTAATAAACAGTAAATAAGGTTAACTTTGTATGTGTGAGAAGGAAAGAGAAAGATACAGAGCCGGATAGCTCGTCTCGTATAATATGAAGAATAAAAAAACAACTTATAAAATACAATTCCCATAAGATCTATTGATGTATGTATGTATGCACAATAACCTCTAGAGACATGGTTTCTCTTTCAAATGGATTTCTCTGGTTAGACATCCAACATAGACATGCCTAACCTTGTTCTGGTTTCAATCTAGTTAAAGACTTAGTAATTTAAGTAAACACATTGTACCAAAGACAAAATCATAATTTATTTTGCATGTTTTTATGTGTAAATCATGCTCATTTGGAACCCAACTGTTGTAAATACTCACGTTTAATTCTAAATCAGCAGGCTTTGCTACGTCACTCAAATTGACCAATCAGATGATGACCCTGAGTCAATCACTGAAATGGATGACATTGAATTGTCGTCTGCCATAAACAAATTTATGCGCGGTTGAACAAAAACTCGAATTTGTGAAAAAACGAATCTTACAAACATTTATTATCACTGAGCGTTTTCAGTAAAAATGAAACATGTCCATTTAAAAAAATAAATTCTTAAACACTTTACCAGCTCGCTATCGCTTTGCAAAGTTCGCTACTTGAAATCCTTGAAACCAAAGTGCTAAATATCAAACATTTATGTTTCTGAATTTTTGAGGTGAGGATTGATAATTTGGATTATTTGGATTATTCGGACTACTGTTCTCATCTTGAGTGTTATTCTCACAATGTTTCAGCCGATTTAACCTTGTTCAGGTGTAGCTTGTCGAACTCGGGAATCTTTCTGTCGAACTCGGGAATCTGCACGGAATTTAGAACGGAACCTTTTATTTAATCCATGGGAGTAGCATGCTTTCGTTTTGTCAGCCATGATTGGATAGAAGTCTTCGGTCATTCACAATTCCTAGTATCGCCCGTACTGAGGATTGAACCTTAAACCTTTATAAGTTTGCTGTAAACACAAGAAAATTTTTTTTGCATTTATTCATTTAGAAGAAATGTGCCGTAACAACCTCCTGACCATCTGTTTATGAACACAATTGCAAGAAAAAATGCTTACAGAAAAATTGAAATCTTCTAATACATAAAAATCAAGTCAGGCGGATTTCTTATTTCAGACCTAAATAGCTTCCGTCCTAAAATATCATTCTGAATATTCATTTCCTTTTCTTCAGCGTAGGTCTATGTTGTTAAACAGAAAAAAAATGTAATACACTTTAATCTTTTGGGCAAATACAATTATTCCTGCTCGGAATATTTCCCGCATGGAAATTACAGATGGACACCATTTTCTCGATCAACAACACATTTCACTATTATTACAGAATAGGGTATCTATCGAACATTAACCAGTTTCCGTGAACTTCGCATCGGCAGCATTCGCACATGCTACGTAAACACCGGAGAGATGCAGAGCGATTAGCTAATCAGCTGTCAGTAACCAGACGACAATTTTTCTAACCAGTATTGAAATTGGTAAAAGCCAGAAGCAATGGATCAAAGCCAGTGCATGTTTATTTCCAGTTAAATTCACAAATTATTATCAACAGTTGTTTAGCATTGTTTTGTTACAAAAATAAAAAACAAAAAAATTATTTATTAACAGTGATTTCGCTATATTTTTTTCGCTTTTTTTATTTGTTATCTTCCTTGAAAAATTTACCAGGGAAGGCGATAGAAGTGTTCCCGAATCTCTAAGCGCATAACCCTCTTAAAACGTCAAATATAGCATATATTTGACGTTTTAAGAGGGTTATTTATTAAATTTAAATCTTATGTATAAAATTTTCTGGGGAATTTTTTTTTTGAATTTAGATATTCATTAATATTTTAAATTTTATTTATAAGAGAATGAACTCTCTTGAATTATACTGGGTGACAAGAGAATGAACTCTTCTATTCAAAAGTTTAAAAAATAAAGGACCATGTTTGTGCGAGATTCAAACTGAGGCTTGTCCTCTTTCTGGCTGTGGTTTTGAGCTGAGTGGATGTGTTTAACCTAACTTTACATTTTGACATAGTTTTCATTAGTTGTTCGCAAATAGGTATTCAACCTTAGTTCTTTTCTAGTGGTTGAAAAATTCGTTCTCAGAATAGTTCTCATATGATATCAAAGCAAATCGTATCTACATTTTTTTACATATCCAATGCATTCTCTATAATTTGTTTACCCTGGCAATTCATGTTTATTTCGATAACGTTTAGAGGCTTTTAATGTAGTCTCTTTCGTGAGTAATTATATCTGTTATTTTCACCCCTTTTTATGCATCATGTTTTATTATATTATGTCCTTCTTATGTTTGTCAAAGATAAACCTTTTCTATGAGAAATATATATATATATATATATATATATATATTTATAAAATACAGAAATTCAATGTAACATCAGTACCGTCGGTTTCAAAGCGGGAGGTTAATCCCGATTATCGTCAGCCCTTAATCCTTCAAAATCTCGGATTTCTTAATTAATCGAGCAATCTGCTGGGTTTTTCCTGCCCTACCACACTGTACTTATATATATATATATATATATATATATATATATATATAAATTCTTGAAATTCTTTGGATTCCTATCCTGTGGATGTTTACTTTACCTGGATTACTATATATATATATATATATATCTAAGCAAGCGTTGTTGAACATCACGGAACATTCGCGTTTGTATATTTTCCTCGTGAGGTTCTCAAACCGTCGAGCCATCTTTCTGGTTTCGGGTGGCAATCCGTATAGTACTTCGCCGATAGTTTTTAATTCGGCCATTTTCTCGAGCGCTTTCGACTTTCGTAGTCGTCTTCAGGATTAGGGTTTTTTTTTGTTTTTTTTTAGATTTAAATAAGAAGACTGGAGTTTGTGTTTTATAGTTATCGGATACGATACGGATTGCCACCTGAAACCAGAAAGATGGCTCGACGGTTTGAGAACCTCACGAGGAAAATATACAAACGCGAATGTTCCGTGATGTTCAACAACGCTTGCTTAGATAATGACTTGCTGCCTAAATATACGTATATATATATATATATATATATATATATATATATATATATATATATATATATATCATAGAAATGTTATGTTTTTGGGAAATGTGAAAAAATAATAAAAATAAAACCATGGTTATTGGAATATAATATGAAGTGACTCATTTTTGGTTAAATTGCTTTCTATTTCTTTTTGTTGTTTGACTTTTGTTATTTGTTTTTATTTTTTCAATTCCTTTCTTTTGACAATTGTCCATAAAATGAAATAATGGCCACTTTATTAATTGATATCGAATAGCTTTTGTTAAAATTTCACAAAAAATCGAAGGGGTGTGAATTTTGACAAGGGCTCTTTGCCTCCTTTGCATAAAACTAAATATAGCCCACATTAACTACCCTTGCGTCTAGCAGATGTGTTCCAAAATTCATGATTGGTTAATTATCTAGTAGTGGCCATTATTTCATTTTATTTTTCCTCCCAATATGTCTACCCTACATGTATCTGTACTTGCATGACATTTTTTCTCTATATTATCATCCTGATGAAGTCTTATAAATAAAGACGAAACGTTGATGTACACATAAAAAACATCCATTTTTTGGTTTTCCTTTTTCATTTTCCCATATATATATATATATATATATATATATATATATATATATATCTCATAGAAATGTTATGTTTTGGGGAAATGTGAAAAAATAAAAATAATAAAAATAAAACCATGGTTATTGGAATATAATATGATGATAAGCTTATTTTTTTCTATTTCTTTTTGTTGTTTGATTTTTGTTATTTGTTTTTATTTTTCAATTCCTTTTCTTTTGACAATTGTCCACTCTTCAATCTTCTTTTCTTCCCCTAGGTCTTTCTCTAACTGGAATGTACATGAATCCCATATTGGCTTCTATCATCGGTTTTGGGTGTAAGGGTATCACGCCCAGTCAACATGTCCTTGTTTATTGGTTGGCTCCGATTGTCGGCTGTGTTTTTGGACAGAAATTGGCAGCATTTTGTAACGAGCAGAGAAAACTGTGGATGCCGGCGGCAAGCAAATCACAAAAAGAGAAACAAAAGAAAAACGAGAGTCCAGAAAGAGCGCGTAAATTCCGACGTCTACGTTCTCGAGGAACCGTGTCTAAGAAGAGGTGACCACCTAGATAGAATCTTGAACACAGAAAAAAAAAAAAAAAGAAGAAAAAAAACTTTGTTTTCCGCCCGCCATATATTGTGGACCATTTTCTTACAATTTTATTTTTTATTTTTTTAACATATATTCATAAGACTCGTCACGATACTGACCATTACTCTTGGAACGAGCCGCCAGATCGAATCAAAGAACGGCGGCAATAACGGAGAACATTTTAAAATGGAATCTGATGAATTCCGAAATAATGGTAAACAAAAACAAAAGAGAATTGAGATAACATTTTTGGAAACTATCGGAGAAAATATTTAACAAAATTTGATTTGCAAATAATTGTTGTATTCATAGTGTAAATGTTGTGTGCAATCGACTTTTTTGTGAGGGTTGAGTTGAGAAGATAGTAAAAAGGGAGATCCCCAAAGAGTTTTAACAAACAAATGATATTTGGGATTTTTTTGAGATGAGGATTGATAATTTGCATTGTTCGGACTGCTACTCATTCTCACAATCTTTCGGCTGATGTAACCTCCGACCTTCTTAATGTACGTCTTGTCGAACTCAGGAATCTTTATGTCGAACTCGATCTACCCCCCCCCCGTTAGTTCTGTTCAAAATTCTGTACAAATTCCCGAGTTCGACCACAATCTACCGCTGTGAATTAAATAAAGGATTCCGTTCAAAATTCCATAAAGATTCCCGAGTTCGACCAGATGCACCTGAAAAAGGTCGGAGGTTACATTGGCTGAATCGTTGTGAGAATAACGTCCAAGATGAGAACAGTAGTCCGACTAATTCAAATAATACCAACAAATAACAATTTAGGAAAATTTGTGTGAATTCCAAAACTCTATATATTATAATGCTTCGAACTAACCAATATGTTTCTGACAAAGGGGGAAGAATTGCTGTTTTCTGGGTCGGAATCTATCCATATAATAGTTTTTTTTTTACCTTGAAGTAGTATTTTTTAAATTTTTTAGCTCCTAACATCAAGTGGCTTCATGCCTTGTCCGGAGCAATTTCCATAAAAAAAAAAAATAATATATAAAGAGACAAACAACCCAAACTCAACCGGCTTAAAAGATTTCTTAATTCTAACTTCGGTTTTATAACCGATTCCTAAAAGAACGTGTAAGATAATTTAGATCTATTTCATGTTAGTTTGCTCAATCTTACGATTGGTTTTTAGCTGCGGTGGACCATAAACATTTGTAAAAAAATCAATTCATTCGTAAAACTTGTTATTTCCTAAAAGAAAATGAAAATTGTGTTTCTAGACTAAACTGTATTTTGATTGGTTGACATGATAGCCAATCAGCAATGAGTTATGCGCAC
>OY744528.1:20221504-20251504 GCA_963556195.1 Sepiola atlantica | reverse complement strand
ATCATCTATCTGGGGTTATCTCCATGAACGCCTTGCAGAATCACGGTTGAAACATTCCAGATACTCCACCATGTAGTTGTTCTCGTCAACCTTTTTTCTAGTCATTCCGATGTACCAATTTCTTCCAAGTGGAGTGTCCCAAACTGCAACACAAGGTTCATTCAGAGGAATATCATCAGACTCTTCTAGGATTTCAACATCTTCCTCAGTATCAACGCTCACATTATTATCATTATCCGTCATGACAGAAAGCAGAATGGAGTTTTCATCTGGAAATAAAACTTCTTCGTCTGCATCTTCATCATGGTCACCAGAAAGAATTCCCAAATTTATTTTCATCTCTCTGTCACTCATGCCAGTGCAATCTTGATGGAGTCAGTAAATGTTTTGCTTCCTTCACGGAGATTGAAAGTCATATCTGTCTGAACTCCAACTTCATTACAGCTGACTGTGGTACGTACCCTCCCTGACCGCTGCACAGCAAAATTGATATTAGTATCACTATTGTCGAGAGTACTGTTCATTATTGTAACCCTTTCTTCTTCCTCTGTAACTGAAATAGCCATCTCTTGCTCCTTCCTTTCCTCCATCTCAACAACCATTGATTCATGTTCTTCATCGATATGCATGTTGTCAATTATGACCTTCCGGTTGAGTGCAACTTGATCAAAGAAAAACTGTTTCTCATTTGCATCAAACGTCTCCACGTCAACGCCCTTTCCCAGAATATTGAAAATAATGTCATTTTTTTGTCTTCCATTGAATCAAGTTTGACCTCTTCGATCCATGGCCTTTCTGAACTTTGTTATTGTACTCTCTCAAGTATCGATCAAGTTTATCTTTCACTCCTTTTATTGTTGTTAGTTTAATGTCTCTTCCAAATGCTTTTTGCCAGTGAGCCAGCAGACACAGAGAAAATTGATGGAGATGCTCTTTCTGTTTTGTAGATCCATAAGTTGGAGCATGATGAACTATGGCCAAAACGCACTCATGTACAGTTGGGAGGTTTTCAAGCAAAGTGAAATCCCAATCATCGTACTTATACTTTGTTCCACTCATCCTATCTTCTCAACTAAACTGAACTGAACTGAAAACAAAAGAAAATAATTGTTATTAAACTGCTTGAATATAATACAATGCAATGGTTTTGACACTACAATGGTTTCAACTATCTACACACATTCATAACCATTGTAGAGGCTTGGGAACCAATTAGGTTGCTTAACAGAGGATTTTGGCTAATTTTGGCTATTTTTCACTAGTTTTTGGCTATTTTACATTCATGAAAACCCTTTCACAGCCTGAAAATGGTCCTAAATTAAAGTACTATATCAGATTTAACCATCTATATCCATTCATAGCTTTTGAGGATGTTTTAGGACCTGCAATGCTTCATGAAACCACTTTTTCACCAAAAAATGATGGATTTTGAGTCCCATGGAGCCTTAATGGCTATTTTTGGCCTGCACCTTCTGAATTTTGCAAAATTTTCAAAATGTTTGATTGTTTAGTGTTATTTATGTATAAATGAACACAAAAAATACTATTCGCATGAATCTGAAATTTTCACCCATTACGTCCTACCCCTAGTTTTATATATAATTTCTGAGAATGGAAAACAGCTCGTTTTCATATTTTTATGGTTCGATTTAAAAAAAAAAAAAAAATTTTTTTGAAGCCATACACAAATCGAATCGGACCAATATCACTTTTGTTGTTACCTCCGCTAAGGTGAAGGTTATGTTTTCAGTCGAGTTTGTCACTGTTTGTGTACAGCTAAGCGTCGACATTGTTTGGTCAAAATATCGATCATGGTCTAACTTAGCTCTGATTTTATTTTGGGATACCTAGGTCAAGGAAAAGGTCACACTTTTGCCGATAACTTTGGTTCTGTTCATCTTAGAGACTCACTACTGGGTCCATATTGTAGCCAATGAAGTCCCGCATCTTATATGATCGGAATTTTCACTTCCAATCTTTCCAAGTTTGATGTACGGATCTGATGTTCTTTGATAACAGTAACTACCATTCAAAATTTCAGCCTGCTTCATACAATAAAGTAAAGCCCAGCTAAGACGTTGTCCCATCCTTATGTTGTCAGGCGGAGATATGTACTCTCAAGACTGATCATATGTTCTTATTCCTTATGCACAAGTGTGAGATTAATTTATTATTATTCAAGTATTACATTGGATTTTCGCTGATTTGATATTCTGTGAAATTGAGATATCAAAAGACATCTCTCAGCAGAGAAGGATTATATCTTTTTAAACCCATATTTTCGCATATTTTGTTCTAAAAAAAATGTCTACAGGAAAATTGTTTAATGTTTTTTTATTATAAGGTCATTTTATTCACCACAATGCAATAACAACAAATTTGGTCATATCTATATAAGTTTTGCCTTCTCCAGATAGCTTCGCCACATACTTGAAAACAAAATTCCGCTACTTATGATGATCTTGAGCCAGTCTTGCAGTTGTCTGAAGCGGAATGCCAGTCTCAAGCCTTATCTGGTCAGCCCACCTCTTTGATGGTCGTCTTCTTGAATGAAATGTACGTACCTGTGACGAAAAAAATCACGTAAATTGATCAAGCAGTTCTGTTTTTTACAAAAGAAAATCATTTTTAAGCGATTATTTGGAATTTGTAGTGATTACGACTATGTACAAGGCTGATTCTAAACTCTATTTTTGAAAAGTTGGAATTTTTGTAGTTATTTCCCATAGTTATCAAACATGGCGACGATAGATCGACGCTCGTCTTTTAGCAATAAAATGTGATTTTCTTCTGTAAAAAAAAAAAAACGACTTAATCAATTTACGTGATTTTTTGCTGTACGTCCTATATGCTTTCCATCATTAGGACGTACATCAAAGATTTTTTCTTAATTTTTTTTTTATTTTCATGTCAGTCGACTTCTGGATAAGCACCGAATTTTATTTAGGAGTGTTATGTGAAGAAGCATCAAAAATATTTTTAGTGTTTCTCGCACATGTGTAATACAGGGTGGGCCAAAATAAGGGTCCTATCTTTAAATTTGAATAACTTGAATTTGAATAACTTCCACAAAATAAAAGTTAAACTCACCAAACTTTATGTGTGTGTAGACTGACCCTTCCGAGATTTTTTGAAATAAACAAAACAAATTTTAGCCGAAAAACACTTCTTAAAACTTACAAAAACTAAAGTATTGTTTTTTACACTGTTTTGAGTTTTTTAAGCAAAAATAATGTTTTCTAAATGAGGGTACGTTCCTTAGGGCTAATACGGCTCATGCTTGCTTCGGAAGGGGTCCTTTACTTATTCTAAAAAAAAAAAAAAAATCAATAAATAAAAAAAGTTATGAATTTTTAAAAATAGGACCCTTATTTTTGCCCACCCTATAGTTTTAATAGCAAATTCAGTGCTTCTGTATTACAGGGGCGAAAAAAACAAATTTTATCTTTAATTTTGAAGAGTCAAATGACAGGGGGAGATAATTCAAAGTGTTCCCCCAGGATTTATCTTCAAAAGTAGTTCACCGTTGTGCATTTTAATTAACTAATTAATTTGATGAAGTAAAATAAAAAAAAATATATACGTAAAAGGATCATTTAGGAATTAAACAATCACAACGCTTTATGGTATTCGGCACCAATAAAAAGTAAAAAGATTTATTGAAATAAATTAAGCATCACAGAAAGTAAAAAATAGAAAAATACGCAAATGAAAGGAAAAATTTGACTAAATGCGTTCATTTTTCTTTCAAGATCACTCAGTTATGATTTTTATTCTGCATGATGTGCAATTTAAATAATTCTATTTTTTTTTTTTCTTTTTGTAAATCCAACACTTGTTTATAAAAATGTATTTGTTTCAAGGGTCCAACGGTAAAGCAAAGTTGAATTTGCATGTAGCATGTACGAGAATGTAAGTATTAATGATGTGATATATATTAAATAAAATTGTATCAAAACTTATATGATTGAGTGGCGAAACTCTATCCGGCAAATTTCTCTACAGATACAACTTATCAATGTCGAAATTGTATTTTAGATTTTTTTTTTGAGGGGGGGGGGGGGACAAAAATGCTTAACAGGATTTTTAGAATACAATGGATCAAATGCATTAAAATAAAATATTATTTACAACAAAATGTTACGAGCATTTTCACAAATTGTTTATTTAAAAAATGGCAAAACTTTATAGAAACAGTTATGGTTTTGAATTTTTTGTCACATCGAGACAATCTATGAGAATTAACGTTTAAACGTGTTTAAAATCGGTTTTAATTTATAACAATTTTGTTCAATCAATTTAATGGCCAACCGATACCATAATAATTAAATTTAAGTTTCTAAATCCTATTAAAAAACAAAAACAAACTACCAATGGTATTCAAACAAATCATATATATTCTGCTTTAGAAACTCGTCGGTCAGGTTATGTTAAAAAAATTATCTAATATTCATTCATTTGGGGTTCCAGGGACCAAATTAGTGACCAAGAAGTCAGAAAAAAATGTTCTTTTATTCAAGAAATCAAGGGAAATAATTTTATGGTGCTTGTACAGAGAAGCGTGCAGATTAAATTATCAATACCCCCCCCCCCAAAAAAAAAAAACAGTATTATATACTTACGCAGCAGATTTAAATAAGTATCCTCACCAAAAAGTAGGAAAAATAATCGAGTAGAATTTTAATTTAAAATAAAAATCAGTTTCATCGTATTTTGATGACTGCCATTGATTTATTACTGGGTTACCTTTCCCTGAATTTCGTGTTTTTCGATTAAACGATATAACGGATTTGTATTTTTTATTACAATTCTACTCAATAGTTTTTGCTAATTTTTGGTGTACAAACCTATTTTTGCTTGATACATAATTATATCAAAGAGTTTTCCGGTTAATTTAATTGGAACTGCGATTTTCAGCGTTTTTCATATGTGCGCTTCTCTGTACAAGCACCAATTTTATAATTATTTTCCCATGAATAATTAAAGTTGCAAATTATTAAACAAAAATTAAAAAATAGTAATATAAGGGATCGAGGTTGAGAGAAGGAGTACACAGGGGGCCTTCTTCATTGCCGGTAGCCCTGCTAGTAAAATTTCAAAGATAAAAGGTCGATAAACTCTATCTGTTGAGGATTTTTTGCTGAACTCATATAAACGGATAATCTGTATCGGCAAAAGAAAAATCCGAGACAGACATAAAAAAACGGAATGATTTTTTTGATTGAAAACTTTTTATTGTCGCAGACAAAAGAATTTTATTAATATTTATTGCTGAAATGTAAAATTTGAATAATATATATTTTTTAATCACTTAAATGACTTTTCTTTTTTTAAATATTTAACACAAAAGTTACGAATAAAATGACTAAATTGAATTTTAATAAAAATGCATCTATTTATTCTTCTTGATGAAGAGAAACAAATTTTATTTTTAAATATTTTTGTTTTTAATAGATCCAATATTTCTACATCAGTAAGCATTGTTGAATGAAAAATATAAGAAATAATTTTAAAACCAAATTCGATGCTAGAAGATTTTTTTTTTTCAATAAATCAAAACAATATAAATCAAATATTTCGGCTTAATCAAGCCTTCATCAATGAATTATAGACGTTTTTCCTCCCTATTTTTCTTATTATAATTTCTCAAATTTTTCATTCCACAATGCTTTCCAATGTAGAAATATTGGATCTATTAACTATTCACACGTGATCAGCATTTTCTCTACATAAATCAAGACATTAATAACAGCGTTTGGCAGTATAACTCGACAATGAAAAAAAAACAAAAAAACAATGTCTATAATTCATTGATGAAGCCACTTGGCCGAAATATTTGATTTATATTGTTTTCATTTATTGAAAAAAAAAAAAAATCTAGCATCGAATTTGGTTTTAAAAATGATTTCTTATATTTTTGTTTTTGTTTTGATGAGAAATTGTATTTCCATGGTTATTAGTTATTTGATGAAATCTCTAAGGCAGATTCAGCGTTGGTCGTCTGCCTCATCACTCTGCACTAAATGACATGGTCAAACAAGGTCTCGATTCTGCTGGGTTTCAATTGTCGAGCCAGTCTGCCGAGACAGAGGTGATGGTTGCCGACCCAACGGCATGACGCTCTTTGCTTTTAGAGTCAGTAAGCCGCTCTGATATGGGACATCACTTCCTCTGACCTTTTCACACCATTAATGGAATCCGCTTTCAATTCAGACACCGCGTCTCAGTTTTTGACCGTTTTAGTTTCCAGCCCATCTCAGTCGAAACGTCAGGGATCCTCGGTTCCGATACTTCACGTTTCATACGAGACATTAGACGAATGATAGCCACTCGTAGGAATGAGTCTCAAGAGACTGCTTGGATGTTCCAGTGCATCTCCGTAGCTTAATAAGAGGTAACGCCATGTCTACGATGATATCATCCTGCAACGTCCAAGACTTTCCGTGTATTTCTCGTTTCTACGTGACGTACAGATTTTTTAGTTTTTACTATTGATCGGTTGTTTATCGAAATAATTTTTTTTATCTTATCAAACTTTGATGAAACGGAGTGAATGATTTGAATTCAAAACTAAGTCAGGTTTTCAAAATTAATATTTATATCTGACAGCAAACAAATCGAGTTAACATTTTTTTTTCTTGTACTAAAGCATCACCGCTTATCAAGGCCCTTAAGCTACTCGAGGATGAAGGTTAACGAGTGTCAGGTGAACAGCGAGACAAATACCTTGAGGATTGGAGACAATGGTTAAAACTCGGCACAATTTGATTATTTAAGAGAACGGCTCAACAAGAATTTGTTATCATTGGACTTGAAAACGACCATGTTGTAGTCACCTGAGAAGCAGCCCTGTAGTATTGTGCTAGACAGACAGGTAGTTCTTGGAAAGAAACTCGGCTCATGGAAATTCCGTTTAGCTCCAGGTACACAGGAAGAAAAAAAAATTATTTAAAGTGGTTGTAGCTAGACCAGTATTTGCTGTGAATGTTTTACAGGGGGGGGGGGGGGATAGAGATTGGAGCTCAGTCGAGTACCTAACATGAAAATAATGATAGAGTAGAGAAAGACTAGCAACGTCTCTTCTGTGAGAAAGAGGCTGTAGGGGAGAGAAGACATCTCCCACTAGATTTCCAAATCGATTTTGTCAAGGCAGGGAAGTGTGCTCTGAGCAACATTAACTGGTATGCCTTGTCATAAATGTACAATGAAGCATGAAGAATTAAGTCACAAGATGGCTAGTGTTCGATGGAACAGATTTCATCTACAAAATAATACTTTTATTTATTTTATATTAAAAGGGAAGACACTCTTTGCCCGTTGTTATCTCCTTTGCTTTCCAAAATGCTGTTTTGATCAGAGTTATCTGCCCATACATTTGTTCAGCCGACAATAGGGAAATATTCAATGGACATTCGCTCAGCAACAGACAATTAAATATGTCCTCATTTTCATGGTAATTCTTTTTTCAGTTATAATTTATGCAATAATTATTATTGTTGATCTACAGAATCGTTTTCATCCAATTTATTATTTCATATTTGTGTCTTACCACTTTATTTCAACTAGATTACACCCCATGCGATTGACCACTTGTTTACATCCATTAAAAAATAATTTAATGACAATAATACAAGTGAAAGCAAAGACAACGGTGAATTTACAGAATGCAAAGTATTGCAAACATTTATGGTAAAACAGAAAAAAATACTTATTTTTGGAATTGCAGCAATAGTAAATGAATCCAATTAAGTTGTACATCAAAATAGGTAACAATGGGTCCAAGTGAGTCGTAATAAGTCCAAGTAATTAGAGCAGAAAAATAGTTCTTTTCGGAATTGCAGTAATGAGAAATGAATCCAAGTAAGTATAAAATTGAAGAAAAAAAATTGACACACTATTAAAAAGTCGAAGCAAATAAAAGCATTAAGAAGTTTGATCAGATGTTCTGCTGACCAAGAGCAGATTGAAGCATTTCTTCAAATAACATTCATGAAGAGGCGCTCGAAAAAGTTAACTCATGATGGTACCCTGTGCAGCACAACATTGATAAATCCAGACGGCCAAGGAAGTCCTGCACGGTGGGACCAATCAGTTGGAATATGAATCTTTTTTTTTGTTTTTTTAAACATGGTTCACCCCAAACAAGGCAGGCCACCACTGTAGACGTAAGGGGCTACTGAGAAAAAAAGAAAAGGGGAGAAGGTTGGGGGGGGGGGGTCAGCCGTAATTGGGATCTGCGCAGCGAGATGTCTGTTTACATTAGTTTTAAATTTCTGCATGTCAGTACTGTCGGGGAAACAGGGGGCAGGGAGGGAATTCCAGAGGCCAGCAGCACGAGGAAAGAAGCTATTTGAGTAGAAGGCTCACCGGCATCTGGGGACCTCCACAGTGAATGAATGAGATTTAGTTGATTGTCGAGTTAGTCTAGTGAATTTACGTCGAGGGGGCACCAGAGTAGCCAATTCATCAGAGCATAATCCATTGAAGTATTTGTAAAACAAACACAAGAATGCTACATTGCGGCGATGGGACAGGGACTGGAGCTTGGTTGACAGTGAGGGACCTATTAGGTTAGCGACTCTTTTTTGGACCTTGTCAAAGAGGGAGAGACTAGTGGATGATGCACCAGCCCAGATGTGGCAACAATACTCCATGCATGGGCGGATGGTGGCTTTGTAGAGATACAGGATAATGTCAGGTGTGAGGAGTTTAATAGCACGGTACTATCGAGAAGATCATATTTTGATTGCTCGCGTCCGTCTGCCAAATAGCTATCGTTTGTCATTAATTCCATTATTGACAATGGCACAACCGTATCGACGTAAGTCGCATTCCATATTAACTACTTGCTGTTTAAGAAAGGGAAAAACTATCAGTCTGTCGGGTCATTTATCATCCCCTCCGTCGAAGCATGATGGTTCAAGAATTGACGGGAAACCGGCGATGTTGAGGGCCTATCAGACAGCAATGTTGAAAGTACTGTGCCAAGGAAATCTGCCAGTACACATCCTACACGAAAGAGTGTCGAGTCCGTAAACATCGACCAACAGATCGCAACGACACCTGGAGACGTTTCACACTTTCTCATTCATGTACAGGTGATGCTGATGAGAAGAAAGTCAGAAATTATATTGGCTGAAACTTGAAGGTAACAACCAAGATGAGAATAGTAGTCTGCATAATACAAATTATGTGAAAAAAACAAACGGAAAAAAACAAATTTAAATACAGGAAAAAAAATCATCAAGACACAAGAGATTTTACCGGTTTCGTTCGGATCAACCAACGTCTTCAGAAAAAGTGAAGATTTTAAATTTATTCGATAACGGTAAAAACATAGGAAAAAGAAGAACGCACAAGTAGACATCATTGGCACGTGTTTAACTATTTGAAAAAAGAAAGAATCATAAAATGTGTGCAAAGAGACGTTAAAATTGGAAAAGGGGAAGAAGAAGGAAAAGAAATGGAAAATATGAATGAAATGTAGTAAAAACGAAAAGTTACTTTAACCGGGATCGTAACTTTTCACTTTTTCTGATAACATTCGTTGATCCGAACGAAACCGGTAAAATCTCTCGTTTCTTGATGATTTTTTTCTGTATTTAAATTTGTTTTTCCATTTGTCTTTTTCACACATCTTGTCTTTCACAGAATTTCATTTTATGATATATCGTGCATAATACTCATGATACAAATTATCAACCCTCATCTCAAAAATCTTGAAACGTAATGTGAATCTTGTTCTGATTTGAATATTTTGTATGAAGAAGCTATACCAGGAACTGGTGCATCTACCACGTTAGCGTGTTGCTGTTTAACATGGTGACATTAACTTGAGTCAAATTCACACACAAGCAGTTTTTCTTATTTAAATATTTTACAGAGATTATAGAAAGGGAAGGGAGAGAATCAATGTTGTATAATACTCATGTATTAACACCAGTAATGTAAGATATGTTTTCCAAAATCTTTCATCAAAACACGTAAAACTAATGTTGAACGTTTTATGAGAAATTCAAACACAAGCATTTACACTTTTTTTTTATATTTTCTCTAAAGAAGAAAGTCTAAACCCCTTCGAAAAAGCAAACAAAAATTAATAAATTTGACAGAGAAAGGAAGAGAACAGGAAAATAAACAAAAAGAAATACAGAGAGAGAGGAAGGAAGAAAGAGAAATAAAATGGAGGAAAATAAGGACGTAAAGCTCTAGCGATTTCACCTTTTCTTATAAAAAAAAGTAAGCAGAATTCGGCCTTTTCTGAATGATAAAAAAGCGGAATTCCGGTAAAAGTGAAGAACTCACTTCCTTGTTTAATAGTTTCTCTAAAGAAGAAAGTCTAGAAACTTTTGAAAAAAAAAAAAAAAAAAAAATTAATAAATTTAATTATTTCTAACATACAAAAAAAAAATCATCTTTTCTATGCATCTTATATTTTTATTTAAAAATAAAAAGTTATAAACAAAAATGGCTGCCATATTTCATAAAATATCAATAATTTATGTTTCTGAATTTTTGAGATGAGGATTGATAATTTGGATTATTCGGACTACTGCTCTCATCTTGAGTGTTATTCTCACAGCGCAAGGACCCGTAGCGCAACAGATAAAGTACTAAGTAAAATTCAGTTCTAAGTGACACTCTTCTGGAGGTTGAAGGTTCAATCCTCAGTGCGGGCGATACTAAGACGTCTTCCCGGTCATGGCTGACGGAATAAGAGCATGCTAGCCCCGTAGATTAAATAAAGGGTTCCGTTCGAAATTATGTCCAGATTCCCAAGTTCAACAGAAAGATACCCGAGTTCGACAAGATACACTTGAAGAAGGTCGGAGGTTATATCGGCCGAAACGTTGTGAGAATAACACTCAAGATGAGAACAGTAGTCCGAATCATCAAAATAATACAAAACATCAATAATGTACTAAATAGATTTTATTTTAACATTCTTTCATCGATCACATATAAATAAAGTTTTTCTTTTGTTTTTTTTTATCTCCCTTCCACAGCAGTAAGATGTGACACAAGGTCGAAAAGTTGGATTGAAAAACCAGCACCCTAGAGGATGAGCACTCTGGCCTAAAAAAATGCCTTGGCAGCCCCGTCAGCATTCCCCAGTAGGGGCGCCTCAGACGATTAGCAATAAACTAACCCCTTCTCAAAGGGTGAGAAGGTAAAGCCTGGGAGGGTGGACCTCCTAGAACTGTACAGGACAAACCCTAAGACCGGTGCCAAGACGGTACCGGTCTAATGTAGCATCCATCGGAACAGATACTACACTTTCATCTCAGCCAAACGTCCGAGAAAAGTTTGATTTTTTTTATATAATATAAATAAACAGTTAAATAATTATTCAACTGAAACATAATTTTAAAAACTTATGTTTGGCTTAAATCTATAATGAAAAATAATATTCCACTGATGGTCATCGGATATATTTTCATTGAATTGACCCAAACAGATGTACACTGTACAACTTTCTTTTTAAATGGTATCAACGTTTTTCATGATATGTTTATTTATTTACCTGCCTCTATGGTGGAATTATAAGCGGATAACCAGTTTGCGTGCAAGAAGTGTAAAAACAATGGAGACGGATGAGAACTCAGATGTGGAGAAAGTATATCTGGATGGTGAAGCTATTGAGTTTGTTGATAAGTTTTGTACTTTGATGAGGCCATTAGAGCACAGGGTGGAGCAGGTGCTAGTGTGATGGCAAGAGTTTGGAGTGGATGGAGTAAGTTCAAGGAACTTCTGCCATTACTAACCAGCAGAGCGTTACCACTGTCGACCAAGAGAAGAGTCTATTAGACATGTGTATGCAGTGTGATAATGTATGGAAGTGAAACCTGGCCAGTGAGAGTTGAGGACATGCGTTGCATGGAGAGAAAGGATATAAGAGTGATACGATGGATGCGCAATATCAGTCTTAAAGACAGGCTTAGATCTGATGACCTCAGAGGAAGATTAAATCTGTGCAGAACAGGAGACTTCGGCAGTATGATTATGTTGAAAGACTGGATGAGAGTTCTTGGGTTAGTAGATGTAGAACAGTTGAGGTAGCAGGGTCGGCTCACAGGGGAGGGTCAAGAAAAACATAGGAGGAAGTGATAATTGGTTTGGTTAGATTGTTTGGCTTTACGGCATATCAACCCTTTTCGAGTTATTTAATGCTGATTCCGATCATTTTGGTAAAAGTTTTTATGCTTCAAGTTCTTTATATCTTCAAATATTTATTCAGTGTTTTGTAGAGGAAAAATGTTTTTTTTTTATTATTTATTTAGCTTTGCAGAACATGATTGAGTTTTGCAAAGGGAAAGGAAAAAAACAATAACATCAATGTTTGGTGCATTTTAAGTCAGGAAGCTGGTATCTTCAGACAGCCTGATCTGGTAGCATCAGGGGAAGTGATAAGAATGGACTTGAGAGAAAGAGGGATAAATAAAGACCTGACCAAAGATAGGTTAGTTTGGAAATCAATTTAATGTATGTATCATCACACTGCGTACATATGCCTGATAGACTCTACCCTTGCTCGACAGTGGTAACACTCTCGAAATGCTTTTTTAGAATAGAGGAAAAGCAGAGAGAAAATTCATAACATTTTTATTAAAGCAAAAAATATTACACCTCATTAAAATGAAGAGAAAAAATATATTTAAAACAATTGTGGTTTCCCTTTCTTTTTCCACCGGCTATTTGAGAGAAAGGGAACTTTAAAGAATCAAACATTTCCAATGCTGAAGAAAGAGGAAGCCATCATTGAGAATGCTATTCTTCCATTGGTGCTAAAAAAAGTTCTCAAGTCGAGTACCCAGTAACTGCTACAAACTCAACTAGTTTGGTTTCGCCATCGTCTGTAGGACTGTGAGGGAAAGGGGTGCATTCGTAAAAAGGCAACCCACATAAGTGTGGGTGCCCCATTTGTGGTGTTTGATCACCTTGCAGCAACCAACATCTTCAATTTGAAAACCAAGTTTACGATATCGGTCGTCTGTTTCATTCAATGAAGTATTGGGGGATCTGCCAAGGTACTGCAAAGTAAAAAAAAAAAATAATGATGCAATATAATTCGATAAAAAAAAAATAACGATGCAATATAATTCGATAAAAAAAAAATAATGATGCAATATAATTCGATAAAAAAAAAAAATAACGATGCAATATAATTCGATAAAAAAAAAATAACGATGCAATATAATTCGATAAAAAAAAAATAACGATGCAATATAATTCGATAAAAAAAAAATAACGATGCAATATAATTCGATAAAAAAAAAATAACGATGCAATATAATTCGATAAAAAAAAAATAACGATGCAATATAATTCGATAAAAAAAAAATAACGATGCAATATAATTCGATAAAAAAAAAAATAACGATGCAATATAATTCGATAAGATGACAGCATTTTGCAGAGTTCAGAGGTAAATCCCAGCGTGAAGAACAGGATCGGACTTTGTTGAGCTTATCCTGAAGTCGATCATAGTTGCGTCTAGGTGATACCAGTTTCACATTGTCTACAAGTGGTAGTAGCTTTTTGGTAAATTAATCTGGGAGATAATTGACATACAGGAGAAACAGAATCAGATTGAAGACAGACCCTTGAGACACTCCATTGCACGCACTCGCTTCCGTTGTTTTGTTTTATGGCACATCAACCCTTTTAGGGTTATTTAATGCCGAATCTGATCATTTTGGTAAAAGTTTTTATGCTTCAAGTCATTTATATTTTCAAATATTTATTCATGGTGTTTAGTTTGGTTGTTTTATGGCATATCAACCCTTTTCCAGTTATTTAATGCCGAATCTTGTCATTTTGGTAAAAGTTTTTATGCTTCAAGTTCTATACATCTTCAAATATTTATTCATGGTGTTTAGTTCAATTGTTTTGTAGAGGAAAATTATTGTTTCGTTTTTAGCTTTGCAGAACATGATTGAGTTTGGCAAAGGGAAAGGAAAATACAATGACATCAATGTTTGAGTCTGGAAGCCAGTATTTTAAGTCTGGAAGCCAGTATCTTCAGACAGCCTGATCTGGTAGCAACAGGACTCGCCTCTGTTGAAAGACAACCATTCACTTGGACACGAAAGGTACGATGTTGAAGGAACAATATAACCCATTTCATCATCAATGAGGATGGATCTTGTATCAATAAAGCCTTTGACGAAGTAGCCAGTTGTTGACTAAGTCAAATGCTCTGGAAAAGTCCAAGAACAATATATCTGCGGTGTCACCCTCATCCATGCTCTTGGTGACCCACTCTGCCATCTGCAGGAGATCAGTTAAACAGGATCTTTTAGATACAAATCCATGTCGTGATGCAGAAACAACGTTGGAAGCATTAGAAGAGGTGGTCAATGATCGTCTGCTCGAGAATAGAGGTGAGACTGACAGGTCGATAATTGAGAAGTACCTCCTTGTTGTCTTTTGTGAATATTGTTTTTTTTTTACGGCATATCAATCTTTTTCAGCTTATTTACTGCCAAATCCGGTCATTTTGGTAAAAGTTTTTCTTTATATCTTCAAATATTTATTCATGGTATTATTTGATTTGGTTGTTTTGTTTTACAGCATATCAACCCTTTTCAGGTTATTTTATGCTGAATGCAGTCATTTTGGTAAAAGTTTTGGAGAAGGGAGGAAGAGAGAAAAGAGGGGGGGGAAGGGAAATTGTTGTTTTTGTTTTTGCAGAATTGGGGTTTGCAAAGATTAAAAAAAAATAAAACATCAATGTTTGGTGCATTTTGAGTCAGGAAGCCAATATCTTCAGACAGCCTGATCTGGTAGCACCAGTTGAATATTGGATAGACAGCTGCTATTTTCCAGTCATTTGCAACCATACCTTTCTAAGTGAAGATTGAAGAGGTTCGCTAACGGGTGTTCCAGGATGGGGCCAAGAACTCAGAGCATGATTGGATGGATATCGTTAAGATCGTGACTTCTATCAGGCTTGAGCTTTGAGAGTACAATCTGCACTGTCTCAGCAGAGATAATCAATGGCATCATTGGTGAGATTTTCACTGTACGACCAGTTACGTTTTCCGAAGGCTTTAACATTTTTGCATCATTAAAACATTAAAAAACAAGTGCAGACAGAAATAATAGATTTGAGAAAAAAAAAATCTGACTGCAGATATTGGCAATATCAATATTTCACCTTTCATGTATTGGAAGCTTATTCATGGCACTTGTTCATGCAAATAAACTTATGGAGAAGTTCAAAACCTATCCTTCAACGTTTGTCTGTATTAAAAAAAAAAGCATTCAATTTCAACACAGCCTTTTTTTTTTTTTTTTTTTTTTTTTTACCGCAGACTAAGATCGGTTCCACAACCGAAATATCGGTTGGCTTTAGTTTGTGTTATTAATGTAACTAGTATCTTCACATGCTTATCCACTATTCTATATATTAACTATTCCAAAAATCTGACTGCAGATATTGGCAGCACATGAAACTGACCCCACATGACATTTGCAGATCGGCAAAACTACAGGAATGTTTTTTGTTTTTGGTTTTTTAAGATAAGTCCACACGTCTCGATGTGCAGTTGTGTCGGCCTGTGAGGCATGTTTTAGTTTTCAGTGTCAAACATGAACGAATCCTACTTTAGGTGCATCGACGCATATTTATAAGAGTCTTTGTTCTGTCCGTCCGTCGATCCCACTTCTTCAGTGTAAAACAGCATTTTCATCGTTAAACATGTAGATTGAATGAACACATTTTAAAAACGGATCTGTTTCTTGATTACTCTGGCAAGCTTAATCTATGAAACTTAATTTAAATGTGATATAGAGGGGTATGATATAGATTGGACAGAATGTATAGGAAAAAATAGAATGGAACAAGGAATAAACAAAAACCAAATATAAGACAAAAAAATCACAACAAACAAGCCATATGTGAAAAATCAATATTTCGCCTTTGATGTATTGGAAGCTTATTCATGGCCCTTGTTCATGCAAATTAACTTATGGGGAAGTTTAAAATCTCTTCTTCAACGTTTGTCTGTATAAAAAGGCATTCTTTTTCAATAAAGCCCTTTTTCTACCACAGACTAATATAGGTTGGCTTTAGAGATGTGTTTGTGTTATTAATGTACCTAGTCTCTTTACATGCTTATTAACTATTCCAAATCAACTCACGCACATCAACTTATGACTAAAGATGTTCTGAAATTGACAAGAAGAAAGACATACAAATCTACTTACAGGTTTTCCATTAGTCGGGTCAATAAAATCTGCCCAATATCCAGCATCATTTAAAGCTTGACAAATTTCCTGAGCTCCAGTCATGAACTGAAATGGACAAGAAAATAAAATAAATAAAAAATAGTCAAGAACTAAACAATTATTAGTGTTTCTATAGTTTTTATGATGAAGGCTTAAAAAATAATCTAATGACTTTAAATCAAGTTGACAATTCAGTTTTTTTTTCTTTTTTTCATCATTTTCTTTTAATGGTTTGGAATTTTATGCTATAGCTGGTTCAAAAAGGCATTTGCTAATTCTTTGGGATTGTGAAACTTGACCAGCGATGTGTTGCATGAAGAGAAAAGACATGAGAACGATAGGATGGATGTATAATGCTAGTCTTAAAGACAAGCTTAGATCTGATGATCGAAGAGGAAGATTAAATCTGGAGGGTATATAGAGATGTGTGCAGAACAGGAGACTTTGTTGGTTTGATCGCATTGAAAGAATGGATGAGAGTGCTTGGAATGGTAGATGTAGAACAGTTAAGGTTGCAGGTTCTGTTCGCAGGAGAAAGCCAAGGAAAACATGGGAGGAAGTGATAAGTATGAATTTGAGAGAAAAAAGGGATAAATAAAGACCTGGTCAGAGATAGGTTAGTTTGGAAGTCAATTTCTTAAACCTGTTCAACACATGCCAGCATGTAAGAATGGACGTTAAACCAAATATAATGATGATGATGATGATGATGCAGACGATGATGATGCTGGTTGTCATTGTTGTTGATGAAGAAGATGAAGAAGAGAAATAAATGTTTCTGAAAAGTAAGCAATATGATCGTTGTTGTTGTTGTCAATGTTTGAATTTAAAGTAAGTTCCAAAGAAAACATTTTGAATTTTTCCTAATTTGCTTTGTTCAAATTGAAGCCAGGAATATTGAAAGAAGTAAAAATATGATGACAAAGCATTTTAGACGTTGGTTCCTTTTGGGAAGAGCGTTTAGTGTTTAGACTGACATAGGATGTAATGTGATTAATCGGTTGATTGGGTTGGGCCTCTTCAAATGCCCGTCTAGCTTAAGGGCCAAAGTGTTGTGTTGGGATCCAGGAGCGTATACATTGCCCATTTCTCAACCACCAAATTTAATAAAATTTCTAAAATAAAAAATGACCATGTTAATTCAGCCATATTTACTAAAGTTCCTTATCCATTCTTTTCATATTGCGTTAACACATAATCTTTCATATAAATAAGTATACGAGAAATGGTGCACCTTCTCCAAGTAATGTTACCTCAAGTAACAGCACTTAGCTGGATGCTCCACCAGACTAGATGAATTCTTGTCCTGGAAGCCGGTAAGGCCAAGAGACCACAAGAAAGATATACTATAACATAGTTAACTGCTCAATTGGGGAGAGGAAAATGAATCTTCTTAACTTCTTTACTAACTCAACGTTTGACAGGTAAAAGAGAGCTTCAATGGAATATTCGAATATCTATGTATCTCATATCTAGATCAAGTGTTAGTCCCAGGAAGGGGCCCCTTGATTTCTGAGAACTTCGACTGAAGTAAAATGAAGCAAAAAGGTATGTAGAGATGAATGGAAAAAGCGGATAGACCAAAACAATTTAAATAAAATGAATGATATGAGGATACTTCACCCTGCAAGTAAACCCTGACCAAATATTCAAAATACCATAGTATTCAAAGCCCAAATAAGATTCTATCCCCTTGACACGGCCATACACTGGATCATACGAGGATTAACTTATTTACTAACTCAACGTTTGACACTTTAATGGAATATTCGAATATCTATGTATTTCATATCTAGATCAAGTGTTAGTCCCAGGAAGGGGCTTCTTGATTTCTGAGAACTTCAACTGAAGTAAAATGAAACATAAGTATCACAAACCAGCCTAATTTAGAGTGGGAAAACGGGTAAATATGGTGATATTTCCGACAATTTCAACTTGTGATATCTCATTTATTTTTTGCGTTATCTTGATAAAATTTGGATGTAAACTGTAATGTATCAAGTTACAGCCATTGGGTGAAGTTTTTGATTGGCCCAGAGGTTGTAATTGTTGTAATTGTTGTAATTGTTGTTGTTGTTGTTTTGATTATATGAAGAAGAGACTTTAACAGGTCTGGACTTGCTTCAGTCTTGACACTTAGTGAATGGTGCAGACTTAACATAAACAAAATTTAACCTTTTATTTTTATAAATGTACGATATTTTCTTTTGCGTCTTGCGTCATTAATTTTTTTTTTTCCAGGCTATTTCTAGTAAGGTTACTATTTTCAGTGACGGGTGATTTATTTTTTTTATGTGAAAGAAAAATATGTTACAGTTTTCCAAATTTAGTGTTCCTCATATTGTGCTTCTCTATTGTACATAAAAGATAGTCCTATTTTTTTTTTAAATGGCCACCCGTCAATATGGTGGGCTTAATATAAGGTTTTATGCTGTCTTTCACAAAAGAAATCCAAGTTGAAAACTTTAGTGAATGAAATACCAAAGAAATGTTTGTACTATTATCAAATTCTGTTTCCGTCTGTTTTTTCTTTATTGATTTATGATTAAAAGAAAAATCTCAAATGTGTTATGAATCATATTAACAAGATTCAATGTGTTAGTTATTGAAATGAATATGAACAGTCAAAGTTGCGCTTTTGTGTAATTTTTGCATGTTTTTTAAGGAGTAATATGATTTT
Source organism: Sepiola atlantica (assembly GCA_963556195.1). Taxonomy (NCBI): domain Eukaryota; kingdom Metazoa; phylum Mollusca; class Cephalopoda; order Sepiida; family Sepiolidae; genus Sepiola; species Sepiola atlantica. The sequence goes on along the minus strand of OY744528.1, from coordinate 20,232,591 downwards.
GCCCAATGGTTTGATCTGTCGGGGCCCGACACACCGCAACGTGTTACGTTTGAAAAAGACGCCATCTTATAAAACCGTAAACAGCAGCAGCAGTCGCGTTTCCTTGTTTGCCACTCCTTCTGATAAAAACAGCACCAGCTTAATCGCCATATTGTTTACAATGACTCAGCAAAAAACTGGCCAGCGAATATATTCTTTATTTCTCCTTTAAGGAATACAAATGCGTTCCGTTGACTACGCCGATAACCTCACTAATACATCCAAGGCACCTATCGGTCTAGTTGCATGGCGAGAGATCTCTTTGGTATTTATTTATTGAAATTAATACCGTTCACAGGACCGACGAAAGTAAGTCGGCACATGTTTCATGAGATCTCACGTTTTCGACTAAAAAAAGCGATTCAGCCAGGGGGTCAGGAGGCCCCCACGTCCGACTGGACGGGACCAGTCGTCGAGCCAAGCAGCAGCAGCAAAGATACAAACAGCCCTTTTCAAGGCTACTAATGCGATTTACTCTTTTTGCTACTTGCCTCCATCTGCATCCCCAGTTCCTGCCCTGCTCCACCTGCACCAGCACTCTGCAGTCTGAACTCCCGAAACTCCTGCACCTGCAGTTTCGAGTTCCTGCACCCTGCAGTTTTGAGCTCCTGCATCCTGCAGTCCCGAGCTCCTGCAGTCCAGAGTTCCTGCACCAGCACTCTCCTGCTCTACCTGCACCAGCACCCTGCAGTCCTGAGCACCAGCACCCTGCCGTCCTGAGCTCCTGCAACAGCACACTGCAGTCATGAACTCCTACACCCTGCAGTCCCGAGTTCCTGCACCAGCACCCTGCAGTCCTGAGCTCCTGCACCAGCACTCTCCTGCTCCAACTGCACCAGCACCCTGCAGCGCAGACTCCTACACCAGCGGCTCCAACTCCCTTTTTCCAACAGCCCTTATCAGGGCTACTACTCACTCAAACTACTGCAATAATTTTCTGCCAGCCAGCAACAGCACGGGTACCTTACCAACGTCCATAGACAGCTACCCAGCCTTCCTCTGCAACGACGCCACTCCTGCCGTTCCAGTTTTGCTGTCACCAGAGACGCCACTACAGTCTTTCCAGTCTCTCCTGGTCCAGCGACGCCATCTCAATTCACTTCACTTGTTATTACCATATGGTAAATAAACATCCTTTCTTTGAACCTTTGACCAGCGTTTGTCCTCTCTTCTTTGCCATTGCCTGTGTCCACCTTTTCTTAGTTGTTGGGCTGATCGATCACATCAACCATAACGGTTGGTCGGTCCCGCAACAGATCTAATAATTATTGCTTCCAGTGTTATGAATTTTTATTTACCACAAGATGACATTACATTTGTAAAGAATTTCCACTTGTTTGAAGCCTGCATTTTCAGTTAGACATTGTGAAAATTGGCTTCTGAACCAATAGCACACAAGACGGCAATTGTTATAATTTCCAGCAAATTTTGAATGGTCATAATTTGGTGGCTAATTGAGCTACCAAAAATAAATTTGGTACCATTGTTAATGTTTTGTAAAGATCCATGTGCCCACAGAACATTTTTTTAGATAAAATTAAAGTAACATTTTGGTTTGGGATATCGATTACAAACTGTTAAATTAAAAAAAAAGTGAATAAAATCTGTCTATGGATGCATAACAGGGGTGAGATTGTTCTGCTGAAATATTTCAAAAAAGAAGATGGGAAAAAGAAAGGGGCGCAACTCACACTATTTAAAAGTTCTTTTCTTTCTTTTATGACGTCTTTGTTGTAAGTTGCCATGTCATTCTCTGTTTTCTGAGACACTGTGATGACTGTGAAATTGCCTTCCATGATGTTACGCTCAGGAAAAAGCACGGAAAAATCTGCAAATAATAGCAAACCTTTATTGACTATCGAAATAGTAAATTTTTTAAAAATAAGTTAAAAGAAATTGTAAAAAAATTGTAAGGAAAATGATTGGTTATCTAATATAACTTCTAATACATACAATTAAGTCAGTCGGATTTCATGAGTTTTAATTTAGACCTAAGTAGCAGTGAGGTGATGAGGGCCAGTATTTTTATCGAGACACCATTTCTAGACGATTTCTAAAGCTAAAGAGTCCTTTTGGTTCTGTGCTCTGCCACCTACAGAAGAGTCCAACTTCTGTTGGGAATATACCAAGGAGGGATTCCAATACCCTCGGTTGAGATGGGGAGACACAACCAATATACTTGTACCAAGTACAATTTTGAGTCACTGCTAGGTTCAGATTTAGTACCCCAAAACTAATATTTAATACCATGAAGCAGTGATTAAGCCTTTCGTTTCCTTGGCACAATTGTCATTCAGCCATTACCTTCTAGCGTTTAAAAGTTATAGATGGGATGAAGCTGATCGAAGAAGGTTCAGGTTTAATAGTACAATCAGGATTAACTTTTTTTTTGCTAGAGCATGTCATGACCAACCGCTTGGTCAGATTGGGCCTCTCCGACCTCCCTTCTAGCCCAAATGAGGACCAAACTAGAGTGTTGTAAATCATATGACCATATAGGCAATCAGGACACAGACTGCTCAGGCACTAAGATCCTGTCCTTAGACATCAATGACCGTCACCCACACTAATTGAAAGGAGAGGGGGGTCTTACCCTCTGCAAAGGTACAGTTGGCATATTCTATGGCCATAGCTTACATGGCATACACAAATAGGTTAAAAAGGAGTATAGCATTCAGAACATAATGTGATACAAAAATTGTGTATTGACGATAAATATTGCATATCGCATTTCTTCTAGCAGTTCTGTTTCTTCGAGGACTCCATTAGCGACTATTTACAGATTTCGAGCGTTGTTCTTCTTAAGCTTACATGCATAAAACTAATCAGATTTTAACTCGAAATTGTTCCAAATTTACTAATATTTAACAAAAACAACAACAAGAAACAATATCGCTTATACACAATTTTTGTATCGTATAATGTTCCGAATGCTATACTCCCTTTTAACCCACAAATAATCAGAAACAATCAGAACCAAACATGAAAAACACCAAATCAAATCAATCAAATATATTGGCAAAAAATAACAAAGTGCAACAAGCCATGTAAAAAGACAGAAGATGTGCACATCTATATATCATCTGAATGTTTGTTCGAGGCGATTTTAAACCTAGATATGGTAAGCAACTTGACTAATTCCTCTGTAGGCTGTTCCATGGAACATAATAGCTAGAAATGATAACTGAGTACACACATCGATCATACTCTCTCTCTCTCTCTCTCACTCATAGTCTATGTCCCCTTTCAGCCACTTACACCGGAAGTGTAACTTAGCAGCCATTTTTTTTTTAATATATGAAAAACCCAGAAAATAATTTACAAACATTCTTTCTACAACCTGTTATGAAAATGAAGAATTTTGAACAAAAAAGAACAGATTATTCACAGTTCAAATAAAAGTAAATACATAAAAATAAACTTGAGTCCATTGTAAGCTCCTGACTCCATCTTTCCTTTTCTATAAACTGACTTCACTTTCTTTTTATTTTAAAAAGAAAGTAAAGTCAGTATAATGGTTGCAGAGTGAAGAAGGGGGTGGGAACAACTTTCTGTCCGTTTAAATATATATATATATATATCTCGATCTGAATCAACAGACGCCCTCTCTTTCTCCTTCTTTTCCTTTATGTGTCTACCTTCCCACCACCTCTCCCCTCATTATTTGTTCCTCTTTCCACCTTATATTTTTATTTATTTATTTATTTGCCCTGTTTGTTTCAGATTTTAGATTTTAGATTTTTTGTTTTTAGATTTTTTAATTTTTAATGGCCTTAATTTTGGAAATGTTAAATTTCTTTTCTTCTTCTTCTCTTTCTCTATCCCTCCACTTCATTCTCTCCAAATATGATCTGAGGTTAAGATCGGATTCTAACTCTGCCTGATGAGATCTCAGTTTATAGTAACTGTTGATCTATAACATCGACATGCCAGTGTTGCAGATTTTGTACATGTCTGTGTAAATAAAATTATCATATATATATATATACTTTTTAATATCGTTAAACTATATTTACTTTCTATTTTTTTAAAATTCCCTTTTCTTCAAGTGTACATTTTAATATATTTGCAAATACATAAGAATAATAAATATTTCAAAAGGGTCTCATCTTAATGGTTTACTGTAGTTTTACAGTAAATCTGATTGTCAGAAGTGCATTTCTATCTCATACATCCGTATGCATTCAAATCTGACTCTTATATAGATAGAAGATTGCATCAGGAGTCCGGTACTTTTTTTTATGGAAATTGCTCCAGACAAGACGTGAAGCCACTTGATGTATGTAGCTAAAAAAAAAATATACTACTTCAAGGTCAAAAGCTAGTCAACAATAAGTGTTAGATGGATAGATTACAACCCAGAAAACAGCAATTCTCCTCCCACCCCTTGTCAGAAACATCGCTCATGAAATGTGAGGACTAAAGGACAAAATAAGGGAAGCAAGAGTTACGAGACTGCCAAAAGTAAACCGGAAGTTCACTTTCTACTTCCTAGAGCAGGAGGATGATCCAAACATTTTCTAGCAATCTTAACAACAGATTGGATGTAAATGATGACAGAGGCCCAGAGGACCACACTGACTTCTACCCAAGTCTATTTGAAACAAGCCCCTTCTTCGGCACATGGTGTGGCACAACAGATCAAAACCTTTTTTATATAACAGCGTAGCAAAAACACTTGCTTAGTAAATCTGAAGTTATTTAATATAAGAATAGCGTGCTAGGACAAGTGTTTATTGGTTGTTATACCTCCCACCACCCCTTTGTGCAAACGTTTTCTCTGCTACTCTTGCTCCCCTCCTTCTCTTGGAATCTAATATAACAAGGGGAGGCAACTCCAAAATAGCCATGATTGACTAACAGACAAGAAAAAAAGATACAATACAATCTTTACATAAATTTAGGTATATATACAGGGTGATTCATAAGTCACTTAGCTATTTATTTTTGAAATTCTAAAGTTAAAAAATACGGTAATACAAAACAGAAAGTTTATTCAACAAATTCATTTATGGGAGTTTAAAATTACAGCAAATTTTCAAAATTTCCACCTTCGTTCCGCATGCATAGCTCCATTCTTTTTTGCAATTTGCAAAGAATTTACGACTCTTTGTAGCATATTTGATTGATTATGAATAAATATATATAGAAACAAATATATACACGAACAAATTTAAAATAACAAATAGCAGTAATTAGAGAGTAAGATAACAATTATCAAAAGTTCATAGTATGTTTGTGCTTCATATGGTAATCATTTTAAATAGCTAAGTGAAGTGACTTATGAATCACCCTGTATATGTTTATATATTTCTATGTACAGGAGTCACTTCGAAACTAATTAACCAATCACTATGAATTTTGGAACACAGCTGCTAGGAGTAAGGGATCGTAATGTTGGCTATATTAAGTTTAATTTAGTTTTATGCAAAGAGGGCGAAGGACGGGGGTGAAAGCCCTTCATGAAAATTCAGATACCTCTGATTTTTGAGAAATGTAAAAAATAGTTATTAGACATCAATTAATACAGATTCCATAAATTTTAGTTTATTTGTAATATTTTAATGGGTTTTTAAGGGACATAATTTGGGTACAAACTTCCATTTGAAAATAAATATATCAAATTTGCATTGAATTTGATCCATAGTCATTAGACACCAATTAAGCAAGATTTCCTGAATTTCCATTTCTTCTTAAGACCCATTAAGCTTAAGCCTTAAATTTTTGACATTTTCTAGAATCAAAATCATTTAATGGATTTTGATCAAAATTGGAATAAGGATCCTAGACATAAAGTTTAGTGTCATTATATCTTAACTGTAATCTTTGTAAGGAGACATAAAACTGGTGCAAAACTGTTTTGTTCGAGGAATTAATTTTACTCGTTCTGGGACAGGTATTCTCCTAGTTGTAAACGAAATTAAAAAAATGTTTTGTTTTTTTTAATTATTGAGAGAAGGAAAAGTCAATAAATATGTTTAAAATATAAAAAAGAATCAAACTGACCTTTTCTAAGAAGAGTTGGGCAAGATTGGGCTACACATTCTAACTGGTCGGAAGGAGTCAATTCGTTTACATAAAAACTTCTTTCTATATCAATCGGCTGAAAATGAAAGGTTATCAAAAGGCTTAATATAAGACACTGCATCAATATCAACATTTAAAAAAAATTTATTATGCCTCTTTGGGCATCTCTTATTTTAATTAATAATCTCATTTAACTTTTAATGAAAAAAATATACATACAAAATTATCTACAATCTCACAGAATATATAAGAATTTGTCGACACATGTGCGCCTTCGTCAATAACAGAATCAGTAACAAACCCTGGGCATGTGGCAGAGTCAGCAAATATTTGTAAGTGATCAAAATATGTTAGTCTTCAACAGATCCGTATTTCAACCAATCACCATGGAGACGAATGGAATTATTGGTTTGGCCATGCAGGACTTCCTGATTGTCTTGGTTTATCTGTTAGATAGCGAGAGAGATGCCCAGAGGGTGATCGTTCTAAAAGAAGGGGGGAGCCTAGAAGTGGAAGTCGAGAATCACATGATTTCCACCCAGGAGAGGGATTCTCTCTCTTCAGCTTGAACCAGCTGATCGATCAGACGTGAGAAACGCAGAGTCCTCGCCAGCACGAGAGGGGGGCAGGGATGGTGGTCACAGGTATCTAAAAGGTCGGCCTGTCTATGAAATGGTATCACTCTCTCTCGTACATATGCAGTTAATGTCTGTCTTTTTGTCATGTTGAATAAACTCTTATAAAAACAAAATTCGGTGTCCACATGTTTAGCATTTCAACGGGCGAGATATACAAGCCAGCAACGACGAAACCTAGGTACACACCCGCAAAGGTAAGCAGTATCTAACATATCAATGTCATACCAAACCGGGGACCATTGAGAGTTGACATTGCTCTATGAGCGCCTCTCCATCATCATTATTTGAGGAAATGCTTAGAGTCTGTTTTTGGCCTGCCAAAGCCAGCAGGACATCTGATAAAACTTCCTGATGTTTCGAAAATATCCACAAAGACTTTTTTGATTTCACGGTTGAAACAGATTATTTAAAATCGGATGCCAACTAAGTAAATGTTTACGTTAACCTTTTAACACGTATAAAATTGAACCTTTTAACACGTATAAAATTGAACCTTTTAACACGTATAAAATTGAACCTTTTAACACGTATAAAATTGAACCTTTTAACACGTATAAAATTGAACCTTTTAACACGTATAAAATTGAACCTTTTAACACGTATAAAATTGAACCTTTTAACACGTATAAAATTGAACCTTTTAACACGTATAAAATTGAACCTTTTAAATCTAAATCTCGTAGTCATATTTTGTCGAATGTTGAATTGTGTATTTTTTGTTGCGAATAAAATTGTAATTTACTTAATAAAAAAACCCAGAAATGTTTACATATCAAATTCTATTCAATATTTCATCAGATGACTCCAAAAATGTCCTTAGACATTCATTATTTTTACCACTATTTTTTTTATTCATCTAGTTTATTCTGAAAAGGTTTTAAACTATTGCTATTTTAAAATTGATTAAGTAATTTGTTTAAAAAATATATTACTCTATTAGAATAAAAATATAATTTGTGTTGTAGATTTATAAGTGAAAAAAAAAAAAATTCTGATATAAAAATTACATTTGTATTATTTATTCAAATTACTATCTTCATCTTGGTTATGGGTGTTGGCATTACTCTGCTTCAAATGCTTAGGTTTCAAAAAGTTACGAATGAATTTTAATAATTTAAAAACTTAAGGTAAAAGTCCATAACTCCACCGCCATGAAAAAAAAAAAGAAAGAAAAATCTTTACTCGTGATGGAAAGAAAATAACGTACACCAAAAATCACGTAAATTGATCCAGTAGCTTTTTTTTTATAAAGAAAATCATTTTTAAGCGATTAATGGGAATTTGTAGGCATTATGATTATGTACACGGCTGATTCTAAACTCTATTTCTGAAGAGTTTGCAGAACTTTGAAATTTTGAATTATCTCCCTTGTCCTGCAAACTATTTCCAACATGGTGTCGATATATCGACGATCGTCGTTTAGCCATAAATTTGATTATTTTTGTAAAAAAAAAAAACCGTACTTGATCAATTTTTGTGATTTTTGGTGTACGATATTTTCTTTCTGTTATGGGTACGCACATCTTAATTTTTTTTTTTTTTTGGTGGGGGAGTTATGGACTTGCACCACGAAAAGTCTTCAATCAATTTAGATTTTATAAATATCTTATTTTTTATAGCAAAATCTAAAATTTTATTTTTTGAGCATCGCTACATTCATGGAAAGTGAGGACTAAAGAACAAAGTACGAGAAGCAAGGATTACGCGTCTGTTCAACGTATATCCATGGTGAATTGTACACAAGGAGTTCACTATTTAGAGACTAACTGTGAATTCATACATGACCTCTTACTCGGCATGTGTACATCAACTAGTTTATTTATTTTTTCATTGTATCACAAAATATGTATTGTAACAAAATGCTCTCATAACACAAGCAAAAATCTTCAAATATTTATTCATGGTGTTTGGTTTGGTTTGGTTTGGTTGTTTTTTTTACGACATGTCAAGTCTTATTGAGTTATTCAATGTAGAATTCGGTCATTTTGGTAAAAGTTTATATGCTTAAAATTCTTTATATCTTCAAATATTTATTCATGGTGTTTTGTTTGGTTGTTTTGTAGAGGAAAATTATTGTTTTTGTTTTTAGCTTTGCAGAACATGATTGAGTTTTGCAAAGGGAAAGGAAAACAATAACATCAATGTTTGGTGCATTTTAAGTCGAGAAGCCAGTATCTTCAGACAGCTTGATCTGGTAGCGGCAGACACATATACCGAAAAAGTTGAAATTTTATATATAAGAGCAAAAGTATTAAAAGAAAGAAAAAGTTTTACTTACATCCATATACTGGAAAATATTTTGTCCATTTCGTTCCAACTTCTGCAAGACATCCTCAGCACTGACAGAGAGGCTGGATGAGTTAGGAAGAGGAGGAAGAGGAGGAGATAACAGGTGACTAGAGTTCCAAGATTGTGGTCCGACCAGGCCAGGCATAACGAAACGTCTATCTTTTGGAGACAATGGGCCCAACATTGTATCTGGCCAAACAGTACCTTGAATGTCTAAAAGCAATAAAAACTAGTAAAATTAACAAGAATTCATTTATTAAAAATTATTGGTATTTTCAGCCTCAGTTAAATGATCACACACACACACATCCTACACTATAATAAAGACCAATGTGTATTTATTTGTATATAAATAAATAAATGTACTTCCATCCATTCATGCAAAAATTAGCGAGTAAAACATGTGCCTTTTTTTAGCCCCCCAGACGAAACCATTTCATGTAGTGAGGGGAAAGCGAGAAAGCAAATAGCAAGTCAGACAACCACCTCAAACTTACCTCACTGCTTGAAATTAATTCAGAAAGAAATCCTCCATTCTATAAGAAAAAGTCAACAGTGGGTGTTCTTTTTCTTTAGGTCATCAGAAATGATAATAATTATTTATAGATGAAAAATTAAATTATTTACATAATTCTATGATTTTATATGAATATTTTAGTAATATATCTACATAAATAGTGAGTGTGAACACTGACGAAGCATCATTTTTTTCTGTCATTTTTGATGGAGGATGTACAATAACATATATATATATATATATATATATATATATATATATTTAAAGAAGGAAAGATGAAAGATAAAAAATTGCATAAAATTACATAAAATTGATACAAATTTTATTACATCGAAAGTTCAGATGCAAGGAGTCGCACTAGACGAGAAGAGTTTTATCTTTGAAAAACCATGGTTTAAGGATGATGAGTCGCTCCTTGCATCTGAACTTTCGATGTAATAAAATTTTAGGGGTCAGGACAAACTTTTTAGGGTCAGGCCAAATTTTTTTGTTTTTTTTTTGTTTTGAACTCAAAATATTTCTCATGGTTGGGGGAGAGTGAAAAATTAGGGGGCTGGAGACATTTAGGGTCGGGAAAATTTTAGGGGTCAGGCGGAACTTTTTAGGGGTCTGCCCAAATTTAGGGGCGGCGATATGTACGTATTTAGCTTCCACACCGGGGCGGCGATAGGTACTTATTTAGCATTCAGCGCTGGTGATAGGTACTTATATAGCATGTGCACATGGGCGGCAATAAGTACGTATATAGTATGCACACCGGGGCAGTGATAGGTATGTATTTAGCATGCACACTGAGGCAGCGATCGGTTCATATATAGCACGCGCACCGGGGCGGCGATAGGTACGTATATAGCACGCGCACAGGGGCGGCGAAAGGTACATATTTAAAATTCACACCTGGCGGCGAAAGGTACATATTTAAAATTCACACCGGGGCGGCGATAGGTACGTATTTTGCATTCACACCGGGGCGGCGATAGGTATGTATTTAGCATTCACACCGGGGCAGCGATAGGTATGTATTTAGCATTCGCACCGGGGTGGCGATATGTACGTATTTAGCTTCCGCACCAGGGCGGCGATAGGTACGTATTCAGAATTCACGGGTGGCGATAGCTACGTATATAGCATGTACACATGGGCAGCAATAAGTACGTACATAGCATGCGCTCTGCGGCGGCAATCAGTACATATATTGCACGCGCACTGGGGCGGGGAAAGGTATGTATTTCGCATTCGCACCGTAGTGGTGATAGGTACGTATTTAGCATTCGCACTGGGGCGGCTATAGGTACGTATTTAGCATTCGCACCAGGGCGGCTATAGGTACGTATTTAGCATTCGCACTGGGCCGGCGATAGGTACGTATTTAGCATTCACACCAAAGCGGCAATATGTACATATTAATTATTCGCACTAGGGCAGCGATAGGTACTTATGTAGCATGCACACCGGGGCGCAATTGGTATGTCTTTAGTATTCGCACTAGGGCAGCGATAGGTACTTATGTAGCATGCACACCGGGGCGCAATAGGTATGTATTTAGCATTCACACCGGGGCAACGATAGGTACTATT
>OY744528.1:19859004-20219004 GCA_963556195.1 Sepiola atlantica | reverse complement strand
TATATATATATATACACACACATATATATATTAGAATACAACAACTTAGCAAATTAGAAAACATAATCTATACACAGAATGAAAATATTGTTAAAAGGTTAAAAACAATTTTCATTATAGCAAATAAGATAAGAACAAAATATAGCGAATTACCCTGTCTTGCGTCTCTCATCGGTATGTGACTAAAAAGGAATAAAGTTTTTAACTTTGTGACGAAGACAAAAGTCCAAATGGAAATTCAATGAATGAATTGTTACGACAGAACAAATGAGAAATCAAATTTCAAGCTTTTCGCTTTTCTTGGCTAAAGTGCATGCGATCATCTATTCACGTTTACTGCAATAATCGTTAAACATGTCAAGTTCAAATTCATTTTTGTTTTTAAACATTCTAAACAATTAGGCAAGTTTCAAAAACTAAATATTTTATCTCGATTTATCAATAATATAGTCATGTGCACAATTTTTGCATTGAAAGAAAAGTTAAAAATAACATTTGCAATATGAGGCAAAGTAATAAAAAAAAAACTGTTAGCATGGTGATGTTTTCTTTTTAAAAAAATACCCCTACTTGTTGACGCCGTGTTTCTTACAAACGGCAAATTGCTTTAATGAATTGAAACAAACTTAATTATTTAAAAAATTTTGAATACCAATAAAAAAATTATTTAAATGTTTAAACCTTTTTTTAAATATTCACTGAGATATTCCTTGTTTAATTTTATTTTTATTTTATGTTTAATTTCGTTCGTAATTTAGACACTGGTGGATCATCGACCTATCCATTCTTTTGTCTTACGTCTTGTTGCTTTGTTCTTATTAAATTAAAACCAGGTTCATTTTTAGCTTTTGCACCTTCGTCAGTATCGGAATCGGCAACAAACGGAGGACCGCAAGCGATCAAAATATGCTTGTCTTCTCGATAGATTTGTATTCCAACCGATAGTTGTGGAGACGAGTGGAACAATCAGCTCCGCCACACAGGAGTTCCTCAACCACCGTGATCTATTAATGTTGCGCCACACCGAGGACCATCGTGAATTCTCTTGGCTCTACGGGCGCTTCTCCATCACCATTATTCGAGGGAACGCCTTAGGCTTGCTCTCAGCCTGCCAAGCCAGCAGGACATCCGATGAAAATTCCTTATGTTCCGAATACAGGCTTTTTAAATTCAGTGGTTGAAGAAAGACTTTCATGAAGTTTTAAATTCAAATCTAATCATCATATTTTGTCAAATGTTGAATTATGTATTTATTGAATGCATTTACCTTTTTAGCTTAGATGCTGAACATACAAAAAAGACGTGGTTATAAAACAGAGAAATATTTATAAAACAAACTTGAACACAATGGATCCCAGGCAACACCGGGTCGGTACAGCTAGTTTCTTATATTGCAATGGCTTAAAATCTTGTGTCATTGCTTTATTAAAAAAATTTTATAACATAGTTCACCCCCAAACAAGGCAAGTTGCCATTGTAGACAAAAGGGGTTACTGAGAATTAGGGTGAAAGTTTAGGGGGTCACCCTAAATTAGGAGCTGTGCAGCGAGATGCTTGTTCACATGATTTTTAAATTTCTGCATGTCGGTACAGTCGGGGAAACCGGGAGCAGGAAGGGAGTTCCAAAGGCTGGCAGCACGAGGAAAGAAGCTATTAGAGTAGAAGACTCTCCGGCATCTGGGGACCTCCACAGTGAATGGATGGGATTTAGCTGATTATCGGGTTGGTCGGGTGTATTTACGTTGAGGGAGCACCAGAGCAGCAAGTTTATCGGAGAACATTCCATTGAAGTATTTGTAAAACAAGCACAAGGATGCAACACTGTGGCAATGGGACAGGGGCTGGAGCTGATGGATAGTGAGGGACCTATTAGATTAGCGACTCTTTTTTTATTTAAATTTAAAAGAATATTTAAAAAAATTATATTGTGAAGAAAATACAATCAGGATATTTTATCAGCAAATTATTTCATTGATGTGAATAGCTTTTTTTATATACACCATATAAATATTTAATTCTGTTTTGACCTCAATATTTTGTTCGGTTAAGGCTATTTAAAAAAAAAAAAAATTAAATTGTATTTCCAATCGATATTATTAATTTATTATTTAGTCTTGTTTGATATTTTATTTTTGATTTGTCATATTTAGAAAAAGGGGGAGGAGTTTCCACTCTCACACTTTGAAGTCTTCCCACTTTACACATCTAACAACACCCATAACATATAAAATAATATATTGTGTATTATATTTGTTTTAGTATTTACAGTGCTTAATACACAAATAGAGTTTAGTAATAGCATAAAACTATATTATGGCAAGCAAGCTACACAGAAACATTTGTTTAACTATTCAGTGTGTAGGTTTCTCAGGCTAACTGCGATGATTAACATTCTACCATCCCTTTTATAAGCAAGTAGTGTTTACATTAACCTCCTAGCAATTAAAGTTATTAATTTCATTGCCTACAGAAATAAAGAATTATTGGTTTCTCATTCGTTCTATCACAAAAACAAAAAAGAACTATAAAAGCTTACTTAACAGGATTTATTTGTGTTATAAAGTAATACATTAAACATGTCTATTTCAAAGCTTACTAATATGTGAACATACGAAAAATGGACTAAAGATATGTGTAGAAATTTTGTCTCAAAAACACATCAAATTGGTCGGAATGTAAATAAGCTGACTAGGTGATCTCAAAAACATGTTAACCAGAACTGGTCTGTACATAGCAACGACTGACCGCATGTCAGATCGGTGATTAAAACGAAAAGGAGGAGAAAGAAAGATTGACAAACATGTCACTTCAGCGGTCAGACAAAAAAAAAAAAAAAAGAAGTGAACTCCTGAGTAGCACATTTTATATGGGTGACCACATGGCTAAATTAGCCAATGGGAGATTATCCAGGTGTCATGTGATCTGGGACTCCACGCATTAGGAAAAATCATACCCAACAATGCTATTTCAAACTAAAGCGCGAGTGACCCAACTTCTCATAGATATGCAAGGATACATCTGAAAGGAGTGATTCTCAGTTTATTACAGACTGGACTCCTTCCCCCAAAAAATGCCACCCAAGAAAATGTCAGCAAAATCATTAATAATCGAGCAATTGCTTTCAGATTTATGAGGAAGAATCATTGCAATGAGAATTAAAGTAGTTTCAAAATGTTCTTGAGCAGTTCAAAGAAAAGAAAAAAAAAAATCAATGCTGACTGTGCAAGCAGTTTGAAAAAAAAAATTTCAATGTCGTTAATATCCAAACAAAAAACTCATGTACAGGTGGGTGGACAAATTCAGGACCTATCGAAACAATCTTAAACGTGAACAATGGCAACAAAGCCACTGATTCAGTACCAAGAGAGAAGTCTGACAGAGTTATTGCCAATTTTGCACGTCATATCCAGGTGCGCTTGTAGCACAAAGGTACATATTTGGAGCATATCATTGAATGGCCAAAAAACAAAAATAAAACAAAGACTGTTGGATATTCATGACTGAAACTTGGTGGACAAGTCAGGCATAGACAGAAGTCTATTTGTAACAAATTTGGTTGGATTGCAAAAAGAATTGTGAATTTTATTAATGATTCCATGGGTGGCATAAGCTCATTTTATATTAATTAGTATTCATTTTTCTCGTGCCTTAAATGCACGAGACCTACAAAAAAAAACAAAAAAAAAAACAACGCATTCTGACATCTTTTGAGCACAGACAGACATACACACTTACAGAACGACACTTCTTATACAGGGCAAAACTTTGGGATTATGTTCTATATGTGTAATGGAGCAGTGGACATTTACCCTTTGGGGCACAAAATTAAAGTGTTCAAAATCGTTTGTGCACATATGGCTCCAAGCATACATCCGCCTGAACTAACAAAAACAGCTAACTATATTTTGAGCCAATCAAAGGCATCTGTGTGAAGTTGTCAAATTTACTTCTGGGATTCACCTCGAGCGCATATAAAGCCAGATTTGTGTCAGTCAACCAGTTGAACCAAGATCCAGAAGAGCACTGAACTTTCTTCAATGAAAACTGTACGTATCAAATGAACATTAACTCTTATTAATAACTTTTAATCAAATGTAATTTTTGTAATTAACTCGGGAAGTTTTGATTACAACTTTTCTGACCTGTGGATAATTCACAGACCTTAATTTGTCAACTCTGGATTCCTCCTTATCTCAGTTTATGAATCCCTTTTTCTGCATAGACTCTCAAACTATGAACAAACATTCTTTGTTTTCCTATGTAAACTTTCACTTTTAAATATATCTAAAATCAGATTTTTGTCAATCAACCAGTTGAGCCAAGATCCAGGACAGTACTAATATCTATATTATGCCCAACTTCCCTCACCCTCTAGTGGGCCATGGAGAGCAATATTTAATCCTCAACTCACACACACAGATTCATACACACTCTTACTAAAGAGTTACACACACACAATGATTAATTCTCTCACACTGTCACACACAGATACACTCACTAAGAACAAACATAAACACATTCATTTTTAACACTTTGAACTTTCTACAATGAAAACTGTATGTATCAAATGAACATTAATAACTTTCAATCAAACTTAATTTTTGTAATTGAGTGGGGAAGTTTTGATTACGATTTTTCTGTCTGCTGGATATTTCTTAGAATTTAATTTGCTGACTAAGGCTTCCTTATTATCTCAGCTAATGAATCCCTTTTGTTCTGTATGGACACTTAAACTATGAACAAACATTCCTGGATTTTTCCTACCTATGTGAACATCCAGTTTAAAAATATACATAAAATATCTTTTGTGAACTTGTGCTTTTGTACTCATTATTCTGTGTGTGTTTACCATATGACATTTCTTGTTATATTGATTCTTACTTTGGCGGGTGTGTTCCCGGGTTTCGTCTTGTTGTTCGGGTTGTTTCAGGCTCTGAACGATAACACTGGACGCTGGTCTATTTTTTTTTTTAGTTTTATTGAACGTAAAACAAATACGAAAACTACTGCATGTGCATGGAGAGAATGGAGAGAGAGAGAATGAAGGAATCAGAAAGAGCTTTCGTCAGGCCATTTTGAAACACCGCGCTCCACTCCCTACTGGCAGTTAGCGGACCAGTGCTTTTTCACATTTGCCTCTGTTGCTTAGTCAGGAAGAAGAGACAGAAACAACCTCTAACAGATGTGACGTCACTTCCGATTTCTGCTGCTACTCCTACCACCTTTCAGAGCATCCTCCCACTCTCTCTGCGGCCCCCGCTATCTAACATTCTCACACACTCGTATATCCCCATAAAACTGTTTCTCTAAAAAGCGCCTCTTTGTATAGTGGTTACTTTTGTAAATAACACTTCATTACAGGTCTAATTTCTTTTGCGGTCCATTTCTCCCTCTACGTGGTCTTTGATTTGTGCTGATCATATTTATTCACCTGTATTTCATCTGTTGTATTCTGTTACTTAAGATAAGAAGGGCCTACAATCGCAGGATGACGACTAAGTCACCCACATTGCTATCAAAGGAAGCTCTGCCAATCATGATACTCAGATCTTTCTTCTTAGCCTCACGGCTTTTATATTTGTTTGGTGTCATTTATCATGATGTATGTGGCAACACCAGGCTCAGGCTTATTTTATCTGTGATCCTGTCAGAGGGATAGTGTTTATCTATCAATATATAGAAAAAGCAGTGAACATTGTATGTGTTAGGTGTTTACAGTAAAAAATGTTGATCAGTATTTGTTTGAAACTTGGAAACCAAGCGTTTCTGGACCTATGTTTATGGGGACTTTCTTCATTATTTAACAAGCCGCGCGTGCGTGGTCCCCCTCTGTATGTGGCGAGTGTAAAATGCAATAAATTTGGGCAATTTGGAGCATTTTTTACCCCCTGGGGGCGCGAACCAGAATTTTTCTGAGGTCAAGGATGCTCATTTTATATCCAGAACAATTGCCTCTACATTTTGGCCAAGTTTCAGAAAAATTGAATGGATGGATTAAACGTTATGGGAGAAAAGGGTCATGTTTTGCCATTTTGGGGGCTTTTGACACCCTGGAGGTGCGAACCAGATTTTTTCCAAGGTCAGCGATACTTATTTTCTATTAGGAATAATAGCCTCCACATTTTGCCCAAGTTTCAGAGAAATTGAATGGATGGATGAAAAGTTATGGGACAAAAAATGTCATTTTTTGCCATTTCAGGGCCTTTTGACCCCCTGGGAGTGCTAACCAGATTTTTTTTCAAAAATCGGAGAATGTCACTTTCTAACCTGACCAAAGTTACAACTTCATGCAAAATTTAAGAGAAATTCAATGGATGGTTGCGGAGAAAAATCCGGACGAACGGACATGCCTCAAAACATAAGCCCCCCGATTTTATAAATCGAGGGACCAAATATAGAATATAATCACAAAGTTATGCCATCGATTTTTTTAAACCCCCTGTATACCCAGAAAATTAAAGCACACATTTGATCCGAGATTACCTGCGCCATGGTAGGAATCACTTGTACAAACTTCAGTGAGCGTCCCTTCATCATGGGAAGAAAACTGTCTAAAAGAGTTGACAAAGGCTCGGAAGGTGGGTAGGTATCTCACCACCTTCGTGTTCGGAGTTAATAACTGAAAAGGAAAGAAAAACATGTTAGACGGATCGTCGGTATCTTTTCAAAATACATATAGATTTTCTAAATAACATTACTCACTGGTTTTCAAACTATTTTACTTATCTTGATTTTGTTTTATTTACTAACTAGCAGGGCTACCTGGCGTTGCCTGGGGAAAAAGTGTAACATATTTCTATTAAAACTTCTATCTCCCTCTCCTCCGCCTAGCCGATTCCTCATATATATATTACTTTCGACAATATTATTTATTTATCTGAACTATGAAGTTTCTCCTGATGAGATGATAGTTGAAAGAACCCTAGAGAGATTTCCGTTGTTTTTAAAAGCATATATAAATTGTGTACTTCCAAACATATATATATATATATACATAAGCCCCATTCAACTCTGCTAATAAAATCAGATTCATCATTTATTATAAAAAAATGAAAACACTGAACCATGTAGTTAAAAATAACACTTCTCAGACCCAAAATACATTAGGAAGAACCAATGCCCCATAGGAGAATGTATCTCCGACAATCACAATAAAACTAATTCTTACATCGGTTTCACAACCACAACACTTTCTCGAAGATTAACTTTACATCTCTCTGACACTAGCTCCATTTGCCAACACCTAAAAAAAACATGACTGCCCCCGTTCACAATATAGACACATACTAGTTAACAATACTAAAATAATACACCACGATACTAACACCAAAAGATTAAAAATTCTTGAAGCCCTCTACATAAAAACTAAACATCCCACAATCAATAATGTGAATTACGAAACTAGTCATAATATTTTAAAGTGTCTAGCATAGTAAGAAACGCTACCAAATTCTTAGCCATTAAGCAATTATACGTTTGAATCTTGAACGCGCTCAGAACGTAATCAAATTCTTAACGGTGAAGCAATCAAACTTTTGAATCTTGCACGCTCTTAGAACGTAATCAGGCTCTCATGTAACATCTCAATATTATAGATGCTCATTTTAAGTTGTAAATTACTGACCGTTATAATATATATATATATATAGATAGATAGATAGAGAGAGATTTCAGCGATTCAAAACATTTTCCAAATCAAGTTCCAAAACAAGAGCATACACCAATGGTTGTTTACAGCTGTTTCAGAGCAACATTTATTTTAAGTCTACAGCTTGCTGTATGAACTTGATAACTTGATTTGAAAAATGTTTTGAATTGCCAAACTCTATATATATATACTTTGAGCACTATTCCACTAAATATTGAGCTGCAAGTTGTTGATTAATCTATATAGTTATCTCATTGAGGATTTTTGTTATATAATCCAAATTGAGGGTTTTATGTGTGTATATATATATATATATATATATATATATATATATAATAATGGTAATAATCCAGGTGAAAAATATCCACAGGGTGGTAATCCAGAGAATTTTAACCAGGTTTATAAAAAGTGCTCAATATCAAAATAGAGCTTTATATATGATAATTTTATTTACACAGACATGTACAAAATCTGCGACACTGGCATGTCGATGTTATCGATCAACAGTTACTATAAACTGAGATCTCATCAGGAAGAGTTAGAATCCGATCTTAACCTCAGATCATATTTGGAGAGAACCCAGTTTATAGTAACTGTTGATCGATAACATCGACATGTCAGTGTCGCAGATTTTGTACATGTCTGTGTAAATAAAATTATCATATATATATATATATATATATATATATATGTGTGTGTGTGTGTGTGATTGTAGGTGTGTATATATCTGCCATTCTCTGAAAAACAAAAAAATATATATCTGTCACACAAAAGTTAGTGAGTAAAAAAAGTGCCCTATTTCAAGTTTTTAGGGGAAAAGAGAAAACAAATAGCAAGTCAGATAAACTCCCAACCCCACCCTACCATCTGAAATGAATTTGGAAAAAAATCCTTTCACTATTTCTATAATAAGACGTCTTCTTTCTTTTTTCCCTATCTTCTTTCCATACTGATTGATACGTTTTCTTTCTTCTTTTTTTTTTTTAACTTCACTGATTGAGATGTCATTTTTTATATGAATATTAATACGAACATTGGCGAAGCATAATTTTTTTTCTGTCATTTTTGACGGCGGGTGTACTCTAGTGTATTAATAGTCTATCATAGTTGACGAAAAAGTGTCCAGTTAAAAATATATGTTATACTTACTCTTGTAGACATTGTGGCTTGAAAAGATTTCACAGAACTACAACACTGTAAGAGAAAAGAGAAAACAACTCAAATTAATTTTATTATTCAAAATGCAAACATTAAAATGAAAAGAATTTTGTTTAACAAATCTACATACTATTCTAAAAAGTTTATTGACAATGACTGCCTCCACTGCATTTCCGGTGGGTCGACCATGTCCCAACTGCTGTTCTTTGTCAATGCCTAAATCTAAAGTCTCTGCCATCTGTCCTGTTGCAGTGACACCTTCGGTGGTTTGGGCATGCAGTTCCTCGACAAGGAACTAAATTGCGATGTAATCCTCCCTACATGGGTGGTACAAGTATATCTGAAGACAGCTGAGGGGAGCTGGACAACAACCCTCAAGGCGGATTTGGCCAAGCTCTCAAGGTCAACAGGTAATCAGCCTGCAATGGTGAAATCACGATAGGTTAGCCGTCTCAACCTGACCAGTGTGAACACACTTGCAGCAACGACATATACTATTTAAAAATTTGGTCTTTTTTTTCTTCCTTACTTTGTCGTAGGCAAATACTAAGTTTTGATTGGTTGATAGAAACAGTAGAAGCTAACCCTAACCCATTTCACTGAATTCACTTATTTTTTGTAGTATTGATTTACTCCTCTCCAGGAGTTAGGCACAAGGCCAGTTTTTATCTTACTCCCACAAGTAAGATGTGACCCAAGGTCGGGTCAGGAAAGTGGGGTTTGAAAAGCCAGCGCCCGAGAGGTGAGCACTCTGGCCATTAAAAATTGCCTGGGCAGCCCCGTCGGCATTCCCCGGTAGGGGCGCCTCAGACAGTAAGCAATAAACTTACTCCTCCCCAAAGAAGGGAGGCAAAGCCTGGGAGGGTGCACCTCCTAGAACTGCACAGGACAGACCCATAGACTGGCGTAAATCAAGGCCCGAAGGCCAAGACAATACCAGTCTATGGGGTGCAGTATCCATCGGAACAGATACTACACTTTGATCTTGTAGTAGTTAACGTTTTTGTTGACAACACAAATGTTTTGACTTCGAATGATACAATATCAAAGGTTTCTTTTTTAATTAATCACTTTTTGTTTCAAGAAAGAGTGGGGCATGGAAATTTCCAAAAATCACATTCCTCCTTGACACGAAGGCAACACCGGGTGCATCAGTTAGTTATATATATATATATACACACACAAAATTAAACAAAATCTGAACAAAACTGAATTAAGACACCAGATCTTAGATAAATAACACTTTACTGCAATTTCACGGTATCACCAGTCATCATAAGCATCTCCATTTGAATCCATCGAAATGATTAGTTTTATCCTTTAGGAATTATAAAAAAAAAAACTGTTCTTCTGTGAACCCAACGGATGTAACTACCTCCATTATCCGGATATCGAATGTTCAACAGTAGCTCTAAACGTCTCGTATTAAGTCAAGAATAGATCAGTTTTAAATAAAATAACTTCCTTTTCTTTGTAAATTTTTAGTACGATTGCAATTTTAAGTCCAACGTGTGTTTCGCTACACTAAAAATGATTTTTATCATTTTCTAATCAGAACAATTTATCATCTGATATTCAAAAGATTGAATCTACTTTTTTTCCGACGATATACACTGATAAGAATTGTCTGTTGATGTTTGCAGTTTATTTTATTTCTATTTAAAAAAAAAGTTTTTATGTTATCTTTGCTTTTTAGGATTTAAAGTGTTTTTGTGTATCTTCTTACATATAAAGTACAGTGAATTTTTCCCCTCTTTCATTGACCATTATATCTCTGTTAACAAAAGCTACATATACAAATCTGCTTCAGTAGCCATTTAGGCAAATTATTGCTTCACGTTTTCGGAAAATATGCATTCCTTTCAATATTTTCTTTTACATTTTTTCCAGCCAAACAGCTATTTTCACTCTCACACTCGGATCTACTAACCCTTAACACCATGATTTCTTATTCATTCCAAAACTATTACTTACTAGAAAGTAAGTTTTTTTTTTTTGAGAATTGCAAATTTCATACTTAAAGTTCGTTTTTACTTTTCCGGTTGTTGTTTTACATTAATATTGTGGGTTCTGCATTCAATAGTTTATATTACTCTAATTACTCTATTTTCCCCGGACAATGCCGGGACACGGGTTCACAAGTTAACAATAGAATTACACACTATTAATATATAATTATGTATCTCAATATTAATAAAATTGTGTGATCACTACTCGTCTGTCTGCATGTGTGTTTCTCCTTCTATGTGACTTACAGTTTTATTTACTACTAGCAAGACCTGTGGCCCGGCGTTGCCCGGAAGAAATATAAAAGAATGAATTAAAATGTGTAAACAGCCGATACAACGCAAATAGGTCACATGGAATAGTTTTAATGTTTAGAAAAAATCTCGTTTTTGAATTGTGGAAAATCTATGTACCCACAGAAAGAATTAACTCTGAGTGGAACAAAAATAGAAATTGCCCCAGTGTATAAGGATATCTCCTTCACTGACCGATTACGAAAAAGGGTATTTCTGTCGGACCGTGATATTTGTTCGATCTGTTATCTATTCTCTCCTCGATCAATGAAAGCAAACCATTCTTACATCGTGTTTAACTCTGCCCTCGTGGTGAGGCAAGTCAATTGATTAGTGCTAAATGGAGAAATTGTATAAAGAAAGATTTAAGAAACCCTATATTAGGGGTGGGATGTAATGGGTGAAAATTTCAGATTCATGCGAGTAGTATTTTTTGTGTTCATTTATACATAAATAACACTAAACAATCAAACATTTTGAAAATTTTGCAAAATTCAGAAGGTGCAGGCCACTAGTTTTTGGCTATTTTACATTCATGAAAACCCTTTCACAGCCTGAAAATGGTCCTAAATTAAAGTACTATATCAGATTTAACCATCTATATCCATTCATAGCTTTTGAGGATGTTTTAGGACCTGCAATGTCGCATGAAACCACCTTTTCACCGAAAAATGATGGATTTTGAGTCCCGTGGAGCCCTAACGGCTATTTTTAGCCTGCACTTTCTGAATTTTGCAAATTTTCCATTACGTCCCACCCCTACTTATATACAACAATCGAAATTACCAGTATCGAAGGATTTCTCCTTCATTATTTCTGCCAGCATTGATCCAATTCTTGGCCACATCTCTATCGAAGCACTCAAATGCGACAGTGTTTAAGGATTTGTTTTGTCTGCCCTCGTGGGGAGGCAAGTTAATTAATTGGATAGTGAAAATGTGAGGGAGTGTTAAAAAAATATGTAAGAAACCTTATATACCAATTGCCGTAGTGTTAATTGTGCTAATTGACAGTATTTTATTGTGTACGCAAAGTTTTTATTGTAAATCATTTTAAGTGTAGAATAGAATTGAAGATGGACGCATGTTATCGAATGTGAAATGAAAAACGTCGAAAAGTATGCAATATGCAGGTTTAAACATAAGGTTCGAAATATATATATATTTAATTCGTCGTTTCACAGCCAAAATGGTGAACAATGAATCGGTTGCAATCTTCCAACCTCACAAATGAGTAAGTAAACCGAAATAAATTGTTTTGGACTAATTTCAAATTTACCATAAATTATTTTAAACGAAATGCAGTTAAGAAATTAGTCCAAAACAATTTATTTGGGTTTATTTACACATTTGTGAGGTCGGAATAAAAATCAGAAAAATGCAGCTGATTCATACAAATTAACAATATAATATAATATATATAATATAATAGAGAATGGTAGTTTGCTTGAAGCATTGCTGGGAATAGTAGTAATATGTGGAGAGTGCCAGGTAGGTTGCAAGCTGGAAGGAACAAAAATAAAATTTTTTAAAAATAGTAAATCGAAGAGGGGGGGACTTACTATTTATTTTTCTTTAAAATCTTCTCTTTACTATTTTTGTTCTTTCCAGCTTACAACCTACCCGGCACTCTACATTGCCCTCAACCTTCTTAACATATTACTAATATATATATATACTAGAATAATAACCGTTTAAGAACAGGTAAAAGGAATTCCTCTAACAGAAAGTTTTTGCACCACTTTTATGTTACTGTAATAATAGTAAAATCAAGATTTAATGATATGTCAATAATTCTTTTTACGGATGCGAGGTGTAGGATTGTTTATTTACTTCGTGTCTCTCTCCTACTTCTAATGTAACCGTTATGGGGGCGATAGTGGGAGGTTATTAGCTAGCAGCTGCCAACACGCGAAGTAAAAATACATCACGTCTGAAAAGGAATATTTATTAGTAACGTGTATAAATGATGTGTGAAGTAAATATTTTAGTAAATTAAGTAAAAAGTATGAAGATATCGAAGTGTTCCGCGGTAGTATGAATCTTGTTAATCGAGCGATGTTTGGTTGTTTTACGAATTCTTGCGAGAGGTGTATGAATGTTTATTTACCTCGCGTCTATCTCCTGCTTCCATTGTCATCGTTACGGGGGCGAGAGTTGGAGGTTAATGGCTAGCAGATGTCAACACGCGAAGTAAAGTTACCTCGCATTTGGAAAAAAATGTGTAAGTACTTACGGGCGATGTAATTTTTATTAAATTAAGTAAAAGGTATGAAAATATCTAAGCGGTCCGCGGTATTATGAATGTTGTTTATTGATCGACCGTTTGTTGTTTGGAGAATTCTGAAACCGGTGATTCCGTGAGTTGTTCCTTGTGAAGTAATAGGTCAGCTGTGCTAGACGGTGATTTGGGTTTCGTGTGAGGTCTTAATTCAAAGAGGGAGATGTTACTCCTACCCTCTCATTCGAATGCGTTTTTATGCGAGTAAGATTTAGGGGTCACAATGTAGGTTTTAACGTTAGATGTTTAAAGAAGGTGTAATTTGCTAAAAACACGGCCGAAGTAAGAGTGCGTATGTTGCAGTGATTTTTGATGCATTGGCCTTTTGGCTAAGATCAAAGTGTAGTATCTGTTCTGATGGATACTGCACCCCATACTGGTGTTGTCTTGGCCTTCGGGTCTTGATTTACGCCGGTCAATGGGTCTGTCCTGTGCAGTTCTGGGAGGTCCACCTTCCCAGGCTTTGCCTCCCCTCTTTGGGGAGGAGTAAGTTTATTGCTTACTGCCTGAGGCGCCTCTACCGGGTAATGCCGACGGGGCTGCCCAGGCAATTTTTAAACCCCACTTTCCCGACCCGACCTTGGGTCACATCTTACTTGTGGGAGTAAGATAAAAACTGGCCTTGTGCCTAACTCCTGGAGAGGAGTAAATCAATACTCTGAGCCGGGAGGGGAAAAATCAAGTCTACTTTATATAGAAGAGTAATCAATTATTTATTGAAATAAAAAAATGCAATAGTGTAAAATACTAAAATAAACTTTTAAAAATAATTTAATTATAAAATTAAATCCACCACAATGCATTTCTGTTTATCTGTAAACAAGTCAGCTGTTTTAATCTTTTGTTAATAGTTAAAAAAAAAGAATCATTTTTAATGGTTGAAAAAAAAAGAATGAATTACTTTGTGACCCTTCAAAAGTTGAAAGGAATTTGAAAGCATTTAAACTATAGAATAGAAAGTCATTTCTAGCTTTAAGATTCTTAGCAAATCCTCATGTATTAACAGGATGATCGTTTTGGAAGTATTAACATACAATAATTTGAGAAAATAATAAAAATTAAAACATTATTTTAACAAATTTCGAAGGGTCATTCTTTTTTTTTTTTCAACAAAAGATTAAAATGGCTCACATGTTTTTGGTACTTTATCTTATTGTATTTTTGATTTCAATAACTATTTGATCAATAGTAAATAAAAAACAAGGTGTAAGTCACGTAGAGGTGAAAAACACAGACACACAAGAAGTTGTTACATCATTTTATTAATAAAAAGATAATTATTTGAAATTCATCTATTGCTTTTCTGTTTTTTTTTTCACCAACATTATTCATTATACAATTGCAGCTAAAAGTTTACCCCCCCCCCCCCCCCCCCCCCAAGGCAAAGTCAATTTTTTCACAATTCCTCATTAAATTCAAGTAAGGATTACCTGATTAATGCGAGGATCCCGATTTCATTTTAAGAACTTGAAAAGTCAGAAGAGAAAATGAATTTTTTTTTTTTCAGTTTTTTTATTTTTATTTCTTTATTGAAGTGTGAGAAAAGGGATACAAAAAATAACCTAATCACTTTGTTATTTAGGAAAAAATACAAGAAAGGAAAAAAGCAGAAGAAAAAAGAAAAGGAAAAAAAACAGAAAAAAAGGAAAAAATAGAAAAAAGAAAGGAAAACAGAAGTAAAGAAAAAGAAAAACAGAAATAAAGAAAACAAAGGAAAAAAGAAAAAGAAAACAAAGGAAAGAAAAAAGGAAAGAAAAAAAATCAAAGAAAAAAAAAATCAAAGAAAAAGAAAAAAAAGGAAATAAAAATGATAAAAGGAAATAAAAAAAGGAAGGAAACAAAAAAGAAATCAAAGAAAAAAGAAAGGAAAAAGAAATCAAAGAAAAAAGAAAGGAAAGAAAAAAGAAAGGAAAGAAAAAGAAAAAAAAGGAAAGAAAAAAAGAAACAAAAAAGAAAGGAAACAAAAGAGTTTCACAATTCCCGTGCGCTTTACTCTGAAATGACTATTATTAATAGGTGGATTGTTTTTAAGTAAAGCCGACCTTGAATGTAACAAACAAAACAATTGCTTGTTTATCTTTCTAAATAGCTTATCAAGATATACTCCACAAAAAATACTACGGCATGAATATTGTAATAGCTATATATATATATATATATATATATATATATATATATAAGACGAAAATTGTCTGTCTGTTCACTAACTAGTTTATTTTATTTTAGACCCGCAAGCTTCATATTTGGCAACAACAATTCATTACCTACGTAGATCGTCTCAACGAGGTCATATTTATTTTTTTTCTTTCAATGGGTCTTAAAGGGGCAGAATACCCCCCCCCCTCCCCGCTTAACAGTTTGTTTAGAGTGAATTTCAATGAGATTTTAGTTGGTGGAACCAATTTTAGGTTTGTGAGTCGGAGTTTAAATCGGGAAGAAAATCAGAATGACGAACTTACTTGGCAGAGTAATACGTCTGGCCGACTCTGACTGAAATAGAAATGTCACATAAGAAAAAAAGGGACCACCATTTTTCCACGAAATAATAACAGCTCCACAACTAAATAGATATGCAGTTTTATTTGCGGGAACACAGGAACAAAATGAAGGTTGTACAACGGGTTGATTAAGGTTGACAAGATGAAATAACGTTATCCTGGAGTTCCTCGGCTCGTTTACCGCACGCCTGGTAAAGAGGGCAGGATATACATCTTGTCTATTTGAAATTAAGACTGAAACTGAATTGTTCTGTTCATCACGTGGCTTGGTTTTCGCGCTAAGACGATTCATCGCGTATGAATCTCATTGAGCATAGGTGGGTTGCTTGTCCATGCAGTGAAGAGGCGATGGTTACATAATTTCGATTCTACCCTCTTCCTCGATTATTATGAAATAAAATTATATATTTTTCCTCTTTTTAATATAAGATAATGGAAGTGAAGAATTTTGGTATGTTTAGTATGTAACGCCTCTTCATCAGTCTGTCTGCCTCTCTCTACATATCTAAATCTATATATGTAAATATAATAAAAAAGACCTCTTTGTCTGTGTGCATGTCCGTCCCTAAAAACGAAGACATACGAATATAAGTGTATCCACATGTACAATTTGCATGTGAACATAATGGAAGTAGTTCTGCGTCCCTAGCTGCCTATTAAAGCAACTAATAACACTTTTCTAACGTGTTACATAATGAAATTAATCGATTTATAAGCATTAGTTTAAGAGTATTAACAAATGTCTGAATATCTCAGTGGATATCTAGCAGACAACCTCAAGTGTTTTGTTAAAGTAAACTTTCCTTCATATGATGTTGTATATAATGCTATCGCACATTCTAACCCTAACCCAATGCCGCTACTATAATATATAATTAAATTTAAACGAACTACATTTACACAAAAAAAAAAGAAGACTTTTTCTTGACATTCGACTAGCCTTGTTCAAATAAATAAATTGACTATCAAAGAGTTTTGTGGTTCTTTTATAAAATAGTGGCTCCTTTGAGAAATATTGTTTTTTCGTAGCTTTAAGATATTCGATTTTTGAACTTTCATTCTAGTCACGAATGACTTTCTAGTCGGCAATATAAAAAAAAAAGATCATACTTTTTCAGGCAATTAGGTGTGACCACCCTAAAAAAATCTTGATGAAAAAAAAAATTAATTTAGATTGGGGGGGGGGGGGGGGGGCAGTTTTGCATATAAATTTAACGTAAAATGATTCTCCCATTTCCGGACCATTCTAGCCTTTTAAGGGAGTTAGCCCTCAAATTATTTTGATATTTTTTCATGCTGAAAAGCAATTAAAAAAATTATAATCACTTACTGTACCACTAACCCTAGGTCCGAGTGGCAAGCCCCTCCCCTAAAAATACTCTCTTAACCCTACCTCTAACCCTAAGTCCGAGTGGCAAGTCTCGTCTCGTCAGTTTGTTAAAACTTATATGAGGTGCTCAAATGCTGAGTTATCTTCGTTTTAATAGTTTCATCAAATTCACGAGTAAATTTTACATATATATGCCAAAACAGGTAACATGAATTGGAAGAAATACATTGAAGACATTTCCAAGGCTGCCGCAAAGAAGGTTGGCTCCCTCTACCGTGCTAGTAAACTCCTCACACCTGACATTATCCTGTATCTCTACAAAGCCACCATCCACCCATGCATGGAGTATTGTTGTCACATCTGGGCTGGTGCACCATCCACTAGTCTCTCCCTCTTAGACAAGGTCCAAAATAGAGTCGCCAACCTAATAGGTCTCTCACTGTCAACCAAGCTCCAGTCCCTGTCCCATCGCTGCAATGTAGCATCCTTGTGCTTGTTTTACAAATACTTCATTGGATTATGCTCCGATGAATTGGTTGCTCTGGTGCCCCCTCGACGTAAGTTCACTAGACCAACTCGACAATCGACTAAATCCCATCCATTCACTGTGGAGGTCCCCAGATGTCGGAGAGCTTTCTACTCAAATAGCTTCTTTCCTCGTGCTGCTGGCCTCTAGAACTCCCTCCCTGCCCCCTGTTTCCCCGACGGTACTGACATGCAGAAATTTAAAACTAATGTAAACAGACATCTCGCTGCGCAGATCCCAATTTAGGTTGACCCCCTGCCCTCCCCCTTCCACCTTCTCCCTTTTCTTTCTTCTCAGTAGCCCCTTACATCTACAGTGGCGGCCTGCCTTGTCTGGAGTGAACTATGTTAAAAAAAAAAAATTTTTTTAATTTCATTGCTGTATCTTCAATAGTTTTTTAACAGAATTTTATCAATGAAAATACAAAAAGGCTGACACAATATTTTCGGGGAAAAGTTCTTTTTTTATTTTTATTTTTCAAAAACTTATATTTCAAAAAAGTTATGGATGTATTTTAATAATTTAAAAAGTAAAAGTCTTCGATCAATTTATATTTTATAAATATCCTATTGATATTTTAATCTAAAATTTAATTTTTTTGTAAGCATTGATAATAAAATGGTGCTTGTTTAGCGTAGGGCCAAAAAAAAAAAAAATTATATTGAATTTTAGGAGAGTCAAATAAAAGGGGAGATAACTCTAGTTGGATGGATTTTACTATTGTAATTATTCTAAAATAAAGTTTAAACAATGTATACGTAAAAAGGATAATTTACGAATAAAACAATTCGGCACCAATGAAAAATAAAATGATTTATTAAAATAAATTATCACAGAAAAATGGAAAAAATAGAAAAATACGTAAATGGAAAAAAAAAAAAAATTAAACAAGGGAAATAAAGTTTTTGAAATAAATGACAATTTCACACTGGGTAAAATTCAGCAATTTGTTTGAAAACAGTTCCGAGTGTCCTTTCGGAATTTTTGTTTCCGCATGAATTCAGCTAGGTACGATTCCACCATTTGCATGTGAGTGCCACATTTAACTTTGTTCCTTTTCTTCACCTTATTCCACATTCGTTCAACTTGAAACTAGAGTTATCTCCCCCTTATTTGACTCTCCTAAAATTAAAGATATTTTTTTTCGGCCCTACGGTAAACAAGCATCAATAGAATAATCTTCTTTCCTAGAAAAAGTAGGCTCTATGTAAAAGAGTCCATCCATATTTATCGGGAGATTTTGACGACACTCAACCAGATCTCTTTTAGTTTTTAGTAGACCATAATATTACCATCCTCTTCATTATGGCATATCATTATCTTCCTTTAGTATTAGTCGTGAGTCTTTACGCCATGTTTGAGGTTGTTTGGAGGGAGCAGCAGCCTTCAATACTTCTCACAGACCACTGCTGACAAAGGGAAGAGTCTGTCAGACATGTGTGCACAGTGTGCTGATGTATGAAAGTGAAACCTGGCCAGTGAGGGTTGAGGGTGCTTGTACAGAGAAGCGTCCATATTAAATTATCAATACCACAAAAAAAGAAAACACAGCATTATATACTTACGCAGCAGATTTAAATAAGTATCCTCACCAAAAAGTAGGCAGATTGATCGAGTAGAATTTTAATTAAAAATCAAAATCAGTTTCATCGTATTTTGGTGAATGCAATTGATTCATTACTTGTTAATATAACAGACTGAGTTATCTCCCTCTGAATTTCGTGTTTTTCGCTCGAATCAATGGCCGAACCCGATTAAACGATATAACGGATTTTTATTTTTTATTACAATTCTACTCGATAGTTTTTGTTATTTTTTGGTGTACAAACTTATTTTTGCTTGATACATAAGTATATCAAAGAGTTTTCCGGTTAATTTAATTGGAACTGCGATTTTCAGCATTTTTTCAGATGTATGCTTCTCTGTACAAGCACCGGGTTGAGGATATGCGTTGCATGGAGAGAAATGATATGAGAATGATACGATGGATGTGTAATGTGAATCCTAAAAAGAGGCTTAGATCTGGTGATCGCAGATGAAGGTTAAATCTGGCCAGCAAAGGGAAAGGTGTGCAGAACAGAAGAGGTTGTTGGTTTGATCACATTGAAAGAACCGGTGAGAATGCTTTGGTTAATAGATGTAAAACAGTTGAGGTAACAAGGTCAGTTAGCAGGGGAAGGCCCAGAAAAAGATGGAAGGAAGTGATAAGGATTGATTTGAGAGAAGGAGGGATAAATAAAGACCTGGCAAGAGATAAGTTAGTTTGAAAGTCAATTTCTAAAAGTCGTCCAACATATGCCAGCATGTAAAACGGACATTAAACCGATGATGATGATGATGATTAGATCATATGATCTAAAGGCCACATGAAGCACCTTCAATGAAGTGCCATTTAAACCTTTCTGCAAGCCCATTCCCAGGTGGGTTATATGGCACGGTTTCAGCTAATTTCTACAAAAAGACATTCTTTTAATTCATGAACACCTTCTTTTTTCCTGATTTTCTATTTTAATAAATTATAGAATTTTACGAAAATATCACGGTTCCCATAGTCACTTTTTTTAGATCATGAGAAAAAGCTGTTTAAATAAATAATAAAACTTGGCAACTTCGCCTAAAATAAAATAAATGCCATTCCATAAAATATCACAAAAAACCCCAAAAAACACATATTCATAATTTCGGTCTGTGAGCTTCGTATCGACAGAAAACAGCGCAATTTAGAACACATAAATAAATCTTCCCTTATTTTTTCCTTTAGTCCTCATATTCCATGAGCAATTTTTCTGACAAAGGGGTAAAAATTACTGTTTGCTTGGTTGGAATCTATCCATCTAAACTTTATTGTTGGCTAGTTTTTGACCTTGAAGTCGTATTTTTTTTAGCTCCTTACACCAAGTGGCTTCATGCCTGAAGCGATTTTCATAAAAAAAAAGAAGAAATGGACCTTCTTTACAATCAAAGAAAACCGCCATTTTTTTAGTCCCATTTGTGGCATGAACTGTCAGTCATAAATTCTTAGAATTTTACTTATGACATAAAATTAGATGCGTCGCCACGGCAACACAAACCGCTCATTATTTTAATATTTTGTATGTTTCGTAAACTTTATTTCTCGATACCTCGTGCACTTAAGCGTTAAATATAGTGATCGTTTTGTGCTGCCGTAGTTTAATACAGAGATAAACAACATGACGACACCCGTAATGTCATCATGGGGTAAATAAAAAATAGGGTCCTAAATTTTTGTATTATTTAGACTACTGTTCTCATCTCGGAGAAGTGAGCAGAGTGACGAATAGAGGAAGAACAAGTTGGGGATGCTGAGCATCGATGGGTTGTCTTGCTGGATTTAGGCCTAAATATAATGGGTCACATTTTGTGGCGAAGGGGAACCCCCTCGGATTGCCCAGAGATTGGTCTGGTCGTTTTGTCTTATGGCATATCAACCCTTTTCAGGTTATTTAATGCCGAATCCGGTCATTTTGGTAAAAGTTTTGATGCTTCAAGTTCTTAAAATATTTATTCAATTGTGTATAGACGCTAAAAATGGTTTTATGTTGGTTTTTGTTTTTTTAAAATAATATTTAATGAGGAATCATTTCGACTTAAAATCTACTTAGTACAACGCATGTAATCTGAAGAAAAACACGTTTGAAATGTGTAAATATGCTACAAGAAGCATGATTTTCACAAAATGGAGTCTTATGAGATGCCGTCATGTTGTTTTTTTGTATCGCTCAAGACGAAAAAAGTATTAAAACGTGTTCCCCTCCCTATTACTATGTAAAACTAAATTGATTTTAACTTTAAAACGTTCATAATGTCATAATCTTATATACATATTCTGCTCAGGCGTTGAACACTATTGACAACAAGACGCTTGCCCCCGCCTCTCGGGTAAGTGTACGTTAATTTCAATTACTGTCTGTGGCGATTTCTCGTGGCTACGTGAGCATAGGCGGAATCTACGAACTGCGTTCGAACCCATGCGACCGCCCGCAACCGCCACTCTTGCACTGATGAGAGTAGAAAACACGAAGCGACATCGTCTGTAGATATAAAACACAGTATCCATTAAATATATATATATATATATATATATTACTATTTCATGTATCCACATAAAATTTTATAAGGAGATATAATTTTTTATGTACCAATTTTCAGTATTTACTTCAACAGTGCTCGATACGTAAGTAGAGCTAGGTAGTAAGTTATGAAAATATATTTATGGCAATTAAGCTACACAGAGGCTCCCGTGTTTCATCCCCATAAATATATTTTCATAACTTTCTCTCTCTCTCTCATATATATATATATATATATATATATATATATATATACTAGCTGTACTTACTGGCGTTGCTCGGGAATCTTTATTTTCATTTTTTTTTTCTTTTAAATAGGATTTTGAAAGTTACATTTAATTATTACTATATCATTTAGTCATTAAGTGAGTAATTGAACCCACATTTTTATTAAACTATAACGGTACTTATCCATATTAGGACCAAACTAAAATCGACTTGGCGTCTGTTAGGTTTAGCTTGGGTCCTAATCTGCATAAGTACCACTAAAACTAATGTTTGTAAAGATAATGTTGTTTTAATCTCCATTTATACAATTATTGGATGCAAATAGTTTCCAAAACCTTCCATCTTTTAATTCAGTATTTGCTAAGAAGTTTAAAGCCAGTTTTAAATGACTTTCTATTCGACAGTTTAAATGCTTCCAAATTCCTTTAAAAGTTCGAAGGCTCGCGAAGTAACTCATTTTTACCCTCAATTATTAGCAAAAGATCAAAATAGTTGACTTGTTTACAAATAACCGAAATGCATTCTGGTTGATTTAATTTTGTAATTAAATTGTTGTTGTTTTTTAGGATTTAAAAAAATAGTTTTTATTTTATCCTATTGCATTTTTTTAAATTAAATAAATAATCAATAGTAAATAATAATAATAAAACTGTATAAGTCACGTAGAGGCGAGAAGCACAGACACATGAGTGGTCAAAGAATTTTAATTTCGAAATAAATAACAAAACAAAATTGTTATGAAACGCGACATACATCAAAACTATATTGAAACAATTCCACGTTTATTTACACACAGAAATAATTATTTAAAAAAATAATAATAATTTCTAAGTCTCGGCGACGATAACAACACGGACGCAAATTAAAATAATATTTTAGTAATTAAAACCAACTATTTACTTACACAAACTGATGACAATCTTAGTAGAGGAAGGTCAAAATCAACGGGCTGGCTTTATCTGCCGTCAAGTGGAATGGCTGTCGTAAAATGTGAAAGTTGAAAATTCTTCAGTTTATATTAATAATTGAATTTGATTACAGAAAATATTTATTTACAATGAACTAAAATAATATTATTACTCTATACCGAAAAAGTAAATGTGTTTTTTTTCTTCTTTTTAAACAGAGTATAAAATAAGTAATTACGACGCTATGTCGGTTACGTTTCGGTTGTCGGACGAAACCGGGTTGATAAGAAATTTAGTTAATCACCCAGGTCCAGCAGATGGGGCTTGTTATGCTTCTATGTCTATTTCAATTTGTTTACTTGCTTCCCATGCAGGCAAAGTAAGGCACAGGGTCAATGTGTTGGGGTTGTTGGAGTTAGCTAACAGAATTACGCAAAAACTAATAATTTTCGCAATAAAATAAACGTGGAAAGGTGATATTATGAACGATATAGAAGAACCAGAGGGGATCTTTTACGACGCTCAGCAGAGTAAAAACGCTAAAAAAACAAATATACAACAAATAAAAGTAACTGTAAGCTGTAAAAGTTAGTTTCAAACTTGCATGTGCATTTTTTTTTGTATTTTAAACCCGTTTGAAGTGCTATTTATTAGAAATTTAAGTTCAACACACGGTCAGCGAAGAAATCAAAATGGCCGATTTACGTAATAATATCGAGGGACTGGCGGCCATTTTTCTTTGAGAAAGTAGATGTTTTAAAAAACAAGAATTTTTTTTTAACATCTAATAAAAAGCCATTTATACTACGTAAAAATACAAACAAATTACATAGGTAAGTAGAAAAATGTCTATTCTAGACATAAGTCAACTTTACTTGTTGCAAATTTATGTTTTTAAACTCTTTCTCGTTCTTTTTTTGAACCCCGTTCGCGCCTCTGCTGAGCGTCGTAACATATACCCTTCATTTTGTTTTCTTTTGCGAAAGATGGTAAAGGAAACCTTTGCTACCCCAAAAATGAAATTCTACATTTTTACGTGTAAACAGTGAACACCCTGAAAAACTTAAAAAAAAAAACATTAGAATTTAGAGTTGGGGATCAGTTTCGCATCCTATAAATTTAATGTAAAATGATCTCACCCCCTTCCGTGCCATTCTACCGTTTTAATGCAGTGAACCCTTTTTTTTGCTATGGGAGATAACTCTTGTGCGTTTTTATTTTGTCTGATTACGTGTGGTTTTATGATCTTGCCACTCGGACTTAGGCTTAATGAAAAAAAAAAATTGGTTTACTAACCTAAAAAGATAGAATAGATCGGAATTGGGAGATCATTTTGTTTAATTTATATGCGAAACTGATCCCCCACTCTAAAGTCGAAAATATTTATTTTATTTTTACCGCCAATCTTTTCGGGCTGTTTACATGTAATTGCTTACAAAGTAGAATCTCATTTTTCGGTGCCTGGAAAATTAGGCAATTTTGGCAAGATAGGAAAATTAGGCAACTATGGAATAAACATCGATTGAAAAAACATGTTAGGGCCGTTCTTGAAGGGGCTAAGACCACCCCTCCCCAAATAATATTTTAAAATATTTACTGTTTTTTTAAAGCAAATAAAAGCGATTTTTCTAAGAACACGGTTCTTGTATTATCTTTTCCAATTATTATATCAATAAAGAGTCGTAAATTAAAATCCATCATAATGCATTTCGGTTTCTTCGTAAACAAGATAAAAAGTGATACAGCGATTTATTTGGGGAAAGAAAAAATTCGAAAAAGTAGTAAATAAAGTTTTAGTTAAAACTATTCTTTAGACAACGTGATCACCAGCGATTAAAACATTGACTTACAAGACTTTAAAAATTAAATTAGAAATTTATTTCATCACAAGAAATACAATTTAAGAATAAAAATTAATTTTATCCAAAACTAGCTGTATCTCACTCGTTAAGGGAGGAACCATGGCCGTTGTTATAGCAGGCCTATCGACTGAGTCGAGATTTTCTGGTTGTGTCATTGGTCGTGGTTCTTAGACCCACGATCAATCAGGACCGGAAGTTAGCTGTGCAGTAATGCGCATGCGAGCGTCTTTAATCAAGACTCATATACAGCATGGATTATTCATTCACTTGGAAATCATATTTAAATTGTTCTTGCTATTGTGACGTAATTCACTTCCAAGAACACGGCTACCTTCCTAAGGATTATTACTTTTACTTGGAAATCATTGTTACATTGTTCATTTTTTCAAACATATTTCCTTTTTTAAGCGAAAGACATTTTTTTAAATCTATCATAGCGTTCAAAGATAAGGCATTGCATTATATTACGACGGCCGTGATTAAAGTTCTAATTTCAAATTTAAAAAAAATAGATTAGAATTTTATTTCGAGATAAAATATACATTTTTAGACTGATTAATACGTTTCATCGAAATCCCTCCCCCCAACAAAAACATGACTGTTTTAATTTAATTTTAACTATATTGTGTAAAAACTTCGTTTTGCAAAAAAAAAACAAACACCCATTTTAATTTATTTCAATAAATGTTCTATTAATTATTCTGAATTATTGATTTTGTGTTACTTTAATGTATTCGTAATCTTTCATGTTTGATTTATTTTTAAGTTAAAAAATCTTTTAAAAAGCATTTATTATAACATTGTAATAAAATATAGTTTTATTATTATTATTATTATTATTATTATTATTATTATTATTATTATTATTATTATTATTATTATTATTATGTTCGTTTTATAACATTTTCAATTATAAAAAAATCACTGTCAATTTCAGAAACTATATTTTATTACAATCTTTTGGCTAAAATGTTACTTTATTGAAAATAAAACTTTATTGTTTTTCTGTCAAAAACTATATTTTATTAAATAAATAAATTTATTAAAATGTTTTAATCGATTTGGTCGTTATTGATACGGAATTCAGGGGCTTTTTTTTTTTCGTAATATATGAGAACTATATTTTAAAATATTTTTTTTATTGTAAACATCTACGATGCTTTATTTCTATTAAAAAATACATTTATGCACTTTTTTTAGTGCCCTGTGATATAACTTTAGTAAAGATGTTTTTTTTTCTTAAAAAAAATTATAAAGAAACACCATTTATTTTTTGGGGAAATGAGAGCAACTCATATTATTCAGCTAAAACTAATTATAATGAAATGTTCATATAAAGAATAACACTCTCCAAAAAAGGGATTTGTATTCTTGTGTTTATAAACCAAGAGATATTCTAATACTAGTATTTTTATTTGATCTATACCAGGTTGTCATAAACAATCAACTCAAACATTAAAAATAATCCGGAAAAAATGAACTTATTTAAAGAATAAATATTAAATCAGACAAATTATTTTTGAAAGAAAAATTTTCATGTTTTAAAAATTAAAAAATTTATGACAACACCATTTTATTATTAAGTATTAATTTAATGTTTGCTGTCTAGCCTACGCAAATTACACGAAATAATACATTTGCCCTAAGATGTCTAATAAAGTAATAAATTAATTATATTAAGTGATCGTTAATTAATAAGCACTGAAAATTTCGTTAAAAATTTCATTAAAATTGGTTGATTTCCTGAATTTTGGTGAATTTTTAAGTGAAGGGAAAGGTCAAAATGCCCATAGTCTGACTGTTCGACAGATCTCGTTTGTTACTTTAGAGTATGACGTCATTTTCTAGTGAACAGGCCTGCTATAACGACTGCCACGGAATAACCCCCTAGTAAACTTCAAATATGTATAATCAAGTGTAATGAAATTTAAACCATATGTATAAGACACTAATTCAGAGAGTTGTCCAAAATTTCAGTTTCTTCCAACTATATTAAGCAGAATGGGGGAGAAGTAGTAAAAAAGGAAGTAATATAGTTAAAATATGAGCATAGTTAAAACGGACATAGTAGTGTTTCTCATTTAATCACGTACATGTGCAAGCAAAACTCCTACACAACGATTAGCCAATCGGCGTGTTAGGCGCGAGAGAAAAACTCTTCTACAATATTCAATGTGACCATCTATAAGAGCTAAGACAATCGAACAACTAACTAGATTGCAGTCAGATATCACTGATGCATCATGACTCCACGTCATAACAATTCATACATTTCCCGCTAAAAGATTTGTAGCAGTTACATAGGTTAGCTATTTCATATCGGTCTATGTAATTGTCAGTGAGTTGTGATTCGTCTTGGCGATTATGTAACCATTGCTTGTTCACTGCATGAACAAGCAGCATGCCTAAGCTCAATGAGATTCATACGCAATGAATCATCTTGGCGCGAGAACCAGATCACGTGATCAACATGAATCTTCAGTTCCAGACTCACTCCTAAACAGACAAGATGTGATCCTGCGTTCTCTACCAGGCCGACGGTAGAAGAATCAAGGGACTCCAGAATATCTTTGTTCTGTTCCTGTGTTTCCGGTATATAAATCTGCACACCACTTTAGTTGTGAACCCATTGTTTATTTTGTGAGGAATGCTGACTTCGTTTTGCTTATTCTATTTCAGTCAGACATGACCAGACGAATTACTCTTCCAAGTAAGTCATCATGCTGATTTTCTTCTCGATTTAAACCCCCATACTAAAATTGGCTCTCTCACCTAAAGATTTGTGCAGGTTTGATCTCAGTTTGAATCGCTGTTGAAAAAATACTACCTGCTATATTCGTCAGGCGTGCAACACTTTCAAGCAAACACCAAATATCGCACACATCAACCAATCACATAGAAGAAACAACAATAAAGAGCATCATCCACTTAATCAAAAACCCGCTGACATATTTTGCACGCAAACAAGCGAACAATTCAGCAGTACAGTTAAACTGCTACCTTTAATTAACACACGCATCTTGCTACTCAATAGATTTCTCAGTAAATAGTAATTCTTTCAGTTGTGAAATTGTTAATACATCATTTTATATTGTTGATCTCCATAGAATCGTTTTCATCCATTTATTTCTTCATATTTGTGTCTTATTACTAACAAACAACTTCACAATAGTGTGTATGCGAGTTGTGTCAGTATGAGAGATTTTGGCAAACTAGTAAGACATTCGACTCAAAATGAGCAGCAACCGGTGCTCTGTCTAAATTCGTTCCTGGTTTTAAAGACGTCCGGTTTTGATTTAAAATAAGTTATCAAATTGGTGTTAAAGAAAATCATGAAAAGTTTTGTAGTAATTCTTATTTTAAATAATTTCTTGTAGAAAAATAAGTATTCAAATAGGTAGTTTGATGTTTTTTCGGAAAATATAATGCAATGTTTTTTTTTTTGTCTGATATTTTTGTGTGAAAAATAATCAATATTTATTTTCTTTCGGAAATAAAATAAAATGCTTTCGTTTTTTATGGTTTTATTTTCTTTCAGAAAATATAATAAAATGTTTTTTTTTTTTATTTTAAATATATTAGTTTAGAAAAAACTATTTTATATTTTCCCCAAAACAATCAAGTCATATTTGATTACTTATTTTATTATATTTTATATTTTATTATATTTCCGAAAGAAAATAAAAATTGATTCTTTTCACCCCAAAAAATCAAACAACATAAACATTGAATTATATATATTTTTTTAAACTCATCAAACTACCTATTTGAATACTTATTTTAATCAAGGGAATTATTTAATGAAAATTACTACAAAACTTTTCATGATTTTCTTTAACACCAATTTGATAACTTATTTTAATAAAAAACGTGCGTCTTCAATACAAGGAAGAAATTTAGACAGAGCACCGGTTGCTGCTCACTTTGAGTCGAATGTCTTTCTGGTTTGCCAGAAACTCTCATACTAACGCAACTCGCATACACACAATTATGAAGTTGTTTGTTAGTGGTAAGACACAAATATGAAGAAATAAATGGATGAAAACGATTCTATAGAGATCAACAATATAAAATAATGTATTAACAATTTTACAACTGAAAGAATTACTATGAAATAGGGGGATTTAATTGACTGTCGCTAAGCTGATGTCAGAAGCGTCCTCCATTGAATCTTCCAGTCCTGTTGTCGTCTAGTTAATTCAAGGCAGATAACTCTGGGCAAATCAATCATGTTTCAAAATGTCTTTTGCCAAGGGAGATAACTTTAGGGTACAAGAGCTACTTCCCTTTAAACATTATTTCCTAGGCGGACTTTGTTATCCATCTAACACGTACATTCAAACATCCTCAGACATCTTTCTCACAATAAATATTGTTATATTTTAACCCCTGTATTATCGAGGGTTTTTTTTACTGATGACTTACCACTTATCAAGGCCAAAATCCACTCAAGGATCAGAGTTAATGTGATCGATGGATTGTCAGTTGACGAGTGAAGAATATTATGAGACGATTGAAAATGATGAATGAAATAAACAAAATTTGAATACCTAAGGGAACAGTTTATGACAAATATTTGTTGACAATGGATTTGGAGACAACTATGTTGTAGTCTGCAGAGAATCAGCCCTGCAGTAATGTTTTCTTTCCTATGCTTTTGTTTAAGATAGGTGTCGCTCAGGGCATTCTCTCATGTCTTGACTGAGTACAAAATCGACTTCAAAAATTTAGTGGTCGATGTTCTCTTCTCTTCCCTACAGCCTCTTTCTCACAGAAAAGAGGTTGCTAGTCTTTCTCTATTCTATCGTTATTTTCATAGTCGCTCGACCGAGCTTCAATCTATGCCCCCTTCTAAAACATTCACAACAAAACTCGTCTAGTTATAACCACTGTAAATAATTTTCTTTTCTTCCTTCGTGTACCTAAAATTAAATGGAACTTCCATGAGCAAAGTTTCTTTCCAAGTATTATCCGTCCGCAAAATTAAAAATGATATTATTTTCTTGTTTAGTTTACTCTCTCTCTCTCTCTCCACTTGCTATTTATTTCAGTCATTTCATTTATACGCATTATTTATTTGATTTGCAGCAACACAAAGAATTTAAGAATAATTTAAAACCTTATAAACGAAAACTAAAAATGATTTTTCTTTGAATTTTTAATAAAGACGACAGCTTTTTTTAAAGATGCATATCACGACAGTTGTTCGGTCTTCGTTTACGGCAATAACAACACGCTTTGTTCTATTTCTCACTCGAGATCAATAATTCTTCCGCTAAAATCACGTACACTTTCTCTCGCTCTGACACTGATAAGTCTTTGAGTAGCAAGGCTACTAAAAATAATCGAATTAATACCAAATCCCTGTTTTATTATAGGCTCGTTTTTAATTTAATATATATTTGTTAACTAAAAGACAAACTCCATAGCTTAAAAAAAAAATTAAACTCCCAAATTCTTGTCTGACTTTTTGCGCAAACCAATTCTCCCCTTGTGATGACATCGCCGTTTTCCTTCCATGATTATTATCGATACAGTTGATAAGAGTGATACTATTTTTTAGTTTCATCCTCTTTGTTATCGACTGTTCTATTAGTTAATTCATTTATTTGGGAGAGAGAGAGAGAGAAAGTGATGGCCGAAGAAGAAGAACTCGCGTCTAACTGTCACCCCTGTCAAGTTCCTCCCGTACAAATTAAGAACGGATCTACGAAAGAAGAAGAAGACGGCCCGATTGACCCTCCTCCGCCTTGCACGAGATATGTACGTCTCCCGGGTTCGGAACCTGCCAAGCAAAACGATGTGATTATCTGCGGGGATGCCGGTTCCACCCGGCAGCATATTATCTACTTTGGTGGAGACGTTCAGGTATGGTCAATTGGACTCGGTAAAATAATCTACGAACTGACTACGTTACCGTTTAGTAGACAAACCTACTTTCAAAGATGCTAGCTTGTACAATCTACTCATTTTCTTTCTCCATTCGTTCGGAGTTTTTTTTTTTATAGGGTTGGGCGTGTCCACCTGGACTTAGGCTTAAGGGAGTTTTGTTGTTTGTTTTGTTTAGTTGCTGAAAAACGTTAATCTTTAATCATAAGTTTGGATATTTGCAAAATGAAAAAAGAAATCCGCAAAAATCTTCTTGGACACTGAATAAACCAGAAAATCGAGCATTTTAATTAAGAAGTGGAAAGGAAAGAGAAGGAGGTAAGTCGAAAGAACGGAGAAAGAAAGAGAATAGCTTATACAAGTTAGTATTTTATTTTTTTTTGGCACTTGTGCAGTTTCACATCCCCGTGCAAATTTAGAAAGCCATTCTTAAAATGGTGTGGGGAGGGGGGATTTTTTTTTTAACTCTCCTCTTGTCGCGAACGGAACTCTCCTAAAAAGAAAAAAAAAATGTTACAATGCACAAGTGCTCTTTTTTTTTTTCACGTTCCCTCTTCTCGCGTGCCGTGCCTGAGACGGCAACATAAGCCTAAAAGTAGGTTTGTCTCGTTAACTGTAGACGGCAACGAAGCCACTTCTAACAATCTACTCATGCTAATTAATATGCATTGCGCGAAATTGAGCGTTAGCGATCCCGAACAATCAAATGTATAATTAATGTTATTGAAACTTGAGTATATATATAAAAAAAAAATAACCTGGACATAGGGTAAAGAAAGAGCATGTGTTTTTTTAAAGACTTTTAACATTGACGTTTTGGTAAATGTTTACGATAGAGTTCTAAACTCCATATTGTCAAAAACTAAA
This sequence comes from Sepiola atlantica, assembly GCA_963556195.1. Lineage (NCBI taxonomy): Eukaryota > Metazoa > Mollusca > Cephalopoda > Sepiida > Sepiolidae > Sepiola > Sepiola atlantica. The sequence continues at coordinate 20,187,419 of OY744528.1, read as the reverse complement.
CAGTCAACATGACGACGTTAACATTAACTTGGTAAAAGTCTATTATGCCGCCACGAACCCGAATGTGAAATCTGTACAGTTAGTGCCCTGCCCTTCATTAACACTAAGTCCGGGTTGGTGCTTTACCACTCCGATCTCATGGTGAGTGGGTTAACGAAGTGTTTTTCTTTTCTTGCTAAAACAAAATTAAAAAAACATTTTCAGAAGGGCACCAATTGTATCGATTCCATGTCCGGTTTCACGGCGGCATAATAGACTTTTATTAAGTTAATGTTGGTGTTTTGCTATATGGAATTTAGAACCCTAAAATAAACTTTTGCCAAATTTTATTTTTGCTTTAAAGTCATTAAAAAACCTCACGCCTTTCCTTAGTTAACACTAACTACCAATATAGGATGACCCCCGAAACTTTCACCCTAATTCCCAGTAGTCCCTTACGTCTACAGTGTCAACTTGGGGTGAACCAAGTTAAAAAAAACAACAAAAAAAAAACAACACTAACTTAATTCCGTGTGATAATACGAAAAATGAAAAGACTGAAAAAGTGCGCACGACGTGAGTTCAATGGGACCGATAAAGCTCAATTTCGCCCGATGCATGCATTTTTTTTATAAGGGCTAAAATATTAACATTGTCCTTGCATATGTACAAATAATAAGGTACATCGTTTAGTGCTTTAAAAATAAAGTATTTCAAATCTATTATCAATGGAGATTTGGTATCTGTCTGAAGTCGAAACTATACTATTATTTCTATTAACTGACAATCTTGCAATGCTCAATTGAGAGGGAGAGGGTAGTGTAACATCTCTTTTGTTGTCATGAGACCATCCTTCCAGGCATTACCTCCTTTTTTTGGGGGGGGGGGGGTAGTGTAGTATTTGTTCGTTCGTCATTATACCATCATCCCAGGCATTACCTCCTCCTTTGAAGAACAGTGTAGTTTCTTAAGTCACGATAATAAATTCTTAAAAATTTTTTGTTGTTGTACTAATGGGTCACCAGTTATTAAGGCCAGGAGGGAGGGGCACTCGAGGATAAGGGTTAAAGAGATCGTCACTTAGACGATGATCGCCATCACACGAGGACTGGGAACAATAGATGGTATGGACAGAAGATTACTTAAGAGGAATTGATTATCCAAGAGGACGGCTCAACAAGTATTTGTTCACATTAGACTTGAAGACAAACCTGTTGGGAAGCAGCCTTGTGGTATCTTGTTCCACAGATGAGGAAAGAAACTTTGTTCATGGAAGTTTCGTTTGGTTTTTGATAAAGAGAAGAGAAAGTTCTTTGCTGTGGTTGTAGCTAGACGAGTTCTTGCTGTGAATGTTTTACAGGGATGGAAGGACCAGGAATTGGAGCTCAGTCGAGCACCTACCATGAACATAACGATACAGCAGAGAGAGACTAGCGACATCTCTTCTGTGTGAAAGAGGCTGTAGGGACGAGAAGAGATCATCCCCCACTAGATTGCGGAGTCGATTTTGTACTCTATCGAGACAGGAAAGTGTGCTTCGAGCGGCACCTCCGCCATATATGACAGTACTCCATCTTAGGCTGTGTCTGGGTCTTATACAGGTAGGGGATTGTGTCAGGGGTGAGATACTTTCTGGAGCGATAGAATGATCCAACCATTTTTCAAGCGACCTTAGCAACAGATTTGATGTAAGTCTTCAATTTCAGATTTGTAGTAAAAGTCAGTCATAGAAGCTGATCAAAGGGGGGGGGGCTTTCTCAAAGGGAGAGCCATTCATTTCAACTGGGGGGGGGGGAATGACGATCCGAGCGTTGGTGGTGAAAGGAGAGAAGCTTGGTTTTAGTCATTGAAAGTAACAAGCCATTCCCCCCCCATTGTACCACGTGCTCCAAGTCAGAAAAGAGGGTTTCAGAAAGATCTTGATCACCAATGCTCTTCGAAGTGCTGCCATAGACAGTTGTGTTGTCTGCATAGATGTCAACGAATGATCTCAGAATATGATTTGGAAGATCAGGAAGTGGGTTGGGCCCAGAATGGATTCTTGGGGCATGCCGACATTGATACTATATGCTATGGACTTCTGCCCGTCAATAACTACTTTTATAGACCTACCGGGGAGAAAGGATTTGATGGTTGAGAGGACATTTCCAGATATTCCATAGCTAACAATCTTGTGGAGCAAACCTTTTGTGTAAACCCTATCGAATGTCATTGATATATCAAGAGCTATCGCCCTAGAAAGAAGCCCCTTTCGATAGATTCACTGATCCTGTGCGATATCACAGTCAGCACGTCAGCTGTAGATCTTGCAGGACGAAATCCATATTGCTTGTCACTAAGAAAGCTGAGGTAGTTGATGACTTGATTTATTACATATTCAATCAACTTACTCATTTACTATATTTTTAAATACCGGGCGGATCAACAAAGTTTTCCAAGGTGATGGAAAGCATTTCTTCTCCATCAATTCGCTGTTTTGATACCTCATTGTAATACAGCTTACTATTCCAGTAGCTTCTTTCCAAGAACTGCAGGCTTGTGGAACTCTCTTCCTGCTGACTGTTTTCCTCCTACCTATAGCCTTGGTCTTTTCAAGACTACGGTCAATCTTGTTAGCTCCTTATATCAAGTAGCGTCATGCTTTGTCTCGAGCAATTTCCATTAAAAAAAAAATTAAAAAAAAAAGAATAACGATTGATCAGCTTGGTAAGGATATGAGCTATTTTGGGTTGCAGTTTCTTGAATACTGACCGGAATATTTTCAGGACCAGTTGTCTTGTTGGCATCAAGGTTCTTGATAAGTTTGGCGACATCACGGACAGATATATGGATGTCGCTTAGAGATTTTTTTTTTTTTTTTTTTCGGTCATTGGGGGAGGGGTCTAGGGTTAGGTGGCCCTGATCGCAGAGTGTGGGGTTTGCTTCAAAGTTATTTTAGAAAAAATTTCGATTTATCATATGCCGAGGAAATCACCTCTGGTCCATTGATGATAGTTGGAATAGAGGTCTTGCATCTGTTCAGGACCTTGTTTGTTATTCTCCAAAACTCATGGGAGCCAAGCCTCTAAACGACCACTCTAGATTTAACTGATTGGGCATAGGACTCTGTAGCGTTTTCTATAACTCTTTTGCGGTGGTTTCGGGCAGATTTAAAGGAGTCTTTGGTTTAAGAGCATCTATTTCGTTGAAAGTAATTGAAATAGTGATTTCTGTGGGCAATAGCGGCAGCGCATTCAGAGATATACCATGTCTGAATGTTCAGTTTCTGTTGGAATGTTTTTGGAGGGTGTACATCTCTCAATACCAACGGTAAACCACTCGGATATTTCAGATGCGATGCAGGACACATTTTGTTTTGAAAATGGATTTAAGAGGGATTTCTTATATGTCTGATCTTACCTGTTCTAAAATTGGCTCTTGAAGATCGATAAACTCTGCGATGGGAAGGGACATCAGAGGACTTGCTGAACTTCGTTTTGATCTTGAGACATCTGAGTGATCGGAGGATCCCAGAGAAGACGGAACATTGCACTAACTTGTTTCTTGAGGGAATATTAATTGTAGTTATTATTAAATTAGGTTAATTCTTATTTCAGTCACATACATTATTTACAGTGAAATTCATTTTGGCATTACCCACAAACAACTTATTTTTTTTTACTTAAACCATGGTTTAGTAAAAAAATTTAAGAATTTTAATTAAAATTAAAAAAACAATAAATTATAACGCGTTTCATTGTACACGTGACGCCCATAAAATAAAAAAATCGCACGAAAAATATAATTATCATCTTTATAAATATGTTTTAAAAAAGACTAAGGACAATAACTCAAGTTTATAATTTTCTAGTTAAAAAAACACGGTTATGAACTTGTTATTGTTCTTCCTTAGCTAGCTTCTTTCTCGGCTTGTTTATAAAGTTTGTTTAAAGTTTATAATCACGACCACTCGCGTGCGCATGTATGCACCATTGCCTTCATATTTTTCCGCATTGTTTTTGCTTTCACATTGCCACCCCGGACTTAGGGTTAGTGTTGGGGTTAATGAAAGACTTTTTTTCTGTTTTCTTTTCAGCAAAAACAAAACATTCCCATCATTGACCCAACAGTCTGGGATGGCAATATGAAAAAAAACCTAAAATATGCTTTTAACTCGTCAATCGTCATTTTTAATATGTACGCACAAATCGCCGGAAAAAAAAATGGTAGGAAATTGTGCGCACGCGACTGGTCCGTGATTATAGATTTTACCGATTTTTTTTTTTATAATAGTACAATAGAACGTTTGCTCACAAAACGTCATCCTCACACTAAATAGCGCGACCGTCATATCTTTCATTTTGTTTTTTTTAACAGCTAACTCAAAGGTTTTATTAAAAGGCAAATTAAAAAAAAAAAAAAGATTCAATAAATAACAACAAAAAATCCGTTAGAAGTAGTACGAACATTGTTCCCTTTCTTTCCCGAATTCCATATTTGGAGACGTATAGAACTTGTACGTTCCATTTATGGAAATAGTCAGGAAGAAAATGTGTTAACCTGTTGAAATTTCCGAAGATTTTTTAGGGATGAGGGGGGGGGGGGAGTCTTTCAATAAAGGCGAGCCAACACCAAAAATGGAAAGAATTTCTGAATGAATATAAAAACCAAGTTGGGCACATGTTCGTCTTTAACCACTGTCCGTTTTTCACAACTTTTTACTGACCATTTTTCTTTTCTTTTTTCGGTGTACACTTATCTATCAATCTGCTAGAGAATTCCGGTGTTTTTGGAATTTGTTTTCAAATATTTTACATTTTAAGAGGGGGGATCAGTTTCCAATGTAAATTCAACGTAGACTGATCCCCCTCTTTTTGACCATCTCAATTTTTTTTTAAATCTTTTCCGGTGTACGATTACCTATCATGTCAATAGAGAATTCCGGGGGTTTTGACAAGAAATTTTTAAAAATTGTGATTTTAAGACGGGGGATCAGTTTTCAATGTAAATTCAACGTGGACTGATCCCCCTCTTTTTAACCATCTCAAATTTTGAAAATTATTTTTCTGCTTACAATTACCTATCATGTCGCGAGAGAATTCCGGAGTTTTTGGAAAGAAATTTTTTTAAAATGAGATTTTAAGACGTAAAAAGTTGTGAAAAACGAACTATGGTAAAAGACGAACAAGACTGATCCCTCGTCTTAAAATCTCAATTTTTTGAAATTTCTTTCCAAAAACGCCGGAATTCTCTCGCGACATGATAGGTAATTGTAAGCAGAAGAATAATTTTCAAAATTTGAGATGGTTAAAAAGAGGGGGATCAGTCCACGTTGAATTTACAGGAATCGTTATATTGCCGGTCACGGCAAAATAACGCAGGAATCGTTATTTTGCTGGGACCGGCAATATAGCCTCTTCTAAAAAAAAGTTTCTACTTTTTTTTAGCAAATTACATGTAAGCAGCCTCAACAATATCCGCGCGCGGATATTTGTTGAGGCTGTTTACATGTAATTTGTTGAAAAAAAAGTAGAAACTTTTTTTTTTTTTTTTTTTTTTAGTGGTCGAAATACGAGAGGTGCACTTCTATAAATTTACCACTTTCTTTTTTTTTGTTTTTTTTTACAAATTTTTCAAATAGAATAAAATCAGTCGTTTCGAAATATATTACAACTTAACACCTCATAATAATGCCATATCCAATCCATCCAATAGAGTATATTACCAAAGAAAGAATCAAACGGTGCAAAATTAACCGTCAATTCGGAAATTCTCTTTAATTTAATTTAATAAGTAAATGAATACTGAATACATTTATATACTTAAAAAAAATATAATCAGAAACAAGAATTATTAATGAAATGACCCGAAACAATTTGTTTTAATTTCTTTGTTTTAGGTTATTAAAACAAATTATTTTGAGTTATTTCATTAGGAAAATAGAAAAAAAATTATTTGCCAGCCTAAATAAGCCATGGTACTTTTTTTTGGAGGGGGGGGGGGGGGGGTTATCACCGGTGTCAAAGGACTGACATCACATTCGGCCGCCATCGTAAGTGACGAATCTTCAACATTACTAACAGTAATTTATAGCAAGTTGAATTGTAACCGAGAGACGTTAAATCAACTTTCACTTTTAGTAAACATGGCGGTACTTAGAAAAGTTGAAGTAACCGCAAATGTAATTAAAAAAAATAGATATTTGTGTAACCGAAAACATTTTCAGCTAAGAATTCATGTATGGGGTTCGAAAAGTGAGATAACTCTGATTTTTATTTCCAGTTACTTCAACTGTTAGCTTGTGGCATCATGTTTGTTAAAAATAAATATTGATTTAATGTCTCTCGTATATGATACAATTTGTTATACATTTCGGAATTTTTTAGATGAGGATTGATAATTTGGATTATTTGGGCTACTGTTCTCATCTTGGTTGTAATTTTTACCACGTTTTGGCCGACGTGACCTCCGACCTTCTTCAGATGCATCTTTTTTTAACTTGGGAATATAGGTTCTCAAGTTCGAAAATGTGTACCTGAAGCAGGTCGGAGGTCAACCAAAATGAGAATAGTAGTCCGAATAATCCAAATTGCTATCTGGTGATACCAGATCAGGCTGCCCTGTGGCTCCCTGAGACGAAATTCACCTACATTGACGTTTTTTTTTGTTTTTTTTTGTAAAACTTAATTATGTTCTACAAAACCAAAAACAAAAACAACAGCCCCTCTCCCTTTCTCCCTCCCCTTTTTTATTTTTATTTTTCCTACCCTACTCCCGGTCCTGGATATGACCTTAAACTACATCCGATGGTGAGATCCGGCTTACGGACTTTAGGGAATGTGGAGCCTCCTCTTAATTACCATTGCTCCCAGGTCCACCCTGACCCGGAGTGGTAGTACCTGTTAGGGTCCCAACTATGGGTTAAATAGAAACAGATATTAAAAGGGGAAAGAAACAAAAAAGAGAAGAAAACAAAACCAGATTCGGCATTAAATAACCCCAAAAGGGTTGATATGCCGTAAAACAAAACTACCAAACCAAACCAAATTGCTATAAATTAGTTTTAATAATTAAAAAAAATTTTTTACTCTAAAACCTGGTTTTAAGTAACAATGCATTGTTTGGGAATAATGTGTAAACCGCTCAAACCCATTTCACTGTCAATAATTTGAGGTATAGGGAGATGTGTGCAAAACAGGAGACTTTGTTGGTTTGGTCACATTGAAAGAATGGATGAAACTGTTCTTCGTTTAGCAGTTAGAACAGTTGAGATAGCAGGGTCACTTAGCAAAGTTTAGAAAATCTGATCTTTCTCTCATTTTCTGATCTTTTTAGTTTTGTGAGTAGATTTACTACTTCCTCGTTGTGGAGATTATTCTGTTTTAAACTGTTGTTAAATAAGTAATTTATTTGCCTCAGAATATAGATAATTATTTTGGCTTCATAATCTGGCGCTCCAAACACTTTCTCACACCTGAGGTTATTCTCTATCTTTACAAATCTACTCTCAGACCATGTACGGAGTACTGTTGTCATATTTTGGCTGGTAAATCTCTGTCCCATTTGAGGGTTCTTGAAAAGATGCAGAAACGTATCTGTAATTTGATTGCCCCCCCCCCCAAACTCTTTCTTCTTCTCTACACCCTCTCTCTCACAGACGTGATGTTGCTAGTCTCAATTGCATGATCTATTCCCTGCCTCCTTTGTATCAGCTCGTTTGACTCGTTAGTCTAGTGGTCTCCATCAATTAGCTGTTTTGATACCTCATTGTAATACAGCTTACTATTCCAGTAGCTTCTTATCAAGAACTGCAGGCTTGTGGAACTCTCTTCCCGCTGACTGTTTTCCTCCTACCTATAGCCTTGGTCTTTTCAAGACTAAGGTCAATAGACATCTCCTGTCTTTGCGATAATCATAGTTTGTTCTTGTTAGCTCCATGCCTTGTCTGTAGCGATTTCTAAAAAAAACAAAACATTTTTCTAAATAATAAATGAAAACGGTTCACATCTTATTACGTAAAAGTGAACTTGACCAAAAAATTAAAAATTTTACCAAAAATTAAATGATTACAAGATTTTAAAACATTTATTTTGATAGATCTATACCAAAATTATTAAAACAATTTTTTTTCTCCTTCCCTCTCCCATTTTAACCCATGTGAAGAATTTGAATTAAAAGAGCAAGTTTTATTTTTTTTAATTCACTCAAAAATAATATGATGGAGAAATACTATTTTTACTTTTGTTCCAAAAATGTGAAATCATCGCATATCTAAGGTTTATTCCTTAAAAAGAAAACCAGGGATGCAATTTCTCTGCCTCTTAGCAAAATTTCGCTTTTTTTGTAATTCTAAGAAACCGGATTTCCGCTTTTTTTTTTTTTTTTTTTTTTTTCCCAAATATAAGAAAGGGTCAAATCGCTAGAGTTTTACGCCTTTTTGACTTATTTCTTTCTCTCTCGCATTTTTCTTTTTTTCCTGTCTTCCTCTTTCCATCACGTTTTATCTTGCTTTGCTTCGCCTCTGTTTCCACTCTTTCTGAAAATGTTTATTTTGCCATACTTCAAACGATTCATGGCTAGGATGTAGAAGACTTTTGTTTCATCAATGAATAATTTCCTGTCTCCTTTAAAACATATCAGTCGATACTTTCAGTATGGAAAAAAAAATGTATTGTAGATTATACGCCCCCCCCCCCCCCCCTTCCGAATGAGATTCTACTTTTTTAGACGATTATGAGTGAACACCTAGAAAAACTTGGCGGAAAAGAGAAACAATTTTATTAGAATTTAGAGTGGGGGCGGGGGGATCAGTTTCGTATACGAATTTACGTAAAATGATTCTCCATTTCCAGGTCATTGTAGTTTTTTTTTTTTTTTTTTTTTTTTTTTGCTATGGGAGATAAATTTTGTACTTTCTTTTTTAGGAAGGGGGCGTCTACTTTTTTAGGAGATTATGCTTGGTTTTATGAGTATTTTTTTTTTTTTGATGGGGGGTCTTGCCACTCTTACTTTGGGTTAGTAATAAGGTTAAGGGAGGTTTTCTTTTTAAGGGGTGAGCACTTGAACTTAGACTTAGTGATATGGTTAACAAAGTTATTTTTATGGTGACTAGCCACTCGGACCTAACATTAGTGGTAGGGTAAGTAATTATTTTACTAACTAGTCAGCATGACCCCCCCCCCCAACAAAAAAGCTCACAGAATGTATCTCTCATAGCAAAATTGATTGGTGAACTAACCTAAAAAGATAAAAATGGCCCAGAAATGGGGCATTTTATGTTAAATTTCATATCTGCAAGCCCTGACCGTTAGGCGATTCTATCTAGATTTGAGATTTTTTTTGCCATTGGCCACTCGCATCCCTGAAAAATGGAGAAAATCTAAATTATGACATTTTTGTTAATTTATTATTTTACATTATATATTTTTTTCTCTAATTTGAAAATATGTGCTTTAAAATGTCTTAATTAGTGAATATTTTAACATTTTAACCTATTTTTTTTTTTTTTTTAATTTATTTTAATAATAAAATGAATAAAAACAGCACCATCATTAATCTAGTATGATTTTTTTTTTTAATAGTTATTTAAATTGATGATTGGAAATAGATCTGGAGATCTTTATTCTATGTAAGACTTTTATGTGACCAAAAAGTGAAAATCGATTTTTTAATTTAAAAAAAAAATTTTTTTTTTATTTATTTTTTTTTTTTAATCAAATTTAAAGTAAATACTATTTGTTTAGAAATTTCACTGTTAGTAGTAGTCTTCAATTTTAGCAGTCAAAATGATTCCCAAGTAAATGAAGTTGGGCATACATAATCAATATAATTTTTTAAGTTTATTGATTTTTTTTAAAAAATAATTTTGATAATTTTTTTTATTTTGGACGAAATAAATTATTAGTAATGTTTTTCCTCCATTTTTTTCTTTCTTTTAAGAATTTATTGATTTTTTTTTTTTTTTAAGAATTTATTTTTATACACAAACAAACTGAATTTTAATATTTATAAAATTGGAGAAAAATCATTTTGATTGCAAAGACCTACTTACAACATCATTACACAATATACAGTCTATTTTTCTCAAGTAAAGATTGATTCTATTTGGAAAATAATCAGAATTTACATTTTTTGTGGCATATTTATTCTTGTATTTTTAATTAATATTAAATTTTTGATTATTTCTATGTCGAAAGTTAAATAAAATATGTAAAAAAAAGTAAACAAATGTGTTAATTCTTTACTGTTTTTTTTTTTTTTTCATTAATGTCTACCCGTCTTTCCACAATTTCACTAAAATATGATGTAAACTTTTTGATACCATAAGTAAATATAACATACATGCTGTCTCTGTTTGGTTAGTAAAAAATAACATACGACAGTTTTAGCTGGAATATTTCTTTTAATTATATTTCAAGCCAAGGGTAGTACTTTCAGTCGGCTAATGATTTTTTTAAGGAGCTCATACAGAGATGTAGTACATTTTTGAAATGGCCGTCCGTGGTGTTCTCAACTGCTCCCCATTCACCCAGCATTATGTGATGCATCTCAAAACATTTTTGTGCAGCTAAGGTCTGTAGTTAGCCTCTCTATAGTGAATGACCGTTCGTACATGGTAAAGAGTCAGACCTTTCATGCAGTAATCCTGTTAATGTACATGGGCATAGTCAGAACACGGCGGATCTAGAGGAGCCTAACCTTGATAAAAACTCTATATCCTTGACAGGTAGTTGTTCCTGCAGCGATTGACAAATGGATGCTTCAGTAGAGAGAACGTGACGGTTTCGGCAAAGATCCCAGTTAGTGGGGAACCGTAATACAATTATTGTATTGGCATACATAGATGTCAGCAGTAGTTTAAAGATTTAAACTCCTACTGCATCACTCTTCGTCGTGCAGTTTAAATGAAGATATGCATTCTGCTAATGTGGTATGCAAAGATCCTAACACATTTACATTGACCAACTTGTAAAAGACTTTGAATGCCTGCTGGAGTTGCTTCTGACAAATGGTTGGATGGAACAAGTCGAGAGAATCCGATAAGAATTCTCTACCTGATTGATTTATTTAATGATTTTCCTATTTAGCAATATCTGATCTTCATCAAAAGAATTTTAAAATTAAGTCCCAATTAAAACCGATTTATTTAATTGCATTGCGAACACAAGAAGTGCAGTTTTTAATGGAATTTTTTTTTTGTTTTCATTATTTTAAACTAAAGGTAATAGTGTCAGTTGGCTAATGATTTAACTATTTAGCAATATGTATTCTTTATTAAAATATTTTTTAAACTAACCCGCAGTTAAAACAGATTTATTTAATAAAAAAAATGGTTGACTAAAATGGCGGCAAATTCTGTTTAACTTTTTTTTTGTAAATAAAACAAGACGCTTATCCAAGGTTGTTTTTTGTTATTAAATTTACTTTGTTTTTTTTTATTGCATATATTTTTGGGCTTCCTTCTTTGGAGAAAATGTTAAAATATGTACAGATACATGTTTTTACATTTCTCATAAAACGTTCAACGTCAGTGTGTGTCTGTTTTTGTCCAAAATTTTGTCCATACCTAATAAAACAAGTTTGCATTAAATAAAATTAGAATCTTGTTTAGCTTTTTATATTTTTTTTACAGAAAATATTTTCTTTTTCATAAGAAATAATTTTTTTATTCGTTTTACACAAAAATCAAACATTTTAGAGAGAAAATAGAAAAACTTTCTACACTTCTGCCCACAGGATGGATTACAAGAGCAGAATTGTTCCAAATCTCTGAATTTTAAGCGTTATTGACTGCAGTAAACTAGTATTTGTCATTACTTTTAAAGAAAGGAAAGCAGAAACAAAGGTCTGATCCAAAAAATGGATAACACACAGAAATATTGATTTTGATGGTCTTATTATAGTCTTGAAATGTGTCTGTATGAGCTCGTGTGGGTTCTCTCGGAAAATATTAACCCACAGACTGGTTGCTGTATGAATTTGGTAGAGGAGCGGACATGATTTGTTGCCAAAAATCAATGGACAACAAAACCAGACACCACACAACTCAATACTTGGCAGAGTTTGTGGTACCAATGTTATCATGACTAAAATGTTTCATGTTTGAAAGCAGCTTAAAAATCTATACAAATGTCATTCATTTCTTGTTTTGTTTGGGTTTTTGCGCATAAAAATATAAAAATGTATTCTCTGTTTAACGTAAATGACTGCTAAAAAGTATTTATTTGTTTTTAAAGAAACTTTTTCTCTAAAAATAATTTTTTTTTAAGTTTTTATCTTTTTTAATGTAATAAGAAATTTAAAATTAGTTGTGTAGTAAAAAAAAAAAAAAAAAAAAAAAAATTTTAAATTAAAAAAAAAAAATGACAATTTATTTTCTATTTTTAAAACCATTTATTTCCTGTATAATAGTATAAAAATATTGAGAGAAAAATCATTTGTTTGGGTTAATAATTGAGTTTGTTAGTAAAAAAAACAAAACATTTTTTTTAATGTTGGAAAATTAAAAAAAGAAAACAATTTCTCCGTCTAAAAAAAAAAACGAATTGTGTGTTGGTGTGGGTGGCTGTGGCTATATTTTCATAGCTTACTACCTAGCTCTACTTACGTATCGAGCACTGTTGAACTAAATACTGAAAACTGATACATAAAAAATTATATCTCCTTATAAAATTTTATGTGGATACATGAAATACTAATATGTATATATATATATATATATATATATATATATTATGGTTCTTCCAAATGCAACCTCTAATGACGAAAACGACTTGGATTTTGTTATTTATATACTTGAAGTAGTTGAAGAGTTTCCACTTTTAGCATTTCGATCATAGGTTTCAATTCTGAAAGGAATGACAAAAATGTCAGCATTTACTAATTTAGCATTTTTACTTTTTACTATTAATTTACATCATATTCTAAAAAAAAGAAAATGCAGAAAAGTCATAGATTTATTTTTTCATTTTTTTTTTGTTTTCTTTTGATGAAAATGTTATTTTTTATCATCTATACTAGGGAAAATGTGGCATAGTTAAAAAAATGTTTTTTGTTTTTAAGTAAAACAAAACAATTGCAAGTAAATACACAAGCGGGCAACGCTGGGTCGAGACAGCTAGTAGATAAGTAAAACAAGTGTATATACAAGATACATCAATAAATGATTTACTACAAGAAATGTCATCTTTTTAAATTCGAGCATTTGTAAATCCATATATGTAATAGGTCATAGAAGTTTGTAATAATATAGGTAAATCCAAGAGAGTCGGAAAACGGAAATATGTTAACGCAGTCGGCAAACTAAAAAAGTTGTGGCAACTGTCATCAGAGAACTAGGAACATAATCTTAAAAAAAAAAACAAGAAATACGAGACAAGGAATCGACAAGACGCACGTGAAGAACACCAGACGCTACATCGACCGAAACGTTGAGAGAATAACATCCAAGATGAGAATAGTAGTCCGAATAATACAAAACTCTTTTTTTTTTTAAATTTTTTTTTTTTACCACAACTGCAAAGAACTTTCCTATTTTATAACCATGAGCCACTCTCCTCGACGAGCGTTGACCCCAATGCTTGTGTGCCGTGATTTTCTGTTTGCTTTCATCTCTCGTTCTGGCGGTGTCGTCTCTCATCTTGGCAATCAGCGAGGCTGCGTGCATTGGTTTATAAGTATAGAAAAACGAAACAACTTAGACTCATAAGAGAGAACACAAACTCCGATACATTGTGTATAAATCAGTTGTGCTCTGAGGCTGTGTGTGATACCATCCCAGAAAAAGACCCCCACATCTTAGTTAAGACCCAACTGAGATAATTTGTCTGTCGAGACATCATTGTCATTCGGTCAGCTCATCTCACAAGCTGGTAAATCTCTGCCAAACACTCCCAGGAACTTCCGAGACGCAAAACTGCCTTGAACAACTTTGACACCTAAATATATTAACTTATGACCAGAAATTCTATGTCCGGTCTTTTTTCTTAGTAACCACCTCTTCCCTGACCAATACAAAATGATTACTTCCACGCTTGCCCTCTTAGCCACTCCCAGCTGACTACTGATCTTACTTCCGATCGCCTTTGTGCACCTTGGTGAATCATTTCCTCATATTCTCCGTGGTCTTGGCTCTGGAGGGGGGGGGCAGTCCATAGTATCACACCTAGCACCAGGTGGAATTTCCACAAACAGTTTCTCTGCAGGAACTTTCCATCTGTGGAACACATCACCACAGGACTGGTTCCCTGAAAACTATGACATGGTTGTCTTCAAATCCAATGTAAACAAATATGTCATAAATCATCCCCATGATATAATCAAACTTTCATCATTCTACCGACGATCCATCCATCTCGTTAACTCTTATCCTCGAGTTTCTTTTGGCCTTTATAAATGGTGACTAATCAATAAAAAAAAACTGTTTTTGTTTTATTATTAAACTGTTAGCGATTATTTTTAATCATATTTTTTCAGAATGTTTAAAAAAATTTTTTTTTTTTTTTTACCATCATTATCTATTATGTTATTTCATCAAGTATTCCAAATTGTTAATTCCCAATAAAACGTCATCTTTTTCAGGACTACACGGAGAAGATGCTTTTCCATCGAGATAGCAAACGATACAACAAGTGGAACCTTGAGAATACCGCTCAGCTGTTGCATAGGAAATTCAAAGACAGTACGATATTTGTTGTGAAGCCGTCGAAAATGCATTATGGGACATTCAGCGTATTCGGAAATTTAGTCCGCTCAAATGACGTTGGCGTTCCGGATCATTCCATCGGTCAAGGGTCATGGTATCATCTACTACAACTTTATAAAAATGCTATTAAAGAATCGATCCACATTCGGCAATGTCGAAAAATAGATACAGAGTCTGAACTACTTCAACCAATACAACTCATTGGTTTTAGTAAAGGCTGCGTGGTACTTAATCAACTCATTCATGACCTCCTGGCTGAAGACATGGATCCGACGACACGCAGATTCATCGACAGGGTTCAAACCTTTTATTGGCTGGACGGGGGACATTCTGGTGGGGGTAAAAAGACGTGGATCACCGATGAACGGATCTTACAGAACCTGGCTCAGTCTAACTGTAGAGTGTCAGTTCATGTCACACCTTATCAACTGAAGGACCCCACCCGGGTGTCGATTGGACAAGAAGAAAAACTTTTTGTGAATAAATTACAGCGGTTCAAATGCAACATTAAGGATAAAGTTTACTATTCTTCGGAGCCACGTTCAATCGACAAACACTTTCAACTTTTACAGGATTTTGAAGTTGATGAATAAATTGACTTTTTTAAAAGAAAAAAAATGTAACAAAGTTTTAAAAATATCTTAAAAAAGAAAAAAAAAAAATTCTGAATATTCTGACATTGCTTCGACTGACCATAACATTCTTCAGTCAACTAAAAAAAAAAGAAAAAAAAGAACCATGATCGCTTTGATTGTTGAAAACATTTCTGTTTATATTTATCTTCAGAGCCACATTCAATCGACAAGCACTTTCAACTTTTACAGATTTTTTGAAGTTGATGAATAAATTGACTTTTATAGAAGAAAAAAAATGTAACAAAGCTTTAAAAATATTTTCAAATTCAAAAAAAAGAAAGAAAAAAAATTCTGAATATTCTGACATTGCTTTGACTGACCTTAACATTCTTCAGTCAACTAAAAAACATTTTTTTTTTTTTTTTTTTTTTGGCGGATGTATGACAAATTACCTTCTTTCCTTTAAAAAGATTTTGCTAAATTTTTTAAAATTCTTCAAAATGCTAGCGATTAAGCACTGAATTTTTTTTTTTTTTTTTTCAAATTATTTAGTGTGAAACCTGTGGTGCTGTTTTTTTTTGTGATTTCAATGTTTGGTCGAATGTGCAATCAGTTGAGCGTAACCTTTTTTGCTTATTTTTATGTTATTTAGAGTTGAGAATTCTAGATAACATAAATAAGAAATAGGAAATACAATAAAACTGATAAAACTTTGTTTTTAGCTCATGTGAGATAACATTCCTTTTTTTATTATTAAAATCCAAAATTTATCAACGGGTAATGTCAAATGTTTTATTTCAAGTCCTCAATCACTAGAAGAATTATTCAGAAAAAAAGTTTAATATTTATTAATTTATTAATTTCTCGCCAGCACATACATGAACAAATTAGAGTGTCATGCTCTCAACACCTACCACTCTAGCATATTATTCACAAGATACATAGATGACATCCTCATTTTAACATCATCTTGTGAAAAAGCTGCCAGAATTTTTAATACATTTTCTAACACTGATACACACATACAATTTAGCATCAAGCACTCCAATAGCTCTGGATCCCTGTTCATACTACACTTCAACCTCGATATCTTTGAGGAAGAATACATCAATATCAAATTCTACAGGAAGACCATATACATACATTATAATTCGGCCCTCCCTCTTAAAGCCAAAATATGCTAAAACGAGATAGCCCGCATCCATGGCAAATGCAGTACAGCGGTTGACAAAACCACCTGCAGTAAACAATTCCAACAGGTGCTTGAAGTGACTGGATATCCAACACCCACTGTAGAACACGTCAAGGTTCACCCCAAAATAAACGCAGTGCACTATAACACCTGCTTTCTGAAGCTTCAGTGACAAACTTACCATGGCTCTACATAAAGATCTATCTTCCCAAGTTTTACCTTCTTCCTGAGAAGGGGATTATTGCTTATCGCCTGAGGCACCCCTACCGGGGAATACTGACGAGGTTTCTCAGATATTTTTTTTGTAGGACAAAGTGCACTTCATCTAATGCGCTGGTTTTTCAAAACCTCACCTGACCTTGTGTCTAACCTGCTGCAGAGAAGATAAATAAATATACATAGGAAGAGTCTAGACATACAACTGGCACACTCCTGGCCACAAACTAAGCACAAGTCCAATAGCAACACAAAACCTGGCTGATTTCCCAATGAAGACCATGGTCATATGTCACCGCACATACAGAGTATATTGCATATAATAAACAAAGTGCAACAATTTTTACATCAGTAGTACTGTGAGACCCTACATGTGAGAATCATGGAACATGTACAAACATGTACATCCTCATTCTACAAACACGTTAACACATGCAGCAACCCCCAACAGAGCTATGAAAAGTGACATATTAGCTACAGAGAAGAATGTGGGAAACCTCTGTATCACAGAACCAATTTTTATATCCAAGCTCAAATCTACCATCAACAATAGACTAGAGCTTAGCTGGGCATTCCTTATATAGCACATCCAATCATGCAACGAATTCCTCACATCTGAGATTCAACACAATCAAGACCTCTACCCAAAACAACACTTACTTACAGACGGTGATACACACGGATATTAAACTGTTATTAAATTGACATTTGTTCTCCAAATTAGACTCTAATAATTTAAAAAACTCGTCTACATATATTGTGGATTCTTGCATGAGAAACTAATAATTTCAAAAATACCTTAATATTTGAATATTGATTTACTCCTCTCCAGGAGTTAGGCACAAGGCCAGTTTTTATCTTACTCCCACAAGTAAGATGTGACCCAAGGTCGGGTCGGGAAAGTGGGGTTTAAAAATTGCCTGGGCAGCCCCGTCGGCATTACCCGGTAGGGGTGCCTCAGGCAGTGAGCAATAAACTTACTCCTCCCCAAAGAGGGGAGGCGAAGCCTGGGAGGGTGGATCTCCTAGAATTGCACAGGGCAGACCCATAGACTGGCTTAAATCAAGCCCCGAAGGCCAAGACAATATCAGTCTATGGGGTGCAGTATCCATCGGAACAGATACTACACTTTGATCTTAGCCAAAAGGCCAAATCTTAATCTTGATATTTCAGAAATAGATTTAATATTATAGGGCTTTAATATTAGATGATCTCATATTAGATAATCTTAATGTTTGTATAACCCTTGGTGTTAGATTTAGTAGTTTGATGTGTTGAGTTGTGGATATATATATATATATATATATATATATATATATATATATATATATATATATATATATATATAATGCTAATATTACGAGATATAACCCATTCTGACCATTTCTTCAAATATCTCCCCATCAATATTAAACAATTGCTTCAAATTCGTGAAGCGTTCCATATTGTTAAAAAATATGGAACACCTTCCCTCAAAACAAGTTGTACGAACATCGATCTATAGTTGGAACAGAAAACCACAACATGACGACCAACCAAAAGGAGGACACAGTGTTGACACGTGTACGTATTGGCCACACAAGACTGACCCACATACACCTACTGGGAGGAGAGGAAGAGCCTCGGTGTAACTACTGCAATGAAGGACAAACAATAAAACACATATTACTTAAATGCAAAAAATATACACATATACGCAGTAAATACTACAAAGCAACTAATGTTAAAAAATTATTTGAAAATATAGCCCCGTCTCAAATAATAGGGTTTCTCAAAGAAACCAACTTGTACAATAATATTTAATTTAAAAAAAAAAAGAAAAAGAAGTTTGACCTGAGATGACTTTATAAGGGCTGAAAGGTCGTTAAAACCCAACCAACAAACATACACATGAATGTAAAGTAATATTAAATAATAAAATAAACATAACAATTACATATTACAAATATTTTGTACAAGAATATGAAATTAATAATATATACTATGAATATTTTTATTAAAGTGTATTTACTTACAGACGATGTAGTTTCAGACTTACGTCGTCATCAGTGCAAGAAATGGTGGTTTCAGGCGGTCAGACGGGTTCAGAATCACGATCCTATGCCCTAATCCATTAGGCCAACAGAAATCACCACAGACATTACTGAAATTAAGATACATTTAAAGTCAGGGGTGGGGTTCAAACGTTCCGAGATCAAAGAGTGCTTAAACGCGTGGGTGTGTAAGTTTTGCTTCCTTAGCTTAACGACCTCAAATTTTTATAATTTCAGACAGTGCTCGACAATAACGATTTATTTATCTTAAAGGGGGCCATTACTATGAATACTTTTGTTTTTAAATATTAAAGTGTATTTACCTACAGACGACGTCGTTTCGAACTTTATATATATATATATATATACACACACCTTGAAAATATTTTTTTACTGAATAACTAAATACCTGAACTCAAATGGGCATGACTCTTTCTGACCTTTTTGGCTAGGAGAAAAGTGTAGTATCTGTTCTGATACTACACTCTATCTTTTCTGTCCTCGGTCAGTGAATGAGAAATCTTTCTAGACTGAGGCTATTTTAATTTTTTTGTTCCAATCCAGAGATCCCATTTCTGAGGAGCTGGATTTTCCCCACATTAAAAAACAACCTTGTGTCTAATTCTGCCCTCGCGGAGAGACAGGCAAATAGGGACTTTTTCTGACCTATTTCTGCAATTACAACCCACAATATTCAGAATCTGGACGAGTGATTCAATGATCTCTAACTCAAGTATATGTACTTAAAACTCACGTACAATTATTCCATAAAGAGAAAAAAAACAAAAAACAATAAGACAATTGTTTCAAGCCTTATTGTACTTAAAGGGACAGAACTCTTGTCAAACAATTTTTACAATTACTCCCCCTGTATTATTTGCAAACTCTACTTAAATCTCGCATATTTACACCAAGAATATACGATAAAACTGATTTATATTTTTAATTAAAATTCTACTGGATAATTTTCTGTCATTTTTACTGTAGATATCTACTTTTTCCTGATACATAAGTATATCAAAGAGTTTTTCCCGTTAATTTATTTTGAACTGCCATATTTGTGTATGTCTTCCAACAAGAACCTACATCTTTTGCTCAAAATGTCCAACTAGCAGATACAAAAGTGAGACAAAATTATTTTTTTAGATTCAATTACCCTAAAGTTACCATGAGACAAAACACACCCAACTCTTAAATCGCTAAACATTTCAACCAAACTGACCATACACTAGATATCAGCATCATTGGGAACCTTCTCGTGGTCCTTCCCGTAAGTACCCGATGTCTTTCCAGAAAGATTTCTAACTAGAAAAAACATTGGGGGAAACTAATGCCAACACCAGAATCATCTGATTCACACAAAAGAAAAGAAGAATCATCATATTTGGTTTAACGTCCGTTTTACATGCTGGCATGTGTTGGACGGCTTTTAGAGATTGACTTCCAAATTTATCTCTGGTCAGGTTTCTTTTGAAATCTATTTCCTTAATTGAAGCAAGATTTTTATTAGCCGGGTGCCATTCTTGATACCAATCCAGTGAGGTGATAGGAACCAACATTTTTATTGAGACACCATTTCTAGGTCCACCAAGGCTAAAGAATGCTTTACCTGCCCTTATCAAAGAAATATATATATTTCCCTTTTGTTTGCAAAGACGTGAACGCAAGCCAAACGAATTACTTTAAAGTGAAAGATCCACCGGTATTTACTGTTGGTTTATCGAAGAAAAATATGTATTTTCCCCTTTTCTTTTTTCTTTTCAAAGATTTATCAAATGTATATTAATACACACCAACTCCCCATTCACATATACATGCTTCCTGACTTAAAATGCACCAAACATTGATGTTATTGTTTTTTTCCCTTTCCCTTTGCAAAACTCAATCATGTTCTGCAAAGCTAAAAACCAAAACATTTTTCCTCTACAAAACAACCAAACGAAACACCATGAATAAATATTTGAAGATATAAAGAACTTGAAGCATAAATTTTTTTTTTTTTTACCAAAATGACCTGGTTCAGCATTAAATAACCCGAAAAGGGTTGATATGCCGTAAAACAAAATAACCAAACATATACATGCATACAAAAAGAAATAAATGAACATTAAAACCAAAATACACACAAATCAATTCTATGGTGTGGGTGTTTCTAATTTAAGTTTGCTCACCATATAAAATTTAAACACTTACATAACCTAGATGTTTAATTTGTAAACATTTCGTGATAGATTCTCCTTCACAGTTCCAAACACAACCGCCACACCTCATTACTTGTGATGGCCCCAATCTTATATGTTACATATTTTGCACAAAATGTCCAAGTAGCAGACATCTTGGGTTTACTTTCGGCAGCCTCGTAACTCTCGCTTCCCTTATTTTGTCCTTTAGACCTCACATTCCATGAGCAATGTTTCTGACAAAGGGGGGGGGGAGGAGATTTGCTTTATCTAGGTCAGAAGCTATCCATCTAACACTTATCGTTGACTAGTTTTTTACTTTGAAGTAGTAGGTTTTTAAAATTTTTTTTTTTTTAGCTCCTTACATCAAGTGGCTTCATGCCTTGTCTGGAGCGATTTCCATTAAAAAATATATAAATTATCTAAGACAAATTCGCTTTTAGACTTAAATCTAATCATCATAAACTTAGTATTGGACAAAGAACACCCTCCTCCTTCTCCGAAAGAGCCAAACATTTAAATCAAATAGAACATAGGTTAGATAACTTCAAATGCATTTTAAATAGACACCAAATATTTCCGTCCACATATTCACGCGAACAAAAACAAACAATGGATTTTAAAACTAAACACACACAAATCAGGTCTGAACTCCGATGTCAGTGTTTTAATATGCATAAGTTTTTTTTTTTTTTTTTAGTTAAATCGAAGGTGCCTACTGTATCAACCGGTGTTAGCGCAAAAAACATCTCCCCATATATTTTTGCCCGGCAATATTCTGTATTACATCATTACTATAGTGTTTAAGTTGTGTACAATGTGAGTTTGTAATATATTTAAATTTTGTTAAGAAAAGTTTCCATTTATAAAAAAAACAGTTTGATTTTATTATCGTTAATAATTGTTTGTTACTTTGTAATATATTTATGTTTTGTTAATAATTAAACTATTTGTTAATAAATATTTGGCACTTCTGCTGTATATGTTTAGCAGTTGCCGATTTAGAAATCGAAATTGAAGAGTTCCATTTTTTTCCCTCCAAGTACCATTCACTCAGAATTCAAAACTCCCACCAATCAAAACTTTTCAATTATAAAAAAAAAAAAAAAAATCATTGTTGACTTTTCAGAAATTTTTAATTCATATTTAAAAAAAGTTGTTAACTTATATTATACCCAAAAAGAAATCAGTGTTGCCTTTTTTTATGTTTTAATTTATACAATAAAAAAATAAAAAATTGAATTATCTCCCCTTATTTTCAGGAAAGGAAAGAAAATGTGCTGCTAAACATATACAGCAGAAGTGCCAAATATATTTTTTTTTTAATTCCAATTATAAAAAAAACAGTTTTATTTTATTATTTGTTAATAATTAAACAATTTATTGAAAACAATTATTTGCAAAAAAAAACAAACTATAATGGGATGTTTTTTTTTATGCAAACACCAGTTGAAATATCTAACTTCAGATTTGGCCGCCATGACACAGTGGGCATCTTCAATTTAACCGTTTTTGTACAAACTAAGGAAGATTTCGTTTTGAAATGAAACTCTTTTGGTTGAAGGAATTATTTGTTAATGGTAATTCCAAGATAGACACACGTACATTGATATTAGGAAAAAAGGTAACGGTTCTCTTTGCCATTTGTGTAAAATGATTTCACATGGATTGACTTGTATGTTGAGATGAAGAATGAGCGTTTTTTTTTAAGTTGAAAATTTCTCGTTTTTTATAACTTTAGTATGCATTTTATCAAAAACATAACACCTATAATTACATGTTTTTATGTTTTCTATAAGGCTATTTTTTATTTGTCAAATGTGAAGAAATTCATAATTTCTAGCCGAAAAACGTGTACACATGTATTGCTTGACAATATTTTACGGCAATCTTAAATGTTCTTGCTCTATTTTGCTTATGAAGAAAAAATTGATTATAAACTCATTTGAAGGTAATTATTGTTCTTCTTTAAATGATCTGACCCTGAAATGTGTTTTTGATTTTCATGTGAATTATTGAAAAAAATGTTGCATTTGGGCCATCCACCCAAACAATGTTTTGTTCTTGAACTGATTGCGAATATAACCACTGGAAATTATCTGAATTCAAATTGATAAAGTTTAATGATTTTCCTCGTCGACATTTTTTCAAGTTTTACTCTGATGTAATAGTGATAATAAAATGATTTTTTTTAGAAACGCGCGTACATATGGATAAACATTAAGTGCTGATTTTAAGAATTACCAATCAAGTATCTTTTTTACTAACTAAATAAAATCTTGCAGATTAATAATGAATTAATTTTAACTTTGAAATTCCTTTTATTTTGACTAAAAAATTAGGGATGTTAGCTTAGAGGGGGGAGGGGGAGCAGTATTTAATCAGAATGTTCCACATTCACAGACGGTTGGGTCAGTTATGTAGCCATATCTACTCATAGCAACTTTTGATTGCCCCATTCCCGTTCTCAGGCGGTTGAGTGTTTTTCACTGGAGCCAGGGTGCTTCTGAACTGGAAGTGAGGGCCTCGGAAGAGGAGATTCCTATGTCAGCAGGAGGGGGGGGGGCATTCTCTAGCCGTCTGGTCCACAGCTGTAGTCTGGTCTCTTGTTAGCGGTTCGACATGGCTGTGGAAGCTTCTCCCTGACTTCAGTCATAGGACCGTTGGTTCACGTTCATGAAGGAGATGGCGTTAATCACTGATAGCCTTTGTGATCTCTATTCGGATACCGCCCCCCCCCACCAGCTTTACACCTGAAGAGGCAATTCCAGTGAGGAGATGCAAGTTGTTCAGGTGGGTAGGCTTCAGGCAGCCAGTGATCAAGCAGCAGGTGTTGTTCAATGCTGTGATCAAGCAGCAGGTGTTGTTCAATGCTGTGAGCAAGCAGCAGGTGTTGTTCAATGCTGTGATCAAGCAGCAGGTGTTGTTCAATGCTGTGATCAAGCAGCAGGTGTTGTTCAATGCTGTGATCAAGCAGCAGGTGTTGTTCAATGCTGTGATCAAGCAGCAGGTGTTGTTCAATGCTGTGAGCAAGCAGCAGGTGTTGTTCAATGCTGTGATCAAGCAGCAGGTGTTGTTCAATGCTGAGTCTAGTTTTTTTTTGTTTTTTTTTCATGCGTTGATCTCTCTCAAACAGGACAAGCATACTCTGCATTGTTTAATGAAATGTTAAAAAAATGTTAATATGAATTTTTTAAAATTTATATTTCCCCCTTCTCTATTTATAGACAGAGTTAAAAAAAAAATCCAGAAAAAAAATCCAAACAAAAACAATTGTTATTGCAAATCTCAAAACGTATGTCTTTTATGTGCTAACAAAATCTATTTAATTTATGTATGATTTATTAGTCAACACTAATAAATACAATGGACCAATTATGTTAAACATGAGGAATTTGGTATGTGGGTTTTTTTGTTGTTTTTTTTTGGCTTTTATATCCATGGATGCATGAACAGTTTTATGATTCTATTTAAAAATAAATAAAACAATTATCTATCGTTATTATGCCCCAGGAAAATAAATATATATACCGCTTCTTTGTAATCAGTCATCGAGGGAAAAAAAGGATGTCTCTTACATAGTCAATTTGTTGGGCGGATGCACTTGTAAGCATTTTGTGTAAACATATTCTCAAGTGACGGCAAGCAACAAGGCGACACGCGTAATGCTGTGTTATATGGATTTTTCAGACTACTGTTCTCATTTTGGAGGTTGTTATCACAGCGTTTCGGTCGATGTAACCTCCGACCTTCTTTGTCTGCATTATTTCAAACTCGAGAAATTTATACGGAATTCCAAACTGAAAAGTTGTGTATGGTTGACCACATATGGAGGGAAAAGAGAAACCATATACCCTTGTGGGACAAAGTAAAAAATTATAGACAGAAGAACGGTGGAGAATAAGCAGAACATATGTTGGACGACAATGGCGTCCTAAGTAGACCGAGTATAGAATTTAATACAATATGGGAATCATTAATTATAAATTGTAGATTAGAAGCCCATATATATATATATTCATCAACGTTTCGTCTTTATTTCAAGACTTCCTCAGGATGATTGGTCTGAAGAAAAAAAATATATATCTATATAATATTATTTTTATTTATACAGATATGCACAAAAAGCCGCTACACTGGCATGTCAATGTTATCGATCAATAATTATTAGAAACTAAGATCTCATAAGGCGGAAAAAAGTCTGATCATTCACTTAGATATTCATATTAGGAAATTCCTAATTTTGTACATGTCTGTATAAATAAAAATAATTATATAAATAGCTTTATTTACTATTGAGCACTTTTTTTATAAGCCCTGTTGAAATTCTGTGGATGTTTACTTTACCTGGATTACTATATATATATATATATATATATATATATATATATGGAGTAATAATACACATCTAAAAGAAGATTAAGTTTAAAGTTCCAATATCCATACTAGAATTATCCACACATGGACATGTGGCACAATGGATAAATGCGTTGTGTAACAATCAATTCTTCTGAAAGTTGAAGGTTCAATCCTCAAAATAAAATAAAAATGACTTAGCATTTTTACTCAGTCATGGCTGACGGAATGATAAAAATCTACTCTCATAGATGAAATAAAGGGTTCAGCTTGAAATTCCGTATAGATTCTAGGGTTCAAAAAGATGCATCAGGCGAAATGTTGTGAGAATACCATCCAAAATGAGAACAGTAGTCCAAATAATACAAATTATCACTCCTCATCTCAAAAACTTTGAAACCCGTAATGTTAAAAAAAAATAACTGTTTATTATAGAGATTTTAAGAGTTAATGACTATGGAAGTATTCACCCCTCAAAAATTGGGCTATTTGAAAATTAAAAACGCTTTTTTTTCTTTTTTTTTTCATGGCACTACGATTGTGAAGAAAAAAAAATCACAAACAAATGTTAAATTTTTGCATTTCTAAAGATTTAAAAAAAAATGTGAATTTATTCACAATGATTTCTGTCCAGATTTGTCTTTTGTGGATTTTTATTTTTCTGCTTTCATTTCTTCACAAGATGCCACCGTCCTATAAAACGTGTAAAAAAAATAAATAAATAAATAAAAAATAAAAATAATAATAAATCATCATTATTATTATCATTATTATTATTTCTTTATTTTTTTTGTTGCTTTCACTTTTTCACAAGATATCACCGTCCTGTAAAACGTAAAAAAAAATTAAAATTAAAAATAAAAAAATAATAATAAATCATCATTATTATTATTATTATTATTATTATTTTTATTATTATTTTTATTTCTTTATTTTTCACTTCTTCACAAGATGTCACTGTCCTGTAAAACGTGTAAAAAAAAAAAAAATAAAAAAAAAAAAATAAATTAAATAAAATAATAATAAATCATTATTATTATTATTATTATTATTATTTTTATTTATTTTGCACATGCTGGCAAAAAAATAAAACGTGTAATAAAAAATAAAATAAATAAAAAGAATCATCATCATCATTATTTATTTTTGCACATGCTGGCATGCATTGGATGGCTTTTAGAAATTGACTTCCAAACTAACTTATCTCTGGCCAGGTCTTTATTTATCCCTCTTTCTCTCAAGTCCATCCTTATCACTTGCTACAATGTTTTCCTTGGCCTTCTCCTCTGAACTGAACCTGCTACCTCAACTATTCTACATCTACGAACCCAAGCATTAATGTGACCAAACCAACGAAGTCTCCTGTTCTACATACATCTCTCTAGACTGTCCAGATTTAATCTTCATCTGAAGTCATCAAATCTAAGTCTGTCTTTAGCATTCACATTACACATATATTGTATCATTCTCATATCATTTCTCCCCATGCAACGCATGTCCTCAGCCCTCACTGGCCAGGTTTCACTTACATTATGCTGTGTACACATGCCTTATAGACTCTTCCCTTGGTTGATAGTGGCAATGCTCTGCTGGTTAGTAATAGCAGAAGTTCTCTAAATCTGGTTATTAAAGCATTTAAAAAATAGATTAACAAATGTACTTTATGAGTGGATGAGGGATCGTCAATAATGGCTGATTTCGGCATAAGTAGAAGTGTTACATAAATCAAGGAGTCTGAGAGATGTCAGAAGCTCTGATTGGTTGAACTTGGTCATCTATTAGAAGGGGCTTTTTTTTATAGAGTTTAGAGCAGGCAGTATTTCTTCGTCCGGTTTTGGTATTTAGGGTGGAACAAGTGTCTCGGGATTCTGGGTGGCAACGTCTCATGCCTGTTCTCTATGGTGGTCCGATCCAAAAGGTTAACATCAGTCAGATTGTATGCTTCTTACGCATTGGAGCTCGATCTACAATGGGCTCCTAGTGCCTTGAATATCCAGGCGTGTTATGGAGTTGATGCAAGAGGTGGTACACAGTACATGGCCATACCACCTGAGATGCCGAGTGTTTAAGGCATTTGTAATCCTAGTAATACAAAGTTTTGGATGAAACATGGCTGCTGCTGCTGTACGGAAATCCAATGTGGCCCTATGTGGCTTAGAAGGCATTCTGGGTTTAAGTGTTACATTATGATGGACGTAAGTCACAGAGTGGTTACATCAGCTAGTGTGAATTTTGACAAGGGGCGAGTTGGTGCAGGTGACACAAAGTTTGAGAAACTGTTAGGTTGCCCTAACAAGACAGAATAGTTGTTTCTCTTGGATCAAAAAAAAGAGTTATCGTCCTTGGATAAAGAAGTCGTCTGCCATGACAGTTGAAAAGTAAACAGAACGGCTCTCACGATCAAACAAGCATCTCGCGTTCAGCGGTTTTCTACATTTCAATTTAATCTGTGTTTTTGTTAAATAAATTTGTTAATGGTTCTACTTTGTCCTTCCTTCATTTTTGAGTTCTTATTAAATCGATAACAACTTATCAACATCCAGAAACAAACTGATTCCCAAGAAGAATGATGAACAGAGATGACCTATGTGGGTTAAATTCAAAGTATGAGGTTAAATAAGTGAGTCGACCTGAGAAATGGCGTCATGCTTGTCAAATGAAAAACAAAGATTTTGAGAATCAGTTCCGTGTGGAAGCCCAAGCTTGGCAGACGTTTAATAATAGGATGTATTACTTAAGAAAAGTTAAAAATTAAAATCGCTAGAAAACAAAAATGTGACCTCCTCCAAGATGTCTGTTCGCTATGTCCATCCATTTATCCATAGTCCAGATAGTTAATTAGGAGTTAAGTTAGAAATTAAGTCTCTCTCATGTGTGAATTATTTCTTTCCAAAATAAAACCTAAAACTCACAGTGACCGTCTTTTGTCTCCCTTTCTGCACAAGACAAAGAGTTATATTTGTCTAGCTACTCTGATGAGACGATCAAAGGCCATACCATGGAAGGAGCGACCACAAGACGGAGGAATTAAGGCGGCGGCAAAGACGAAACATGGCGAAGACGACGATGAAAGAGAAAGAAACAACAAAGAAACGAAGAGAACAGTCAGCAATGAAGAAGAAAAACAGAGAAAAAGATATTTCTAACATAGTTATATTTGAACATTTGGGGTTGCGTGTGACAATACAAAAAAATAACACAAAAAGAACAAAAGAATTGTTTTGTTTTTTTTTGTTTTACGGCATATCAACCCTTTTCGGGTTATTTAATGCTGAATCCAGTCATTTTTGTAAAAGTTTTTATGCTTCAAGTTTTTTATATCTTCAAATATTTATTCATGCTGTTTCAATTTGGTTGTTTTGTAGAGGAAAAATGTTTTCGTTTTTTTTAAGCTTTGCAGAACATGATTGAGTTTGCAAAGGGAAAGGAAAAAACAATAGCATCAATGTTTGGTGCATTTTAAGTCAGGAAGCCGGAATCTTCAGACAGCCTGATCTGGTAGCGCCAGAAATCAGTTTAGGAGTGAATCATGTACATAGAAATATATAAACATATACAAATACCTAACTTTATATATATAGAAAGATAATAATGATATCATTGTGTACAACTTTTGAAATGCTTCAATTTTTTTATATCTTCACATATTAATCAAAAAAGAGGAAAAATGTTGTTTTTGATTTTAGCTTTGCAGAACAGGATTGAGTTCTGCAAAGGGAAAGGAAAAAACCCCAATAAAATCAATGTTTGGGGCATTTTGGGTCAGGAAGCCGGAATCTTCAGTCAGCCTGATCTGGTAGCACCAGTAAAGAATTAATGAATGCGCGAAAGACAAAGAAAGAGTAGTGAACAGTAAATAGAAACGTCTAGAAACTTTTCAGTAACAAAAACGTAACAAGTGCAGTCAAATGCCACGAGTCCTGCATGCGTTCCAATCGGTTGCTCTATAGGAGCTAATCTTAGCACAGACTTTTAAGACCAACTCCTATAATATCATTTGTAACAACGAAAGCAGTCGTCACACGAAAGGAAAACAAAGCCTCTTTAACAACGAAAGGTATTTATTTAAGTTATATACACCATTGGGTGTAGGTTGGAGAAAAGTGGGCAGTGTCCGACTGAAAGAAGGAATTAAGCAAGAAAGTACTTTGGCTGCCAAAAGTCTACAAGTAGTTTATCTTCAGGCAAAGATATCCGGTGCCTAGGGGTCCATTGGACAAAGGCAGGAGAGAGAGGGGGCATCCTTCTTCATTGCTTTCAGGAAACTCTCTGATGACTGTCCGCGATTCCAAAAGTGGCTGAAGTAATCCTTCAGGGGACGGACCAAATTAATATGCCCTAGAAGCTGATTGGTCCTTGTGGGGCCAAATCATCTCACAGGCGCTGCTCTCAGAGAGAGAAAATAAATGTTATTATTTATGGCTGCTTCAGCTCTGTCAATTGTTCTATGTCCATGCTAACTAAATTATAAGACAGTTCTCAAATTTGATATCCCTCAGTGTTCGTTTTCAGCTCAGAAATATCTCATATGAAAACCCTCCCCACGTCATGTGACCAATCCGACGAGCTTCAGGCGCCGTGCTAATTTATACTTATCCGTTAAAAGTTGATAATTAAAAATGACCTTTCAATATTATTTTGATAATTCAGCCCAGGTTATTCAAAATGTGCAGGTGTAAGGTAAGTCCTCACAAAAGCAGTGACAATCTTTTTTGTCTCTCGGCGATCTCCTCCACGCCAAACTCGTCTGCTCAATATATCTACCTTCGACCAGAAATCCTAGATGTCCGGGCTTTCTCTCAGTCACTGGCTACATCCGTTTTTCTTTTCAGCTTATCTCTATCCGGTCACCCAGAAACTAACAACCAACTGTCAGGGCGCCATGCTGTCTGGGGAGTTCAATAGATTACCCCCCCCCCCCATCACCTCTCAACTTATCTCACTTCCACATCATTTCTCAGCAGTCCCGGCTGTGTGTGTGTGTGTTTGTGGGGGGGGGGGCTAGTCAATTGTATTACATATTTGCAACCCCTTATTCTCTATATTTACCATTTTCTGTTGTATATCATTCTTCATTACTTGTCCAAGTAAAATTGTTAAATTAATATACACGATTGTTGTTCCTTCTCTCCAAAAATCTGTTGCTGCCAATTCAACTTTCAACGATTATCTTCAAGTATAATCCCTACTTTCTCACGTGCAAGAATTGGACTTTTCTTTGGGGATAAAAATACACACACACAAAAATCAAACTAAAAGAAAGAACACAAATCGTTTGAATGCATTTATTTTCAAAGAATATAAAAGTATACAAATAGTGAAGAATTCAATTTTCTTATTTTGTTTAAATGGAAAAGTAATATAAATGTTAAAGACAGAAAAAATTAAGAGCAACTTGGAATTTAAAAAAAAAGGGTTTCATCTCAGAGGAATGTTCTGCAAATATTACAATTTATCTAGCACATATTTAAAAAAATGTTTATAGTGAATTATATTTTTCAAAATTCTATCAATAAAACATCAAATTTTCAGATTATTAAAATATTACTTTTTCAATTTTTAGTGGGGATTCAGTCTTCTATGTAAATTTAAAGTAAAATGGTCCCCCCACATGATTTTTAAGCCCCATCTGTTATAAATTATTTGACCTTGGGAATCATTTAACTTTAAAAACGTACTGTTTGATTAAAAAAATGGGGGGGGGGGTCAAATATATATATATTTTTTATAAACCCGGTTAAAATTCTCTGGATTACCACCCTGTGGATATTTTTTACCTGGATTATTACCATTATTATATATATATATATATATATATATATATATATATATACTATTTTTTAATGTTGGAAGTATACAGTATGTTATGTATTAAGTGGCTTTTTTTTGTTGTTTAAACTTAGACTTAGGAACTTCTGCGTCCTGTAATGCATGAGACAGTCAAAGCAAATTATCGTTTTCAGTCTGAAGCCAGATCAACAGCGTCCCTCAAGTTTCTTCCCGTTGGGATCAAATCTCAAATTGTTTGCTTTCAATTCCTTTTTGGTCTTCCTCCTTTTCCCATCAGGGGGTCCACTGAAGCACTTGGTTTGCAAATCTCTCTGTCCGAGCCCAAAAGCCACTAGAGGATAAGAGTTAAACCAAGTACTGCCAACAAGACAGATCAAAGGCTAATACATCCAAGGACACTCTTGCTTGGCTCAGAGCCAATACTTCTGACTTCATTGAACCAAACAAATGGCCCTCAAAAAGCCTAGATCTCAGACCCAAACTCAGGAACTCCCGCGTCCTGCGATGCATGATGCAGTCAAAGTAAACCATCGTTTTTCATCTAAAGCCAGATCAACAGTGTCCATCCAGCTTCTTTCCGTTGCGATCAAATCTCTCTCGATTGTTTGCTTCCATTTCATTTTAGGTTTTCCTCTTCTTCTTTTTTCATTTGAATTCAACTGAAGCACTTGGTTTGCAAATATCTCTGGGGCCAATCTTAGGGCATGTCCAAGCCATTCTAGACATCGTTTTCAGATTATCGACGATACCACCTGTTGGTTAGTGCAGTCTCTGACTTCTTGGTTGGTAATCTGATCGCTTCATTTAATCCCTACAATCTTTCTAAGACATTTGGAATCAAATACATCTAATTTCCACTCTTGGCTGATTTTAAGATGCCAAGTTTCACTTCCATATAACAGTGTGGACAAAACGTTGCTGTTATAAAATCGTAATTTTGATCTGAGGGTGAATTTTTTATTTTTTTCCAGATCTTGCAGAGCTGATTAAATGCCGTTGAGGCTTTTCCACTGTAACTTGTTGCAACTATTGTTTGTGTGGATAATATTACTAAACAAGCAATGATTTAGTCCACGGGGCTGGAGATAAGCAACGAATACACAAAGTGAAAAATGAAACTCGTACAGGATACGAACCTATGCTGCAGAAAAGGGACCACCTAAAATGGACGTCATCTTGGATAACATGACTAACGAACCATTCGTCTAGAGAAAGCCAAAATTGTACAAATAACCCCAAGCTTTGCGATAGATCTTTGTTTATGATTTTACTAACAATGTAGCCATATATCCTTGCTGCATAAGCAGCGAAACACAATGAACATTTTTATATGTTTATTAATATTGGAAATTTATTTCCGACAGTATGTTATGCGATATATTAAGCTGCTTATTTCCAGCCCCACAGACTAAATAATCGCTTGTTCAGTAATATTATCCACACAAACAATAACAACAACAAAAGCTGCTTTATACATAACATACTGTAAATAAACATGAGTATAAATACTTCCGGGCAAAGACGATTCGGGACAGCTAGTATATGATATTTTAGTTGCAGCATAATATATAATATATATTTATATATTATGTTGCAACTAAAATATTATATACTAGTTGTCCCGACTCCGCTTTGCCCGGGAGTATTTATACTCATGTTTATGTTGTATTGTGAGGAAGTATGGAATCACCCAAGATTATTATTAATTATAAATATTTAGGTCGTTTGACAATCTATTGAAGTTTTAAATCACAAAAAAAAATCAGTATAAAAACTAATTTAAAATAAGTATATGTTTACTTAGATATAACTTTTAATTTGAATAATGAAACTTGTAAACCTTATAGAAAGCCAAATAATATGCTGCTATATATATCTGGAGTTCATTAACAAACCTATCAAATTCTAGAAGACATTAACTACTGACATTAAGAGACTAAAAGGAAATGAAACACTAGTCTTCTCTGACAAAACTTAAATTCTATACAGAATGACACTAGCGACCCGAATATGGCAATTGAAGGATGAGGGGACACCCTTCACTATCAAATGGAAATTAGTAGAGCAGCAGCCGGCATATTCCCAAATCTCAAACTTTTGCTTTCTGTGCAATTCGAAGAAATTTCACATCTTAAAAATTATAAACGACTCAACAAGAACTGCATCAAAAGGAAGGCAGAGGTGTTCAAGGGATGCATCCATAGAAGGCGGACGCTCTTAATAAACTGGTCAGACCAACAGACATAGAAAGAGATTTTCGGACAGGACTAAGGGGGAACCAGTGCTAATTTATCGCATAAGTAGGTATTATAATAGATAAATACAAATATGAGGATATAAAGTGAGCATTTATAGAATAGAATTAGGGCAATCACCACCATTTACCCCAACCCACACATTAGATTAGATAAAATCTGACCGATTAAGATTGTAAACAACACACCAACGGAATAATTTGACTGACATTTTTATTACCATCATCATTATTTTATTTTTTTTGTTGTCATTAACAATAGTATTATCATTAATTTTGTCATTAATTCCTATCGATAAAATTGTCATAGAGATGATTATTATTATTATTATTATTATTAATAGCAGCAGCAGCATCATCATAGGGTTTGACCGCTGTTTTTATTATTGTTATTTCACCACTAATTTATTTGAAATCTATAAAGAATTTTATTTCAACTTTCTGGAAAACATGCCAAGTTAACCCCCGTGGCACTGTAGCTGTAAAGCCGCAACAAATATTCCTGTACAACCCCCCCCCCCCCCAAAAAAAACCCATTTAATTAACGAAACCAAAAATAATAAAAGAAACCCCTTTTTCTTTTGTTCTTTTTCAAGGCACAAATATTAAAATGTCGGAATAAAATCCAAAATGAATCTCGTTTCTCAATTCTGGAACATGAAAAGGGAGGATCCTTCTTGCTGTTTCGGTTTTGCTAGAGGCTGGAACTTCAACGTATTGTCTTCGTAGGAACCGTGCGAGTTTTTAATCAACAGTATTTTGTCTATTATTTTTCCATCCTGAAAAAGAAAGACACGAATCATTATATCAACTAAATCAGCATTACGTTAATGTCAAACTCATCTTATAAAAAAACGTCTGTCTATTATGTTAAAATAATATTTTTTTGATACAAAAATGTCAAACTCATCTTATAAAAAAACGTCTGTCTATTATGTTAAAATAATATTTTTTTGATACAAAAATGTCAAACTCATCTTATAAAAAAACGTCTGTCTATTATGTTAAAATAATATTTTTTTAATACAAAAATGTCAAACTCATCTTATAAAAAAACGTCTGTCTATTATGTTAAAATAATATTTTTTTGATACAAAAATGTCAAACTCATCTTATAAAAAAAGTCTGTCTATTATGTTAAAATAATATTTTTTAATACAAAAATGTCAAATTCATCTTATAAAAAAAGTCTGTCTATTATGTTAAAATAATATTTTTTTTAATACAAAAATAAATATTGTTAATATAATAATGAAATCAGAGTGTACAGTGCTCAGATGCACCACAACTCATCAAAATTGCATGCATAGTACATTTGATAATGCATAGTACATTTGATAATGCATAGTACATTTGATAATGCATAGTACATTTGATAATGCATAGTACATTTGATAATGCATAGTACATTTGATAATGCATAGTACATTTGATAATGTATAGTACATTTGATAATGTATAGTACATTTGATAATGTATAGTACATTTGATAATGCATAGTACATTTGATAATGTATAGTACATTTGATAATGTATAGTACATTTGATAATGTATAGTACATTTGATAATGCATAGTACATTTGATAATGTACAATTGTTAGGGAAATGAACAGTCTATGTGTCATGATACACGGTATTAGTGACAAATTTAAGTGCATATGTAAAAATAAAAAAGAAGAAATCCCTATTCTACATATGGATGTGTCAACTTGTAATCACTCGCATTTTTTTCTCACTCTTTTTCGTGGTCAAATACCAAACTTATGATTGATTGATTGTGACGTGAATATAATTAATGTGTCTGTCTTACGGCATATCAACCCTGTATGATTTAACACTGAAGAACAATATAATTAATGTGTCTGTCTTACGGCATATCAACCCTGTATGATTTAACACTGAAGAACAATATAATTAATGTGTCTGTCTTACGGCATATCAACCCTGTATGATTTAACACTGAAGAACAATATAATTAATGTGGCTGTCTTACGGCATATCATCCCCTTTTTGTATGATTTAACACTGAAAAACATTACAAAACATTCATTGAACACGATCTGCTAGTTTAGAAATAGTTGAAAGAAAGTCAAGGATGTATAAACTTTAATTAGAGCAAATATAATTATCACACGTCAACTTTTATTTATCTCTCTCCCACCGTGGGAAGATGTGACACACGATCGGAAAGTGGGGATTGAAAAGCCAGCGCTCTAGAGGAAGAGCACTCTAGCCTACAAAAAATGCCTCGGCAGCCCCATCGGCATTCTTCGATAGAGGCGCCTTAGGTGACTAACCCCTACTCAAAGTGTGAAAAGGTAAAGCCTTAAAGAGTCGACCTCCTGCACACAACGATACTTCAGCTCGACAGAGCAGGGCCAGAAGATGCCACAACAGCCCATCCTTTGTCAGACTGATTGTCGAGGACAAATCCTCGACTTGGTATGAACCCCCCAACCCCACTCCCCCGGGCTCTCAACTACTTCAAAATAAAATGTCAGCAATTATCTTACCTTGTCATCGGACACTTGCTGAAGTTGAATGTGAGACTCATTATAAATTGTCATTCGTGTGTAGCCATAATCTAGACTTCGAAATGCTGACCAATCGGCACTTTTATTTTTGAAACTATCGTGTCTCTCCTGACAGCCCTACAAAAAAAACAAAACAAAAACAAAACTTGAAAATTAATCTGAATATTTATAAGATTAAATATAATATTTAAATGTTGAATTAAATAACGATAATTGAATTATCGTTTAATAATAATAATCTATCCTGATAATATAAAGCTCAATATATTGAATAGAACAATCAATTTTAGAGATGAAAGATGAGAATAAAAATTGTTAAGATACAATATTTATTAGAACATCAAAAGTTCAGAGCGAGGAGCCTCATATCCTTAATCTATGGATTTTCAAAGATAAACTCTTCTCATCAGAGGATAGGGAAAAGGCGATAATGTAGTTGTAAATATTATCGGCAACATTTAACTTTGAAAATTTTATATAAAATAAAACAAAATAGAAATAAAAAAACAAAATAAGGGTTAAAAGGTAAAGAGTCTTATGTTGAGATAAGAGCGTAAAGTCAGGGTGGATGATATCCTCTGATGAGAAGAGTTTATCTTTGAAAATCCATGGATTAAGGATATGAGGCTCCTTGCTCTGAACTTTTGATGTTCTAATAAATATTGTATCTTTACAATTTCTTATTCTCATCTTTCACCTCTAAGATTAAATATATATAAATATATGGCATAATCACGGTGATACACCGATTTACATTAGATCACCAAGGTTAAGCGACATATATATATATATATATATATATAACGGCACAATCACGTTGACACACCGGTTCCCATTAGATCACCGAAGTTAAGCGGCGTCGAGCCTGGCCAGTACTAAATGGGTGACCATTTGGGAATACCAGGTGCTCTCTGCTTATCTCGGCATTGTTTCCGGTCATCTTGTATTACTACTTGCCATTGGAATCAAGCAATGCCGACTCAGGAGAGCGGTTGTTGGGGATTTCGCAACCCTTGCACTTACAAATTCACGTGCGGGCAGCCCCTGGGTGGGCACTCATACGTCGAAATCGACGGGAGAGTCCATCATATATATATATATATAATTAAATTAATTATGCCAATATATGTATTAGCATATACTATCAGTGTCTTTTAATTAGCAGTCTCTTTAAAATATTCAGCTCGATGATTGTCAATCAGTAACAACAGAGCACATATAAGTCAGATTTATTTTATATTTCAATAACCATGTTTTTATTTACTTTTTTTTTTTTTTTCACATTTCCAAAAAACATAACATTTCTGTGAGATGTATTTTATTTATTTATTTTTTTTTTTTTTTCACATTTAAAGAAAAAAAACATTTCTGTGAGATATTTTTTACGGTCCGTTTCATTTGTTGTGAACCAAACAACATTTTTATGTCAATATCGTTTCTGCAACACTACAAAATCATCAGAAAAAATCCACAAAGAATAAAAAGTTCTTGGATTGAAATGAACCTACACCATACAGTGGGTCATTTTGGGGCGAAATAAATAAAAAACAAAGAAAAGAGAAAACTCACAAATGGGGAGACTCACTAGTATGCCATTTTGTTTTCCTGAAATGTTATGTTTTTTTTTCCTGAAATGTTATGCTTTTTGGAAATGTGAAAAAATTAAAAAATAAAAATAAAAAAATAAAAATATGGTTATTGGAATATAAAATGAACCTGACTTATAAATATATATATATATTTAGGCAGCAAATCGTTATTTAAGCAAGCATGGTTGAATAACACAGAACTTTTGTGTTTGTTGATTTTTTTAGTGATATTCTCGATGTGTCGAGCAAGCTTTCTGATCTCTGTTGGTAGCTGGTATATTATGGCTCCGAGTGTTCGAATTAAGAACACTCGGAGCCATAATATACGATCATAATTAGAAGAGTATCCGTCCCAAGACGTGTAAAATATATTCCCTGAACAGACTATTTTTGTACTGCTTTTATGTCCTCTTACAAAGATTAAAATCAAGCAGAAATTGAAATTCAGGATATCTTGTTTAATTGGTGTCTAATGGTTATAGATCAAATTTAATATATTGGAATTTTCAAATGGGAGATTTGGCCCATATTGTGCCTTCTAAAACCCCTTTAAAACA
Organism: Sepiola atlantica; assembly: GCA_963556195.1. Lineage (NCBI taxonomy): Eukaryota > Metazoa > Mollusca > Cephalopoda > Sepiida > Sepiolidae > Sepiola > Sepiola atlantica. The sequence goes on along the minus strand of OY744528.1, from coordinate 20,149,480 downwards.
CCCCAAAGAAACTAAAATTTAAGGAATATTTATTAATTATCGTTTAATACCTATTGTTAAAATTTTTCAAAGATCTGAATTTTCAGAAAGGCCTTTCACCACCTTTTTCTCCCCTTTTGCATAAAAGTAAATAAAGCCCACATTAACACCCCTTACATCTAGCAAGAACACATTTAAACAAAATAAAAAATTAATAATAATAATAATAATTAGAAGAATACTCGTTTCATATTGATTAGTTAATTAGTTACGGTCGTTTTGTTTTATGGCATATCAACCCTTTTCGGGTTATTTAATGCCAACTCCAGTCATTTTGGTAAAAGTTTGTATGCTTCAAGTTCTTTATATCTTTAAATATGTATTCATGGTGTTTCGTTTAGTTTTGTAGAGAAAAAATGTTTTTGTTTTTAGCTTTGCAGAACATGATTGATTTTTTCAAAGGGAACGGAAAAAAACAATAGCATCAATGTTTGGTGCATTTTAAGTCAGGAAGCCGGAATCTTCAGACAGCTTGATCTGGTAGCACTAGAAATTAGTTTAGGAGTGAATCATGTACATAGAAATATATAAACATATACAAATACCTAACTTTATATATAGAAAGATAATAATGATATCATTATGTACAACTTTTGGAAAGTGCATGTGTAGTACGTAGTACAATAATGTACAATTGTCAGGGAAACGAACAGTGTACGAGTCATGATATATTGGGTTGGCCAAAAACTTTGTTCATTTTTGTAGGAAGGAGGAACTCAAACATCAAGTTTAGAAACATAACAGAGTTTATGCAATTCATTTTCCACACTTGATTTGGAAATATTGAGAATGTCTGTGATTTGTCTGGTTGTCAAACGGTAATCTTGTTCAACTATGGATTTCACTTGGTCACTATCAATCATCTTTGGCCAGCCAGAGTGAGGAGCATCTCTAACTGAAAATCTTCCTTGTCGAAATCGAGCAAACAATTTCTGGCACACCCGTTCTGTAACAGCATTCTCTCCATACACATGGCATATCTTTATGCAGGTTTCTGTTGCTTTTTTTTCCTTTTCTGTAGTAAAAAAGCATCAGATGTTCGTAGTGCTCTGCTTGATCTTCCATTTAAAGGCCTGAAATACAAGCAAAAATGTAAGAACTCCTCTGCTCCAAGGCTTATTACACACTGCCGTCAACATACTCGCTACACCAAATACAGGATTTGAAGAATAGGAATATAAAACGATCTTTAGTAAGTCGGAAAGATCACATTGAGAAAACGAACACACTTTTTTTGGCCAACACGATACATGTGTGCATGTGTTTGGAGGGGGTACATCAGGTGTCACAATTTTGGCGAATTTCAGGAAGCATGAGAGTTGCAGTGTCTCGGCAGCCAACCATTGATGCAGGAAGTTTTTTTTATGCATATGGAGGACGGGAAAGCATCAGGTGTACTTATGGTTCTTACATTCAGAAGATTTTCTCCCTGAAAAAAATAATGAACTTACAGCTGATCCTGTTGTGATATGAACCGGGGCTCGAGGATTGGTGTACGGTTTCTCCTGGCTTCCATTATACATCTGGATTAAAAAAAAAAAAAACCCAAAGTCATGATGATTATAAAATTGAATTAAAAATCTTAGTTAATAAAATCTATACGTTTTTATAGAAAAACTTTAAGCTTTTCTAAATTCATAATTTAAGGAAACAAAAACAATTGTTTTGGAATTTTTTAGATGAGGATTGATAATTTGTATTGTTTGAATAATTCGGACTACTATTCTAATCTTGTTTTTTTTTTTTATGGAAATCGCTCTAGACAAGGCATGAAGCCACTTGATGTAAGAAGCTAAAAAAATACTACTTCAAGGTCAAAAACTAGCCAACAATAAGTGTTAGGTTGATAGATTCCGACCCAGAAAACAGCAATTCTTCCCCCTTTGTCAGAAACATCGCTCATGGAATATGAGGGCTAAAGGACAAAATAAGGGAAGCGAGAGTTACGAGGTTGCCGAAAGTAAACCCAAGGTCCACTTTCTACTCTCCTGGTAAATAATTTGTATTATTTGTATAATTCGGACTACTATTCTCATCTTGGTTGTTATTTTCACTTCAGGTGCATCTTTTCAAACTTGTAAATCTTTATGCCAAACTTAGGAACCTATGAATTTCAAACTAAAACTTTTTATTAGCAATAATTTACGACTGGTTGGGTACAGTAGTTTAATTGCCTATTAACACCATGTTCACACAATGTTATCCAATCAGAGGAACAATAAAAGAATTGAACCATGAAACTCTGTTGTGTGGTGTTTACAACAGACCCTTGGCTGCCATATATGTGGTAAGACAATTACAGATGGCAGAGAGTCATGTGTAAGCCAATTAAAGAGGGCGATGACAACAGGGAGACGGGTAACTATGGTACTGTTCATGCAATTCATTCTGAACATCCCTTCGCCAGCTAGGGATAAAATAGCAAAAAGGGTTGATATGCCGTAAAATAGAAGACCAAACAAAAAAAGATTATGTTTCGGTATTTTTTTGAGATGAGGGTTGATAATTTGTATTATTTGTATCATTCGGACTATTATTTCCATCTTGGTTGTTATTTTCACAATGTTTTGGCTGATGCAACCTCTGACCTTCTTCAGGTGCATCTTTTCAAATTTGGGAATCTTTCTGCCAAATTCTTTATGAAATTTCAAATTGAACCCTTTGAACCACGAAGGTACATTTCTTTTTTTTAAGGAAATTGCTCCAGACAAGGCATGAAGCCACTTGACGTAAGGAGCTAAAGAAATGAAAAATACAATATCCAAGGTCAGAAACTAGTCAACGATAGCTGTTAGATGGATAGATTCTGACCCAGAAAACAGCAATTCTTTCCCCTTTGTCAGAAACATTGCTCATGGAATATGAGGACTTAAGGACAAAATAAGGGAAGCAAGAGTTACGAGGCTGCCGAAAGTAAACTCAAGATCCACTTTCGACTCTTCTTATGAAATGAAATAATGCATATGCATGAAATGTGAATGGGTAAATAATATAATATAAGCAAAAAGATAAATTGGAAAGAAATAATCTAATGCAATAAATTAGCGCTGGTTCCCCCTTAGTCCTGTTCTATGACAAAATTAATGATAATACTATTGTTAATGACAACAAAAAAAAATAAAATAATGATGATGGCAATAAAAATGTCAGTCAAATTATTCCGTTGGTGTGTTGTTTACACTCTTAATCGGTCAGATTTTATCTAATCTAATGTGTGGGTTGGGATAAATGGTGGTGATTGCCCTAATTCTATTCTATAAATGCTCACTTTATATCCTCATATTTGTATTTATCTATTATAATACCTACTTATGCGATAAATTAGCACTGGTTCCCCCTTAGTCCTGTCCGAAAACCTCTTTCTATGTCTGTTGGTCTGACCAGTTTATTTAGAGCGCCCGCCTTCTATGGATGCATCCCTTGAACACCTCTGCCTTCTTTTTGATGCAGTTCTTGTTGGAGTCGTTTATAGTTTTTAAGATGTGAAATTTCTTCGAATTGCACAGAAAGCAAAAGTTTGAGATTTGGGAATATGCCGGCTGCTGCTCTACTAATTTCCATTTGATAGTGAAGGGTGTTCCTCATCCTTCAATTGCAATACTCGGGTCGCTCGTGATGTATTTACTTTGTCCCTATATTTGAAGGTGTTCCTATGTGCATATAGTCTCTGTTTAAAGGTACCTTGTGTCATACCTATGTACGTTTCTGTTATGTCATTGGGTTGACTTGTGACGTATACTAGGAACTCCATCTTGCAATTGCCGCCTAGGGAGCAGTTTTCTTTGATCATGCAAGAGCAGGCCACGCTTTTATTTGCTTTTGACTTAGAAGTGATGGGATGGGATACTAGAGTAGCTGATCTTGATTGTATTTCTGTTAAATAGTTTTTTTGAAGTGGTATGGAGTGAAGTTTATTTCCGTGACTGCTCAGCGGCAACGATCGAGCAGGTCGCGGAAGCACGCGAGAGCTGTCGAGACGAAAACGAGGCTGAAGCAAAACTGAAAGTCGTAAAAATGTAAGAGTGGCAGACGACAATATAAGACGAAGAATACAAAAGAAAAAAATGAAAAGAAAAAAAAATGAACAAACCATAGCTGAAGAACTATAAATAAACTTCTTTTTTTTTTGTGGGCCAAATGAACCATTTTAATTTTTTTTTTTGTCTTTTTTTACATAAATCAAAGTAAATGCTATTTTTTTTACGATATTTTTTTGTTGTCTTTTTTTTTTTTAGATAAAACAAAGAAGCATGTTATTTTTCTTAGGATATTTAGGCAAGTTTTTTTTGCATATTTTTCTTATATTTTTCTTATATTTTTTCATATATTTTCTCGTCGAGGGTCAGGGTTTATGGATACGTTTGCGGCCGGTTCGAAAGGTCTTCCTACCGCTTGTCTTGTTGTGCTGAGCGCAAATGATTGGCAGCAACCTGATCGGTCAGCTCTGCTTCTGCCTCGTTTTCGTCTCGGCAGCTCTCAGGCGCTTCCACGACCTGCCTGATCGTTGCCGCCAAGCAGTCACGGAAATTAGGCGCTTCAGACCTGCACCAAACATTTCATAGAGTCTATGATCCTTCGATATTTTGCAAATATCTGTTGTGTAAACTTCCTCATAAACTAACAAACAAACAAATGAATTACCTCCCCCCCTTTGAACGAGATGCAACTGGAATGTAGAAAAAAAAAAAGCCGTTACCTTTTTATTATAAATAGGGAAGAGTCTTTCATATGAATGTTCATGAGCCCAGAAACATAAATCAACACCGTATTTGTAGAAGAGATCTTCAAGGCCAAACGTGTGGATCCATGGTATACCGGTACGGATCTTTAAAAAACACAAACATACAAAAAATAACATGCATTAATATCAATTATCAATCATACTTTCGGTTTAACGTCCGTTTTGCATGTTGGCATGTATTGGATGACTTTTAGAAATTAGTGAAGTATCAAAAAGTATTCATTAAAAAATACAGTTTTACGCATCTCGTATTTGAATCGATAATATCATTTTCAACTTTTAATGAAAAAGGATTTTATATTTATATTATATATATATATATATATATATATAGCATAATATAAAATGAAATAATGAAATAAGGTGCGAATCTTTGAAAAGTCATGAGTTAAGGACTTTAAGATACTTTGCCTTAACTTTGAATTCTAATAAAATTTGATTCGCACCTTATTTTATTATTTCATTTTATATTATGCTATTAATGCTCTATCCAGTATATTAAGCTTCAGTTTTTATCCGGATGTTCCACTAATTAAAAGATATTAGTTGCCACTTATATTTTTTGTTGGATTAACTTATATAATCTATATATATATATACATATATATATATATATATATATATATATATATATATATATATATATATATATATATATAAATAAATAAATGTCAATGTGAGTGTGTGTTCACTATAGAAAGAAAGGTAAGAGAATCTACATAAAAACTAAAAGTATATTCGTATGTAAAATTTTACGGGAAGACAATGGAAGTGGTCCCGAATCTCTAAGTGCCCCCCAAGGTTTTGATTAAATTTAAATCACATGTATAAACTTTTCCAGGAGAAGACAATAGGCGTGGTCTTGAATCTCTATGTGCCCCCCCCCCTCAAAGGGCAGACAAAAGAAGACAAAAGGAAAAACAAATTAAACACAGGAAGAAATCATCAAAAACGACCGATTTACCAGTTTCATTCTGATCAACGAACGTCTTCAGAAAAAGTGATCCGAACGAAACCGGTAAATCTCTTGTTTTTGATGATTTCTTCCAGCGTTTAATTTTTTTTCCTTTTGTCTTCTTCATACATCCTGTCTCCACAGCATTTAATTTTATATATTGTATATTTTATCCTCATATATATATATAAACAATGGTATGTTATTCCAAAATCCAAGTCTTTATTTATATTTTTTCATGCCGAAATATTGTGTTGACTAAAAAAATTTATATATATATATATAATATATATATATATATATATGAAAATATATATATTTGTTTTAAATTCACCAAAATTATTCAATGTAAAAGCTCGATAAATGTTAACATTTAACAACAGAGCACATATAAGTAAACAATTGTATGTTAAATTTCAATGATCAAGTCTTTATTCATTTTTCTTGCCGAAATTTAAAGTAATTCAAAGTAACTTGACAAATGTTTCGCGCACAAACGAACAACTGGGAATAAACATAATTACGAGGATCTTTTGTTCATGCAGCTCATCAGAAGACCAAAAGAAAATCTTCAAGCCCCCCCCCCAAAATTTTTTTTTACATGGAACCAATGATTTCTTCATAGTCAATCAACCATTTTGAATTTATAACACAGAGCCATGAAAAATATGTTTAACATTAGAAACGATGCAAGTAATCTAAAATACATTATATATATATATATATATATATATATATATATACACACACACAGTGTAACCCGGATATAAAAGAAACCCTAATATAAGAGACATTTTCTCTGGTCCCAAATTACAGCCTGTGTTAATGTCTATAAATTAGACCCAGATATAAGAGAGCCGGATATAAGAGAAACTCGGCTATAAGATACTTCTTCTCCGGTCCTGTCCTCCCCAATATAAAAGAGTTCGTTTTGAGTGACAGTGATGTCGTAAATCAGTCAAAAGACGTTGCTAAATTTTCTCACCTCATTGGTGAGTCTTTCTATGACCTTCACTATAGCCATTAAATATTCGTAAAAAAGGTTTCTTTTGTTGTTGTTGTTGTTAGAGACTTATTCTCTGGTCCTGACAGCTCTCTTATATCCGGGTTTAAGAAAGAGATGTGTGTACAATAAAAAATGACTGCCTTTTTTAAGAAAAAGTAATTTTTGACTGAATTATTTGTGAAAACTGATTAAAAGTATTTATGTTTATAACTGTTAAATAAACTAGTGTTCTGTGTATAAAAAGCGTTATATGTGGTGTTTCCATACTTACATAAACAAAATAGACAATACCCGGATATAAGAGAAACCCGGATATAAGAGACTTATTGTCTTATATCCGGGTTACACTGTATATATATATATATATATATATATATATATATATATATATATATATAGAGAGAGAGAGAGAGAGAGAGAGAGAGAGGGAGATAGATAGAGAGAATGGTAGTTTGTCTTGAAGCATTGCTGGGAATTGTAGTAAATATGTAAAGAAGGCAATGCAGAATGCCGAATTGAATATAAGCTGGAAAGAACAAAAATAATAAATCGAAGGAGGGACTTACTATCTATTTTTCTTTAAAATCTTACATAACAGGTGTCGGCTGATGATGATTAAGAATCATTTAATATTTCGGGAAAATCTATGCCTGACTTGTCCACCAAGATTCAATCATGACTGTCCAACAGTCTTTATTCTATTGCCATCCAATGATATGCTCCAAATGTGCACTTTTGCGTTCATCAATACAAAGCGCTTGTTATAAAGTTTTGGGGGCAGACGAAGATGAGGTGTCGTTTGTGAATAAATAGTCATTTCAATGGGTAAGGTAAGGTAAGTTATTGCTTAGTGGTACATCAACCCTAAGGGTCATTTCATGCCATGAAATGTGGAAGAAAATATCCTTCATTTGAGTCGTATTAGTTAAGAGCTTTGTTATTTTTAATTGTTTGAAATTAAACGCATCTTCTTGCCCCTGTTTTAGGGCTTAAATTTCAATTTTTGTTTTGTTACTTTTGTATTGAATTTTAAAAGGTTTATTTTCTTTAGAAAATATAATATTTTAAACGGCGTCACTTTTCCAAATAATGTTTTTAAGTTTTGTTCGTTAAAAAATTTCAATGGGATGAGACAACTCTCTACACTTCAAATGACTCGTTGGAATGACTGCGGGGACACTTTAGTGATCGTCTCATCAGTAAGAGATACGATCCTGAATGGGATTCACATTCACCGAACATAAGCCCTCCCCCACTCCGATTTTTATCTGAGTGATTATCTCAAAGATAATGTCTACAAAACAATCTGTAGACAATTTCTCAAATGAAGAGGACCATCGTAACCAAATTCAGGGCAGTGCCAAGAGTGGAGTGCGTCGGAGTAATTGACACTTTTTCACATCGTATCCGGGTGTGCATGCAATGTAGAGGTGCACATTTGGCGCACATCAAAAAAAGACTGTTGGGCATTCATGACTGAATCTTGGTGGACAAGTCAGCCATAGACTGAAGTTTATTTGTACTAACTTTGGGGGTCACCTTGTCGGACGCTTTTTATGATGGTGTTATTGCAAAGTAGTATCAAAGTGTTTTACCATAGAGTCAACTTTGGTGCAATCATCTTTATCGTTATTCGTACAGTACATAGGTCTATGAGCCATTGTGATGATCCATGGGTATCGAGCACGATTGGCTGGCTTATTCGCTTCCTGAAAATAGAACATAAAAACAACGGTTAAATAGTTTAGGGTGTCGTTTACAAATAATAAACAGAGATTTATGATTTTCTTGACGTTTATATTTTTCCTATCGTAAAGAAACTGATCATTTCCGTTATGGTGAATACAGTTTCTACCTGCGTTCTTTTTGAACACACCTCATATGAAGAAAACTAGACGTATCCGCGGCTATAAAATTTATATACGTGTGCTTGTACACACCACAAACACGTATGTAAATTAGATGGCAATATACGACTACTACTGTCCTCAACCCAGTATATTACTACTACTACTACCCTCAACTCAATATACTACTACTAATACTACTACTATCATCCTCAATCCAATATACTACTATTACTAGTAGTAATAGTAGTAGTAGTAGCAGTTGTATTAAAACATTTCCAGATATTTTATTCAAATTGTTTTCCTTCTTACCTCAAGATCCTTCAGCAGCCAATCATACTGATTCTTGATCTGCCAAAATCCATATTCGATGAAGAAATAATATTCTGTCGAGAAGGAGATCACATGGGCTCGGCCAATATTAAAACTGTAGTAAAAGTAAAATGAAAGAGAAAAACAGGGATTAAATACTTTAGGAAAATTGACAAAAAATATTGTATAATCGAAGAAGGGGAGACAAGATCTTGTGCGTGACGTGATGGTGAGAGTTGGAGAGATAATGGTCGCCCCGTTTGTCCAGCATCTGAGGCAGACGTCTATTGTGGTTCACCAATTTCCTGTTTTAATGCCAAGAATCTCGTTCTTTCTGCTGTGATCAATCTTTTTGCCGTTGAATATTTAAAAAAAATTATTTCTTTCACTTTGTAAAATGTTAGGTTTTCAATTTCAGTCTGATTAGTCATTAGTGAAATCTTCCTTATAGCTTTGCATCTGACAGTAGCTCAAAAAAGGTCGGTGATATTTTTTTATGTTCCCCGGTACATTGCTGTCTCGTAACTTTTTTATTCTGGCATGTGTTTTGAAGCACTTTATCCAAACTTCTGAAATAAGATCCGAGTAGATTTTCATAGAAAGAGACACATTTAATTTTTTTTCTTTTAATGGATGTCGCTCCATACAAGGCATGAAGCCACTTGATGTAAGGAGCTAATCATAATAATAAAAAGGGAGAGGAAGGTAGAATCACTTCAAGAATAACCAAATCTGAAAGAACCCCCCACCACCAGCGTTCAATCCCCTAGACTCCATACAGGCTAGTCAAGAGCATAATAGGGAAGGAAGGGGTTATAAGTCGGATGACAAAAAAGTCTACTCCTAAATTACTACTACTACTACTACTTATAATAATAATAATAATAAACAACAACACAGAAACAACTGTAAGCGAAAGGGAAATGAAGGTAGAATCACTTCAAGACAAACCAAGCCTGAAAGACACCCCACACTCAGTGTTCAATCCCCTGGACTCCAAACAGGCTAGCCAATAAGTAAGCCCTTCAAGAGCCCAATAGGGAAGGAAGGAGTTAAAAAAAAATCAATTAGCAAAAAAACAAAACCATGATCAAATCGAATGCGCAAAATTGTCTCATTTACATAGTGACAATAGTTGTGTCCAAAATGTAATAGCACCTATTACTTAGAAAAAATTAAAATTATTTACTACGCAAAACATTGTCCCCTTTACTTAGGAAAAGAAGTCTCATTTACTATGGGAAAATAGTCCTCTATAATTAGAAAAAAATAGTTCCCCTTCTTTAGCGAAAGAACAACGCAAAAGAAAAGTGACATTTTACCTCTTTTGCATAAAATAATCACATACACTTTGTTTCATTTACGTAGAAAAACACCTGAATTGGGTCCAAATTGCGTAGATAAGATATGCTCTTTAATTAATAAGTTTATTCTCATTTAATTTACAAATATACTCTAATTTACTTAGCGAAAGAACAAAACAAACAAAGCATTTACTTACTATATATATATATATATTTATATATTCTTTCCATAAAGATGTTTTGCCAGCCATTCAAAAAAATTCTGTTGTTTATAAATTCCTATGTCAGTGTGGAGCTGACTACGTTGGCAAGACATACCAAAGGTTAGAAATGAGAATAGCCAACATGTACCACGTGATATTCGTTTACACAAGGTTTTGAGATCATCCTGGAACTTTCAAGCACACGAATCTACCATCGGTAATCACATGGTTGGTACAAATATTTGTTCTGACCAGTATTCCGATGGGTGGTTTTCTGTTTTACACAGTGCTAGGTCGAACTATCATCTCAATATTATTGAGGCGTTAGTTATTAACAATTCTCAACCTAGACTGTGTAGACAGGAGATCTTCCAGGATTTAAATCCCCCATAACATTGAGAGATTTACCCCCTCTGTTTCTCTCTCTTTCAATTGATTTCTCCAATTTAAAAAATTTTCCCCTCATTCGATTTTCTTAGCTTTTTCTTCTTTTTTTCCACCCACCCCGTTTCATTGATCAATAAATAATGTTTCCTCTGAAATTTATCTTACCATTTTGTTGTACTAGAAATTTACTTATATATATATATATATATATATATATATATATATATATATATATATATATATATATATACGGGGATTGGACAAAATAATGGAAACACCTTGTGAATTTTGCATCAATTTTAAAACACCTATAAAAATAGAAAAAATTTACCAAAATGTTGGTTTCATTTTTTTTTTTATTCATGGTTATTGTTGTCCTGAATTAATTGGTTAAATTTATTTTTTTATTTCAGATAGTGCATATAAGTAAGAAAAATTTAAATGACAGATTTCCAAAGAGGGCAGATTGTTGGTGCCCGTATGCCAGGTGCTACTGTAACGGAAGTGGCTGAGATGGTGGCCGTATCGAGAGGAACTGTCTTGAAGGTGATGACAGCCTATGAAAAAGAAGGGAAAACATCCTCCTCTAAACAAAATTCTGGAAGAAAGCCGAAACTGTCTGAAAGAGATCGTAGATTCCTTATAAGGATTGTGAAGAAAGAGCACAAAACAACGGCACCTAAAATTACAGAAGAACTTAATCAATCATCTGGATAATCCGGTTTCAACAAAAACTGTTCAACGAAAGGCGGGGACTGGGGAAGAGAGAGATAGAATTTTAATAGAAATATGTTACACTTTTACCCCGGGCAACGCCGGATAGCCCTGCTAGTATGTATGTATATATATATATATATATATATATATATATATATATATATATATATATAACCTCCAGCCTATAATAAGGATTAATGTGTATTTATTTGCACATATAAAGTTTTTTCAATATTCAATGAGGATCCTATGTTAGTTTGTTTTGATATACAAAATGTGTCATCATAACGAAAAGTGTTGAATTATTGTATTCTGACTTTTTATAGGCAATGAAGCCTGGCTTAGGCGAACCAACCACATTACAGCCAGCTCGGGAGGAGGAATATTAGAAGCCCTTTAATGCCATCTAATTACCAAGTATGGTTTTGCGATATCTTGGCCAGACAGATATAGCAACAATAAATCTATGAACCATAAAAATATGTGCTGTGTCTTTTTGAAAAGATTCTGTGTGAATTCACACGTGTGTGTTTCTATAAATGGACTGAAGTTCTGGAGCAGCTCGGATTTAATGGGGACGCCTTGTGCTACGACAAGACACAGATGAACAAAGATGACAAAACTACGACACATTATCATAGGATTACTTTTCTGCAGACTACAATATGGTCATCTTTAAATCCAATATCAACAAATACTTTTAAATCGTCTGCATAAGTAATCAAACTTTGTTCATCCCATTCATCATTTTCAATCTTCTCATAATATTCTTCATCATTAAACTGACACTCATTGTTTCATTTCATTAACCCTCATCCTTGAGTGTTTTTTTGGCCTTGATAGGTGGTGACTCATTAGTAAAAAGAAAGGGAAGAAAACAGCATCGGACGAACCCACTTGGGTATCAAAGAAGGCTTTGATAGCATTCTCAGAAAGGAAACCAAAAAAAAAACTAGAAAATCCAATGATTAAACTTTACACAAAATCGTACTTTAATCTTTAAATATTCACAGACAGGATGTAGAAATATGAGTTACATATATCCTAAGGATCTTTTACAGATTGACGTTGTCCCTTTTAGAATGGCTAGGTGTACTTCACTAGAGTTTAGTTTTCCAGGGATTGTGTCTACGTAATTTTTAAAGATTTATTAGACCAGTTACCTCTACCACAACATGTATGATTTTTATTTCTTTCAGCTACCAGTTGTTTTCAAGTCATTGTTAAGGTACTGATATTTTGTAATGTTTTCGCGCTCGAATCTATTTAGCCTATAGTCATTCAGGACAGTTACATGTGTGAGTGTGTATATAAATAGTACTTTCCTTTCAAAAAATTTAAATTAACAACACATGCTTACCTGTAAAACATATTGCGACTATTCACGTCCCCAGGCATGTTAAATCGGAGTTTATAATTTGAGAAGTTTCTGAAAAAAAAAAGAAAAAAAAAAAGAAAAACAATTTTTTTCAATAATTAATCATGATGAGGAGGTGTGTGTGTGTGTGTGTGTGCATTTTCCCCTCCATCCAATCATTATTGGACATGATGTAACATGTAACACTGAGAGGGGAATGGGGCAAGAATTGGTGGGAGGAGAGTAATAAAGGAGAGAAATGTATTAAACACAAAAGTGTCATAATCTTAAGGTTGTGAGTTCAATCCTTGTACAGTGTGATACTATGGACTGCCCCCCCCCCCTCCAGAGCCAAGATCCCGGAGAATGTGACGGAAATGATTCACAAAAAGGAAAAGTGATCGGAAGTGAGATAAGTGGACAGGCGATAGGGAAGCCTCTGAAATCTGAAGATAGCGTTCTACAATGACGGTATCACACACACACAGCATGACCAACATGTCTGTATTTGTATTTTTCATTGCTTTTGTTTTTCTATACAATTTGTACACCCGTGCATACACCCTAGGCGATCATCAATACGAGAGACGACACAGCCATAACGAGAAGATGAAAGAGAAGTAAACCAAGGGTCAAACGTTGGGGGTCGACGATTGTCGGGGACCGGCATGATCTTACACATTTTTTTCATTTTCTCTTCAAGTGATGTAAAGAGTTCATTTTTTTTTTAAATTGCATATTTTTTCAATGCTTTTAGAAAAAGGTAACATTTCTCTCTATCATTTTCGACAGATGGATACTAAGATAAGATGCACTTGTCTGGCTGCGAAATGTTGTTGATGACAAAACTTCAAAACAGCATGATCCTAATTGCAGCGCATCAGAGATGCGACATATATTTTTCATTTTTTTTAAATGTATAATTAACCATAATCCTAATTGATACTGTATCTATGAACAAAATCTTTGAAACAAAAACCATTCTCTATTTTCAAGGTACCAAAGAAATGTTTGCAGTAAAAATTGTTAATAATTATCATGTGAAAGAGAAGACACTTTTTCGCCTAACACTACGCATACAAATTCAGTGAAAAATTAAGTGGATAAAATTGGCAGTATCAATGTAAAGGGTCCCATGAGAAATTGCGTTGCACAATGACGTCTCTACTGGTACAATCACATTGCTTACTGTCAATCATCCAACATGCTTCAAAGTGCATCCCACATCGATGTTGCTGACCCAAGGCTGTGCAGTAGGCAACCTAAGATTAATTGACGGTGACCTGATCCTAGCAGGCAGCACAAGCGAAATGCTAACAGACAGGAGAACCCTAACCCTAATCCTGGTGGGTGATACAAGCGAAATGTTAACAGACAGAAGAAGTTGGAAGTAATTCCTAAAATTTCTAACCTCAGCATGAGACACAAAGACGAAAAATGAAAATGATAAATAATATTTATTTACTCCTCTGCAGGAGTTAGGCACAAGGCCAGTTTTATCTTACTCCCACAAGTAAGATGTGACCACAGCTTGGGTCGAGTAAGTGGGGTTAAAAGCCAGCGCCCGAGAGGTGAGCACTCTGGCCATTTAAAAATTGCCTGGGCAGCCCCGTCGGCATTCCCCGGTAGGGGCGCCTCAAGCAGTAAGCAATAAACTTACTCCTCCCCAAAGAGGGGAGGCGAAGCCTGGGAGGGTGGACCTCCTAGAACTGCACAGGACAAACCCACAGACAGGTGGAATCAAGTCCCGAAGGACAAGACGACATCCGTCTATAGGGGTGCAGTATCCATCGGAACAGATACTACACTTAATATGTTTAAACGTAATAGATCAAATTGAACAACAAAACGCTTTTCTGTATTCCTTCCTTTATGGTTAGGGTTTATTTTATATAGAAGAGTATTAGAAAGCTATCATAGTGCAAGATATGGAAATATGTCGGTGTTGAAAAGGAAGACGAAAAAAAAGTGACTTTTAAAAAAAAAAATTATTTTCATAGTAAATCTTACTAGATTGGGTCAAAACTTCTACACTGATCTAATGTGTGTGACCGTATTCCATAATATATTTCGAGGAAAGACCTCTTTATCAAATGGTATGTGTTTTAAATCTCTTGAAATCCGTGTGGACTGGTAATTTTGTTTTATTGTTATACCGCAGTAAATATCAATGTGGCCTGCAGCAAATAGAATAAAATTAAATTAACATTTCTTTATTTTATTTAAGTGATCAAATATTTGTTGTTAAATTTATTTAAATTATTTATTTTTTACTTTTTTGGTGTGGGGGGTAACTGTGAGTATATAATAATATGTTTACAGGTAATAGAACAAATTAAATAATGGAAAGCTTCTTTTATATATTCTTTCTTTCATGGTATTCATCGTTTGTTGTTACCCAAAAGGTGCTTATATTAAGCTGTTTTTATATCATATGATAACCAGCCAGTTTATGTGCAAGAAGTTTAAGACAATGAAGATGGATGAGAATTCAGATGTGGCGAAGCTATTGAGGTTGTTCAGAAGCTTTTGTTTACCTAGATGATACCCTTGGAGCACAAGGAGGAGCAGGTGCTAGTGTGATGACAAGAATTAGGAGTTGATAGGACTAAGTTTAGGGAACTTCTGCCTTTACTAACCAGCAGATCATTACTACTCTCGACCAAAGGAAGAGTCTATCAGGCATGGGTGTGCAGTGTGATGATGTATGGAAGTGAAACCGGGGAAGTGAGGGTTGAGGACATGCAATACATGGAAAGAAATAATATGAGAATGATATGTGTAATATGAATCTTAAAGATGAGCTTAGATCTGATGACCTCAGAGGAAGATTAAATCTGGACAGTATAGGGAAACGTGTGTAGACCAGGAGACTCATATGGTATGGTCACATTGAAAGAATGGATGAGAGTGTTTTAGTTAGTAGATGTAGAAGAGTTGAGGTAGCAGGGTCAGTTCACAGTGGAAGGCAAAGGAAAACATTGGAGGAAGTAATAAGGATGAACCTGAGAAAAAGAGGGATAAATAAAGACCTAGACAGAGATAGGTTGGTTTGGAAGTGAATTTCTACAAACCGTCCAACACTTGCCAGCATGTTAGATGGAAGAAAGGTTTCCAGAACTCACCCGAATGCTTCGTGATTTCCTGGGCAGGTCATGTAGGGTAGATAAGCTGCGAGAGGTTCTATTTGTCTCATGAACTCATCACCGGTCTGGCCACCATTCTATTAAAATAAAACGAGGCGTCTTCCAATATACAAGATAATTCTATATGTTAGACATAGAAAGAAAGGGTGGGAAGAAATAGAGGGAGAGGAAGAGAGAGAGAGAGAGAGAGAAAGAGAGAGGGTATATTATGACATCAATGTATTCTGAATCCTTTGAGTGCAATTTTCACAAAATCAAAAGATTTCAGAATACATTGTGATGTCATAATAGACTCTTTCTCTCTCTCTCTCTCCTTCTCTCTCTTTTAGTTATTTACATCATTCCATTCCTCTCATTACTTCTCTTATCATTCACCCTTTATTTACGTTATTCGCCCTTCCTCCCATCATCTAAAACATTCATGTACAGGTGAAGTGTGCACGGTGACAAGCAAACAAGAATACAACATCCTCAAAGTTTTAGTTTTCATATAGATGTGTTTAGTGTACGTAAAATACACTTAAAAAATTATCAATTTCCTTCCGCTAAAGTGTTTTTCTATCGTAATGCTAGTTTTAGTTAGATCACACATTTTTGCTAGTATACATACTCTCCCTAAAAAAAAAGGCGAAAGTAATCCCTGGGAGGATGGTACTATGACCACAGACCAGATACTACACTACCCCATCCCCCTTCAAAGGAGGACGTAATGCCTGGGAGGATGGTATCAAGACTAACGAACATACACTACCCACTTCCCAAAGGAAGAGATAATGCCTGGGAAGATTGTCTTATGACCACAGAACAGATACTTCACTACAGACTACTCATGCAGACACCCTTACAGGGGGTATCCATTGTCTCTTGAGATTGAAAGGAGCTATCTTCTCCCCACTAAAAAAAATAATTCTTAATAACACAAGTTTTATTTTCAAAATGTATGTTAGGGGTAACGAGTGAGGGTGAGATCATTAAAGTACTTCAATTTATACGCCCCCCCCCTCTCGTATGCAGCGAAAACGCAACATACAACAAAATAAGAACGTGTAAGGTTCATAGATAAAAATCCAACAGGCAATTTGGGTGGAGGTGGGGGGTTATTATTGAAGTGTTTTTTTGCACCCTATGCAAGTACAGCGGTAAATCGGAAAACTAATGCTTGAATGGAGAACTTGAATCCTTTATTTAAATAGCTAAGCTTTAACTGGGTATTTAATGGATACTTTTAAAAAAGCTAAGATTTAACTGAGTATTTAATGAATACTTTTTTAATCTCAACTTAAACTGCATACTGAATGTATACTTTAAAAAAAGCTCAGATTTAACTGAGTATTTAATGAATACTTTTTTAATCTCAACTTTAACTGCATACTGAATGTATACTTTAAAAAAAGCTCAGATTTAACTGAGTATTTAATGAATACTTTTTTAATCTCAACTTTAACTGCATACTGAATGTATACTTTAAAAAAATCTCAGATTTAACTGAGTATTTAATGAATCTGTTCTTAAAAAGCTAAGATTTAACTGAGTATTTTATTGATACTTTTTTAATATAAGATTTTACTTAGTACTTAATAAATACTTAACAAAGGTAAAATTTAACTGAGTACTTAATGAATATTCTCACTAAAAAGCTAAGATTTAACTTAATACTTAATGAATATATTTTCAAAGCTAAGATTGAAATGAGTATTTAATGAATACTTTGGAAACAAGTACTTTAGATTTGACTGAGTACTTAATGAATACCTTTTTTTTAAGATAAGATTATACTGAGTACTTAATGAATACCTTTTTTTAAAGATAAGATTATACTGAGTACTTTATGAATACCTTTTTTTAAAGATAAGATTATACTGAGTTCTTAATGAATACCTTTTTTTAAAGATAAGATTATACTGAGTACTTAATGAATACCTTTTTTTAAAGATAAGATTATACTGAGTTCTTAATGAATACCTTTTTTTAAAGATAAGATTATACTGAGTACTTAATGAATACCTTTTTTTAAAGATAAGATTATACTGAGTACTTAATGAATACCTTTTTTTAAAGATAAGATTATACTGAGTTCTTAATGAATACCTTTTTTTAAAGATAAGATTATACTGAGTACTTAATGAATACCTTTTTTTAAAGATAAGATTATACTGAGTACTTTAGGAATACCTTTTTTTAAAGATAAGATTATACTGAGTTCTTAATGAATACCTTTTTTTAAAGATAAGATTATACTGAGTACTTAATGAATACCTTTTTTTAAAGATAAGATTATACTGAGTTCTTAATGAATACCTTTTTTTAAAGATAAGATTATACTGAGTACTTAATGAATACCTTTTTTTAAAGATAAGATTATACTGAGTTCTTAATGAATACCTTTTTTTAAAGATAAGATTATACTGAGTACTTAATGAATACCTTTTTTTAAAGATAAGATTATACTGAGTTCTTAATGAATACCTTTTTTTAAAGATAAGATTATACTGAGTACTTTATGAATACCTTTTTTTAAAGATAAGATTATACTGAGTACTTAATGAATACCTTTTTAAAGATAAGATTATACTGAGTACTTAATGAATACCTTTTTTTAAAGATAAGATTATACTGAGTACTTAATGAATACCTTTTTTTAAAGATAAGATTATACTGAGTACTTAATGAATACCTTTTTTTAAAGATACGATTATACTGAGTACTTAATGAATACCTTTTTTTAAAGATAAGATTATACTGAGTACTTAATGAATACCTTTTTTAAAGATAAGATTATACTGAGTACTTTATGAATACCTTTTTTTAAAGATAAGATTATACTGAGTACTTAATGAATACCTTTTTTTAAAGATAAGATTATACTGAGTACTTAATGAATACCTTTTTTTAAAGATAAGATTATACTGAGTACTTAATGAATACCTTTTTTTAAAGATAAGATTATACTGAGTACTTAATGAATACCTTTTTTTAAAGATAAGATTATACTGAGTTCTTAATGAATACCCTTTTTTAAAGATAAGATTATACTGAGTACTTAATGAATACCTTTTTTTAAAGATAAGATTATACTGAGTTCTTAATGAATACCTTTTTTTAAAGATAAGATTATACTGAGTACTTAATGAATACCTTTTTTTAAAGATAAGATTATACTGAGTACTTAATGAATACCTTTTTTAAAGATAAGATTATACTGAGTACTTAATGAATACCTTTTTTTAAAGATAAGATTATACTGAGTACTTAATGAATACCTTTTTTTAAAGATAAGATTATACTGAGTACTTAATGAATACCTTTTTTTTAAAGATAAGATTATACTGAGTACTTAATGAATACCTTTTTTTAAAGATAAGATTATACTGAGTACTTAATGAATACCTTTTTTTAAAGATAAGATTATACTGAGTACTTAATGAATACCTTTTTTTTTAAGATAAGATTATACTGAGTACTTAATGAATACCTTTTTTTAAAGATAAGATTATACTGAGTACTTAATGAATATCTTTTTTTAAAGATGAGATTATACTGAGTACTTAATGAATACCTTTTTTTAAAGATAAGATTATACTGAGTACTTAATGAATACCTTTTTTAAAGATGAGATTATACTGAGTACTTAATGAATACCTTTTTTTAAAGATAAGATTATACTGAGTACTTAATGAATACCTTTTTTTAAAGATAAGATTATACTGAGTACTTAATGAATACCTTTTTTAAAGATAAGATTATACTGAGTACTTAATGAATACCTTTTTTTAAAGATAAGATTATACTGAGTACTTAATGAATACCTTTTTTTTTAAGATAAGATTATACTGAGTACTTAATGAATACCTTTTTTTAAAGATAAGATTATACTGAGTACTTAATGAATACCTTTTTTTTAAGATAAGATTATACTGAGTACTTAATGAATACCTTTTTTTAAAGATAAGATTATACTGAGTACTTAATGAATACCCTTTTTTAAAGATTATACTGAGTACTTAATGAATACCTTTTTTTAAAGATAAGATTATACTGAGTACTTAATGAATACCTTTTTTTAAAGATAAGATTATACTGAGTACTTAATGAATACCTTTTTTTAAAGATAAGATTATACTGAGTACTTAATGAATACCTTTTTTAAAGATAAGATTATACTGAGTACTTAATGAATACCTTTTTTTAAGATAAGATTATACTGAGTACTTAATGAATACCTTTTTTTAAAGATAAGATTATACTGAGTACTTAATGAATACCTTTTTTTAAAGATAAGATTATACTGAGTACTTAATGAATACCATTTTTTAAAGATAAGATTATACTGAGTACTTAATGAATACCATTTTTTAAAGATAAGATTATACTGAGTACTTAATGAATACCTTTTTTAAAAAGCTAAAATTTAACTGAGTATTTAATATCTAAAAGAATTCAAGATCTAACTAAGTACTAAGCTGTAGCGTAGAGCAGGAGAGGCAGCCGACTGCTGTGGACCAAGACGCTTGTCCGCAGCGGTCGAAGAGAAGACGGTTGGTTTGCTGCTTGTGCGGAGCAGAGCTGTGGGCATGAACCCGGAAACACCGATTCATGAAAAGTTGAATTTAATTTTTTTTTAA
Organism: Sepiola atlantica; assembly: GCA_963556195.1. NCBI lineage: Eukaryota > Metazoa > Mollusca > Cephalopoda > Sepiida > Sepiolidae > Sepiola > Sepiola atlantica. The sequence continues at coordinate 20,128,844 of OY744528.1, read as the reverse complement.
AAGAGGAAATGCCGGTAGGCGGCTTTGGCGTGCTCATTTGCATATGCGAGATGTCGTTACTACAAGAAGCACGAGAAAAGCGTGATTTGGGGAGATTTGTTGGGAGGTGAATGCGAATGAAAGAAGAAGAAAAAGAAGAAAGTGCCGCATTTATTTTTGTGAAAGCTTTGCATTGACTCGTTCATAAGCTGTTTTCTAAAAAAATCAAGGGAGGCGCGAGAGCGCTCTATCTCTTAATAGACTTCAAGAGTGGCCTATGCTGGAAATCTCATTTCTTTGATCAATCATAACTAAAAAACCAATAAACCAAATTAGTTAAAACTTTGCACAAAATTTTTATTTGATAGCTTCTATAAGTGTGTAGAATTTCATCATCATTAGTCAAGGCAACCCAGAGATCCAGAAAGTTCAATCATGAAATCATGTTATATGTGTGTACATATGTACGTATGTATGTGCCACCCTGTATCTCATCAACTATTTGATGGATTCAGCTGATTTTTGGCAGAGATAGAGGTTCTAGGGTCTTGTTGATGGCATTTTAATTTCAGTTTACCATATACCTTAGTTTTCCAGAAAATTCCAAAAAACCTTATGAGAAAGCATTGTATTGAGGCATAGCCTTTACAAAAGTAGTGACATTCCATGAAAAATGCCAGTATACTGAAATCATATGCCCTTAATAGGGTTAAGATGAAAATTCATATACACTAAATGTACAAAAGCAAGAAAATTCCCAAATTTTTACACTTTTATTGTCATTAATTAAGGGTATGACTACATATCAACCAAACCATTTCATTATCACATCACTACAGTATAAATTTCTATGCATGAGTAGATGAAGTGTGTGAGGTGCGCTGAAGAAAAATTCCTACCAGTAAAATACATAGCCCTGTTGTGCTCGCATACCCTTAATGACAATAAAAGTGTAAAAATTTGGGAATTTCCTTGCTTTTGTACATTTAGTGTATATGAATTTTCATCTTAACCCTATTAAGGGCATATGATTTCAGTATACTGGCATTTATCATGGAATAATTCTTTAACTTATATTTTAAAAGGAGAACAAAATTGATAAATGATTAAGCAACAGAAATGAAGCAGATGCTGTAAAAAAGAATGATTTTTACTTACATCTTGCATGTCATAGGCAAAATCACCTGCAAAAATAATAAATAACAAATAGATTGATTTAAATATCGAACAATATTTTTTAGATGGGAGTGCTGTCATTTACATTGCTTAGGTCTGGACTATCATTCTCATCGTGTTTGCAACATATAAAGTATAGTCAATTTACCCCTGTTTCTTTGGCTTAAATAGCTTCGTTAACAAAACGTACAAACTTAACATTGTTCACTCAGTCATATAAGGCAATTATTGGTTTGTGTTGTTAAAACAACATTTTTAGTTTTATCGATTTTTATATTTAATCCTGATCAATATTTTATTTTATTTAGTCATGACACCGGGGAAAACAATTAATAAGACAAATCTTTAAAGATTCACCAGTTAAAAAGAAAGTTTTGATTTATCCTTTTCGTTTTCTTTCTCTCCTATTTTTTGCTCCCTTTGGCTGACAGGGGAAAAGAAAGAGAAAGTAAAGAGAGAGAGAGAAAGAGAGAGAGAGAGAAAGAGAGAGAGAGAGAAAGAGAGAGAGAGAGAGAAAGAAAGAGAAATAGAAAGAGAGAGAGAGAAAGAGAGAAAGAGAGAGAGAGAAAGAGAGAGAGAGAAGGAGAGAGAAGGAGAAAGAGAGAGAAGGAGAAAGAGAGAGAGAGAGAGAAAGAGAGAGAGAGAAAGAGAGAGAGAGAAAGAGAGAGAGAGAGAGAGAGAGGGGGGAAGACAAAAAGAATGCCACCTGTTCTTATTTTAACCAACATTCGACTGTGAAAGAGAGAGAATTGCTTTGATGGTTCAATTGGTTAGCACGCCATACTTAGAAGCAGATGTTACGAGTTCGAACCTTATCTGGGAATAATAATTTTTTTCTGATTTTGTTCTAAAATGAATGTGACCCTTAAATTAAAGTAAAAAGACTCCCAAGCAATGCCGGGCAAAGGGCAGCTAGTATATTAACACCGGGTGTTAACCCTTAAATACATTTTGTTTCAAATATTACACATTCCAACAAAATGCCTATTTAATATAATATTCAATAAAAATGTGTTAAACTGCCACTTGTTTCACATTTGCAACGAGCCTGTTGGAAAGTGTGAGCAGGTATTAGTATGATGTTGCATCAGCACACTCGCTAAATAGTTAATCAGTATCTTCGATGTCAAACCAATATAAAAAATAAAGCATTTAAGGGTTAAACATTTTGAATTACAACATTACATAGATTGTTTCATTTTACGTTTATTTTTTTCTGCAATCTATGTACTTTACGGAAATTAGGAACCCAGGCAATGTCAGGTAACCCTGCTAGTTCATTGTACTCCCCGGTATCCTTTAGGTGCATTTTATCATTTTTGGTAACGTTCCCAAACGTTTCGAACTGAACTCTTTATGTAATCAACTGATGTATACGACTGTTATATATTGAGGTGGCCTTGGGGAAGACAAAGACAGGATGTACGTAGTCACGAGTTCTAAAATGACAGGCGTGTGAATAGAAGAGATTAAATGGAAGCATCAATTAGCATGCTGTGAGCATGAGAGAATGCACATGTTAAAATGTAATTCTTCAAAGTTATCAGTAATCTCTCTCTGCCTTAATAATGTATCTGAGATAATGAAATAAATAAGATATTTTAGATACAAACGTTTTATTATTGGTAATTAACAATGATCGGTATGTTTATTGTGTTAGGGTATTCCGCTTGCATCCCAGGACCCTCAGATTTGGGTCGAATTGACTAGAGAAAGATTAGAGAATATTTCTAATTTTAAATATCTTGTAGATGTCCGAGAGAGTTCTGAAGGCTGTGAATGGGTGGTGACCTGCAGCACGGGCGGCTTTCAACTCGATGGCAGAATTGTTACGTCAAAAGCACATAAAAAGTAAGATCAGAGGACAATTGTATACTGCGTGTAGCTGATCTGTTCTGCCATATGCATCCGATACATGGACTATGGATTCCAATTCCTTAGCCCGTGTGAAACGAACTGACAGATCTATGATTGCAAGAATAAATTTTCAATAGAAGAGTTGGGAGGGGGGGGGGGTCATCGATGTGGAGGAAGTTATCCGAAGTAGAAGATTAAATTGGTCCGGTCACAGAGTGGAGCAAGTGTTAGATAATTGTACACGAGTGCTAGATAATTGTACACGAGTGCGAGATAATTGTACACGAGTGCGAGATAATTGTACACGAGTGCGAGATAATTGTACACAAGTGCTAGATAATTGTACACGAGTGCTAGATAATTGTACACAGATGCTAGATAATTGTACACGAGTGCGAGATAATTGTACACGAGTGCGAGATAATTGTACACAAGTGCTAGATAATTGTACACAAGTGCTAGATAATTGTACACAAGTGCTAGATAATTGTACACGAGTGCTAGATAATTGTACACGAGTGCTAGATAATTGTACACGAGTGCTAGATAATTGTACACGAGTGCGAGATAATTGTACACAAGTGCGAGATAATTGTACACAAGTGCTAGATAATTGTACACAGGTGCTAGATAATTGTACACAGGTGCTAGATAATTGTACACAAGTGCTAGATAATTGTACACAGATGCTAGATAATTGTACACGAGTGCTAGATAATTGTACACGAGTGCTAGATAATTGTACACGAGTGCTAGATAATTGTACACAAGTGCGAGATAATTGTACACAAGTGCGAGATAATTGTACACAGGTGCTAGATAATTGTACACAAGTGCGAGATAATTGTACACAAGTGCTAGATAATTGTACACAAGTGCGAGATAATTGTACACAGGTGCGAGATAATTGTACACAGGTGCTAGATAATTGTACACGAGTGCTAGATAATTGTACACGGGTGCTAGATAATTGTACACGAGTGCTAGATAATTGTACACAGGTGCTAGATAATTGTACACGAGTGCGAGATAATTGTACACAGGTGCTAGATAATTGTACACAAGTGCTAGATAATTGTACACAGGTGCTAGATAATTGTACACAAGTGCTAGATAATTGTACACAAGTGCTAGATAATTGTACACAGGTGCTAGATAATTGTACACAAGTGCTAGATAATTGTACACAAGTGCTAGATAATTGTACACGAGTGCTAGATAATTGTACACGAGTGCTAGATAATTGTACACTAGGGCAGGTCGATTTTGGAATCGTGATGATGCGATGGCAATGATTGTTGGGGTTTGGCATGATAAATAACGACACAAAATATTTTTTCCCAAATCGTTACCGTTAATTGAGGAAACGACTTTAAAGATTGAAAATTAGCGATTTCGCATGTGTTTTCGGTGATCAGTGAAATATTTCCCGCCATAAAAACATTCTGTACCGTTGGAGAAATAGAAATGTGTAAATATCATTTAATAAAGATTTTGTCAACTAAATTATTTACATTATTCTCAATAAATCAAATAAAAATAAATAAGGATCATAAATAATGAAAAATATTCATTTGTAAAGGCAAAATTGAGATTGTTAGTAAGTACTGTTTACTGTTTACCGATAAAAGATTACTTTATTTTTTTCTCTCGTGGAATTCAGCATTTGTGATTTTTCGGTAGAAAACAAATTAATTTAATTATCAATAAAACACCATTAAACCGAAAAATGCCTTCATTTTAATGATGAAATAAAATAAATGTAATGCTTTTATTAATAGTGACGCTGGAACTTCCTTTGGGGGGTATTATTTAAATTTACACCGTTTAAAATGCGTGTTTGTTATTGTTTATCGAATGTATGAAATATTGACGGCTGTTGGATTTTAATTGTAAAAATAATTAGTAATTTTGTATTTTTATGTAAGAAACTTAATTATTTGACATAGAAAGAACAAAAGCTTGTTTAATCTATATCATTTTATATTTTAAGTGTATCTGGCGTTTCAAACGCGTTTGTTTTTCTCCGTCAAGAAATATTTCAATATTTTAGGTAAGTAAATTATTTTTGTTCTATTTTTTTTTTTCGTGTTTCCAATTAAATTTTATCAATGAAGTTTGTATTAAAATACCATAATGTTTCAGTTTTGTATCAGAAAAAACTAATTTTTGGCGCATTTTAAGTTATTACCCACTTTTTTATTTCACGGACCATTTTTTTTCTGTGTAAAATTAGCGATTATGTCGCTAGAGTAATCCGGTTATTTTTACCCAATATTTTAGATTTTAGAGTATTTTTATTTTTAGTGTGATTGTCATGAATTGGTGATCATTTTATATTAAATGTATTTGGGAAAGTGATCCCCCACTCTAAAATCTAAATTATTGGGTAAAAAAAAGGATTTTACCATAACTCAAACAGTATTGAGTCTGTTTAAATAGTCCTGTCATTTTAAGCCACACTTTTAGATGCAGCCTAACCCTAACTCCAACAGACTATCACTAAAGCTAACCAAAACTCCTTACCATAATTGTCAGCCATTTTTTAAAATATGAAACTAGAAGATATAAATCAAACTGTTTTAGACTTATTCATTTATTTTCTTTCTTTTTTCAGATAAAAATGTCTGTAAAAGGACGTTCTGTTTTAACTCGCAGTAAGAGTTCCAAAAGATTTGCTGGTCCACCTTGTCCGTTGGATAAAACGGAACCCCCAACTTTACGACAAGTTATCCAGTTTAGTTATTTCCTTGAAAATACCTATCCCCACTTTTCAAATAGTGATATTTCCAAATTGATCACAAAGGAAATAATCAATATTTGGCAAGCAGTGAACCCACAATTGCCTTTGTTAAGGGAATATTATATAGGGCAGAAGGTGAATGTATTTTGCTTCAAGAGGGCCAAACTGATTAACAGGAAAACTCTTACTGCACCCAAAGTGAAAATAATTAAGGAACAGCTGGATAAATTATTTGATATTTCTTCATGTTGCTGCAAACTGCCTGTCTTAAGATGTGATGACTTTGCTGTAAAGTGCAATACAGAAAATTGCCAAACAAGGCATATAGTCTGCACTTGTCCTCCTAACAAGAAGGTAATATTAATTCTATGGTTGTTTTTTGTTTGAATTTTTTAAATTGAACTAATTCATGTCCCAATTTTCAATATTTAAATTAATTGAAAAATATGAATTTACTTCTGATAATCTTTCTTTTTCTAGTAAATAATATTGTGATATTTTCCTTAATATTTGTCATGTATGCTAGATCTGTTATTAAACACATAAACATTTTGACATTTCAGGTTCCCATTGAAGAGAGAGAATATTTAAAAGATCAGAGAGAGAAAACAGGACCAAAAGGCAGTTTCCAACTTGGACCTATTGACAAAGATGCTGTCAAAAAATACAAAAAAGATTCAGCTGAAGCAGATAGATTAGACAGGCAAATTGAAAGACAGCAACAAGATTCTTCACATGTTGCTTCCTCTACATCAGAAATCTTTTCACAGACATCTTCCAGTGAAGAAACAACCGATGACAGTTTTGAGCCAGGGAGACAGTCTAAGGGACCTTACAGTCTTTTGAAAGTCCCGAGATATTCTATGGAACTGATTAGAGGTGATATATCTTCTAACCTTGGGGCTTGCCTTGCTAATGCCTTTCTATTAGACTTACAACACATGGGTCTTCTTCATCCAACCATTAATTTAAAAGACATTATTATAGATAAATCAAAAATAGATAGAGAAAAGGCAAGAGTGAAAGTAACCAGCCATCAGAAACATGTCCAGGAATATGAACATCTTATCTGCATTGGAGTTGATTGCAGAGTTGATAAGGACACTTTGTATTACAAGGAAGTTACAGGGGAAAATGGTGAAAAAATGATTAAGAAAAGCAAGGGACCAGAGCGCCACTTAACATTTACCAGAGAGATAGGAACTGCAAGTAAATATCTCACCCATAGAGTGATACCCAACATTGGTGCAACTGGTGTTCTTCTAGCAGAGGATGTTGCTGCTGTTCTAGAAGAGTACAACAGTGTAAATACTGTTAAGGCAATTCTGGTGGACAATACCAGTACAAACACTGGTTGTGAAACCGGGATGGTTACAGCTTTGGAGAAAAAACTTAACAGAAAGTTACATACCATTGGCTGTTCACTTCATCAAAATGAACTGCCATTTAGAGCCATCTTTAAGTTAATTGATGGAACTACAAGAAGCCCTACCACTTTCACTGGTCCTTTAGGGAAACTTTGTGGAACTAATTACCAGGATTTGCCCCAGGTAGCATTTCATAGTATTAGTGGTCCTCTGGATAATTTATATCTTACTGCAGAGGTAATGAATGATTTAAGTGACTACTTTGGGAATATGCTATAGGAATTTCTACAGGGAAAGTGAACCCTAGATTTGCTGCCTGGAAGATTGGGCCTCTGAATCAATCAAGATGGCTGACTTTAGCCATCAGGTTAATGTGCTTGTGGACCAGAGGTGCCTATCCACCAGAACTCTCGGATAAATTACACACCATTATAAAATTTATAATTGAAGTATATGCAGTTAGTTGGTTTGAGATCAAAAGGGACAATACATTTTTTAACCAACAATTGTATATCTTCAATATGATCCAGAGAGTCAAGCAACAGTCGACCGAAATTCAGAATGTTGTATTAAAAAGTTTACGATACAATGCTTTTGCTTTGCTTCCGGAAAACATTCTGTTGTCGATGTTGAAGTCAAATGAATTGGAGGTGAGGGAAGAGGCCATAAAAAAGATCTTGTCCATTAGGTAAGTAAACATTTATGTATACTTAATTAGTTATGTCAATTTACAAGAATAATTTTAAGTTTCATTAAAATTACATAAAAAATATAACAAGTACAGGTAAATTTCCTAATATAAATATTTTTTGTTTTGTTTCAGAAGTAGCGAACCACCAAAGAAAAGATTGAAGAAAATTACTGCCATCAATTTTGAAGCCACACATTGGTCAGCTTTGATTGACCTCTCACAAAGTGGGGTCTGTGAACCTGCACTCACAGAAAGGTTTTCAAACAATGAACTCCTAGAAGCTTCAATGAATGGAACAACATTGGAATTTCCAAATTTACCTGCACATTCACAAGGCGTGGAAAGAGCTGTCAAGTTAACAACTGAAGCTTCACAAATTGTATATGGACAGGAAGCAAGGCACAAGCACATTATAACCAAAACATTGTGTCACCAAATAAGACCTTCATTTACTTCGAAGGGAAACTACAGGGAACAATTTAGTGCTATTATAACATAATTTGGTAAACTTACAGTATTGCCCTCACAACAAAAATTACATAAGCTAAACAAAAAATAACTTCAATGCAAAACAAATTTAAATGAATATATCGAATCGCATACTTTAAAAAGCAAAATTAACGGTATCAAAACTAATTATTATTTATCGTAGCTAGAAAAGAGTCAGCAGTTAAAACAAGAACATGGTGCTACATTTCGTGACAGTCTCAATCCAATATGGTGGTATTTTCAAAATCGTTTACACTTCAGGTGAAAGACAAAAACAAATGAAATTAAATTCGGTTTTCACATGCTTAAACTATGCAGGTTTGTAGAGAATTTCATTCTGATGCGTTTTTATATAAGGTAAGTGTTGTTTTTTTTTTTTATTTAGAAGTTATGGCCTGAGGACTACACTGTAAGCTTACCCATAATTTTATATGGTGCAGTAGGTTTTAGCACATTGTTCAATGAACAATTCAAATTTAAAACATTTGTTCCTATAATCTGTTTCCAGTAGTATTATTGTATAATACACTTTTATTTATATATTTTTAAAAGTAATTATGACCAAAAAAAAGTGATTAGCCTTTTTTGTAATTTTGTACAATTTCTACAGTTCTCATTTATTGAATACAGTTAAAAAATTACATATTTTACTAGTGGTGATTCATACTTAGAATTCTGGTTTGAATATATTTTCCATTCATTGTATCTAACAAAAAATATCAATTTTATCTGGATTTATTAGTGAAATAGTAAAATTTTGAAGTCAGTTTGTCAGCAAAATCCTGCGGAAATTAGGTATTTCTGAACATTTTCGTACCTGATCTTTAAAACTAAATGCTCAGTTAAGTTTTAAAGTTAGGAATCTAATTTTTGGTATCAGTTCTCACAACACCAAACCCCAGCTTTCGCCACCACAGCAGCGTTGATTTTCTAAAAAAAGTGAAAAATCGACCTGCCCTATTGTACACGAGTGCGAGATAATTGTACACGAGTGCGAGATAATTGTACACGAGTGCTAGATAATTGTACACGAGTGCTAGATAATTGTACACGAGTGCTAGATAATTGTACACAGATGCTAGATAATTGTACACGAGTGCGAGATAATTGTACACGAGTGCGAGATAATTGTACACAAGTGCTAGATAATTGTACACGAGTGCTAGATAATTGTACACAAGTGCTAGATAATTGTACACAAGTGCTAGATAATTGTACACGAGTGCTAGATAATTGTACACGAGTGCTAGATAATTGTACACGAGTGCTAGATAATTGTACACGAGTGCGAGATAATTGTACACAAGTGCGAGATAATTGTACACAAGTGCTAGATAATTGTACACAGGTGCTAGATAATTGTACACAGGTGCTAGATAATTGTACACAAGTGCTAGATAATTGTACACAAGTGCTAGATAATTGTACACAAGTGCTAGATAATTGTACACAGATGCTAGATAATTGTACACAAGTGCTAGATAATTGTACACGAGTGCTAGATAATTGTACACGAGTGCTAGATAATTGTACACGAGTGCTAGATAATTGTACACAAGTGCGAGATAATTGTACACAAGTGCGAGATAATTGTACACAGGTGCTAGATAATTGTACACAAGTGCGAGATAATTGTACACAAGTGCTAGATAATTGTACACAAGTGCGAGATAATTGTACACAAGTGCGAGATAATTGTACACAGGTGCTAGATAATTGTACACGAGTGCTAGATAATTGTACACAGGTGCTAGATAATTGTACACGAGTGCTAGATAATTGTACACAGGTGCTAGATAATTGTACACGAGTGCGAGATAATTGTACACAGGTGCTAGATAATTGTACACAAGTGCTAGATAATTGTACACAGGTGCTAGATAATTGTACACAAGTGCTAGATAATTGTACACAAGTGCTAGATAATTGTACACAGGTGCTAGATAATTGTACACAGGTGCTAGATAATTGTACACAAGTGCTAGATAATTGTACACGAGTGCTAGATAATTGTACACAAGTGCTAGATAATTGTACACAGGTGCTAGATAATTGTACACAAGTGCTAGATAATTGTACACGAGTGCTAGATAATTGTACACAGGTGCTAGATAATTGTACACGAGTGCTAGATAATTGTACACAGGTGCTAGATAATTGTACACGAGTGCGAGATAATTGTACACAGGTGCTAGATAATTGTACACAAGTGCTAGATAATTGTACACAGGTGCTAGATAATTGTACACAAGTGCTAGATAATTGTACACAAGTGCTAGATAATTGTACACAGGTGCTAGATAATTGTACACAGGTGCTAGATAATTGTACACAGGTGCTAGATAATTGTACACAAGTGCTAGATAATTGTACACAAGTGCTAGATAATTGTACACAGGTGCTAGATAATTGTACACAAGTGCTAGATAATTGTACACAGGTGAAAGAAAAAAAACAAGCAACATGGTTTGGAAAAACATTTTATATTTATTCAAAATTCTTGATGATGGATGAGACCTCAGATGTGAAGAAAGTATATCTAGTTGGTGAAGCTATTGAGGTTGTCGAGAATTTTTCTTACCTTGATGATAACATTAGAGCTAGGGTAGAGCAGGTGCTAGTGTGATTTCAAGAATGAGGAGTGGATGGAGTAAGTTCAGATCACTTCTGCCATTACTAACCAGCAGAGCATTACCACTGTCGTTCAAGGGAAGAGCTTATCAAGCATGTGTACGCAGTGTGGTAATGTATGGAAGTGAAACCTGGCCAGTGAGGGTTGAGGACATGCGTTGCATGGAGAGAAAGGATATAAGAGTGATACAATGGATGCGCAATGTCAGTCTTACAGACAGGCTTAGATCTGATGACCTCAGACAGCAGAGCGTTACCACTGTCATTCAAGGGAAAAGCTTATCAGCTATATGTATGAGAAGACCTTAGTGCCAGACCATGTCAAAGGCCTTGGAGATATCTAGCGCTAACACCCTATTATCCAGTTTGCAGTATATATGTTCAGAGATGACAATTAGGATATCCACATTAGAACGGGATGGTCTATATCCATACTGTTGGTCAGAGAGAAATTTTGCATTTTTAAGGTGATGAGCTATTATGAGATTGATTACTGATTCAAAGATTTTAGTGAAGAGCAGAAGGAGATTTAGGGGGCAGAATCCAAATAACCCATCCTCATGGTGGCTGAAGACATGAGACAGTTGGGATTGATAAATAAAGACGCGAGTGATAGAAAATTATGGAGACAGCGAATGAAAAAGTCTAACCCTATTAAATGAACCACCAATATATGTACTAGTCACTTCAACTAGTTAACTTACCCACCTCGAATATTCAACATAAAGTCAATGACAGGAAAAGTACTTAAAAATGAGAAGAAGAAGATTCGACGACGTTTAAAAGAATCAGCCAGTAAACCAGTCTTATCTCGTAATCTTAGGATATCGTTACTTCGGTCCAGCGATACTACGGGCAGTTTGACTGTGAATGTTGGTAAGAGTGATTCGGTGGCGTGTAATAATATACCCTTTTTTGTCCTTTCCTTTCCTGCTAAATATAGATTAATTCAATGAAAGACATATACTAAGGAGATATTCTGCAAGTTAGCCGGGAACCACCCCACATTGTATCTCTTGGCAATGATGATGATGATGATGAGTATTGTACTTACCTATATGAAGAATTGCATCATACACCCCCCTTGCTTTTTTTTTAATGGAAATCGCTCCAGACAAGGCATGAAGCCACTTGATGTAAGAAGCTAAAAAAAAAAAATACTACTGAGGATTGATAATTTGTATTGCTTGAATAATTCGGACTTCTATTCTAATCTTGTTTTTTTTTCATGGAAATCGCTCTAAACAAGGCATGACGCCACTTGATGTAAGGAGCTAAAAAAGTAAAAAAACTAGCCAACGATAAGTATCAGATGGATAGATACCGACTCAGAAAACAGCAATTCTTCCTCCTTTGTCAGAAACATCGCTCGTGGAATATGAGGACTAAAGGACGAAATTATGGAAGCGAGAGTTACGCGGCTGCCGAAAGTAAACCGAAGGTCCGTGTTCTACTCTTCTCATTACTCATTCAACGAGAAATAAATACGAAGGATATACTCCCCAAATTGATTGGGATTCCCCGCACCTTGGTGTATAATCCCTGCCAATGATGATGATGATGATGATGATGATGAGGAGGAGGAGTTTACTTACCTACGTGAAGAATCGCATCATACATCCCTCTTGCTGTCTCCTCTTGTAGACGCGGAAGTGACTGAGCATTTATATTTCCCATGTCACCAAACAAGGCAAATCGAGTAACCCAGTTGATGTCATCTGGCATTGTGTGGAACGAGAATATCGCACTCCATCCCCAGCGGCTGCCGCAATGGTAAACTAAAAAAGAAAAAAGAGGGTAGAGGATAAAAATGAAAAGTATTTTTTTTTTAATGGCAGACAAATTAGAAATGAATTCTTGCTAAAAGTGCAGAATAGTTAACAGTTGAGAAATCGTAAACAAAAAAAAACATATGACTTATACCAAATTCAGTAGAATTTAATTATCTACCGACCTGTATACTTTTAACGCGCTGAAACTGTTTTTAAGTTTTTTTTTATTTCAAAATTTTATTTTGTTCAAAGCAGTCTTTACAACACACAAAGAAAAAGATGGCCGCCTCTCGCTTAACTGTTAGGGGAGGAGGGGGTCAGGATATTAAAAAAAAAATGACTTATCTTCCCACTTACCATAAATCCGAGTGTCAAACCCCCCACCCGGACTTAGGGTTAATAGTTACTTATTGGTAAGTCATTTTTTAAATATCTTTTCAGACATGAAGTCCTCACCCTCACCCAACAATTAAACGCAAGGCGGCCATCTTTTTTTTTTCATGTGTCATAAAGACAGCTGAAGACAATAAAGTTTTTAAATAAAAAAAAATTAAAAACAGTTAAAAGAATGCAGGTAGGTAGATTATTAAATTCTACTGCGTTTGGTATAAGTTATTTGTTGTGTTTTTTTTAACGATTTCTTGACTGTACTTTTACTGAATTCCCTCATCATAAGATGCATCTCCTTTCACAGATTGGATCATAAATAAATTAAGAAAATTAAATTTTGTAAATGTTTTAAAACATTTACAAAATTTAATTTTACTTAAACACAAATACAATTGTTGACACTCGAGAAATGTTGTAGACATGAGATTAGAGGGTGAAGGGAAAGGTCAGTAGGATTATGATACATCAGTTCGTGAGAAAGGAAGTTGATATGTGGGCAGACATGACGTCATATATGTGAAGGGGATGGAGTTCTGGGATGAGATTCTCGTCAATTTCAGCAGCAACATTCAAGAGACAAGATGTGTTAAATATGGTCTAACAAATTTGTAATTGTAATTTAAAAGACAATGTGCTTAACAAATTGACTCTCTCTCTCTTTTTCTCTCCTGTTCTCTTTCTACCTACAAGATGGTTATAATTAAGATTAGCTTACGATGATGTAATTAATTGTGGCCTGATTGGCGGTGTGACTCAATAAATCCATTTGTCTTCTCAGTCTTGGTATTGTCGAATTAAGTACCTTCTTTATTATAAGAAAGTCTTGAAAATTTTATATTAGTTAGGCGGTTAGTTAAAGAGACAGGAAACATTGTAAACATGGGGTTATGGGAAACGTTAGTAGGTAGTTTGGTAGTTTGGTAGTTTTGTTTTACGGCATATCAACCCTTTTTGGGTTATTTAATGCCGAATCTGGTCTTGTTTTCTTCTCTTTCTTGTTTCTTTCCCCTTTTAATATCTGTTTCTATTTAACCCATAGTTGGGACCCTAACAGGTACTACCACTCCGGGTCAGGGTGGACCTGGGAGCAATGGTAATTAAGAGGAGGCTCCACATTCCCCAAAGTCCGTAAGCCGGATCTCACCATCGGATGTAGTTTAAGGTCATATCCAGGACCGAGAGTAGGGTAGGAAAAATAAAAATAAAAAAGGGGAGGTAGAAAGGGAGAGGGAGACTATTATACATGAGAAAATGAAGTCTGTGCACGAATAAGCAGAAATGACGTCAGATATGAAGGACAGAGAATTCTAGGCAAAGAATCTCGCTCAGTCTCAGAGGAAGCCTTCAAGAGAGGTGCCGCCGAGGAAATGATTCATCAAGTTGCACAAAGGTGATCAGAAAATAGGATAGGTAATCAGCTGTGGAGTGGCCGAGGAGACAAAAGACCGGACATAGGATTTCCGGTATGACTAAATATATTTATGAGTCAGAGTTGTTTGCAACAGTTGAGTTTTTGCAACAGTTGACAGTTTACGACAGTTGACGAGTTGTTAGTTTTGCAGCAGTTGGCGACTCAGACAGGAGATGGTCAAATGGGATCAAATCATCTCATCATCTAAGGCTATAGCCGAACTGATGACTTCGTATAATGACAATGGGGGCTTTGACAGTCTTTGAGTGTCACACACAACCAGAATGTAACTGATTTATACACAATGGCTTGGATAACTATGGTGGCGAAAAAAACGTAAGAAATTTAGAAAGGGAAAAAATGAACTTATTTTAGTAGCGAATTAAAAATGGATTCTTTCATCATATTTAACAAATTGGATGATAAAAAAATGAAGAAAATTAAAATTTAAAACATTTACAAAATTTAGTTTTCCTTAAACACAAATACAATTGTTGATAAATGAGAGATTTTTAAGGAATTGTTGCATACTACTTAGTAATAATTAAGATCCTGCTAGATAGGGGCATTCAATCCACCATGGGGAGGATTCAGCTGACAGATTTTGAGATGAATCACACCCTATTTATGACATTTTCGTTATTGACTTTATGTTAAATATTCGAGGTGGGTAAGTTAACTAGTTGATATAGTGACTAGTGCATATATTGGCGGTTCATTTAGGAGACATGAAGCATTGTGGTCAAGGGAAAGGGTAAGTAGGTAGGACTATGATATATGAGTTTACGAGAACAAAAGTCTGATATAAATGAACAGAAATGATGTTAGATATGAGGAACAAAGAATTTAAGAAAAAAATCTCAGTCAGTCTCGAAGTTTTCAAGAGACAAGACCAACTTTTTTAGCAGCAGACAAATTAGAAATGGATTCTCTCGCTGAAGCAAGATGTAGTACTGCAAGTTTTTTGCGTAAAATGTCTTTGATTGGTTATGCTCTTCAGCGTCAACGAGGCAAATTCATTAGAAAAGCCATCGATCTAGTTCTACTTCAGGACTTAAAACATGACTCAGGAATGGTGAAGAGGGACGCACAACCGATTGTCAGTCAACGTATCCTATGATGTGCATCGGTGGAATCAAGAACGACTATTACTCGTTTCAATGTTGACGATAGACCGCCGTGATTCGTCAGCCTTGGTGAATTCATTCAAGCAACTCAGAGTAAATGCCGTCACAACGCGATAATCCAACCAGAAACAATCCATAATTAGTGGAAAACAGATATCCATAGGTAACTTAAATAAAAACATATATATATTACGCCTTCTACAAATCCACACAACAAACACCTTACTATTTCCTATAGTAACATCAGATGTCTCAGGTCAAACTTTCCTGATGTTCAGTCTTTTCTCTTGGGCAAATCTCCTCACATCCTTGTTCTTTGTGAGACTAATCTGGATGCTTCTATTGATAGCAACGATCTGCATGTGGATGGTTATTTGCCGCTTGTCCGCTTAGACTCTTCCACGCATTTGCATGGTTTTGCTTTTTTTCTTTGCAAGGATCTCCCCATTTAACGTGTCCCCAGTCTTGAATCTTATGGGTGTCCTTTTATCTGTCTGAGGTTGTCTTTGCTGCACTCCACTTCCTATTTGTTCCTTTTGTACCGTTCCCATTCTGACAATGACTGTTCTATTGTTGATGCTATATGCTGTTGCTATATCCAGCAGTATTGATGAAGTATTGCAAATTCATCTGTCAAGCTCCATCTTTGTTTTTAGTGACTTCAATGCTCATCATTCTGACTGGCTCTGTCACTCTAACCGCACAGATCTAGCTGGCGAAATCTGTTTTAAATTTCCTGATAATGATCTTCATCAACCAAGGAAAAAATGTTGTTGCCGTCCTTTTTTATGCATGTACCAGCAGAACTAAGAGAAAAGTATCCGAACAACAAATTTAACCCTCACTGGCCTATGAGAACAAGAGGAAGATGATATCCGGACTGTCAATTAAAGTGATGTAGAACAGAATATTCTGCATTTTGGTTATTGACTTTTTTTGTTAGATATTCGAGGTGAGTAAGTTAAATAGTAGACATATTAGCTAGTGCTCATATTGGAATTTAGGTTGCGAAGGAGGAAGCGTTGTAAATGTGTCAAAGGAAAGGTCAGTAGGATTATGATACATCAGTTCTTGGAAGAGGAAGTTGATGATATGTGGGCGGACGTGATGTCATATATGCAAAGGCGATGGAATTATTGGATGAGACTCTTTCTCAGTTTTAGTGAAAACGTTCAAGAGACAAGACGTTAAATAATGAATTTGTAATTTAAAAGGTGATGTGCTTAACAAACTGACTCTCTCTCTCTCTCTCTCTCCTTCTCTTTCTGAATAGAAGATGATTATAATTATGATCAGCCAGCGACGTGGCTTTATTTGCTGTGTGACTCAAATATATTTGTCTTAGTGTTGTCGAATTAATTACCATCCTTATTATAAGAAAGTCTTGACATTTTTCTGACACATCCTGTGTTAGATATTTCAAGTAGGTAAGTTAACTTATAGTTATATTGGCTGGTACATAAATTGATGGTCAGTTAACGAGACATGAAATGTCGTAGTCAGACTCTGGTACAAATAAGCAGAAATAATGTCAGATATGAGGAAGAGAATTCTAGAAAAAGAATCTCACTGAGTGTTAGTGGAAGCCTTCAAGAAACAAGACATGTAAATGGTCTAACAAACTTGTAATCTAAAAAGTGATGCGCTGAACAAAATGACTCTCTTTCTCTGTTTTCATGATTATGGCCAATGTAAATATCCAGCGATGATGTAATGAGATGTTCTGTGATTGGCGACACAGCTCAATAAACCTATTTGTCTTATCGACCCGGTGTTGCTGAATTAATTTCCTTCTTTATTATAATGAAAAGAATGTCTGATGACCACTGATTCCAGCTATGTTACAGCAACAAGTTTGAAAAGAGTGATTAATTAATTAATTAATTCTCTCTCTCTCTCTCTCTCTCTCTCTTTCTCTCTCTCTCTCTCTCTCTTTTTTGTTATGTTACACAACAAGGGTCGTGTTTGGGTAGAAGATTTTGAGTGGTACCTTAAACATCAGAAGCCACCTCAGCAGAAATCAATGAAACCACGGGACTTTTCTGTCTCTTAGCTGGTGAGATTTCAAGGAGGAAAGACGTGTCCAGGGTGTTGTCCTCAATTTCTAGAGAATATTAAATTCGCAAGCTGTCCCCAGTATAGTGAGCTGCCAAACATTTACAAATAACATTCTCGAACTACATAAAGTTGTATACAATAAAATAAAATTATTAAAACGAATAAGGAAAATATAATTTTGCGTATAATGTTGAAGTGAAAAGGCCACAGTGTAAGGAAGAGAACAACAAATGGATGGACACACGCATGCACAATGTCGGTGGCCTCAACCAAAGTATAGATTTAGATAAATAAATTTTTTTCAGAGTCACCCGCACGATTGATATAAAATACTTAAAATTTATTGTTCAGGTTGTTGTTTCAATCCCTGCTGAAGGAACTTAAGAAAAGATACGAGATATCCAAAAAGCAGTCTAACCTCAATGGATTAAATAAAAGATGTTGTTCGAAATTACTTGCAGCTTCATGACTACAACAAGCAGGGCCGGCGGGACAGTTATAAAAGTGGGGGGGGGGCTTCTCCTAAAAAGTGTGGGGGGGGGGCCGGTTAAACACATGCATATATAACTTCATTATGGATGACTGTAAAGTGAGGGGGCCCAAGTCAAAAAGTGAGGGGGCTTGAGCCCCCCCCCCCCCCCCCGGTGCCGCCGTCCATGAAAAGCACCTGATTCAGCCGTAGAGTACAATAGCTGAAACATTGTGCACTGGACAACAACCAATATGGCGGCAACAGTCTAAAAACTGGTAAATAACATAAGTAATTTTATCAATAATCTATGTTTTCTCTATCTACGTATACTTTTGTACTTTCTTTGGAGTCAAGGACGGCATGTATTGATAAAAAAAATCAAAACAAACGTATCTTGATAAAGAATAGATAACTTAATTCAAATCAGACATTTATCCTGTAAGAGAAGTAACCAACGTCCTTTTTGATCGTTCTGGCAGATCGTAGACTTGTGACAGCCCATGTTATCCGATTTTGCTACAACATCTGTATATATATATATATATATATATATATATCTGTATATATATATATATATATATATATATATATATAAGTGCAGATTAGTCGTCCGAGGCTATAGCAATGCGATGTGGTTGCCGTAAGATGGAAAAGTGAAACGAAATAAACGCAGGGAGAAAGTGAAACTCAAAACGATTTATTAATAATTTCACAAAAACTGATTAAATACCAAATAGTAAATACTGTCCGGTAAGTAACAGGTAGGCAAAGGGTAATCTTAAATTTTCGAAAGAAAAACTTTCATTATCAGAAGACAACAACAAAAGAAAAAAAAAAGTTGTTGAAATTATTAATAAATCGTTTTGAGTTTCACTTTCTCCCTGCGTTTATTTCGTTTCACTTTTCCATCTTACGGCAACCACATCGCATTGCTATAGCCTCGGACGACTAATCTGCACTTACATTTACCAGCAATGCTTCAAGCAAACTATAATCTCCTTTTATATATATATATATTTATTTATATTGGTACAGAAAAATTAGTACAACATTCGTATCGTCGGTTTCAAGCACGGAAGGACTTAGCCATTCGGCTCTCTTCAGCTTCTGTTGTCATCTGTTTCGGAAATGTGAAGTCATGTGTCACTCTCGTTTGGACGTGTTATTTGCTTAGAGCGTTGTGTATGTTTGTTTAAATTTAGTGTAAGGAAGGTTTAATAAGGTTTGAAAAAAAAAGGGGGAGGGTGAAAAGTAACAGTTGAGATTTAAACCGGAGAAGATTTAAAGAGATATAAAAAAAATATATATAAAAAAAAAAAAAATATATCTATATAATTCCCGTGAGTCAATATTATGAGTTTCGTATATTTGGCCGTTATATATATATATATATATATATATATATATATATATAAAGTGAAAGATGAAAGTAAAAAATTGTATAAATACAATATTTATTAAAACATCAGAAGTTCAAAAGCAAGGAGTTTCATTATCCTTAACCCATTGATTTTCAAAGAAAAAAACTCTATTTTTTACTTTTTTACAATTTTTTATTAAATATTGTATGAACTTCTGATGTTTTAATAAATATTGTATTTATACAATTTTTTACTTTCATTTTCTGAATTTATTGCTCTATTCAATATATTGAGCTTTATATCATCATGATAGATTATTCTTTAAGGATACATTACTTATCTTTAAATTCATATTAATGTTATATATATATATATTTATTATATACTAGCTGTTCCGCCCCAATGTTGCCCGGTAGTGTATTTACTTGCACTTTGTTTTGGGTTTCTTATTTTGAAACTATGCAGTTTTGTTTTTTGCTTTTTCCTAAATTTTATATTTTTGTTCCAACAAAATTCTCTTTCGTAAGTCTGTAATGGAAGAAGACAAAGTTACATATCTTTTTTTTCCCCAAATATTATTTTACTACTCAAAACAAGGGGAAGTAAGTCTATATTGGAAGAATAGAGATTTATCTCTCTTTTAAAAAAAAAAAAGAAGGCAGCTATACAAAAATAAATCCGGGCAAATAGATAATTTTCAGGAAGAAACTAACTCGGATTGCATTTTTTATTTCTTAATACTAACATTGAACAAAATAAAATGGCTATTCAGAATGAAATATTGATTTTGTAGGATGAAAGCTATAGATTGTTTTTTTAATGGAGACAAATAGATTTTGTCCTATGCCTCAATCAGAATCTGTCCGTGGCCGTCGTAAAGAGAAGGCCACTTTACTGAGTCTCGTTTTTCTTCTGACATCACAATGGTCGGTACTAAGAAGATAAACAAGACACTTCGAAGAGAATGATTACACACTACATATAGACATACGACGGTGGTAATTTTTCTCTTAAATTATTTCATCTTTGATCTAGTAATTGTTTCATATTTAAAAAAGGATACTGATGGTTTTGTTCATGTCGTTTTCAAACTGGAAGTCTTCTAGTGATTTGAAGGTAAAACTATATAAAACTCATTTAGACTTAAATTCAAGATGGATGCCAAAATCTATCTAGGAAAATCTTAAATAAAAAATAAATACTTGCAGTTTTCCCTAAAATTTGAAATATTGTTTCATCTTTGATCTAGTAATCGTTTGGTATTCACTCACTATCCATAAAGCTCCAGCTGTCCCATCACTGCAATGTTGCATCCTTGTGTTTGTTTTACGAGTACTTCAATGGGATGTGCTCTGATGAACTTGCCGTTCTGATGCCCCTCGATGTAAATACACTCGACCAACCCGACAATCAGCTAAATCTCATCCATTCACTGTGGAGGTCCCCAGATGTCGAAGCGCCTTCTACTCCAATAGCTTCTTTTCTCGAGCTGCCGACCCTTGAAACTTCCTCCCTGCTCCCTGTTTCCCCGACTGTACTGACATGCAGAAATTTAAAACTAATGTAAACAGACATCTCGCTGCACAGCTCACAACTTAGGATTACCCCCTAAACTTCCACCCTAATTCTCAGTAGTACATTACATCTACAGTGGCAACTTGTCTTGTTTGGGGTGAACTAAATTTAAAAAAATGTATGTACACTTGACACTGTACATATAATAAGGGAAAAGAGCAGTTGCCCCAAACATAACTGTTCTCCTACACAGTTACGAAACATGAGAAAGATTTTATCAGCTTTTCTGCCACATGCGATACAATATCCTGACACGTTGTTCTAATTCTAATCATATCTAATGGAATTTTCCGCTTTTCTACATCATTTAACCTTATGTGGGAAATTCCGTTTTTAACACTATTTTAACCCACGTCCAATATTTTGGTCCATTTTCAATTGCAAGTTAGAATGAATTCAAATAAGTTTTGAAAAAATGTTGAGGCGAAGGTCATGGGTCATCAATAAAAACAGAAAAAATAGAAGAGGGTCATGAGGGTCAATGAAGCGAAAGATGCTATTATATGAGTTACAACATATTATCTCAAATCAAACAAGTATCTAATCTAATAGGTCACTCACTATCCACCAAGCTCCAGCCCCTTTCCTATCACCGCAATGTTGCATCCGTGTGCTTGTTTTACGAGTACTTCAATGGGCTGAGATTGAAGTGGTTTTGTAACAAAATCATCAACTGTCGCAAATCAGACAAAGACCGATCGAGTCACGGACCTCAAACAAGCTGTTGCAACCGACTGAAATATGCGTGTTCTCGGTGTCACAAGTGCCAAACGCACGATCGATTGTGTTTATATTAGGTGTGGTCATTTGCATGAACACCCAAAACATATTGTCAAAGTCCTAGCCTGGCTTTTCTTGATCTAAGTCCGGCTCACACATACTAATCGTAGCCTTTTCTTTTTAATATCAATCAATCAATCATCATCATCAGTTTAATGTCCGTTTTACATGCAAATTTTGTGCAAACGCCGGCTCCAAAAGATATAAATACGAAATTAGAAAAAGAACCGTCTATTTGATGTGCTTAGAAACACATTCACAGGAATGACCTTAATTAAACGCCAAAAAGTAGGTTACTATATTTAAACAAAAAAATTTTTCCACTAAAATTCAGCAAGTTCTAAGATCCTACTTTTTCTCTATGAAGTAATTGCAAAAAAAAACAAAAAAAAACAAAAAAAACAAACAGTTTTCAACCAACAGAGAAAGATGTTCTTGTTTTCTAATGCTCATGCTATTAGTTCATAATATTAATTAGAAAGAGGTTAATCTTTTTATCATCTTCGGTTTAAGAATTGATTTCCAAACAAGCCTGTCTCTGTCCAAGTCTTTATTTATCTCTCTATCTCTCAAATCTGTCTTTATCTCTTCCTCCCATGTTTTCCTTGGCCTTCTTCTGCCAACTGACCCTGCTACCTCAACTGTTCTATATCTACAAAGACAAAAACTTTCTTGTTCTGCACATGTCTCCCTATAACGTCCAGATTTAATCTTCTGTTATTCGTCATAAATTTTCTTTGACATTAGATTTAAAATGTGAAAGTCTGCTAGAAAAATTCAAAATAATCTAAAAGCAATTATTGGGACGCGTGGAAATTCCACGGATGCTTTCTTCATTTATCTGTATAATTTATTCGTAATGATAATATTTCTCTTGAAATAATAAATCTATGTAAGGTGTAATATGATTAAGAAAAAAATTGTCTTTTTCTTTTTTGCATAAATATAATTGTCCGTTTGTAGAATTTGGTATATTCAGACTGTTCTCATCTTGGGTGTTTTTATCACAATGTTTCGGCTGATATAACCTCCGACCTTCTGTAGGTGTACTTTGTCGAACTCAGGAATCTGGATGGAACTTTGAACAGAACCCTTTATTAGATCCACGGGGATAGCATGCTCTCTGCCATGGAAGAAGTCTTGAGTAATTCGCAATTCTTTGTATCACCTGCACTGAGGATTGAACCTTCAACCTTCAGATGACTGTCACCTAGAACTGAATTTTACTTAGTACTATATCCACTGCGCCACGGGTTCACCCAAGATGAGAACAGTAGTCCTAATATACCAAATTCTACAAATTATCAACCCTCATCTAAAAAATTCCGAAACATAATTGTCCCTATTTAGTTGCCTTCCAACAAGAGCAGAATTTTGCTCATTGAAGTTGTGTTTAGTTTTAGGTAGAGAGAGGGAGAAAGGGAAATTATTGACAGAGATTACTGACAACATATCTCCTCGGTAGCAAAAGGCGCTTTTAATGTTAAAAATCACTTTGTACCACCATGGTCAACGTACAATACATATCTAATGTGGAAAAGGCGCGCTAAATGACAACGAAAAAGAACACTATCCAAGAAGAAATTGTAAATAGTTCGGTGCTTATAAAGATGCGGTTACATATGGAAAACCCAATTCCAAATAAAATCTCTTGTTCGTATTAGGTATTAATTAGTATACACAGGAAAAAATTATCGAGTAGATTTTTAATAAAAAATCGAAAATCAGTTTCATCGTATTTTGCCGAACGCTATTGATTTATTACGTGCTAATATGACAGACCGAGTTACTCCCCCTGATTTCCGTGTTTTTCCCTGTAATCAATGGCGGATTCATACTATACGCTAAGACTGATTTTTATTTTTAATTCAAATTCTGCTCGTTCATTTTTGCTAATTTTTGGTGTACAAACCTATTTTTGTTTGATACATAAGTATATCAAAGAGTATTCCGGTTAATTTATTTGGAACTGCGACTTTCAACTGTTTTTCATAAGTGACCTCATCTCGATAAGCACAAATAGTTCATTTTTTGGATGTAAGTAAATTTTATCGTGATATAAAAATGTTGTCTATTTTTTCAATGTCTCATTAATTTGTCAAAAACTAACATTTCTCTCCATTATTTTTTCTAGAATGGGTAAAAAGAAAAAGTTAAGTGGCCGACCATAGTCGAGGGTGACCCAAAGGCTTCCTTTTCATTAGTTACTACACTGAGATGTAGGAGAGGGCGACACTCCTTTCCCAGGATTACTCCATTTACCCTTGATCCTCACTATCAAACATTCCTACCATTATGCTAAAGAGAATAAGTGCTATCGTTTAAATATGATACTCACTGTATTTTGTGCCAGGTTTAAGTCCACTCAATACAACCTTGTGAATATACTGGACTGAAATATATGGAAATTTCGTTTGGGGGTTGACTAAGATACGGTTGCTACCATTTGCTTGTAAATTCATTTGCTGGATTCCATATTCGACGATGGATTCTTTGACAGGACTGAAGGTGCTCCATGTTACAATCATTTGATGTGGTCCACCTAATAAATAAAAGGAAAAAAGTAACAAAAAATTAAAATGAGAAAACGTCATCATTACTAGTTGTTTGGGAATTTTGAAAATGCAATTGGTCCACCTAATAAATAAAAGGAAAAAAGTAACAAAAAATTAAAATGAGAAAACGTTATCATTACTAGTTGATTGGGAATTTTGAAAATGCAATTGCATGTAAGAACTTTGTTTTTGATGTCAGTCGCGGGCAATGGTTTAAATAGTTATCAACACTAGTTTATACTTGCTTCTTGAGCGGTATTGGTGCAGTACCTGGGTATGTCAATTTCCATCTTTATCTAGATTCTACCGCTTTATAGCTGGTATGAAGAAAAATACTTTTGAAATTTAGTGGAAAATAATATGCTGCTTAGTATTTCTATAAAAGAGTAAGTAACTACAATGAATGTATTTACATATTGTTTTTATTGACAAAAACATTAAAAATTATATTTTGTTTTGAATACCCTTTCTGTCTATTTTTTGCAGATTATCAAAAAAGGATAACTTAGTTTAAAAAAAATATTTATATAATGTTTTTTTCATGTTGCTATGTTAGTTACTTTAAATTTATAAAATACAAATCCAGTTTTAAAAAAAATCCTTTAGACTTACGTGAGATTCAAAATCAGGTATTGATATCATAAAAACTACTGCCTATTCCTTTTTTTATCAGCCAATCACATGTTTCTATTTGTATAGAAACAGACAAACTCCAAAAACACCATAATTTTTTTTTCTAGTATATAGATGATGAAGTTGAAAATTATGATAGATTTACGGATTACGTCTTTTCCAACTGAATAAGTCCCAGACACAAAACTAAACTGTCCTGGACACCCTTTAACAAAATGTTATCGATCTTTTCCAACACTTTCTATGTTTTTATTTTTTTATTTTATTTTTCTTCTGCCTACCCTTCTTCCCAACCATACCAACCACTCAAACTTCGTCTACTCCAACCCGTTCTTCGGTTTGAACTTAAACTACACATGGAAAGTAGAAAGTGGACCTTGTTTTTTTTTTTTTGTTTTTTTTTTATGGAAATCGCTCCAGACAAGGCATGAAGCCACTTCATGTAAGGAGCTAAAAAAATACTAGCCAACGATAAGTGTTCGGTGGATAGATTCCGACCCAGAAAACAGCAATTCTTCTCCCTTTGTCAGAAACATCGCTCATGGAATGTGAGGACTAAAGGACAAAATAAGGGAAGCGAGAGTTATAAGGCTGCCGAAAATAAATCCATGGTCCACTTTACCTTCTCCTTCTTTTCCTCCGCTTCAGATTCCAGGAGTGATGTTTCTGACAAAGGAGGAAGAATTGCTGCTTTTTTTGTTTCTAGTTTTTTTGTTTTTGTTTATTAATGAGTCACCACTTATCAAGAACTTGAGAATAAGGGATAAAGAGATTGTCAGTTGGGCGACGAACAACACAATGAGAGGATTGGGCACGGTGGGTGGAAAGGGTAAAATTGGATTGTTTAAAAGGACGTCTCGATAAGAATTTGTTAAGATTAGATTTGAAGTAGTCAGTTGGAAAGTAGTCCCATGGTATTTTCTTCCACAGATGGGATGTCCTAGGAAAGAAACTTTGTTCATGGAAGTTCCATTTGGTTTTAGGTATACATAGAGAGAAGGGAAAGTTCTTTGTTGTGGTTTTCTTGGGTGGCTGTTGTTTTGAGTGCGTGGTATATGGATATTTTCAATCCTCTCATAGTATTAATCATCATTTTACTGTGAATCTATCCATCTCATTAATTGTTATCCTCGAGTGTTTTTTTAGACTTGATAAGTGGGGATTCATTCGTAAAAAAAAAAAAATCCGAGGGTAGGGCCCCAATTTTGGAACTTTATAGGGTTATTGCATTTCTGCTATGCTTAAAAAAATTACAACAAAATTCAGCACCATAAATTGTGACCAATGTCAACAAGCACTTGCAATAAAACCGTCCTCAAACGTAATTTTTGTTCATTCCATTCATCGTTTTCAATCCTCTCATAACATGCTTCATCATTTAATTCACAATCTATCCATTGCATTCACCCTTCTTCTTGTATAGCTTCATTATCATTATACCCATATTCAATTTCAGAACTTTATTCTTGCGTAGTCCGCACCATATTTCAGGGTCCGCATATGTTATTTATGTCCCTCTATTTCATTCGGTCGTGTGCCTGATTGGGGTGCACACCAGCGACTTGCAAGTCCTGGTGAAGCGTGTCAAGTCAATGCTGTTTTGGCCGCTGGTGCTCAACTGTCCGCCTGTATGCCACTTTGGCAAGGCTATTGTTAGCTCGCAGGACATGAACATACCATCTTAGTCGAGATTCATGGAGCTTGTCGGCGATTGGTGCCACTTCATACCGCCGACAAATGCTGTCATTGGTGATGTGGTCGACTAGAGTAATGCCTGATATCCAACGCAGCATCTTTGTCTCCATGACACCGAGACAACGTTTGTGGCTGGCCAACATTCAGTACCATAAATTGTGACCAATGCCAACAAACACTTGTAATAAAACGTCCTCAAACGTCATAAAATTTTGTTCCTTCCATTCATCGTTTTCAATCCTCTCATGATATTCTTCATCATTTAATTCACAATCTATCCATTGCATTAACCCCTATTCCCGAGTGGCTTTTGGCCTTGATTACCAGTTTTGACACGAGTATACTTCTTCCCTCTTCTTCTATTCATTCAACGGCACTTTTCCCTTGTTCAGGGAGCAGGCGTTTTCTGATATCATGCAAGCTCACTCTTTAGTTCTCCTGGTTCAGTCAACTGTCTCCAGATTCCATTGCCGAACCGTGAGAACTGGACAGTGAGCTATAAGATGAAATCAAATGATAAGCAAATATTTAATTAATTGGAACTTTGTAATCAGTCGTTGATTTTGTGATTGCAGATGTCACAATTTTTCTCAGGTTGATAATTTAATGATCTGCACAGCTGTTGTGATATATTAAAGGTTCTTGGAGGCATTCAACTGTAACGAGATTCTCCATGGAGAGTGTCATCATCATCACCATCATCATCATAACGTCTGTTTTACATGCTGGCATATGTTGGACGGCTTTTAGAAATCGAATTCCAAAGTAACCCAGGTCTTTATACCTTTTTCTCACAAGTCCATTCTTATCACTTCCTCACATGTTTTCCTTGGATTACCCTTGCCAACTGACCCTGCTACCTCAACTGTTCTACAGCTACTAGCCCAAACAACGTGTCCATAACATTGAAGTCTCTTATTCTGCACTATATTGAACTGACTCAATCTTCCTCTGACGTCGTCAGATCTAAGCCTGTCTTTAAGACTTGCATTACACATCCATCGTATAATTCTCTTATCCTTTCTCTTCATGTAACGCCTATCCTCGACCCTCACTGGTCAGATTTCCTTCCATGCATCATACAACTGCGTACACATGCCTGATAGACTCTTCTCTTGGTGTACAATGATGACGCTTTACTAGTTAGTAATGGCAGAAGTTCCCTGAACTTACTCCATCCTCTCCTAATTCTTGCAATCACACTAGCACCTGCTCCTCCCTGTGCTCCAATGGTATCACCAAGGTAACAAAACTTCTCAACAACCTCAATAGCTTCACCATCCAAATATACTTTCTCTACTGTTCTCATCCGTCTCTATTGTCTTATACTTCTTGCACACAAACTGGTAAGAAAAAGTAATAATAATAATACTACTAGTAATACTACTACTAATCATAATGATACTAATAATAATACTACTAATCATAATGATACTAATAATGATACTACTAATAATGATACTACTAATAATACTACTAATCATAATGATACTAATAATACTACCACTAATAATAATGATACTAATCATAATACTACTAATAATACTACTACTCCTGATTATAATGATACTAATAATAATACTACTACTAATAATAATGATACTACTAATAATAATACTAATAATCATAATGATACTAATAATAATAATACTACTACTAATAATAATGATACTAATAATAATACTACTAATCATAATGATACTAGTAATAATACTAATAATAATGATACTAATATTACTAATAATCATGATACTAATCATAATACTAATGATATTGATACTACTAATCATAATAATACTAATAATGATGATACTAATAATACTACTACTAATAATAATGATACTAATAATGATACTAATCATGATACTAATAATACTACTACTAATAATAATGATACTAATCGTAATAATACTTATCATAATTATACTAATCATAATACTACTACTAATAATAATAATACTAATCATAATACTACTAATAATAATTATACTAATAATAATACTACTAATGATAATAATACTAATAATAATACCACTAATCATAATGATACTAATGGGATAATTTATAATAGCTATGACGATGATAAGAGCGCTGGCTTTGACATTGGGCCATTTAAATATAGGTTAAAGATTGGAATGCAAGTTCTCTGTTACTTTTGGAATTCAAAGCTGAGTCTGTTTTGACATGTTGTTATTTAGGAAATTTGTTTATAAAAGAATGTGTAAAAATAAAAACAGTTTTTCATAAATACAGTCATTCAATCAGTAAATGATGAGGGTAAAGATTGACACCAAGTAGAGAGACTGTCTTTTGTTTTGCTCCCTAGTGATAGCAGTAGACCGATGGTATATAACCAAATGAGTGTACGAGTAAGATAGTGTCAACATACGTCTCTCTCTCTCTCTCTCTCTCTCTCTCATATATATATATATATATATATATATACTAGCAGGGCTACCCGGTATTACTCAGGGCAAAAGTGTAACATATTTCTATAAAAACTTCTATCTCTCTCACCCATTTTCCCTCCTTCCTTCTCCCCAGCCCCTTCTTTATTCTCCCAGCTCATTCCTCTCTCTGGACACACACACACACACGTCTAGGAATGAGTCAGCATAAGGTATTAACTCTGAAAAAAAATCAGAGTTACTTCCCTTTAGTTTGTGGCTGGAAAACAGACCCCCCCTTTCTACTGACGAAATCTGCAAAATCAGTTTAAGGTAAAAAAAAAGATGATTTTTTTCAAAATTTTCGATAGTATTAATCCGGGGCAATGCAGATCAAAAAAATGAATATTTTTTTCAAAATTTTCGATAGTATTAATCCGGGGCAATGCAGATCAAAAAAATACCAACTTTGTGAATGTTTGTTTCGTAGTTTTAGCTGAACATGCACACAGACATCTGAGAGCATGAACCGCAACTGACATCAAATGGAAAGGTGACAGTGTGCTATGACAAAGACATACAGACGAGCAGATACACAAAAGACAAGGCCATCAAGCCAGATATTGTCATCTGGAACAAACCTGAAAGGACTGCGTTCATTATTGATGTAACCGTCTGAATGACTATGACCTTAATAGAGCTGAATGCGAAAAGATAACGAAATACCAGGACCTCAAGAATGATTTAAAAACAACATGGTCACAACGGCAGACATAAACAGAGGCTGAAGAGAGTTTGGTAAAGGAGACCAATTATAGGTACCCTTTGTTTGCACTTGAAACCGACGGCACCGATGTTGTTCTGATCTTCGGTAATACATATATAATAAATATTACGCTATAATTTTATAATTTTCTTAATAATTGAGCACTCTGCTAAGGTTCTCTCCCACTAACCTTACATATATATATATATATATATATATATATATATATATATATATATATATATATATAAGTCAAGTGAGATTTCCTCCATTTCGTTGGCTGGAATATTAGATAAACAAAAGCCGCGTAACGAAAATCTGTTTCGTCATTCATTTTTGTTATAAATTGAACCATATCATGAACATAAAAATTTAATTTTCTATCCCGATTTGACTATTTAGTCCAGATGAATATTTTATTAAGAGAAAGTTTGTACCCTCTCATTACCATCTACTATGCCTGCCACCCATAACACCGGGGTATTTTATTTAGTAGTTTATCATTTTACTAGTTGTTAGCGCTATGGATGCACATTGTCGTAGCAATCTTTTACTAAATATCATTTACAAATTCTTTTAAACGGTTCATGGCTGTAGTATCTTACATTTAGAAACAACAACAATGTATCATAGTTACCTCCCTTACATTGTATAATTATTTCCCTTTGTATATTTCTCATGCATATATAAACGAATGCTGACGAAGATCGCTCTCTTTAGAAGAAGGTCTCGGAAGCGTAAACATCAATATGTCTCTCTTTCTTATTCATTCCACGTTCTCGCTTCGCATTGTATGTATAAGTGTCTATTATGTCGCGAGCCGAATATTAATAGATTCACATAACAATTGACAAGCGAGAACATTATAATGGCTAAGCATTTAGCTTACAGTAAACTCTGATTGTTCGTTGGTCGCATTTTTCCATTACTTAATTTTAAAATAAATTACCGGCACACGTCACATACACTTTAGCTACGATCAACAGATAAAAATATTATTCTTACAAATAGGTGTTTCCATACATTTACATTTACAACTTCATAGAATTTAGTACGAATACATGCAAACGTTTTGCTTAATATTCTTTCACAGTTAATAAACTTTTGGGAAACTTCTTTTTTTTTTTTTTTTAAACAATTCGGAATCTTAAATTGCTTTGTCACATAACTGCCAAGTTTTATATACATATTTCCGTAGCATTTTGACTCTTTCATACTAACACACACACTAACAAATGCTACAATCGTCAATGGCGTCTTCCAAACACAGTTCCAAATCGAGATAGGGAGAGGGAGAAGGAGGGAGGGGGAGAGAGAAAGAATTATGGTCACCAAAAACTTTTAACTGGATTTTCGTAGCATTTTGAGTTTTCCATATACACACACAAACTAATGAATGCTATTATTTTCGATAGCGTCAAATAAACATTTCTAAATAGAGAAAGAGAGAAAGAGAGAGAGAAAGAAAGAGAAAGAGAGAAAGAAAGAGAAAGAGAGAAAGAAAGAGAAAGAAAAAGAAAGAGAGAGAAAAAGAGAGAGAGAGAAAGAGAGACAGAGAGAGAGAGAGAAAGAAAGAGAGAGATAATGTACTATTTGTTAGAACAAGGACAGTTCAAATCGGTTGTCTTAAATAAACTTTTGCCAATGATCAACTATTTTAGCCATTTACAGGCATGCATTGGATGGCTTTTAGAAATTGACTTCCAGACTAACCTATCTTTGGCCAGGTCTTTATTTATCCTTCTTTCTCTCAAGTCCATCGCTATCAACTTTTTATTTTTATTTTTGTTTTATCAAAATCGCTCCAGACAATGCATGAAGTCACTTGATGTAAGGAGCTAACAAGACTTCCTCTAGTGTTTTCTTTGGCCTTCTCCTGCCAACTGACCCTGCTACCTCAACTGTTTTACATCTACTAACTCAAGTGTCGTCTTTTAGAAAAGAGACTTTCAAATTAAAGTTGAATTGAATAACATTTTTGTTTGTCAAAATATTTTAATAAAATATTGTGTACATTATATCATGAAAAATAAGAGCTATATAAAAAAAAAACTTTTGAATATTAAATTTTAGTTTATAATCTTTTTTTATTATTTTCTATTATATAAAGGGCAGTTGTATGTGTGTATGACCAGCTAAAACTAAAATAAATACAAAACAAACACCCGCAAAGTTGGTATTTTCTTGATTGGCATTGCACCAGATGAATAATATCTATGATTAAAAAAAGATTATTCGTTAGGGGCTTGGTTTTTCAGCCATTTTATGTACTAAAGGGAAGTAACTCTGATTTTTTATTCAAGGAGTTATTTCTCTTATGCCGACTCATTCCTCTTGAAATCTATAAAAAGGAGTTGTCTGTGTGTGTATGTCCAGAGAGAGGAACGGTCTGGTTGAAGGAAGAAATAGGGGTGGTGAGGAGAGAGAGGGTGGGGATGGGGGAAGAGGGAAAGAGAAAGGTCAAGAGAGAGAGGTCAAGAGATAGAAGTTTTAATAGAAATATGTTACACTTTTGCCTCGGGCAAGTAGTAAATAAAAAAAAGTATAATTCAAAGCGTAATTATCAGAGTTACGTTAACACGAGAAGTACGCACACATCGGCACACGATTTTATTAAGATATAAATGTGTGTGAAAACCAAGTGAACTAGGTGGGATTTTTCAAAGGCCCCTATTCTACAATTGAACTTTTGAGTTTAATAGTTTTTAATTCTGAAGCAAGCAACTGACAATTGTAAACCTTATGTGTGCAGAACAGGAGACTTTGTTGGTTTGGTCATATTTAAAGAATGGATGCGAGTGCTTGAGCTAGTAGCTGTAGAACAGTTGAGGTAGCAGGGTCAGTTGGCAGGGGAAGAAAAAGGAAAACATGGGAGGAAGTGATAAGGATTGATTTTAGAGAATGAAGTATAAATAAAGACCTTGTCAGGGATAGGTTCGTTTGGAAGCAATTTCTAAAAGCCGTCCAACACATGCCTGCATGTAAAACGGACATTAAACCGAATAGGATGATGAAAGAATGGATGAAAGTTCTTGGCTTCGTAGATATAGAACAGTTGAGGTAGCAGGGTCAGTTGGCAGAGGAAGGCCAAGAAAAACATGGGAGGAAGTGATAAAGATGGATTTGAGAGAAAGAGATAAATAAAGACCTGGCCAGAGACAGGTTTGTTTGGAAATCAATTCTTAAACCGAAAATGATAATGATGATGATGATGATGATGATGATGATGATGAAAGGATTAACCTCTTTCTAATTAATATTTATGAACTAATAGCGTGAGCATAAGAAAACAAGCCATGTCTCAAAATTATATTTGAAAATGCTATCACATTTTTCATTTTTGACTATAAACAAAAAAGAAAACAAAAAAAAAAAACAAAGACGAAATTGTAAAAATAAAAAGCCATGTAACATGTCTACGATTACGTCCGCAGGCTAAAACTTTGCTTTGCTCCGAAAGCAAATTTGTTCTTGGGAGCCGGTCGCTTTCACATAGATAGAATTCAACACGACAATGAAGCCAGTCAACCAAGACCCAGTTAAAGAGAAGCCGGTTACAAGAGAGGATTCAACATCCCCCCCCCCCTCTCAGTGACTTGGTGGGAGCAGGAAACAATGCAACTGCTATCAACTCACTTACTTTGATGGCATACATTCTCACATAGACAAAATAAGGTAGACATATACACACACATACACACTGCCTACATCGATTACTGAACTTACTTAGACACATACTTAACGCATACTCACACTAGGGGAGTTTGAATTACCAACTAGACACTATTCTCGGGTGTCTTCGGTCTCTATGTACAAGGGTTTGTCAGGACAACCTGACATGAGGATTCTTCACCCTACAAGTAAACCCTGACCAAATATTCAAAATAACATAGTATTCGAAGCACAAATAAGATCCCCTTGACACGACTATACATTTGCTCATATGAGGAATTGTGCACCTTCTCCTAGTAATGTTACCTCAAGTAACAACACTAAGCTGGATACTCCACCAGACTAGATGAATTCTTGTCCTGAAATCCGGTAAGACCAAGAGACCAAAAGAAAGATATACTATAACATAGTTAACTGGTCAATTTGGGAGAGGAAAAGTAATGTTCTTAACTTCTTTACTTACTCAACGTTTGAGAAATAAAGGAGAACTTTAATAGAATATTCGAATATCTATGTATCTCATATAGGGATCAAGTGTTAGCCCTAGGAAGGGGCCCCTTGATTTCTGAGAACTTCGACTGAAGTAAAATTAAACAAAACACAGTGAAAAAAGAAGGCAAACATATATACAAGCACTTATTACCCACACTGAATCTTTTTTTCTCTGTTCTATAAAAAAAATAGGGAAAACAATAACTTTTCAAACTTACAGGTGAAAAATGAACAATTCACGCATACAAAATAACTTTCATACCTTGTATATCAATTATTACACTAAATGTGAGTTAATCAACGTTTGTTTCCCTAAGGCTTTTTTTTTCCTATATACTTTAATAAAACACAATACTTGCTAAAAATATACCTTAGTTCTGGGATTGAGTTATGTTTGAAAAAAGTCTGTTTTAATTGTTCAAAGTAGCCATAATTTATAATTAATTGAACAAGTTATCCATCTCTCTCTCTCCCCCCTCTCTCTCTCTTAGCTATCTATGTATTTCTCTCACTATGTTGATTCAGCCACTCTCTAATATTTCTTAATGTCTTTGTGCACATTTAGAGAAAGAGTGATAAGGATAATATAGAAGCAAAGAGACTTATTATTTTTAGTTCTGCAAGAAGAATGTGTTAATAGATATGACGTCACAGTTTATGAATTTTCCAATTAAACCGAAGTGGGGCGAATAGTGGTAGTAGTTGTGACACAACGGGCTAGAGTATTGATTTACTCCTCTCCAGGAGTTAGGCACAAAGCCAGTTTTTATCTTACTCCCACAAGTAAGATGTGACCCAAGGTCGGGTCAGGAAAGTGGGGTTTAAAAATTGCCTGGGCAGCCCCGTCGGCATTCCCCGGTAGGGGCGCCTCAAGCAGTAAGCAATAAACTTACTCCTCCCCCAAAGAGGGGAGGCGAAGCCTGGGAGGGTGGACCTTCTAGAACTGCACAGGACAGACCCATAGACCGGCGTAAATCAAGCCCAGAAGGCCAAGACAATACCAGTCTATGGGGTGCAGTATCCATCGGAACAGATACTACACTTTGAACGGGTCAGAGTAGATAAATATGTTGTGTTTCGTTAAAGCTGTTTCTAACTTCCTTTTAACATCCGTTTTTTTTTTTAAATTATTACTTGAAGTGTGAGTCATGGTAAACACCACCAAAATAAACCTATTTTTTTTTATTTTGCAAATGTTTGTGTTTCTGGATCCTGGTTTGCGTGGTTCATTGGTTTTATATTATGCGTTGATACAGGTGAGTAATAAATAAAGACATATTAGTAACTTGTTATTGAAGCATTCATTAACAGAGTCGAGACACGTGCGAACACAACAAGAATTTATTTACACTGATTACATAGCCGTTTACTACTAATACAAGTAGTGGGAGGTTGCCGTCAAGAGTGACGGTGGGAGTCACTTAAGTCAACGGGAGATAACTCTCGTCTTTACGTAACATCTCCGTTTTTTATTTCTTTGTTTTAACTGAAAAATAAAAGTATTTTTATTTTTTTAGAGTTTTCTCATTTAGTCTCTGTATCGGGCTGGACACTTAATTGGTCTCCCTTTCTTTGTGGAGTTTGGTATTATTTTGTTTTCCGAGCCCGTTTTTGATACGACTTGTTTTCGACTATTTTCTTGGTTTATTATGTTTTCATAGTCGTGTTCGATTTTGTACTTTTGATTTTCTTTTGTTTTTAAAATATGACGTCTGTTGCGCCGTACATAATTTCCTTGTTCTGTTTTTATTAGATATGAACGAGGCTCTTTTAATTTTTTCACAACCTTACCTTTTCGGTTCCATTTTTCTTGTGAAAGTATACGGACAGTATCGTCTTTCTTTAGTTCTGGTAGCTCTCTGGACTTATTATTTATTTCACGCTTTTTCATTGTTTTGTTATGCATGATATTTGGAAGATTTGTCCTTAGCGTTCTTTTCATCAACTGTTGGGCTGGTGACGGGGTTTTATTTTTTAATGGTGAAGTCCGTAACGCTAACATTGCTAGGTATGGGTCTTGTCTACTTTCAAACGATTTCTTTAATGTTCTTTTAATTGTTTGAATGTTTCTTTCTACTAAGCCATTCGACTGTGGATAGTTCGGACTTGTCGTGATATGCCTGAAATCCCAATCTTTAGCAAATTGTCTAAATTCTGATGATCGGTACTCGGGTCCATTGTCACTAATCACTATTTGTGGAATGCCAAATTTTGCGAAGGTGTTTTTTATTTTATTGATCACCGTACTTGATTTGCAGTCATCAAGTTTGTGGATATCGAAATATCTAGTCGTGTAGTCTATTATCACTACATATGCTTTACTATATAAGTAAAATACGTCTGTCGCAACTTTGGTCCATGGTGTTACGGGTATTTCATGGTGTATTAGTGATTCTGACGGTTGTCGGTTTCTGTGATCTAGACAATGTGTGCATGTGCTAACCATTTCTTTTATTTGATTGTTTATGTTAGGCCAATATACGACCTCTTTTGCTCTTGTAATGCACTTTTCTATGCCCAAATGTCCAGTGTGGATTTTTTGTAGGGCTTCCTTCCTTAGGGAGGTTGGGACCACTATTCGTGTACCTTTCAATACTAGTCCTTTTACAACCGATATGTCATCGCGGACTGGCATATATGGTGCTATTGTGGGTGGCACTTCCATTTTTTCTGGCCAAGTTGATGTCGCATATTTCATGAGCATTTTTAGTGTTGGGTCTTTCCCAGTCTCCTCACGGTATATGTTGAGTTTTTGGTCGCTCATTGGATATTGTTTTATAATGGTATGGATATATTTGTCCATTTCTGTATCCGATATTTCTTCGGCGGTGGGTAATTTGTAGTGTTCTCTTTTTATGGCCTTGTTTAGATCTCTAGGGTCCAAACATAGTCTTAATTTTCCGTTCGGTTTCTCCACTATTACCAGAGAATTTACCCAATCTGTCGGTTCTTCAACGGGTTTTATTATTCCCATTTTTGTCATTTTTTCTAACTCCTTTTTTAATTTTGGTTTCATCCCAAACGGTATGTTCCTTGGAGGATTTATGACGGGTTTTATGTCCGGAGTTATTGTTATATGATGTGTGACTGGTAATTTTCCGATGTCCCCATAGCAATCTTTATATTTTTCTTTTAATGCTTCTATGTCCGTCTTGTTTATTTCATAAGTTCTTTTTATCAGTCCTAATTCTTCCGCTGTTTCTGCGCCGATTACTGCGTTTGCATTTGTGTTTGCCACAATGAAATGCGAACTTACTTTTATATTTTTATTTTGTAATTGTATAACACAGCTCCCTATCGTGGGAATTTGCGTACAGTTGTAGGCGGTTAATTTTATAGACGTTTTATTTAATTTTGGCTTTGGTTCAACAGTTCTATATATTTTTGCTGGTAATACATTTACTTCAGCACCTGTATCGATTTTGAAGTTGATGAGTGTTTCGTTGCCTCGAATCTTTACTTTCCATTTGTCAGTTTGTAGTGCGTCTACATTTTTTTTCAATATGGCGTCCATGTTAAACTGATTTTGCTCCACGTGGTCTGAATTGTGTGATTGTCCGACATTATATAATTTCTTCTTTTTCGTTCGACATATTCGAGCGAAGTGTCCTTTTTTGCCGCAATTTGTGCAGTTTTTATTGTATGCTGGACAGTTTCCTTTCTGATGTGACCCAGCGCAGTAGGTGCATGTCTCAATCCATTGTTGTGTTTTCGCGGGCTTTTTGTCTTCACGTTTGAACATGACTTTGGACGACAGCCTGTTTTTCTTTGGATTGCGAATTGTTGCGATATTTTCTGTTTCGTATGCAGCCATTATCTTGGAGTGTCTCTTCGTTTCTTCAGCACTCAGGCCTGCTTGTATCGCCTTTTGTAAATCCAGTGAAGGTTCTCTGAGCATTCTTTCTCTCAACATGTTGTCATTAACGCCACAAATTAGAATGTCTTTTATTAGTCTTTCAGTGAGGTCACCGAATTCACATTTGTTTGCCTTTTGCCGTAGTTCTGTGACGTACTCATCAAATCTCTGTGTTTCTTTCTGTTTGCACGTGAGAAATTGATATGTGAGAAACGTCAGGTTTTTTCTTGGTTGGCAGTGCGCATCAAATTTTTCTATAACTTTTTTCAAGTTTAGCTTCTCTTCGTCATTTTCAAAGTTAAACGTATAATATATTTTCCTTCCCTCGGTTCCTATACAGGTCAGTAATATTGAAGTTTTCACCTTCTCCGGTTTCTTGTCCGACTCTGTAGCTTGCAGGAACAATTGAAATTGGTTTTTCCAAGTTTCCCATTCCTGTCCGAGATTATCCGAAGAGAAATTTAATTCTTTTGGATGTGGTAAAAATTCCATTTTTTTTTTTGAAAATATTTATATACGGCTGTGAGTGTTGACGGTTCGATGTTTTATTCTGACACCATTTTATATTATGCGTTGATACAGGTGAGTAATAAATAAAGACATATTAGTAACTTGTTATTGAAGCATTCATTAACAGAGTCGAGACACGTGCGAACACAACAAGAATTTATTTACACTGATTACATAGCCGTTTACTACTAATACAAGTAGTGGGAGGTTGCCGTCAAGAGTGACGGTGGGAGTCACTTAAGTCAACGGGAGATAACTCTCGTCTTTACGTAACAATTGGCAACACGCACACTTGTAAATGCAATAGTTTGGTTAAATAATCAAATTTTGTTCATGCGACATAATTTATTTAAATTAAAATAAGCAACCTTTGAGGGAAAAAAGTGAAGAGATTAAGTTAATCTTTTTTTTTTTTCAAGTAAAGAAAGAAAGATCTATATCTAGTAAAGAAAAACTAAAAATGCAAAACAAAAATTGGCTCAAATACAATTTCGGCAAAAATGTCCCCAAAATGGTCGCCATACAACATTTTACGGCAAAGAAAATTGAAATATTTCAAATGATTCAATTAGACTTTTTGGAAATTTATAACGACAGCTAACAGAACGAAAAAGGGGTTGAAAAAGTAAAACAAATAGGCAACAAATAAATGTTACCAAAGGCAAAATAAGTTACTCTTCTATCTACCTGGATAAGTTTATTTGTGTTTTAACTTATTTTAAAGCGTTTTTTTTTTAGTTCGATTTAAAAGTAGTGTCGAGATGTCATGTTAGAATGGAAAACAAACAATGGGTAAATGAAGCGACGTTGTCCATTATGCTCCAGTTACGAAATGAAATAACAAAAACCTCTGCTTACAACAACAATGAAAAGTGTTTATTCAAAAAGATTACCTATACCGTTTGGTATAGTTTGAAGAAAGTTGGACTGTGTCAGAGAGAGAAAGAGGAAAGTAGGAAGTTCTTAGGGCTGCCAGCAAATATCTTCAGGCAAAGATAGTAGGTGATGTGAGCGTTCAGTGGACAAGGATGCAGGGGGGGGGGGGGGCTCCTCATTGTTTTTGCAGGAATGTCTCTGAGGCGATCCTTCTTGGCTGGTGCCAGGGAACCGTCTGGCGATCGCCTGCAATGCAATCTCCTAAGGGCTGAAGTAGTCCCCTAGGGAACTAATGATATCAATGCGCCCTGCGAGCTGATTGGCCAACATTTGGCCAAACCACCTCACACATTACAAAGTAAACCTCATTTATGATTGATATGGCCATGTACAGATGGATTAATGATATCGCTCTATCCAAAAAGATATCGAGCACTTTAGTTGTCCAAGGTCTGCTGTCTTGATTTGGTTCTGTTGTTTTCGTTTATATTTTCAATTTCATCGAGCAAATTTTTATTTTTCGATTCAAATTCTGGATTTGATTGTGAATCTATCCAACTGCCATTACCAAAAAGAAGTTTTGTTTGGTGCTTATTGACAAAAATACACAGGTGAAATATGGCAGTTCAAAATGAGTTAACAGGAAAACTCTTTGATATACTTACGTATCAGGCAAAAATAGATATCTACACAAAAAATTACGGAAAATTATCGAGTAAAATTGTAATAAGAAATAAAATTAATTTCGGTGCTTCTTGCTTAAAAGTCCGAAAAAAAGATTTCTTTGTCTTTTAATGTTTAAGAGGTAAATAAGGGGCAGTAACTCTTAATTGTAATTTTGAGCCAGACTTTATCGTTAATTTCTATCAAGCCTGATATTCTCTTCAACTGGAATCATGGATTTGAAATTGTTCCAGTTTGAAGACGTACTATATTTTACTTCAGAAAAAGCAAAACAGATAGATTTTTTGCAAGCGCATGGAATTATTTCTGGAGAAGAGACCTGTAATTGTGGGCATAACATGCGACTTGTGCCATCACGAGTGAAAACGGATGGCTTCCATTGGCGTTGTACGAGCGGATACTGTGCAAGTAAAATGTCTATTAGACGTAACAGTATATTTGATAAATCGAAATTACCGATTCGCAAAATATTGAAATTTATTTATTTATGATTAAATTTTCCATTTACGTATACTTTGTTGTTCATTTATTACTAATTTATTGAATGTGGCAGTAAATTACGTATGTAATAACAACAGTTGATAAGAGTTACTGCCCCTTATTTACCTCTTAAACATTAAAAGACAAAGAAATCTTTTTTTCGGACTTTTAAGCAAGAAGCACCTTAATTTCTTATTGATATACGTTGAAGCTACGCCATTATTCGTTTTTAAGCCAGCACGTCGTCGTAAAATATTGTCTCCCTTCTTCTAATACGAAGAAGATGCCATGCGGTGTTGTGGGTCGGAGTTCGTTGACTACGAATAGTAAATTACTTTTATTTTTTATTAAAATTCTACTCGATAAATTTCCGTAGTTTTTGGTGTAGATACCTATTTTGTCTTTTCTAAGCACAATTTTTTTTTTTATATTTAAAAACACTTCAACTTGCAGTTCTCATTCAAATATCTAGTAAAATTTTCTTCTAAATTTAGTGGCGGGCAAAAAAAAAAAATGCTGCCCGTTCTGTTCCGCTGTTGACATGTTGTTTTGACACCAGTGCAGCTTAACATCCACAAGCAAATTTAGAAAGCCATTCTTAACATGGGGAAGGGTGGGCTTTGTGACGGCTATCGTAAAGGAAGCCATCGTTTACTTACGATAGCTGTGGCTTTGTTAACTTCTAGTCGTGGACGGAACATTTCTAAGACGAAAACAATTAATTTGCTTGGGGATGTTAAACTGCACTAGTCCCGTGGTTTTCTTGTTTCTTTATACCTAAAGTAACCGCGATAATATGAACTTCTCAGAATCGGAACAGAACCGAACCAAGACAGCAGATCTTGCGCACACAAAGGGCTCGATATTCTTTCCGATAGAGCTTTATTACAATTATAATTAAAAGGGGTTGTATCTTAACACTTTACTACATTTTAACGGCAGACTCGATCGCCAGAAGCGTATTGTTATCCCAGACTTATGTATACATTTTGGTATGCAGTTTGTTTACGGATTGGGCTGAAATGATAACGTTATAATTTAGAAACCCATTCTTAACATGCGGAGGTGCAGGGGTTGATTAACTATTCTGTACTTCCATCTCACAATTTAATAAACAAAAGATACCATAAAAATTTAATTTAACTTGAAAATCCTATCTAAAAAATAGCCAGGTCTGTAAACTGCATAAGCACCACCAATGTTAATGCAAGAATACGACGAATTAATAATACATCAATTTAATAATAATAATAATTAAAAGAAACAAAAAAATGACAGATAGATTTAAGATCAAACAAAATACTGAATGAAACAACCTGTAGTAACAAAGATAATTGATGCCCGTCTCACCCCTTTAAGTAATAATGGAATGTTCTACATTCGTGTATATTAAGAGTGAATGTTAAAAACACTATTTGTCTCAGTAAGCAACAAATGGTTAAATAAAGCTTATCCTTAAGTTATATTCGGCGTCCAGTTTTTATTACATAACCCAACTTTTTTTGTTTTAAAAAATGAAAATAAACAATAAACATCATTCGAGGCAGGGCAACAAGTTTTTTTGTTTTTTTTTCGATCCATTTTTAACCAAACAACAACAAAAAAAAGTATAAAAATGTGTTCGACTCACCAAGCGATAAATGAACCTGTTCAGGTTGATAACGCAGAGGTTTATATCCAAAACATGTCTTGGAAAAAAAGATTGCGATCAACGAAAGTAAAAAGTACGATTTAAATTTGAAGTGGAAGTCGACTGCGACGACAGTCATTTTTTTTTCGTTTTAAACTCCGTAAATAATAAGAAAAATGATTTTTGCCGTTTTTGTATTTAGAGTTATCTGCCCTTGATAGTCGTGTACCACTATTTTCTTTCTTTCTCTCTCTCTCATATATATATATATATATATATATATATATATATATATATATATATATATATAATATTTGTTATTGTTTATTATCTATGTACGTATACGTTTCGTCCTTTTTCAATCGGGACTCATCAGCATAGAGATATGACTGTGAATAGTCATGCGATTCGAAACCCCGGACCTCAAGTATTTTTCAACTCCAGTCCGACGTCGCTAATCGCTGGGCCAATTGTAAACAGCAAATAAACTATGATAATTTTAACACTTTAACGGCGGCTTTGACGTCGAGGCATTCTACTTCTATTAAGGGAAGGAATGATGCATTATAAGCAAGTGACGTCATGCTGTGTTAATACTACCAATTACAGTGCTCTACTTTCAAGGAGCGACAAATAATAATAATAATAATAATAATAATATATATATATATATATATATATATATATATATATATATATATATATATATATATATATCAAATCATTTAAAAATTAATAAAATATGCCTTTGTTTTAATTATTTGTCGGAGCCAGCAGCTCGCATAAAGCGCGTAAAAAGTTGTGAGGTTTTTTAGCCATGCATCTATGATAGGTAATTATTTATTGTGTGGTCAGTCACAG
Source organism: Sepiola atlantica (assembly GCA_963556195.1). NCBI lineage: Eukaryota > Metazoa > Mollusca > Cephalopoda > Sepiida > Sepiolidae > Sepiola > Sepiola atlantica. The sequence goes on along the minus strand of OY744528.1, from coordinate 20,085,868 downwards.
TCGTGATGTGCATCTGCACTATTTCTGTCGAAGGCAAACACAAGGAACGATGTGTTTTAATTTATTTTTACACAACACTTACAGCTAAAAATAAACTGCCGCAGGGACATTGAACGACGGTCTACACAACGATACGGTTCCGATTAATATCGATGTACAAGTCCTTCACGCTGTCATTTTTTTTTAGCTGTAAAAACAAAAGTTGCTTGCGTTACTATACAAAATAAGGTAAAAGGGAACAATAGTTAACAGGCGAGAAATCGTAAAAAACAAATGACTTTTACCAAACGTAGTAGAATTTAGTTATCTATCGAACTATATACTTTTAACGTGCTGAAACTGTTTATACGTTGTTTTTATTAATTCAAAATTTGGCGCTTTTTTTATATTGGGACCCGCGCTAACTTTGACCTCGTTGTTAGGGTTATGGTCATGGTCAAAGTTAGCGCGGGTCCTAATGTAAAAAAGTACCCAAAATTTAATTTCGTTCGAAGTGGTTTTTACAACACAAGAAACAAAAACGGCAGCTTGTCGCTTAAGTGTTTGGCAGGATGGGGATTGATTTATTGTTAATTGCCTGAGGCTCTCCTACAGGGGAATGCCGACGGTGCTGCTCAAGCTATTTTTAGAAACCAGCCTGGCTCTTCCGCTGGGGCGCTGCCCCCCCCCCCCCCCAACCTTCCGGCCTAGTGCCACATCTTCCTGCCGTGGGAAAAAAGTAAATAAAGCAGAAAAACCATTTTCAGCTGGAACTTTGTAAACATTTTCTCGTTGTAGTTGTACTAGTTGGGATGCTTGAAGATGAAGTAGTCAGTGGGCGAAAAGTCTCGCGGATACAATGGGTGAGGTAGATTTTCATAGCCCAATTTATTAATCTTCTGCAAAGTGAGTTATCTCTATTAACTTGCCTCCACACGAGGGCAGAGTTAGACACAACGTCAGTTTTAATGTGAGGAAAATCCAGTTCCCCAAAAAGGGGAACTCTCGATTGAGACAAAAATTAAAATTGCCTCAGTCTAGAAGGATCTCTTTTTCACTGACCGAGGACGGAAAAGATGCTACACTATCAAAGGCCAAGAATGGCAAAGTGAGAATTGCCGTGCACTGGGATTCAGCCTGTTTGGTCAACCAATACCTCAGATATATACTCTACAGTTTCTAGTGCAATACTTCTTTCCGGTCAACGTTTTTTTTCCAGGATTTTGGAAGCTGTAGTGGATTTGGTATATAGTGAGGTGGCCTTGGGGAGAAGGAAGACTACGTAAGTTGTCAAACACTCAAGATTGACAAGAATATGAACAGAAATGCCAAAATGGAAGTATCAGTTAGAATTCTGGGAGCAAGATAGAATTTGTTTAGAGGATGAACAAAACACATGTATTAAAATTTAGGATTTTAAAAATAGCTGAATGCTTTGCTGATGTTGCAAACTGCCTTTGCTGATGTTGCGAGCTGCTTTTGCTGATGTTGTGAGCTGCCTTTGCTGATGTTGCGAGCTGCTTTTGCTGATGTTGTGAGCTGCCTTTGCTGATGTTGCGAGCTGCCTTTGCTGATGTTGCGAGCTGCCTTTGCTGATGTTGCAAACTGCCTTTGCTGATGTTGTGAGCTGCTTTTGCTGATGTTGCGAGTTGCCTTTGCTGATGTTGTGAGCTGCTTTTGCTAATGTTGCGAGCTGCCTTTGCTGATGTTGCGAGCTGCTTTTGCTGATGTTGCGAGTTGCCTTTGCTGATGTTGTGAGCTGCCTTTGCTGATGTTGCGAGCTGCCTTTGCTGATGTTGTGAGCTGCCTTTGCTGATGTTGCGAGCTGCCTTTGCTGATGTTGTGAGCTGCCTTTGCTGATGTTGCGAGCTGCTTTTGCTGATGTTGTGAGCTGCTTTTGCTGATGTTGCGAGCTGCCTTTGCTGATGTTGTGAGCTGCCTTTGCTGATGTTGCGAGCTGCTTTTGCTGATGTTGCGAGCTGCTTTTGCTGATGTTGCGAGCTGCCTTTGCTAATGTTGCGAGCTGCTTTTGCTGATGTTGTGAGCTGCCTTTGCTGATGTTGCGAACTGCTTTTTGCTGAATATATGACCACGTTTTCATACAAAAAAAATTCTCACATTTGCTTCTTTTGCATAATTGTTTTAATAATCTGAATTTACAAAATTTCATGTAAATCTAATAGCAAAAAAATTTAAAGATGTTAAAAATTAAGGTAGTTAGGTTTGCCAGTTGATACACTAACTAGTACATATATTGACCTTTAGGTTGGTGTTTCGGTTGAAAAACAAGAAACAATCAGACAGGATCCACAGAGGGGGGGTCAGTATTATTATAGTATAAACCAGGAATCTTGAGAACAGGAAGGCGATGAGGTAGGCGAACATTACATCACATATGTGAGGCTGATGGGATTCTGAAATAAGATATCACAGTTTGAAGTAGTGACCGAACTGAGAACATGCATTTAAATATGGTCTCATGAAATGATAGTATAATTAAGCAATGTGCTTAACATATAATTAACTCTCTTTCTTTCTCTCTCCTCCGTGCAGTTAAATAAACTTAAAGGATTTATAGAGGAGTAGTAGCTTTCTGAGATGGCTGATTCTTGGCTTTCTCGACTGGTCTTCATGCATTGCAGCACGAGGGGTTCCTGAAATCTTGCAAGAACTGGGTCCAAGTCACGTATCTTTCGAGATCACGAACGAGACGATCCCTTTTCTCTGAATCTATCGAGACGCAACATCTTATTCAAGGGAGGCAACTCTGTCACCCCATCACCATGTTTTCTTTGTCTTCCCTTGTGAACTAAACTTGCTACATTAACTATTTTACATCTACTAACCCAAGAACTATCATCCATTCTTTCAACATGGCAATATTTTCCTTGGCCTTTCGGCTAAGATCAGAATGTAGTATCTGTTCCGATGGATGTTACACTCTATATACCGATACCGTCTTGGCCTTTGGGCCTTGACTCCGTCGGTCTGAGATACTGTCCTATGCAGTTCTAGGAGGTGCACCCTCCCAGACTTTGCTTTCTCGCCCTTTGAGAATGGGTTAGTTTATTGCTAATCGCCTGAGGTGCCCCTACCAGGAAATGCTGACGGGGCTGCCCAGGTATTTTTTGTCGGCCAGAGTTCTCTTCCTCTAGTGCACTGGCTTTTCAATCACATCTTACCGTTGTGAGAGGTAGATAAATACAAACAACAAATAAAAACAAAAACATTGCAATACCAGCAAAATCTCCTGTTCTGGACACATCTTCCTATAATGTCCACATTTAATCTTCCTCTGAGGTCATCAGATCTAAGCCTCTCTTTAAGACTCACATTACACATTCATCGTATCATTCTCATATCATTACTCTCCATGCAACCCTTACTGTCCGGGTTTCAGGATACACTTCTGCTAGAACCAATTGCACAATACAGGGCCGGCGGGACAGTTATAAAAGGGGGGGCTCTCTTAAAAAGTGGGGGAGGGGCCCGGTTAAACACATGCATATATAACTTCATTATTGATGACCGTAAAGTGGGGGGGGCAAGTCAAAAAGTGGGGGCTTGAGCCCCCTCCCCTCTGCCCCCCCCCCCCCCGGTGCCGCCGTCTATGCAATACCTAGAGCAACAATCTATTAATAGAAATCTGGATGACCCCCTGATCATCAAATTCTTCAAAAACTCAACTTCATAAATCATAGTATTCTATGGTGAGTTTCTGCTGGATCCTGAGCCATATAAGAATTCACGGAAACGGTGACGTTGGTTCAAGAGCCAAATCTCCACTCGGAATGGTACCCTGACAAAAAACTCTAAAATAACATATATGGACCCAAAACCTGAAATAAGTCAACTAATGAAAATAAAAGGGGCACAAATATGGTATAATAATACCTGCAACGAGCCTTACCAAGTACAACCTCTCCTCTCTTTTTTTTTAAAGAAAGAAAACCTGATCCAAGGAGTGGGCGAGCGTAATATACACATAGGTAAAGAATTTTAAAAGAAGAATATTAAGCAGAGCCGGCGGGACAGTTATAAAAGTGGAGGGGGGGGGGCTTCTCCTAAAAAGGGGGGGGGGCGGTTAAACACATGCGTATCAACTTAATTATTGATGACCGTAAAGTGGGGGGCCCAAGTCAAAAAGTGAGGGGGCTTGGCCCCAAGTGCCGCCGTCCATGTTAAGAGATTAAATTTAAAACAAAGTAATAAAAACGAATTATAAATTGACGCTTCCTAACACTCTTAATAATATCAATAAACAAACCAAAATGTTACGCAAGCGAGTTTAGCATTAGACAGGAAGAGAGAGGGGGGGGTGAAGTGATACATGGCGGCACGACAAGAGTCTTTTTCTTTGTTTTCCTCTTTACCTCGGCATGAGCAGACGAGCAAGTGGGAAAGGGAAGGGGGGGGATACAACGCAGGAGACCTTCTTCTTTCTTTTTTTCATTCTTTCTTTGTTTTTGGTGTTTTTTTCTCTCGCAGGCTTGACTTAACAAAACACAGTAGTGAGGGGAGAGGATGATAGTGATGTGTGAAAAAGAAGAAAAAAAGAAAACTTGATATGTGAGGGTGCAGCAGACACGGAGTTTAGGCACAACGTTTAAAGGAAAAAAACTGGAAGAAATTGCTGAGCAATATATTCTGTCCTGCCGGCTATAAAAAGTTTACATGTCTGGAAGTTTAAATAACATTTTGTAATGAGTTGTTTATTTGAAGAAAATATGAAAATGCCGAAATCGCCTGACCATTGTTCTTCCATTACGATGAGCGACCCAACATCGGAAAAAGGGTCGTTATGCTGTCCTAGTCTTTTGATGTATCTCTAAGGAAAGGGTCATATCATACTTTTTTTTTTTTTTTTTAAACGTAGTTCACCCCAAACAAGGCAGGCCGCCACTGTAGACGTAAGGGGCTACTGAGAAGAAAGAAAAGGAGAGAAGGTTGGGGGGGGGGGGGGTCAACCTAAACTGGGATCTGCGCAACGAGATGTCTGTTTACATTAATTTTAAATTTCTGCATGTCAGTACTGTCGGGGAAACAGGGGGCGGGAGGGAGTTCCAGATGCCAGCATTTTTTTTAACAGAGTCCTAGGATCCCTATTGGAGACTGTGACCAAACTGACTGGAAAGGGTTGCTGCTGAAAAGCCATATGTGTAGCAACGGGATTCGGTTTCTTGCCATACCCCATGCCCTGAAAGAGTCAGACCTGACTGTAATCCCATGAATTACTATATAGTGTTATGCCTTTAAGAAAAGGGATGAAGGATTAATGTGCTCTGAATCAAACGAGAGTTTTCATAGATTCTGTTGTTGTTAGAAGTTTGATCTCATCGTCGTAGCGGCTTCTGTAAGAGAGTTAACAGCAAAACACACAAAAAGAAACACAATTTTCTTTTAACTTTGCAGTTGCTGCAGGTCACTCAAAAGCTTGTGTGTCTGCGTGTGTGTCTCGACTACATCAAAACTCTCTCAATCTATTTTCTTCTCTTATATAACATTTCGCAGTCGTCTTCCAGTGAATTGTTTATTTTTAATTCCAACAATAATAAAATAAAACATCTACGTTTAGCTACATTCCAAAAATGTATTGTTGTTGTTTTTTTCTTTCTAATCTACTTCTTTCCTGTCGGAATTTATATTCCGTTCAACATCCAATCTCTGTTTTGGGGTAAAATTCCGCCATTCTAGAATTATCTGCGTCAGAATTTTATTTTTAAATGTGTATTTTTTTTTTAAATGTGTATTTTTTTTAAATTTCTATTTCTCATCATCATCACTATTTTTCTTGTTTTCCTACTTTACAATGTTACACTATGCGTGGCATAATAAAAAAAAGACATATTAAAGAAGTTTACTTTGTCATGCCCCGTTCTCAGCTCAACGTTCCTTGTAACAAAACCAGATTTTGATTTTTCAATGTCTTTGTTGAGTATGGCAGAGATAGACACGATTTTGTCTCTTTGCATGCATCTTCGTTTTCTGCTGACCAATAAGGTGTCATTCAAGCGTTGGTATGAGAAGCAGCTGGAAAACTGTATAAAAAGAATGGGTTTTTTTTCCACTCAAGGCACTTTGGGGTTTTGTTTTAGTTTCACCATCAGAACAAAAAACGGCAATGACGACCAGAGCAGTAGCAGCAGCCATTACGTAATTATGGCGATCTGCCATGATGACGACCGACCGGCAGTAGCAGACGTGATTTTTATGATGTAGTCTGCAACATACATAGGAGAATTATTTCCCCAAGAAAATACAGGCGAAAGATCTCTTTTCCCCCCTCCACGAATGGTTAAGGACTTAATTGATAAGTAATTACAAAATCAGTAATTTGCTCTCTCTCTCTCGACGTTGGTGAATATCTCCAAGCCGATAGATAACTAACCCCTGTAATAAAAAGAATTGAAAGTTTAAAAGATTGTTTGTCTTCTGAGTCGGTCATGGAGCTTTTGTGTTGCAGCGGTGTGGTTCACGGCAGAAAGAAAGAAGAAAGAATTCAACCACAGGACGACGCACCCCTCCACGCGGCGAGGGAAGATTGAAGGTGCGAGAAATTTAAAGGTATGCAAACTATATGATTTTTGGTGTTAAAAAAATATCGAGTGTTGTGTGTTTAAACGAGACCTGCCACGGACGAGTATACAAAACGAGAACTGTCGCGGCCCAACCAGGGGCTATGCAACAATATGAACAGGCATGAGTGCGTTTACTGCACTGGCTGCAATCGTCCCGCTCGTTGTGTTTTGTGCAAGTTGCTGTTCGACTCACTCAGTGCTGCAACAAAGAATTCTGATTCCAAGTAAAACCACAAATCCAGTTTATAAACAATTAATAGATGTTTAGTTTTTGGGAAGAGATTACAAATGGTACTCGTTTTCTTAGGTTGAATAGCAGACTTGCAGAATGAGATCTTTTATCCCGGCCAAATAAAATATAAGTCCAATCAACACAATCTTTTAGCTAAGAGCCCCAAGGTCCACCTTGCATGGAGAGGCACATCAACCCAACTGACCGCCAGCCTTCAGAATAACAAACTGCCTGCCTCATGCTCCAAGAGCCGACTCTCACTCCTCCCCTTCGTATCTTCTGGAATATTTTCACTACTGACCGGAAATCTTGGATTCTAGTCTTTCTCAGTGGTCACCATTTGACCACCCAGAAGCTGACTACTAGAGATATCCACTAGAGATAACGGCTAAACAGTGTCCACTCAAAAGGGTTTATCTGAGACAATCTATGAACATACAAACATTTACTGTCCAAGGGGTTCTGTGTTTGAACAGCCATTAAATTTGTCAGTCTCTGAATGAGCCATAACTACAGCAGGGAACCTCAAACATTATTCACTCAAGTGGACAAATGGGTGGCCCAAAATACAAAATCAGAGATATTTTAAAATTCTTCTGTGCCATTTGACCATCCTGAAATCGACCACTCAAGATAATGGCTATTGGAGATAACTGCCAGGCAGTGTCCACTCAAGGGGATTTATCATGGAGCCCATCTAACAACATTACTGTTCTCAATCAGGCCGGTCTCAGCATGATTCCCTGTTTTTATGAGGCACCTATTTTATTTCAAAGAGAAATAAGATTCTGGGTGGCCCAATATAAAATCAGAGATGTTTTCAAATTCCTTTGTGCCCCCCTCTCTTTTTCCTTTGGCTGAACATCTATCACCTGCAACAACTGCCATTCACATGCACCACTAAAACATGCAGCATAGTGCATGTTTACATTTATGAAACATGCAGCATAATGCATGTTTACATTTATAACTATAGATAAAATGCAGATGTTGCTGAAATATGGTTCATTTTCCATCTGGTCCTAAAAAAATGACCATGGGCGCTAATGGGTTGAATAACATCTTAAATTTTAACAAGTTTTTTTTTTACTTACCTTCATGAGATAAATAAACTTATTCTGGTTGTGTATAAATAAATTAACAGGAAAACTCTTTGATATACTTATGTATCAGGCAAAAGTATTAGGTATGTACACAAAAAATTAGGGAAAATTATTGAGTAGAATTTTAACATGTGTTTTTTTACTTACCTCCATAAGATAAATGAACTTGTTCTGGTTGTGTATAAAAAACAATAATAGGTAAGGCTTGAGCTACAAGGCAGATAAAACTGCAAATCAATGCGATCTTCAACATCGTCGTTTCAACTTTGCGTTTTTCTGCGCGTTCTGTTTACTGAGATTTTCCGGTGCAGCTGTTTGTGCTGAAGTTAATTAACTTCAACAGTTAATTAATTTATCTTTCAACATTTATATATCAGTTAATTTGCACATGGACTTTGGTTGGTAAGCGCATCGTAAATACATTTTTTTTAAAATGTAAAAGCTGATATCGCATCGCTGATAAGAAATTTGAAATATAAGATAAAACAAAACAAAAGACAATTTATCAAAATTAGATATGGAATACAAATTACATTTGGAATCTACTTGTTTTGTTTCTGCGTTCTTTTATTTCTTAGTTGATAATATGGAACAAAAACAAAATTAAAATTTTTTATCTCTGGTCAAAAAATATTCATACTTCATTTCTATTTAAAAAAATTGTTTTTATTTACAAAAACAAACGGATCTTTTATAAAAGAGGCTTGCAAAAAAAAAAAAGAAAAAAAAGTAAAAAAGAAGAGAAAAAAAAAGAAAAAAGAAAGAAAGAATTCGCGCCACAACAAAAAAAAAAACAGACAAAAATACAGGTCTGATGACATTGAGTCTGAGATTGGCATATTTGCTGACGACACCACGCTTTACTTTCATCATGTGGGCAAAACGGACGGGATCATATCCGAGGCAATAGCTGAATCCTTAGAAAATGACCTCCAGGCTGTAGTGGAGTGGGGTCATAAATGGTTGATAAGTTTTAATGCCGCCAAGACAAAGCTAATAATAACTATAAGAAACCTCTTCAACCACCGATTGCCATTGCTAATAGCACCCTACTTGAGAGTTCAACATTCAAACTCCTCGGCCTAACCTTCACAGGTAACATGAATTAGAAAAAAATACATTGAAGACATTGTCAAAGCTGCAGCAAAGAAGATGGGTTCCCTCTACTGTGCTAGTAAACTCCTCACACCTGACATTATCCTGTGTCTCTTCAAAGCCACCATCCACCCATGCATGGAGTATTGTTGCCACATCTGGGCTGGTGCATCATCCACTAGTCTCTCCCTCTTAGACAAGGTCCAAAAAAGAGTCGCCAACCTAATAGGTCCCTCACTGTCAACCAAGCTCCAACCCCTGTCCCATCGCCGCAATGTAGCATCCTTGTGCTTGTTTTACAAATACTTCGATGGATTGTGCTCTGATGAACTGGCTGCTCTGGTGCCCCCTCGACGTAAATACACTAGACCAACCCGACAATCAGCAAAATCCAACCCATTCACTGTGGAGGTCCCCAGATGCTGGAGAGCCTTCTACTCCAATAGCTTCTTTCCTTGAGCTGCTGGCCCTTGGAACTTCCTCCCTGCTCCCCGTTTCCCTGGCTGTACCGGCGTGCAGAGGTTTAAAACTAATGTAAACAGACATCTCGCTATACAGCTCCCAACTTAGGAGGACACCCAAATCTTACACCCTAATTGTCAATAATCCCTTATGTCTACAGTGGCGGCCTGCCTTGTTTGGAATGAAATATGTTTTAAAAAAAAAAGGTTGCAGCAAAAGAACGTTTTATTGCTGTTGCATTATACCCTGCTCTTTACTGTTCCTAAAATGCAAAAGCTGTTGCAGAAGAAAATAAAGAATGAAAAAAAAGAATGTTTTTTTTCATAAATTACACTTTATTGGGGTAGAATGCCACCATTCTTTTAGCACACTCAGCTTTCCATAATGCAGTCAGCTCCCCAGCCTCAGCTGAAGGGAGTAAAAGGCAGAACGTCTGCTCACCTTGACTTCAAGTCTCGCCCTCCCTTGCTTTTCTCCGATTCTCTCTCGATCGGTGATGTAATTCTGCAAATTGTTTTCCTTCACAAATTCCTCAAAATCAAAAAAGGTAAAATGTGTATATTGAATTTTCCTCTCAATCTTGAAATTATCAAAACAACCACAGTCACATTCCAAACGCGTCCGCTACCCATACATGAGCTCCTTACCTACATCTTGTTACCATCTAGATTATGATTCCTATTCACTAACCCTAACTCTAACCCGCTTCTCTGATCGTCCCGGTGGTTATCGCATTACATTATTACTTACTCTGGAGGATGGAATCCATTCTATCTCATTGAGTATTTACATAAAAAGATTGTTTACATTATATTCCTTATGTTACATAATGAAAGCTGGTGTTTGAATGGAAAAGTTTGAGTAACACCTACGGGTTACAGGTGACCCTCAGACGGAAGTCGCAAAACCTCATATTCCTTATGTTACATAATGAAAGCTGGTGTTTGAATGGAAAAGTTTGAGTAACACCTACGGGTTACAGGTGACCCTCAGACGGAAGTCGCAAAACCTCATATTCCTTATGTTACATAATGAAAGCTGGTGTTTGAATGGAAAAGTTTGAGTAACACCTACGGGTTACAGGTGACCCTCAGACGGAAGTCGCAAAACCTCATATTCCTTATGTTACATAATGAAAGCTGGTGTTTGAATGGAAAAGTTTGAGTAACACCTACGGGTTACAGGTGACCCTCAGACGGAAGTCGCAAAACCTCATATTCCTTATGTTACATAATGAAAGCTGGTGTTTGAATGGAAAAGTTTGAGTAACACCTAAGGGTTACAGGTGACCCTCAGACGGAAGTCGCAAAACCTCATATTCCTTATGTTACATAATGAAAGCTGGTGTTTGAATGGACAAGTTTGAGTAACACCTAAGGGTTACAGGTGACCCCCAGACGGAAGTCACAAAATCCATATTCCTTATATTCCTGCCTCCACATAATCTAACACAAATAGCTGTCCATCATTCCGTGATGCATTCCACAGTGGCATTTATTCTGTATTTTGTACAGCCTAACCCTAACCCTAACCTAACACTAACCCAAGGGATGTCTAGACAGGACTCAGAAAAGTAGCCCAAGGGTGTGTGCACACACTGCGCATGGCTGATAAGACTTCTTTTTTTTTTTTTTTTGCAAAACTCATTTTTTCATTAGTGGCGAGGCTCAATTTGTTTCGTTTTTTACCCCCGATCAATCTGTCAGTCAGCAAGATCCTACTCCTTCACTGTTGACGTCCCCAAATGCCGGAGAGCCTTCTACTCCAATAAATTCTTTCCTCGTACTGCTTGTCTTTGGAATTCCCTTCCTGCTTCCTGTTTCCTGACCGTACTAACATACAGACATTTAAATGTAATGTGAACAAGCGTCTCGCTTCAACACTCCCAATATAGGATTCCTCTAATTCACAGTAGCCCTCTACATCTCAGTGGTGACCTTGTGCCTTGTTTGGGGTGATCTTAAGTAATATATATATATATATATATATATATATATATATATATATATATATATATATATATATATATATGTTGAGACTTACAAAAGAGCGAAAAATGAAGGAATTATCAAAAAACAAACGACATTAAAGCACCATGACACGTTGGGTCAATATTTGTTATATATATTATTAAATATTTGAAAATTCACGTTACAGCTGCCGCTGCTTTGAAAGACTCTTAGTATGGTATTAGACCCTCAGGGGTCTAGACGGTTTGTCTAGTAGACATCTCATGACCCTTTAAGTCATGGTTTGTCTAGATAAAACGTCATAAAGGGTCATCATTTTTTTATACCATCCACTGTGCACAATTATCCCCTATCTCTCTGTTTTAATGGATGGCATCATCCTTTAGTGACATCATCTACTGTGCATATATATATATATATATATATATATATGCTTTAAGAGAATTATAAAACTGAGCTGCATTTACATGTAATACTAAGTTCCGGTCCACGAGTCGTTGAACACTGTTGCTGACAGCCTTCTAAATAGATCTTAATTCTCTTCCTTCAACGTGGTTTCGTTCTGGGCATTCAGACGAAAGTTAAAATGTTGACTTGGGTTTGAGGGTTTCGAATCGTGTGACCGGCAGAGCAATCATCTTCCACACTGATGATTCCCGGTAAAAAGGATGAAACACATGTCCCTGTGGGTAAGAATTTAATAATATTTATCGTAATATTATATATATAGTGCTTCAGTGTATGTTGAAAAGAAATCAATAAAGTGCTGATCGCAAAAATATGAGAGCTAATATACATGTTATTTATTTAAAAACTATACGTTACATACTTCAGAGACGTACCATGGTTTCATTGAGATAAACTGACCTTTTATTTTGGTTAAAAAGGTCGTTAGAGCCCATTCAAAATGATTTTATTTGCATTATCCTCAATGGGTTGACGTTTTTTATTTACAAAAAATATATGTACAAATTCATCGGTTGGGGGGGGGGGTATCTAAAAAAGATTGCTGAAAAATAGGATGCTAAGTTCGGCAGTTAGTAGTGTTACGTAAACACGAGTTATCTCCCGTTGACTTAACAACCTCCCACCGTCACTCTTGACTGCTACCTCCCACTACTTGTATTAGTGGTAAACTGCTATGTATTCAGTGTAAATAAAATTCTTGTTACGTTCACACATGGGTCTCGTCTCTGTTAATGAATGCTTCAATAACAAGTTACTAATATGGCTTTATTTAACACTCACCTATATCAACGCATAATATAAAAAGTAGGACCCTCCCAAATTTATCTCTCCCAAGATTGGCTAAAAGAGAACTTTGGAGGCTGTGTGATCAGTTTCAAGCTTGATTTTGAGTTAGTCATCCAGATTTCTTTCTCTCAGGCTATCTTTGTTTAGCCCCCACTTATCAAGGCTTATATCCACTTGAGGATAAGGGTTAACGCGATGGATAGATTGTCAGTTGAATGATGAAGAATACTATGAGAGGATTGAGGATGATGAATGGAATCAACAAAACCTGGTTACTTATGTGGACAGTTTATGAAAAGTATTTGTTGACATTCGGATTTGAAGACGACCATGTTGTAGTCTGTAGGGAAGCAATCCCGTGGTAACGTGTTTCATTAGTGGGAGTTTTTGGAAAGAAATTCTATTAATGCGAAATTCCGTTTGATGTCATATACATGGCGGAAGAAAGGAAAGTTCTTTGCAGATAGTGTTTTAGGGCAGTTAACCAGAATTTTTTTTCCCTTTCTTTTTTTTGGGAGGGGGGGGGGACTTGCCACTCGGATGTACATGGCGGAAGAAAGGAAAGTTCTTTGCAGATAGTGTTTTAGGGCAGTTAACCAGAATTTTTTTTCCCTTTCTTTTTTTTGGGAGGGGGGGGACTTGCCACTCGGATGTACATGGCAGAAGAAAGGAAAGTTTTTTGCAGATAGTGTTTTAGGGCAGTTAACCAGAATTTTTTTTCCCTTTCTTTTTTTTGGGAGGGGGGGGACTTGCCACTCGGATGTACATGGCTAAAGAATGGAAAGTTCTTTGCAGATAGTGTTTTAGGGCAGTTAACCAGAATTTTTTTTCCCTTTCTTTTTTTTGGGAGGGGGGGGGGGACTTGCCACTCGGATGTACATGGCGGAAGAATGGAAAGTTCTTTGCAGATAGTGTTTTAGGGCAGTTAACCAGAATTTTTTTTCCCTTTCTTTTTTTTGGGAGGGGGGGGACTTGCCACTCGAATGTACATGGCAGAAGAAAGGAAAGTTCTTTGCAGATAGTGTTTTAGGGCAGTTAACCAGAATTTTTTTTCCCTTTCTTTTTTTTGGGAGGGGGGGGGACTTGCCACTCGAATGTACATGGCAGAAGAAAGGAAAGTTCTTTGCAGATAGTGTTTTAGGGCAGTTAACCAGAATTTTTTTTCCCTTTCTTTTTTTTGGGAGGGGGGGGGACTTGCCACTCGAATGTACATGGCAGAAGAAAGGAAAGTTCTTTGCAGATAGTGTTTTAGGGCAGTTAACCAGAATTTTTTTTCCCTTTCTTTTTTTTGGGAGGGGGGGGGACTTGCCACTCGAATGTACATGGCAGAAGAAAGGAAAGTTCTTTGCAGATAGTGTTTTAGGGCAGTTAACCAGAATTTTTTTTCCCTTTCTTTTTTTTGGGAGGGGGGGGGGACTTGCCACTCGGATGTACATGGCGGAAGAAAGGAAAGTTTTTTGCGGATAGTGTTTTAGGGCAGTTAACCAGAATTTTTTTTCCCTTTCTTTTTTTTGGGAGGGGGGGGGGACTTGCCACTCGGATGTACATGGCGGAAGAAAGGAAAGTTTTTTGCGGATAGTGTTTTAGGGCAGTTAACCAGAATTTTTTTTCCCTTTCTTTTTTTTGGGAGGGGGGGGGACTTGCCACTCGGATGTACATGGCGGAAGAAAGGAAAGTTTTTTGCGGATAGTGTTTTAGGGCAGTTAACCAGAATTTTTTTTCCCTTTCTTTTTTTTGGGAGGGGGGGGGGACTTGCCACTCGGATGTACATGGCGGAAGAAAGGAAAGTTTTTTGCGGATAGTGTTTTAGGGCAGTTAACCAGAATTTTTTTTCCCTTTCTTTTTTTGGGAGGGGGGGGGGACTTGCCACTCGGATGTACATGGCGGAAGAAAGGAAAGTTTTTTGCGGATAGTGTTTTAGGGCAGTTAACCAGAATTTTTTTTCCCTTTCTTTTTTTTGGGAGAGGGGGGGGGGACTTGCCACTCGGATGTACATGGCGGAAGAAAGGAAAGTTCTTTGCAGATAGTGTTTTAGGGCAGTTAACCAGAATTTTTTTTCCCTTTCTTTTTTTTGGGAGGGGGGGGGGGACTTGCCACTCGGATGTACATGGCGGAAGAAAGGAAAGTTCTTTGCAGTTATGCAGAAAGTCCTAGGATCATTGCAAAAACTCAAGGCCGCCACCAAGAAGCCGGTCAGAGCCATTCTTCTGGTCGGTCTGTAGGCGTATTATCGACAAATTTGTACGGTGTCTCAAGAAATGCACCGAGCTAAATGGAGATCAATTGAAACACATGCTTCGGAATAAAGAAAAAGAACCTAAAGACTCTCAGATGATGTTTTACAGAGAATAAATTAGTCATTACCAAAGTTTCATTAATATTATTGTTGATGAGTACTCTCTCAGCAAAATCCCCCCCCCCCTTAAAAATGGGATTCTACTTTTTTTAGCGATAATGTGTGAACACCAAGAAAAACTTGCCAGAAAAAAAAAAAAAAAAAATTGATAATGTTTTAGAACAGTCAACCACACTTTCTTTCCTATCTTTTTTAGGAGGAGGTGGGGAGGGCTTGCCACTCGGAAGCAGGGTTAGTGGTAGGATAAAGGGAGTTTTTTTTTTGAGGGGGGGGGGCTGGACACTCAGACTTAGGTTGGTGTTAGGGTTAAGGTGTTCTTTTGCTGTTTGCCACTCGGACTTAGGATTAGTGGTAGGATTAAGGGATTTGAAAGGAAGAAGGGCTTGCCACTCGGACTTAGGATTAGTGGTAGGGTTCAGGAAGAGCCCCCGCCCCCCTAAAAAAAAACGCCCATAATTTATCTCTTTTAGCAAACAAAAAGAAATTTGGTTAAATGGATAAGTTTACGTTAAATTTATATGCGAAACTGATCCTCACTCTAAAATAATTTTTTTTTTGGGGGGGGGGGGTATCCGTCAAGTTTTTTTAGGGTGTTACTGTTAATGTTCAAACGTAATAACCGATATTTATTTACCTCCCACAAAGTAAAATGTGACACAAGGTCGGGAAAGTGGGATTAGGTAAGCCAGCGCTCGAGAGGTGAGCACTCTGGCCATTTAAAAATTGCCTGGGCAGCCCCGTCGGCATTCCCCGGTAGGGGCGCCTCAGACAGTAAGCAATAAACTTACTCCTCCCCAAAGAGGGGAGGCAAAGCCTGGGAGGGTGCACCTCCTAGAACTGCACAGGACCAGACAACCCCCAATAGACCGGAGTAAATCCAGACCCAAAGACCAGGACAATACCAGTTTATTAGGTGGGTTAAAAACCCGTAAACGTAATAACCTAACAGGAGAACCTCTACTTTTTTTTTAGGGGGGGGGGGCTCATTTACAAATTTACCGTTTCATTTAATTCTTGTAGAAAAGTAAGAAATGTAGCCTATCAAAAGTTGGGGCCTTGTTTGTTTGTTTGTTTGTTTTGGGGGGCGGGGCGGGGCTACCTTGTATATACATTAAAGAAAAATGTCACGTGAAAGAAAATAGAAGTGTTTTATAACGCGACATATGTTTAAAGGTCACCGGCGGTGTCCTCCTCTTAATTTCCTCTGTATTAACCTCACTGTCTTATTTTTGTGTAAAATAATGTTTTTTTCAGAAACCGTTCTTTATATTTGCCTTTAAGAAGCGTCTTTCCTCCAAGGTTTGTTTTTGTTGTTGCTTAGCGCTCTCACTGTTTGCACGTAATGTTTTAAGTTTGATTTCACATGTAATTTGGCTCTTTCACATGACAGGGGCGCGTGCGAAAATTTGTTTGTATTTTGGTTTCGGAGTTTCAAATGAACTCAATGAATACCTGGCCTCGACCCTTTAAACTTTTATTTAAAGCGAGATAAATTGCTTTTACAACACGCTAAACAAATCGACCATTTAATCAATTATGAATAGCACAGATGCAAAAATGTCCGGCATCTATTTACTTCGTTACGTTCGAAATTCGAAAGCGATTTTAAAGCCTTTAAACTATCGATTACCTATTAGAAAATTATTTTTGGTTTGAATTAAAGTTTAAAAGTATGGCACTTCTACAGAATTTGAACCGAACTGTTTTTTTTTTTAACCCTACCCCTGACTTAAAGTTTAGTTCGCCAAAAGTTGATTTGGTTCTGTTCAAATTCTGTAGAAGCACCGAAAGTATAAGTCAAATATTATTGTTGATGTGTGCCCTTAAAAACGAAAGTAAAACATGAATTTTAATATGCAACCCTGTCGTATCACATGATTAATTCCTATTTCAATTAGGACCCGAGCTAATTTTGACCCTGTCGTTAGGGTCAGTGTTGGGGTCAAAGTTAGCTCGGGTCCTAATCTGGAGAAGCACCGAAATAGGAATTACTCATGTGATAGGGTCAGTGTTGGGGTCAAAGTTAGCTCGGGTCTTAATCTGAAGATCTACCCCTATTTCAGGCACGTAAATTATTTTGAATGAAATGGGTTTAATCATTACTCTCTTATTCAATTAATCTTTCGGCAAAAGTGTAATATAGTTAACAGCCGAGAAATCGAAAATAAGCAAAATATACAACAAATAACTTTTACCAAAAGATAGAAAATTTAATTTTCTATCGACCTGCATAGTTTGAAACTTTTAAAACTGTTGTGAAGTTGAAAATTTACCTAATCAGTTGCTAGTGTACTTTCACTGCTAGCTATACTTAAGGAGAGACTTATTATAGTAATCTATTTCTACTTATGCTAATTATGCATATCAATTAGCCAATATCACCACATCTCCCTGAAACGTATAGGCTTTATGCCTCTAGTGCATCTTCCACTTCTTCTAATGATCGTTTCATTTTCGATATTAATTTGCTCTTCTCTCTCCCTTATTTCTTTCTCTGGGAGATCTCGACCTATCTCCCAGTAAACTATAACCAGGGTTGTAGATAAAATAAAGAAATAGCATCGGAACAGTTAAACAGAGGTGTCGCCAAGATCAAGTCCAAATAAATGTTAATATCTTTCTCCTGTGTAAAAAAAAAAAACGTCGTTCAGTCCAACATAAAAAAATCCAGCACTATTCTCTCCTTTCGTTCGCTTTACGAATCCACATTCAGAACGATCTCCACGTCTCTGACCGAATCTTCATTTTCCTTCTCTTATTGAAAAAAAATGCGACGCATGCAAACCAACTTAATTTGCATAAATCTCTCTCTCGACGCCGCTGCCCGGATCTTCAAATAAAAACCTTATTTGACTTTCTGACGCCTTTCTCCACCCACTCCTCCTTTTTTGTCGTCAGCGAGCGTTTTCGGGTTCGCCCCACACACATAGCATACCAGACGCTGCCTCTTTGAACGGCGCCGACAAGTGTCTGCATTTACGTCAGTCGGCCACTCTCCGTTACACCCCCCCCCTGATCTCATGATCACACATGTGGCAACCTGGTGCAGGTCTTTTTTGTCTGGTGCTTCTCCACGGTAATCCGGCTGCGACTTCTTCCTCAAATAACTCGTCCGCAGGGGGGGGGGGGGCATCCGATGCATTTGTACAAGGCCTTGGACTGTCTGGCCTTCTCTGCGGTGATGCGACCACAACTTCCTCCTCCGATGACTCTTCTGCAGAAGAATCACCCGATACATCTGTGCTAAGCATGGGGCTATTTGCGCCGCTCATAGTGATCACTCGCGCACTCTGAGTGGATGAATCACTGTCACTTCCACTTTCCGATGTAGATGAGCCTATAACGAGTCGTAGGTCCCTTACGTGCCGAGGCATCCCATCAATGAGGACATTCTGTTGACTAATCACACCTGTAACACGTCCAACTGCATAAGGGGATGTACACCATCCATTCGGACTTCTCGTCCAAACATGATCTCCCACCTTGTAACGCAAGTGTTGCTGTTCGGGCTCATCGGGGGACACCATATCGATGCCCTTCAGTCTGACCGTGTAACAATGAATCATGTTAGCAGGAGCTGTCAGGGGTGACACATCATCCTTCGGGATGGCATTGTACCAATAAACTGCTTCCATCACTGAACACAGTTTTCTTGCTGCAACTCCGTTTCACACTTCGATGGCACCGGTCTGTGATACCATTACCTGATGGTCTATGTGCACAGCGAAATCGCAGTTGAACTCCCCACTCATTTATAAAGTCTCTAAAACTCTTACTGCAGAATGATGGGTCATTATCCAGGAGTATCTCAGTTGGTGACCTGCGCTCGCAAAATACATTTTCTAATTGGCCGATGATGCTTGCTGCATCTTGCCGTCTGAGACAACACCAAATAGAAAACCGTGTAGGCCCACAGTCAATGATCGAGAGATAGTACTTTCCCTGATAATGCGTTATATCTATCCCCACTCAATACCACGTATCACTGACATCCAAATTCCCCTTCGGCCAGCACATGGACGGCGGATCGATCGACTGACACTCTTTGCGCTCTCTCACTACTGTCCTGACGGATGCCTTAGAAATTGTGGGGTCGACCCTGCTAACAAAGTACCACGTCCTTTTTATGCCAGGGTGATCACTTTTGCAATGGATAGCCCTGATTTGGTCGGATTTTGGACTGGGTGTTGATACAGCACACACATGGCCCTGGGGTTCAGCTGCTTTTCTAATTAAGTTAAACCATCGTTGCGGTACGCGTGTCAGATTATCCGCTCGGTTATATTCTGACTTTACTAAGGTAATGTCCACTGATAATCTGTACTCTTCTATCAAGCTTAAGCGCGCACCCAGTCGTCGTCTTATCAGCATTTCACTTGCTGCTTTAGTATGCACTCTGGACTTTACTGTAAGGGTATCCATTATCCATTTGTGCACACTGGTAGAGTCAGTAAAAAGATGCAATATGGATGCTTCCCACATACACACCATATTAATGCCTTTTAGTACAGCATCAAGTTCTGCCAGATTTATGTGCTGTGTATCCTTTGCTTTGCGTATCCAACTTGCATCCTCTATCACAGTTCCATCCTGCTCCAGCGAAACTCCGATCGCCAAAGAGCTTCCATCAACCCATATATCGACCTCACGACCGTCAACACAGCACTTGCCTCGTACGGGGTCTCCTTCGTGCACTCTCGCAACAATTTCTGTTATCATCGTGGTCAACGGAATATCGTCCACCTCATCGTCCCAGCCCTTGGTAACTGCCACTGCTCTCCTTTTGATAAATGCGGCTGCCACTCTGACCCATCTGCCCACTGGGAAGTGCCCAACTAGTTTTCCACACAAAGAAAACACGGCACATCTGGTGATGCTGCGTGGCATACTCGGGATCTCGTTACCTCGTTCCCATTTCAGCATATTGCTTTCCTGCCAAACATTCAAGCCGAGTACTCGCGCACCATCCTGCAGCCGTTCAGGTTCCTTACTCAACAATCTAAAGTCGGCCAGATGCTGCCTCACTTTAGCTGCGGACACTATGTTTTCATATATGAAAACATCATCGATATATGCTGATGTCGCCCGTTGAATACAGTCGTCCCTCAACAATGCAGCGTCTACAATAGCTTGCATAATGGCTGGTGCCACATTGAGCCCAAAACCTATGCACGTCAAGCAGTACCTCTTCCCCTCCAATATGACAGTCTGATATGGCCACAGGGATTGATGCACATGCACCTGTAGGTAAGCCCGTCCGCAGATCGAGCACTGATACATTAGGGCCTTTCATTCGCCACTCTCTCAGCTTGTGTGCACATATGTCTGCATGTGCCATGTAGGCATCGACGTGCTCATTCAGTTCACGAAAATCCAGACCTGGCCACACCTTAGATTTGTTCTGCTGGAAGATTGCCATTAGCGGAATTAGGCCCTTTGGGGGTCCTAGTTTGTCTTCAGGATAGGGAAGTAGCCATCCATTGTTCAGCAATGTTTGAAGCTCACGTCTATAGTCTTGGCGGATTTGAGCGGGTACTGGGTATTCAGGCACCCTGTTGTTGAGTTTACCAGGTGGTTGATCACCTGACCACTTCCACGACACCGTCCACACTTTGGCCTGTTCGTCAAACACGGCGCTAAAATCGGGTTCCTCTATCGTGATCGCAGTGCAAGCATGTGGACCCGTTTTGTAAAAGATGGCTTCGCCAGACTGGTCAATGCTGACCCCACCCAGCATCTTGATAACATCCATCCCAAGTAACATGTCGAAGTCTAACAACTGACTGTGTACGACCAAGACATCGACCTTTACAGGGCTCATATCGGTTATTGCCAACGGAATGGTTCCAACGCCATGACTATGGATAGTTGTACCGTCAGCAGTCATAATGTTCGATCTCCGACAATTCCGAGGACTACATATTGAGCCAGTTACTATAGACCGGGAACATCCAGAGTCCACCAGTGCTCTGCGTTTCTTTCCATCGATCCACACTTCAACGGTAGGGAGCGCCTCTCTTAAATTGACTGAGGAGAGACTGGCACTGATATCTCGCCTCCTTTTTCGTTTCCCGGACACTCAGATGCAATGTGGCCTATCTTCTGGCATCTGTAACATTGTATCTTTCCTCATGATTTATATTTGGGGCCAGTATGCCCTTCACCATACTGATACTGGCAGTTTCTTGCGAAATGGTTTGGTCCAGAGCATTTATAGCACATAATGCTACCACTAGCCGGCACAGTGCATGATGTTTGATTAGTTTTAAACTGAACTGGTTGTATAGCTGCTGCAACTAATTCCTTGTCGTCCGCCATGATAGCCCGTGCTCTTGTTACAATCTGTCCTAGACTTATGTCATCCATTCTCGACGCCGCCCGGAGATGTTACCTTACATGGCTCGACAGTCCTGCTACAAAGGCGCACACCATCCATTTTTCTGAAAGTGTCTCCCCAACAAGGAGGGCAAGTCTTCGAAGCTCGGCCAAAAACACATCTACAGTCTCTCTAGGTAGTAGCCGTCGCATCGTGAAGTCTTCATACGCCACAAATGAATCAGTGACAAACACAGTTATCAGCGTCTGCTTGACTTGATTTACATCTGCCCTCTGTTCCTTACCTAGCTGTCGATACACAGCAAGAGCGCCCCCTCTTAACTGCAAGAGAATAACTCGCGCTACTTTGTGAAACTCACATAATTCGCAAACAAGTTCCACCTGTTCGACCCATTCCACTATCGGAAAGTCAATAATAGTTCCACTAAATTCTGGAATCAGACGAATGTTGAATTGCCTGTTGGTCATGTTAAGGCCGAGATAGTTTGTAGATAAAATAAAGAAATAGTATCGGAACAGTTAAACTTTGATCCGAGTCCAACTTTGAATTCTCATTTTGACCTGCTTGATCTTGCATTGTTTCATCTTTTGACGTTTCATTCTGTACAGATTGTTCTGATAACTCAATAACGGAAGAAGTCATAGCGATTTGTTCATTTTCCTCTTCGTATTCACACTGGGACCTCATTTGGTCTGCATGGGCCAACACACTGTTTCCGTTTTCTCTATTTATTATAGCCACGTTGTGGTATTTTTGCACGATAAATTCTGTCCTTTCTGGATTTGATTCTTTGTTCTTTTTGTACCAGATTTTTTAATTTATAGAATACAACATAGTTAACGGAACTCTAATTTGTCTTCCCATTAAAGCTGATGGGCTTTCTAATTTTCCCGCGTGTGGTATTGTTTGATAGCTTAAAAGCAGCCTTGGTAGAAAAACTTCTATTTCTTTCCTTTTACTGAGAACATGCTTTTAGTCCCGTTTTTACGGTCTGCACCATTCTTTCCCTTAACCCATTCGATTGAGGGTGATATGGCGGTGTCTTATACGGTTTACATCCTATTTTTTCCAACCATAAATTAAGATCTTCATCACAAAACTCTGGAGCATTGTGAGATACCAGGGTTTTTTGGGATACCCATTCTCGAGAATATGACCCTTAGGATCTGTTTTATAGTAGAACTTTTCTTGTCCGACACACGGACTACTTCAGGCCATTCCGAAAAAGAGTCTAATATTAATAAGAGTTCCACTCCAGAAATGTACGCATGATCCATATGCACACGATTCCATGGCTCTACTTCGCTGGGCGATGAATGTAAAGTATTCTGTGTAAAATTTCTTAATTCTTTACTTTTTTTTGCATCTTTTTATATATTCTTCGATATCTCATGAATATCCCGGCCACCATGCTTCTAGTTTTATTCTTTTTTGTGTGGCCGCTACTCCATAGTGTATATCATCATGTACACTTTTTATCACCAAATTTATTTGTGTTTCTGGGGGAATTACCAGATCTCCATTACAAATCACTCCATTTTATATCGTTAATTCATGCCTTATTTCTTCGTATGGTTTCTCTGCCTTAGAACACTTTCCTCATATATTTTTTCTTATTCTCAATGTTATCCTACTTAGTACTGGATCATATCTAGTTTCCATAGCCATTCTATCTAAAGATAAAACATCAGTCTCTACCCAATGTAAGAATGTATCTTCAAATTCTTCTGTTTTATTTTTTGACTCCTTTTAAAATCCCAATCTTGATAGTGCATCTATGTGTGGAATTGAATTTCCTTTGACATATTCTATACTAGTCCAATGCCATTAACTTTATTGCCCACCTTAATATTCTCGATGTCATAAGTTTGGGTAATTCTTTTCTTGGATTGAATATAAATTACAATGGTCATGATCACTTCTTAAGAGAATTTTTTTTTTTTCAATTAGAAATTGTCTAGCCCTGGTGGTGCACCATATAATGGCCAATGCTCCTTTTTCTATATTTGAATAATTAAATTCAGTGTTCGTTAGTCTTCTTGATAAATACATTATCGGATGTCCTTCTTGTTATAATATTCCAGATATCTCGAATGTTCACTTGCATCTGTGGTTAATGTAATGTCCTTTTGTGGATAAAAACTTTTTACTACTGGTTTCTTTGCCATAACTAATTTCAATCTCTCAAAAGCTTTTTGTTGTTTTTCTGACCAAATAAATTCAACATTCTTTTTTCTTAAATTTGCAAACGGTTCAGTCAGGTCTGTATATTTTGGTAAATATCGCTTGTAGAAATTGACCAATCTCAAAAAAGATTCAAGTTCATTTTTGTTTGTAGATATTTTTAATATTTTTTCTATTAAAGCTTGATCTGGTGATATACCTTCTTTTGAAATGGAATACCCTAAAAATGATATATTACTACTATTGTTTACGCATTTCTTTTCATTTATAGTCATTTCTGCATTTCTTAATTTGTTCAAGACGATGTCGGGTTTCTTTTTTAATTCAATTTCATTATTTGCTCCTATGCAAATATCGTCTTGGTAACAGACCATATTTTTTATATCTTCTCCTAAAACCCGTTCGATGGCCTTTTGAAATATGGCACTTGCTGTTTTTATTCCATGTGGCATTCTTTTCCATTTTAGCAACCTTATTGGCGTATTTATCATTGTTATTTCTTTGAAATTATCATCTATTGGAATTTGGTGGTATGCCGTTTTCAAATCTGTTTTTATAAAAACGCTCATTCCTGCCAGCGCATGTAATGCAACCTCCACATTAGGTATAAGATACGAATCCGAGTGAACTTTGTGGTTTACGCCTATTTTATAATCTCCACATATTTGTATGTCTCCGTCTGACTTTCTCAAAACTACAATGGGTGATGCCCACTTGCTACTCTCAGATGAAACATTTTCAATAAAGTCGTGTTCAATTAATTTTTGTAGTTTTGCTACTACTAATGGCAATGAATTTTAATGCTTCGAGGGGGTAACATTTTCTTTTAATTTTAAACTAGCTTTGTAGTTTTTCAATTTTCCGTTTTTTCCATTTTTATCTCATTAATTAATTTGGTAGAATTGATTTTAAGCACATCATTTCCCAGGAGTCCGTGGTTCTTTTTACAATTTGTGACAATTATAGGTTTTACCTCGAATTTGTGTTTTAACTCTAAGGCACCATCAAAGTATCCTAAAGTTTTTATGACCGATACATCAAAGTGGCGGAGTTGTACACTGCTGTTTCGTAAAGCTGGTTTTCCAATGCGTTCCCAGAAATGTTTTGGTATAAGAATTACCTCACTGCTGGTATCCATTTGCATATCCAAATCGACATTGTTAATTTTGACTTTTACTATAATATCTTTTTTCTTTTGTTCAATTTTTTCAACATTCTTATTTTTGTTTTTTTATGTAAAGACTTCCCTATTGGCTACATTTTCGTGCACACTCCTAAATTACAGACACAGACATTTTGTTACTTCCCTAACGGAACAATTTCGAATGAACAATCAATTTTTGTACCTTGTATAAATAGAAATAATTTTTGGTTACATATTACTTCTTCTTCCATTCATCCTTTCTTTTTGCATGTTTTTCCTTGTTTTTATCTGTTTTTCTTACTGTTTTAATCATCTCTTTAACAATCAAAATGTAAGCGTGGATCTTGGCATTTCTCTATATCACAACATCTTAATAAGCTAAGGTCCGCGCTCCTACATTGCTTATACCCAACAAGGGACATGTATTCTGCTAGTACTCTATAAATAAATGTTTCTACGCAAAGCTATTATATAAAAAGCAGTTTTCTATTTGTCTGTCTGTGTTTCCAACCTAAATCCAAGAATCACACAAGACACACCCACATTCTTTTTCAGCATTGCCTCGGACAGAATATGGACACATTTTTTGTAATATCCATTCTTTTTGGGGTCATCACCAGGAACAAAATTAGTCAAGAGGGACGACATTTAGAGCTATTTTTTCCCAAATAAAATTTCTTGGCATTCGATCTTAGATAAAAGTGTAGTATATGTTCTCTCCTCGGTCGGAGGAGGAGAAACCCTTCTTGACTGGGGAATGAAAAGGAAGGGTAGGATTATATATATATATATATATATATATATATATATATATATATATATATATATATTACTATTTCATGTATCCACATACGCACTCATAAATTACAGACACAGACATTTTGTTACTTCCCTAACGGAACAATTTCAAATAAACAATCAATTCTTGTACCTTGTATAAATAGAAATAATGTTTGTTTACATATTACTTCTTCTTCCATTCATCCTTTTTTCATGCATGTTTTTCCTTGTTTTTATCTGTTTTTTTACTGTTTTAATCATCTCTTTAACAATCTAAATGTAAGCGTGGATCTTGGCATTTTCTCTAAGACACAATATCTTACTATGCTACGGTTCGTGCTGCTACATAAATGGGACCACGTCATTACAGAATTATCAATTCCTCTTTTTTTTTTTCTCCAGGGGAAATCAAAAAATGTTCCGTGCAGCAGGTCAAGCTGAGATCCTGCGAGCGCACCAAAAAGATGAATTTTATCTCACTCACCTTCGTTCCCTTGTCACGGATGTCTTCCACGGAACTTTTGGTACGTTTCAAACTATTTATATTCCCTATGTCTTTGTGTTCCAGTGTATTGTTACACATACCTTACTTATATATATATATATAATTTGACCTTGATTTTAACTTAGGGCTTTTTTCAGAACCACTTCAATTCTCTTCGGCCTTGGAAGCTTTCTCTAAATGGCCAGATATCTTCATTTTAATTTCGTTTAAGTACTCTCTATCTACGACTTTGAATACAATTTTCACCATTGGATTTACTTATTTTTTGAACGCCTACCCATGATGCCTCTACGAAACTTTTTCTTCTCCATTGAAACCCTCTTCCATTGGACACCTTATCGGACACCATCCGGACAAACCCAATATCTTTTTACTCAAACTTTTTTTCTCACCCATCTTTTTCTAAATATTTTTTCATATTTTTTCAAGTGTTGAACTTTGGCTCTTCTATTGCCAACTTATCTATCTGTATAATTCCTCTGATGGTAAGATCTCGATCTTTGAAAAGCCTTGGCTTAAGGAAAGAACAATAAACATAATTCTATTACAGAATATACCTTGCTTTGAACATTTGAAGTTTGAAATAAATTTGGACATTTGGTCCATTTACCTTTATATATATATATATATATATATATATATATTGTTGAATATAATAGACAACTCATGTCTAGATATCCTTTGGTAGATCCTTTCAATAGTCCGAATTAGGATCTTAGTTTCGAAGGGGAATAAGGTTAATCAAGTATAGACCATGTGTTAGTATTTATAGAAGGTTTTTGGCGGGAATTATGTACTAAGTACGAAACTATATTTGGAGCTATAAGCATTTTAGAATATTATTACTGATATTAAAGTTAATTCTATTAATTAGTTTTTTTTTAGTTTTTATATATAGGACTTCTAATATATGGAGTTTTTGTTTGTTAATACTAAATTCTAAGATTTTGGTATTTTCTACTAAGAGTTTTCTGAATTCCGATTGGGGGCAGGAGTTCCCCCGAAGATGGACCCAGATGGGTCCGAAAGTACTTGGGAGACAAATCCAAATTATAGCAAATTCATCAGCCAATTCCCCTCCGAAACTAAGATCCTAATTTGGACTATTGAAAGGATCTACCAAAAGATATCTAGACACGAGTTGTCTCTTATATTCAACAATACCTGCCTGCAAGAGAAGATGCTGCCTAGATATACATATATATATATATATATATATATATATATATATATATATATATATATATATATATATATCACATCTTAAGAAGCATCCATGTGTATGAATGTTTTATATTAAAATTTGAAACCCAAAACATGATGCAATATAAAATCATTTATTTATTTTTTTTAGGCAAAACTTTCGATAAATATATCATTTTCAAGCAAAACTTTTTCCTTTTTTTTTAATTCATTTTGTTAATGTTAACCCAAGCGGGAGGCGGGGGCTAAGGTGATAAAGACGACAGTTTAATGTGCTGCACTGGTTGGCGCGTGTTTTAATAAAGAAATTGATCACATCTTAAGAAGCGTACATGTGTATGAATATTTTATATCAAAATTTGAAAAACAAAACAACGATGCAATATAAAATGAATAAAATCATTTATTCTAATTTTTTTTTTACGCAAAACTTCTGAAAAATTTATCATTTTCAAGTAAGACTTTTTCCCTTTTTTTTTTCTTCATTTTGTTGGTATTAACCCCAGGGGGGGTGTCAAATTTTAATATAAGATATTCATAAAAATAGTCAGAGGAAACAAGCTATCAGAGTAGAAAATCTTCCAGCATCTAGGGACCTCGACAGTGAAGGGGCGGGATTTTGCTGCTAGTCGGGTGGGTTTGGGGTGTTTTCGTTGAGGGGAAACAGTGAAGTAAGTTCATTGGAGCACATTCTGTGGAAGTACTTGCAAAACAAGCACAGGGATGCAACACTGAGGTGATGTGATAGGGACTGGAGCTTGGCAAACAGTGCATGACCCATTAGGGATCAAACTCTTTTTTGCACCCTATCCAAGAGAGAGAGAGAGAGAGAGAGAGAGAGAGAGAGAGAGAGAGAGAGAGAGAGAGAGAGAGAGACTAATGGTTGGTTCACCAGTCCAGGTGTGGCCTGTGGTGGTTGTATTTGGGAATCTGTCACAAAATTATTTTATCTGATACTACTAACTTAATATAAAATTTTTTGGGGTGGACATATACCACACAGGCGGGATTATTAATTGAATATCAAAATTTCAGAGTATTAAAAAATAAACTTTTAGAAACCATTATTGTTCAATTCTTAGAGGGAGAGAAGGGTCAGTTAGCTTTGCTTCGTCAGTTTAAAAAAAGGTGAATTGCTTTTATTATTATTATTATTATTTGTTTGTTATGCCTCCTTGAGCGTCTCCCATTTAACTATCTTCTCAATTCAACTGTTAAAAAAAAAAATTAAACTCTTAGTACAGTATCGATATCCAGATCAAATTCTGTCAAATATTTCATTTGATAACTCCCAAAAGTGCCCCCTCAATTTCTCCCTCCTACTACTTTCTTTGAATTTATCCAACCTCATCTTAAACTGATCCACGTTATTGCTGTTCTTAATCCGATCTGGCAACTTATTCTAAAAACATATTACTCTGTGAGTAAAAAAAATTTAACTTGTTAACAGATCTAGTTTTTGAAAACTGTCTTGACAATAACCTTCCAGATCTAGGAGAAATACTAAAAAAATGGCCACCATAGTTAGAAATGCCATTAATTATCTTGAAAGTCTCAATCATATCACCTCTCATTCTTCTCTCCAGCAAAGTAGTCAATCCCAATTTGTCCAATCTCTCCCTGTAACTGCACTCCTTTACTTTACTTATTAGTTGTGTCACCCCTCTTTGTATGCCTTCCAGTTTCAATATTACATTCTAATTTCCATGTTTAGTCGCTGGAGCCCAGGCCTGGGTGCAGTATTCTATATGAGGTCTTATTAGAGCTTTATATATCCTTAACACAACATTTGTCTCCCTCAAAATAATATTCCTAACCATCCACCTGATCATTCTATTTGCCTCGATACAATGGTCAAAATATGATTATTTGCCTTAAATGTATTATCAAACCCCACTCCCAAATCACACTCTCTATCTACTTCTTTCATTTCTCTGTTGTTTAGTACATATTCAACTCCCACATTCCTGGATCGTACATATAGTACTTTACATTTGTCTAGGTTAAATCTCAATTTCCAAATGGCTAAAGACAGGAGAAAAATCAAATAGGGAAATCATTTTACATTAAATTTACATAAAAACACTAAAAAATTTTTTTTATAAAAATTGAACATGCAATTTTCCGTTTTTAATTTTGTGCTTAATCGATAATATTCTTAAGGAGTTTTTAAAAATTGATAATATTCTTAAGAAGTTTTTAAAAATCAGTATAAAAAATTATCAAATGAGCGGAATGTTTTATATGTAAATTTTCTTAATTACATTTTTTGTTGTTTCGTGCAGGTATAAAACCAACTGTCCGATGGAGAAAAGAACTCACTCTCTTTGCGGATCTCGGATATTTCCTATTGACAACGGTCGCAGGTAAAGATTTGTTACAAACTAACAGGGCTATCCGGCGTTGTCTGGAAACATAGCTGACGAAATAGAAGAGATAAAAAAAGTGTAACCTCTTTCTTTTAAAATCACTCTCCTCTTCTCTCGACTATTCTCTCTCTGCTCAATATAATAGAAAGAAAATGAAAACCGATTGGGTGTTTGACCTAGTTTCACTGCTGTTTTTGGAACAGATCATTAAGAGTAAAATCCATGCATTAATTTTGTCCCTTAAGGGAATGAATCTTACAGTATTTTTTTTTTACCATAACCAGATCTGGGACACACTGAATCTGATTAAGTACGGTTTGTAAGTGTATTTTGTGTAGTTTTTAACTTTTAGACACACAGAATTATAACTTTCCTTTATATAATAGACGCATTTTTTTGCTAGGTTACTGCGTCACTCCTTTCTTTCTCGCTGTCTGAGAGAGAGAGAGAGAGTGTTCTTATGTACTTGTCTAGAATTACATAATTGCGAAAAAACTACATACAATACAGAGTTAAAGCAAAATAAATTGTTTTGGCCTATTAAAAAAATTTCCAACGCTATTTATAATGTTTACCCATTTATTTTTTCATTTATTTTTTATTATCGCTTATGTTTGAATTCATGTTTTGAAACATGACGCAAATCATAAATCTATAATTATTTTGTTAAGGGAAATTTTTAAAGATGTATTCATAATAAAATGCAAATAGCTCAGTTGCTAGATTGTCAGACTGAAGATGTCAAGGTTTCTGTTTCGATTTCCGGTCATGGCGTTCGTTTTATTTGTTGGAATATTTTGCATTTCTAAAAGAAGTTAAGATATTCGTTTAAAAAGATTCTGACTAACGGACAAACAGACACACACATCCACAGAGAAAGTGTGCATTATATTATAAGTGGATGAGATGACCTGTGACCTGTGACCTGTCAGGTCAAAGTTGATATATTTGTAAACTTGCATAGTTAGAAATGAACAATATATTGGGTTGGCAACTAAGTTACTGACGTTTTTATTCATTTTTGGGAATATATTGAGTTTTCAAATTAAAAAATTTTTTTTTTTTTTTTGAGAATTTTATTTTGGAATCATTTTGAAATCTAGTTTGTTTTTTGTTTTTTAATTTTATTTTGGAATCATTTTGAAATCTAGTTTTTTTTTTTGTTGTTGATTTTTTTTGTTTTTTTTTGTTGATTTTTTTCTTTTTGAGAATTTTATTTTGGAATCATTTTGAAATCTAGTTTTGTTTTTTTTTTTAAATTTTACTTTGGAATCATTTTGAAATCTAGTTTTTTTTTTTTGTTGATTTTTTTTTTTTTGAGAATTTTATTTTGGAATCATTTTGAAATCTAGTTTTTTTTTTTTTTTTTTTTTTTTTTTGAGAATTTTATTTTGGAATCATTTTGAAATCTAGTTTTTTTTTTGTTATTTTGAGAATTTTATTTTGGAATCATTTTGAAATCTAGTTTTTTTTTGTTATTTTGAGAATTTTATTTTGGAATCATTTTGAAATCTAGTTTTTTTTTTTTTTTTTTTTTTTTGAGAATTTTATTTTGGAATCATTTTGAAATCTAGTTGTTTTTGTTGTTATTTTGAGAATTTTATTTTGGAATCATTTTGAAATCTAGTTTTTTTTTTTTTTTTTTTTTTTTCTTGTATTTTCGAGCTAATTTAAGTTAATTTCTCTTTATTTTCAGATCATTAAAATGGAATGTCAAGTTAAGAAAAAAAATGAACATTTTCAACACCTCCTCTTTGCTTTTCTTTTTTCTTTTTGATTTCTACCAACGAGGTATTGAAATCCAAATGTTGGGAAGAAATTGTAAACAACAAGGGAGAATAATACATTATTCATTAATTAATTGTTATTTTTTATATTAAACCATTTAAATTTAAAAAAAGGTGGGAACTTAGTTGCCAAGTCAATACATCTCTCCATTTTTGTATTATTATTTACATAATCCTCTTGCTCTCCTTTTTCTTTTTTTGATTCTACTACTACTACTACTTTTGTGTTTTCTTCTTTATTTATGTCATTTATTTATTCACATCATACTCTTACAATATAGCTGCTACTACAACTCTCCCTCTTCCTACCACTTCTCATCTCATTCATCCTTCCTCCCTCCATCAAAAACATACAATGTGCAAACAACCAAACATACAAACAAGATTATCAGATTTTTAGCATTATATAGATGAGCGCTCGCAGTGCAAACTATGGGTCCACATTGGGACGGAGGGAGGGGGACTGGTAGTTGACCCGGTATATGTCTGTCGTAGATGTCGGGCCGTTGCCTGGTCAATTGATGATCGAGCTGAGACTCACGCAGATATAGATGTTGCCCTAGTTGATGTTGAAGCCGTCTTTTGCTATTTGGGTGACGTGTTGAATACTGGTGGTGGTTGCGAACACACTATCACTACTCACTGTTGTATTGCATGGATTAGTTCCAGGAAGCTGTTGCTAATCCTTATATCTAAACACATTTCCTTCAAGATTTGGGGAAAAGTCTTTTCAACCATGTTGCATGGCAGTGAGACATGGGCCCCAAACGCTTATCTGCAACAGCATCGACGTAATGACCGTGCAATGATCAGGTGGATTAAGGGTTAGCTGTAAACTGGAAGAAAGATTCCATCAATTGTGCTTTTGTTGGATACTGCTCACCGTCGCGGGTGCATAAACATTATACACCCGTGCATTTTCTGTTGTAACCCAGGTTTCGTCAATGCTCACGCTGTTGGCTTCCGTTCCTTGGCTGTTGAACGAGAATCACGTAGGCGCTGGTTTTGTTTTAACGAGTTTTATTTTTACAGAACAAAGACAGAAATCAAATGCGTGTGTACGAGAGAGAGAGAGAAACAGAGAGAGAGAAAGAAAGAGAGAGAGAAAGAGAGCGAGAGAGAGAGAAAAAGAGATTTAGAAGGAATGAATTGGAGGGAGATATACCATTCACATATACAGACAGACCGACTTTTGGCCACCTGCACGCACATTCCTTGTCCCTCGCCCCCTTGCCAGGCCAGCCAGAACCGCTGCGTTTCTCTGTTCGTTCAGGTCGATGTTGGTAAGCCCAAGAGATAGAACCGCTTTCCGGCAGAAATGACGTGATTTCTTGACTTCTGCTTTTAGGCTCCATCCTCCTTTCAGGGTGCCCCACCCTTCGGGCAACCTCTTACTATCTAACACTTTATCAGAAATTTAGTATTGGTGAGATTACAGATGCCTTACACACTCAGCGTTTTAGGTGCTTCAACGATGTACAGGCTGCCACCAACTCTATAATGCGTTTGGATATCGAGCATGGCAGACCATGGAAGAAATGGTTTGACTGCGTAAGCACCAATATGACTGCATGCAACCTTGCTGATGTCAACCGTTTGGCGTGGACTGCATGGATAGCAGGCGTGAGAAGTTGCTTGGTGTTGCTTCCCCTGAAGTCCAGGACATTCGTAGAACCCACCAAAATTGGATGAAAAAAAAAGGGCTCACAGAATAAAATTAAAAAGATTTGTAACGTATTGGCCCCTTCATTTTTTGCAGGGGCCACATATGAAAGTTTGTAAAGTTCTTTACATGATTATGCGTGACATTGCTTCTTATGATTATACATCAGGGAGCCAATATCTTTGTTGAGGATGCCACGTTACATAAGACTTGAAAAAATCGCTTATTTGTCTTTCTTTTGTTGGTGAATTCTCCTAGCATTTTCCGAAGCATCTTCTTCTTCTTCCGAAGGCTTATTCAAAAATGAAGACTCGAAACACACAAAAAGGATTTTTCATTGCTTACTTTTATTGCTGATATATGTCGACATTACCTTACCACTCGTTTCTTATTGTACTGTGAGTTCCCCACCAACCCCCACCAATGGGAGTGAACACAGAGGACATCCTCGCAACATGGTGACAATCTTTGCTTTCCCATTTTTTTTCGATTGCTGATAGTATTTCTCAAAATTGTTTATATTTTCACACATTCCTTCTCCAACAACATATGATAAATTTTTATTTTTCAATTCACCTCTTAACTCATGATTTGTCACAATAACACCCAAATTCCAAAATTTCATTCCGAACCACATTCCAATCTTGACCTACATTCTATCAGCCAACTTTTGTAACCCCAGCTCTCGTCATTGTCATAGCTATTATGAATTATCATTATTACAGGGATGTGAGTTCTCTGCTTTTTAGCGGAATTCTGATTTTTTAAAATCCAGAAATAGCAGATTTCTGCTGAAATTGCTCGAACCTCATACAGATGTGAATTCTCTGCTTTTTAGCGGAATTCTGATTTTTTAAAATCCAGAAATAGCAGATTTCTGCTGAAATTGCTCGAACCTCATACAGATGTGAAATCTCTGCTTTTTAGCGGAATTCTGATTTTTCTTAAATGATAAATTTATTTATTAATGCCATGGATCGCATTTTTTAGGGATTACTCTGTATTCTTTTTTTTTTTTTTTTTTTGCTTGTTCTAAATATGGTATCTTGTAAGTTGACTCTAATCCCCCTAAATGACATCAAGGGTCAAGTTTAATGATGTCATAAGCTTCCTCGTATAATTTATACCTTTAATTCCTCATGGGGGTCTTCTGACTGCTACCATATTGATTTCTAGAACTGAAAAACAAACTTTCTCATTTATATATTTGCTAGAAGAATACACGTCCCACAATGGATAAAATTAATTCCTCGAACAGAACAGTTTTGCATTACTTTAATGTCCCCGTACGAAGATTAAAATAAACATATAATGCTACTAAACATTATGTCTAGAATCCTTATTCCAATTTTGATCAAAATCCATGACATGATTTTGATTCTAGAAAATGTCTAAAATTCAAGACTTAAGCTTAAGGGGTCTTAAGAAGAAATTTAAATTCAAGGAATCTTTCTTAATTGGTGTCTAATGACTATGGATCAAATTTAATGCAAATCTGAAATATTTCAATTTTCAAATGGGAGTTAGCGCCTATATTATGTTCACTAAAAACTTTTTAAAATACCCCAAAGAAAATTAAATTATAAATTTATGTCTAATGTCTATGGTTAAAATTTCACAAAAAAAATTGGAGGTATCTGAATGTAAGTGAACGGTTTCCACCTCCCCTTTACCCCCTTTTCGTAAAACTAAATTAAACTAAATATAGCCTACATTACTCACCGTTATGCCGAAAAGCTGTGTTCCAAAATTCATAATGATCGTTTAATTAGTTTAGCAGTAAATCCTGTAAATACAAATATAAAAACATATACACATACTTAACTATATATATATATATATATATATATATATAATTAACTTGTTACAAATATCCAGGGGGTATGAATCCGAAGGAAGTTGAAACCGGGTTTATGAGAGTGCTCAATGAAAATTCAGAGCAAAATACCATCCTGGCCAAACTGGACTTTCACTACACTACCACAAAATAAAAACCAAAAAAGAAACTCCCATAATAAAGTGGAAAATCTTGAAAAAATCCAGCACCTGCAAATCAATAAACTCTCCATGTAGATTATGCTTAAATGAAAAACTGGAAATTATCCGCTTTAAGGACAAAAACAAACTCTTAAATAGAAAACAAGAGACATCTATCAACTGTAAACATAGTAGACTCTACCTCCTTAGCAACCCACATACCCCACCTTAACCCCACACCAACCCCACATAACTTAAAAATAAAATTAAAAGTTGTTTTTTTTTTTTTTTTTTTACAAAAATGAATGATAACATTAAACCCCCACTATACACTACCCCAAAACACACTATAACCCCCTACCCACCCACCCACCCAAATTTACCACCCAATCTCACCCCAACAAGTCATGATGAATCTATAAATATATAACCACCCCTCTAAACTACCAATAACATCAAATCTCTACGTACTACCTATAATGCACAGCCTCAATAGCCTCTCAGCCATACTACCAATTCTAACATAAACCCATAACTGGGACAGCTATTAACACTGATATCACTTGGACTAATCTAATCTCAATTACTTAACCCTTCGATCACTACCTTGAACACTTAATTATTAACTAGTACTTAGTCCTTGTCATTGGTAGTAGAACAAAAAAGCCTACCATCACTTGTCGACTTATTTCGCCCAATGACTTCACAAGTAGCAAGATGGTAATGATGGTGATATTTATTATTATTATTAGTATTATTATTATTATTATTATTTTTTAATACTATTATTATTATTATTATTATTATTATTGTCATTAATATTCTTACAAACTTGTTATTTCTATTTTTATTCTAATTTTATTTATATTTATCTTTATTTTTATTTTTATTAAGGCTTTTATTAAGGCTGTTATCACTGCGACTATCGTAGGTATGATTGGCAGGCGTTATCATTGTCATAATCGGTTTTGTTAATGATAAAACTGGTAACACCAGAAAACTTCTCTTATAAAATGATTCCACTAGTATTGATCTCGGTATAATATAATCACAATTTAAAAAAATATAATCACAACAAAATTCACTACAAATAATAAACAAAACATTAAAATAAAATAAATAAAATGCAAAAGTAGCAATTAATACCCTAAATTAAAATTATCAAACATTTTTATCCACATGATAATTACTTATTAGAATTAAAATAAAATAGGAATGACGGTTATAACCATAATTTTATTCTCATTTTAAATTTAACTCACTCTGGCCGTCGCTCCATCTCCCTTCCTCCCACCCCGGCCGAAATTAAGATCATCACAGCACAGACACGTGAAAAACCTCCCACGTAATAATTTGAAACACGACTTGTTGGGGTCCTCCCCCCTCCCCTCTCATGTCCCATGTCACCGTTATAGACAAAGCCCCAACTCTGTCCCCCTCCCCCTCCAATGTATTTTCAATTTTCAATCTCCCGTTAAAGTGAGGTTAAAATTTATGCCATTTGAATTCCTTTGCCAGCCCGATGAGTTGGTCGTTATTTGCACCAATGAAACAAAACTTGTTTTGTCGCAACTAATGGAATAAAATCAAAAATATATATATATATATATATATATATATATATATATATATATATATATATATATAATGTGTGTGTGTGATTATATAAAAAAACCTTATTTTATAGAGATCAGATCGATTCTTACAGGAATCAAATTCCAGAGCAAATGTAAAGCTCAATATTCAAACCTTTGAATAATTATTTCAAAATTTGTAATAAAGTTATAAATAAATAGATTGACAAATCAAAGTTATGTTATACTGTGATTTATTGATATTTTCTTCTCAGTTTTTTTTTCCTGAATCTTCTACCCAATGAACCGGTTTTTAATTTCTATCCAATGAACCGGTTTTTAATTTCTACCCCAATGAACCGGTTTTTTATTTCTACCTAATGAACCAGGGGGTTTCCCCCATTTCTCCCCAATGAACCGTTTTTTTTAAAAATTATTTCTACCCAATGAACCGTTTTTTAAAATTATTTCTACCCAATGAACTGTTTTTTTAAATTTCTACCCAATGACCCGGTTTTTAATTTCTACCCAATGAACCGGTTTTTTCCTACCCAATGAACCGGTTTTGATATTTCCACCCAATGAACCGTTTTTTTTCTTTCTTTCTACCCAATAAACCAATTTTTAATTTCTACCCAATGAACCGTTTTTTTAAAATTATTTCTACCCAATGAACTGTTTTTTAATTCCTACCCAATGAACTGTTTTTTTTATATTTCTACCCAATGAACCATTTTTATTTATTATTTATTTATTTACTTTTTTTTTTACTTTCTCCCCAATGAATCGGTTTTTAAAATTTCTCCCCAATGAACCGGTCTTTAATTTCTCCCCAATGAACCTATTTTTACTTTCTGCCCAATGAACCGGTCTTTAATTTCTCCCCAATGAACCTATTTTTACTTTCTGCCCAATGAACCGGTCTTTAATTTCTGTTCAATGAACCATATTTTTCTGAAAATTTGAATGATTCAAATCTTTGATATAATGTTTCTGAATTATTGAGATGAGGATTGATAATATGTATTATTTTGATAGTTCGGACTACTGTTCTAATCTTGGGTGCTATTCTCACAACGTTTCGGCCGATGTAACCTCCGACCGTCTTCAGGTGAATCTTGAAAATGGCTGTTATTGGTGAATGGTGGAAAGAATGTTTTTGTTCTTTTTAACAACAAACCTTAGTCGTTAGAATTCAAAATATGTGATGTTTTCATGAAACGGCAAGAACGTTGAGTAGTTTCCATTTTCGCATTAATTCTATTCTGTACCAATTTAATATTATATTTCTGAATTTTTGAGATGAGGAAGATGAGAACAGTAGTCTGAACAATCCAAATAATACAGAATGAAATTCCCATTT
This sequence comes from Sepiola atlantica, assembly GCA_963556195.1. Taxonomy (NCBI): domain Eukaryota; kingdom Metazoa; phylum Mollusca; class Cephalopoda; order Sepiida; family Sepiolidae; genus Sepiola; species Sepiola atlantica. Next base: position 20,047,953 of record OY744528.1, on the reverse strand, counting down.
TGCCATTGTGTTTTTTTTTTGGGGGGGGGGGGGGTCAATACTTTTTGTATGGAATTTTATTTTGATGATGTATGGTTTTAATTCGGAGACGGGAGTTTTTTTTTTTACTATTTTAATTTGTTTCAAGTATGTTTTGACTTGTACTAGAAACATGTGTTAGCTTTTCTTTGCTTCGAAACTGGCAATAAATCACAGTATGACTTTAATCTTTTATTTTATTTATTCATAGCTCTGTTACAAATTTTGAAATAACTATTTAAAGGTTTGAACATTGAGCTTCATTTTGCTCTGAAATTTGATTGCTCTAAAGATTCGCTTGGTACTATATGAAATTATTTTTTTATATTATCACACATCTATATATATATATATATATATAGTCTAAAGAAGCTTTGAGTCATTTTAAACAAAAAAAAAAAAAAAAGAAGTAAAATGCAGTTCAAATTCCCAGACAAACTAACTAAATCCAAGATATTGCAGACTTAACATTCGTTGGAAAATTAATGAATAAAAAATAAGTAAATAAAAAAATAAAAAGGGGGGTTTAGTATCTAAGAGTGAAACAAAAACAGGAGACCTTAAGTGTCTAATATTAACACGGGGATCATCAGCTGCTTACCATGTAACTGTTTCGGAGATTTAAAAACAGGACAGTTATAATATTCATGGCTCTCCAATGGTACTGATAACTACCATTTCCCCAATAATCAAGTGTCGAAATAATTCAGTTTAAAATATCACTAATATATACATAAATAAATAATAATAATAATAAAATAATAATTATATATTACCCTTAAGACTATCGTATGATATGATAATTTGCATATCAAATAACATTAATTATAACAATAATAATAATAATAAAAATAACAATAAAAAAATAATAATAATAATACTATCTAAACACTACATCCAAGAACCATTCTGCAATATGGTAGCTAGCAATAAAATTATATAGGAATTAAAGTTGCATTAAAAAAATAAATAAATAAAAAATAAAGCTTAAGTACCTTTGGTACCAGAAAGGTAATTATATATATATATATATATATATATATATATAAGCTGTAATTTTCCTAACAGTGAACTGACTAACTGTTGCAGCAATGCATTTTCTTCTCTTTAATGCCAGCAAATAAATTTGTAAACTTCACACGTGTTTTATATTTTTTCTTTACTTGATTTAAAGTTAGTATTTCATTTTCCACAACATTCTACGATAGAATGGATCAGCGAGTTATTCAAACCACCCCATTAACAGAGTAACTCTTGATTTAGTCTTTAAAATATTTGATTCAAAAGTTGGTTTTGTTTCAAGTATGTTTTTGATTCATCTAGAAACACGTGTTAGCTTTGCTTTGCTTCGAAACTGAAAATAAATCACAGTATGAAGTATCTTTAATCGGTCAATTCATTATATTTAACTATAACTAGACACAAATGGTACTTTACTTTATAATAAGGCAACACTGTGCTCATTATATCGTCGCACTCATTGACACAAGTGATTCACAGCAGTTAGAGATGTACGCATAGAAAGACGAAAAGCAAGTACATTTTATTTTTAAACTAGATAATTTTTAATTCTACTGAAATTTTAAAAAAAGAATAAATATGATTTATTTGTGTTTCATTTTTTTTTAGGTTTTCAAACTCTTGGTGAGGAATATGTGAATATCATTCAGGTCAATTCTACCTTAAGGAAGCAACAGAATGCATTGGTAAGTAATCTAATATATATAAAATTAATCTAATATATAAATTCCATTGGATTTTCCAAGTTACATCTAAATAGCAATGCATCTCACAAATCGATATTTGGTTCTGCCTAGCCAATTTTTATTTATTACTGTTGTTTTGCAATAAAAAAAATGTACTTTGCTTCAGTTTTTTTAAAAAAAAATACTTATTCCGGCCTGGAAGATTGGTAAAATTTAGACATTTTTCGATTATGACCTAAAAAGCAAAAATTGACTTACGTCAAAAATGAACATTTTTTAAATTATTGCTTTATAAATAAAGCTATCAAATAAACAATTATATTTTTTCACTGAATAATAGCCTATTCATTTTTTAGAATTATTTGACTAACATAACAGCAGGTAAAAAATATTCTTTTGAAAACAACTATTTAAACTGTTGGTTTACTTTAGTGATGCAAGCGGTGTCTTTAATTCTAAGCATAACTCAAATAATGTAAGGGAGATAACTGCTATTTAAATCTTAAATTTAAAATAAGAGTTATCTTCCTTATATGGACATTTCTTCTCTCTATATATTTATAACATCATATGTAACTAAAACATTATTATTAAAAAATAAAATGACATTATAAATCCCAGGCAACACTGGGTAGGTGCAACTACTCAATTATATAAAGGAAAGTTGTAATTGTGTGTGTGTGAGTTTGGCTGAAAGTCAGGAATTACATAAGATATACTTGCCACTTTTAGCATTTTTCATTCTTGAAAAAGCCCACACAACAGTTGGGCAAAACGTTGAGTTCTCCGTCTTCCGCTGTTTCCTTTTTAATTCATAAGATATACTTATAAACATTACATCATCAGATTCAGTGTAACCCCAATTCCAATAATAAGATACTGTAATAGTCATTCCTTTGGGGTCACCGTGAACCAAATTAGTGCATGGGGAGGTGCTAGGATAACTAAAGAAAACGCAGTTATGTCCCTTTTAAGAGTTATCGCCCCTTGTCGAGTGGCTTCCGGAGTGAAAAGTAAACATTGACACGGATCAGACTGGCTCATATTTCATCTCGCGTTACAGCGGCTAAATAACTCATTTCATTCTAATTTCACTTTTAATAAATATGTTAAACCTTTCTGTTGAAAAGTCATCCATTTTGTTTTACAAGTTATTAATTATTATAACCTAAATTACATGGTTTACAACAGGAGGGATAAAAAAAAAATTGCTTTTTATTTTCATTCTTACTGTGTTAGACCGGAGTTATCTCCTTTTGATAAATATTTTCGATACCAACGCAACACATTCGCTGCCTTTGTGATTGCATTTTCCCCTTTTGCGTCATGGTGTCATTGGTAAACGCAAAGAGTATCTGTTGAATTATCTTGGCTTGCAGAGCCAGATTGGAATCAGGTTCTGCCAGATTAAAACATGCATCATTCGGCAGATGCAATCAATACACGTCTTTGATGACGGACCTGCTTTATTCTAGCAAAACTCTTGTTGTTACTAAAGTTGCGTCTACCCATAATTTTAATTTATACCCATATGCACACCTCACTCTTCAGTTTCTTGAACCGTGGTTTAGAGTGGTTAATCATTGTTATTCTGTTGAGAACAATAGATGCAGCCATCTTAATTAAAATTTGTTGTTGATAACAAAAGGCATCCATCTTAATTAACATTTGCTGCTGATAACAGAAAAGGCATCCATCTAAATTAACATTTGCTGCTGATAACAGAAAAGGCAGCCATCTTAATTAAAATTTGCTGCTGATTACATAGAAGGCACCATCTTAATTAAAATTTGCTGCTGATTACATAGAAGGCACCATCTTAATTAAAATTTGTTGTTGATAACAAAATGCATCCATCTTAATTAAAATTTGCTGCTGATTACATAGAAGGCACCATCTTAATTAAAATTTGCTGCTGATTACATAGAAGGCAACATCTTAATTAAAATTTGCTGCTGATTACATAGAAGGCAACCATCTTAATTAAAATTTGCTGCTGATTACATAGAAGGCAACCATCTGAAAATATTCCTAGTTGGATAAAGTATTTTCTGAAAGGAATTAAATTGGATTAGATTTTATTTTTGTTAGCAATATGAACCAACTTTTAAGAAAAGAAAATGGCTATTCAGAATGAAACATCGATTTTCTAGGAGAGAATGTATCGATGACAAAAGTCAAGAAATAAACCGACTTCACTTTATTATATAGGAAAAGAAAGAAAGAGAATAATGATTTAAATTAAAAAAATATTGAACACTTTATAAAACAACGCGGAACATAGGCTGAATATATATATATATATATATAGAGTGTTCTAAGATGGCTGTATGCCTCGTTGTTAGGAACTGTATAGGGAATCTATGGTGAGCTTATTTTGTGTTTTTGGACGTTTATTTTTCATGTCACGCCATAATGTATAATTTTTCAAACTGAGAGCGTTTTGTCCTTTCTGAAGAGTCCAAGGAAGACAGATCCAATATTGATATACTAATGTTGGTTGTTCCCCTATGAACGAAATAAATTTGTAAAACAAATTGCACCAAAGATTGACTGTTTTGAAAATGTTTTGTGAGAATTTATCTCTTGACCTTTGAAATGTAACAAAATCTTTGCTGCCTTTGTGATTGTATTTTCCCCTTTTGCGTTATGGTGTCATTGGTAAACGCAAAGAGTATCTGGTGAATTATCTTGGCCTGCACAGCCAGATTGGTATCAAGTTTCGTGAGATACATAAAATCTTGGCCTTTGAAATGTAACAAAATCTTGTTTACTTATATATACTTCTCATATGGTCCAATCGGATCATCTTTTCCTTCTCCCATGTGTGTGCCTTCAAAATAAAATTGTTTCCAAATCTTCACTTTTTCTGAAGACGTTCGCTAACACGAACAAAACCGGTCAAATCTCTTGTTTTTGTTTTTCTCCTGCATTTTAACCTGTTTTCCGTTTGTCATTTTCACATATACTAGTTATACATTTTTTTTATTAACTATGTCATTTGTTTTGTTTTTTTTAATCAAACTATTATTTTTTTCTTAAATAGGATTTTAAAAGTTAAATTTAATTATTACAGTATCGTTTGGTCATTAACTTATTAGTTGAACCAAATAAAACTGTAACTAATTTTTGTTATGGTAATGTTTTAATCTTATTATATTATTTTCATTTTTTATCTTATCTCATGCTGAGGTTAGACGTTTCGTGAATGATTTTTAACTTTTCCTGTCTGCGGCCAACCCCCCCCCCCCCCCCCAAGATCAGATCATCATCAACTTATCCCCTCCATGTCTTAGGCTGCCTACTACATGGCTTAAGGCCATCGACGTTAATACGAGAAACACTTTGAAGCATTTCGAATGACTGACGGCAGGTGACATGGCCGTACCAGTTGAGACGTCATCGTGCGACGTACTTTAGAGTGAGAGCAGCAAATTTCTCCCTCTTATGCGTTGCAGTCATTTTGCAGTTTCGTCGTCAACTACGTCTTGCAGCCATACAAAAGTGCAGGTTGGACATGTGTGTTGTTATGCTGCCACTATTGAATACAGCTGGATCCCTGTGCTTTGTCTGGTGATACCAGATCAGGCTGCCCTGTAGCTCCCTGAGACGAAATTCACCTACATTGACGTTTTTTTTTTTTTTTTTTTTTTTTTTTTTTTGTAAAACTTAATTATGTTCTACAAAACCAAAACCAAAAACAACAGCCCCTCTCCCTTTCTCCCTCCCCTTTTTTATTTTATTTTTTCTACCCTACTCCCGGTCCTGGATATGACCTTAAACTACATCCGATGGTGAGATCCGGCTTACGGACTTTGGGGAATGTGGAGCCTCCTCTTAATTACCATTGCTCCCAGGTCCACCCTGACCCGGAGTGGTAGTACCTGTTAGGGTCCCAACTATGGGTTAAATAGAAACAGATATTAAAAGAGGAAAGAAACAAAAAAGAGAAGAAAACAAATATACTTTAACAACCAAACCAAACACCATCAATAAATATTTGAACATATAAAGAACTTGAAGCATAAAAACTTTCACCAAAATGACTGCATTCGGCATTAAATAACCTGAAAAGGGTTGATATGCCGTAAAACAAAACAACCAAACCAAACCTGTGCTTTGTAAAATTGTCACCAGCTGTCTGTAGACTCTCCATGTAGTGGCTATACATTGTCTTATAGTTGCTCTGCATAAGATGATGTATATTGCTATGTGGAGAATTTTCAGGCAGTTGTTGACAATTTTAATCTTTATTGATAAAATTATTGGATGTAAATTGCTTCCAAAAGTTTCAACCTTGGGTTATGTCACATGATTACGAGAAACAATTTCGACGATTTGTTAATAGTATTGTTTTCTTTCAGAAACGTCTTTTGGTGATAATCCTTCACGTGTCCAGTCCATATGCTCTGCAAAGAATTCTGGACGTCTGCCACCGTCAACTCCTCACACCAGGTTCCAGCCTCGATTCATTGTCTCCACAGTCGAAGCATCTTTTCCTCAAAAGTATCCCCATCATCAAACAATGTCTCATGTTTGCCCACCGACTTCATCTTGCTGCATTCTACCTGAAGGGAATATTCTACCATGTGGCAAAGAGAGTTACCAATACGCATTATGTAAGGGAAAAACATTTTTTTTCCTTTTTTTATGTGTTAAACAGTTTTATTTTTACAGATGAGTCACCAAGTATCAAGGCTAAAAGCCACTCAAGGTTAAGGGTTAATAAGATGTATAGATTGTCAGTTGAATGATGATGAATATTATGAGAGGATTGAAAATAATGAGTGCAATTTGATGACTTATGAGGACGGTTTATGATAAATGTTTGTTGACATTAGACTTGAATATAACCATATTATAACTCTCAGGGAACCATTTTTTTGGTAATGTGCTACACAGATGGTAAATTCTTGGAAAAAAACTCTGTTCATGGAAATTGTTTTTGATGTTAGGCACGCAGAAGAAGAAAGGAAAACTCTTTGCAGTGATGATAGAATGACGAGTCTTTGCTGTGAAAGTTTTATAGATTGGAGCTCAGTCGAGCACCTTTAATGGGAATAACGATAGAGTAGAGAAAGACTAGCAACAGATATGAATGCGGTACTCCATTTTAGGATGTATCTGACTAGGTATCCCAAACCGGGCTGATTTTCTAGCGAAATATGTAAAAAAAAGTGAAATTCCATACAATTTCAACTTGCGATATCTCGTTAATTTTTTGGGTTATTTTGATAAAATTTGGATGTAAACAAAATTTAATCTTTTCTGTTTATAACGATATAATTCTTTTTCTTGTCTCATTAATATTTTTTTTTCCAGACCATTTCAAATTAGGTCACTATTTTCAGTGATGGATACTTTTTTTCTTTTTTGAAAAAAATCGATGTCTTTTTCAAATTTGTTGCGCGCGCTCGCGCATGTTACTATGCATATAAAAATAGTCCCATCTAAAAGAAAAAAGGACGCTCTTTAATTTGGTGGGCGTAACATAGGGTTTTATGTCGAATTTTATAAAAGAAATCCAAGTTAAAAACTTTAGTGTATAAAATCACAAAGAAATTCAATGTAAAAAAATGTCAAAAATGTACACCTTTGTAGAGAAATATACCGTCTTTAATAATCTGTTGGTGTCATATTAATACACCCATAACTCAGGACGCGATACGTATAAAACTAGAGGTAGGTCCGCGCAAATGACAAAATCTTCAATGATCTATGACCGCCGCGCATCAAAAATTCGAAAATGTCAACAAAACGATTGCTGCTGATGGATATTTCAAAGATCTTAGGCGACTTTAATTTTTTTTTTTTTTTTTGTTTATTTAAAAGTTGCATGAAGTCTTTTATTGTTTGTTTAAAATGATAAATTGAAGAATATATTTGTTAGTTGAATTTTGTGCGTCAATTTAAAACGGGTGGTATTTTTTTATCACATGTGCGTAAATATAATTAATAAAACGAAAATAACTTCTGAGTAAAAAACGGGTGGTATTTAAATATTTTTAAGCGCTTTTAAATTAAATAACAGGAAATGAAAGATATTTTTTTAATAATAATAATAACAACAGCTGTTTATTAAAACGAAGAAGCTGCAGACACGGCGGTCATGTCTGTAATGTTATTCATTAGAGACACGGCCGACGTATACACAAAATAAAAGTCATTCAAATTTAGAGACACCGCCAGTATTTATTTAGCGTATTTTAATGAGTTTTAAAAACCGCTATCTGGAATGTAACTCTTCAAAATTGATTTTTGATTCACACCTAAACTGAAGAAGTGCCGAATAATCTCTTCTTCATAACATTAACAGTTGTCACCATCAAGCGGTTTCGTGTAATATATCCCTATTTACTGGCGCACGGCGAGATTTATTGAGCGTATTTTAACGCGTTTTGATAAAATCAATATAAATTACGTTCTTGAATTAAATAATAACATTGCAGAAATAATACGACGCGTATCATTAGTGATATCGTTATTCGATAAATTATCTGTTTGTGACATTTATTCTATTGACACAGCTTGTTTTGAACCCAAAACAACCCTTTAAAATCAGTTAAAATACAAATAAACTTATCCATGTAGGTAGATGAATAACTTGCCTTTGCTAACATTTATTTGTTACACCTTTTGTTTTTTCACCCTTTTTTTTCGTTCTGTTGAGTGTAGTAAATGATTCCCCCCCACCCACCCCCCCAAAAAATTAGAGAAACGGATATTTTATTAGCACATGTTCGTAAAAAGAATTTACCGAGCGCGTATCATTAACAGTATTGTTATTAACTTTGGTAAATTATTATTTTTTAAATTTAGATTCTTTAGCTGCCAAAGGATCAAATGAGTTGACTAATGAAGATATTCTTCAGCTCCAGAATTACTTAACGCAGAAGAATCTCAAGTTCAGTATGATGGTCATGTGGATAAATCAACTTCTGTCGTCCAATTACGATGAAAAGCATCTGTCCTCAACATTAAAAAAACTGGTAATAGAGAATCGGATAAAACGAAAAAAACAAGACACAAAGACCTCAAGAACTGCATCAGTTTTTGACTTCACCTTTCCATGAGCGAGTTACCCTATCTTCCCAGGTCAAATCTCCAGACGAATCCAATGATTCAGCCACTATTGAACACCGACCTGCTTCAAAAATTAAGGCACTGGAAGAATCGGTCATAAAATATCAGAATAAGCTGTCCAATATGAGAACTGCATTTCGATTATTAACAGCAAAATGTGAAACTGTTTCTAAACAAAAAGCATCTCTGCTAAATCAGAATGTTCATGTTAAGAACGTGATTGCCAGATGGCGTATGGAAGTCTCCAAACAATCCATTGACAGGCAGAAAAAGTTGACAAAGAGTAAATTGTATAAAAGAATTTATATGTTGAAACAAATGAGCAAGAAGAAACTGAGTGAAAATAATGAGCTTAAAAAACAAGTCAACCCCTTGAAAGAGATTCAGGTAAAGCTGAAAAGGTATCACTTCAGAAAACAAGTCTTTTGAAAAGGAAGTGTAAGAAGTTGAGGAACGAGAAGACTTCCATAGATGAAGAAGCTATTCAGCAGATATTAGAAAAAAATAAAAAGTAGGTTAGAGCAACTAGGGACAGTTGGTGCAACCGCTTTAATGATAATGTTAGGATGACCATTATAGGCCTGCAGGTAGCAGGTATTTCTGCATCAAAATGTTCACAAGTAATTGACATTTTTTGAAGAAAAGCTGGATGATCTTCCCTCAATATCCACATCAGCAAATATCAGTGATGAATCTCATTTCATCACTAAGCTTCATGCTGCAAAGATGATCCTGCAGTCACCAAGTGTCACACTCCATACAGATGGGACTAGTCGGCAGAAGAACTGTAGGGGAACAATTATAAGATGTTCCGTCAGTTGAGATAAAAATATTTTAGCTTATTTCAAATTTTTTAAGTTTAAAGCTTTACAATAAGTATTTGCCTGAAAAAGAATGACTTGTTATTCCTTTTATATAACAAATTTTTAATTTTTGTTGTTGTCGGCCCTTTTTTGGCAAGTTAAAAACTGAATAAATTTACCAAAGTTAAAATAGATCTATGACAAAAACTTTTGATAATACAGAGAAGCCACACATGTTTTTGAATTCCTCATCCCCAAATTAGTAAAGTGACTAAGTTTCAAGCTTGTAGCTCCAATGGATACTGTTTTATAGCAATTACAGTAACGTATACTTTTTACTTAATTTTTCGTCCATTTTTGCCCTATTATCAAATTGTGTTTCCGCTTGTTTTTACATGGTCTTAATCTGAGTATTTTTTATTGGTTTACTATTAAAAGAAAAAATTAGCCTGATCTCTAATGTGCTAGGAATATTATTAAGGAGATTTAATGCATTAGCTGTTGAAATGAAATTTATATGAACAGTCAAAGTAGCACTTCCGTATGATTTTTGTATGATTTTTGCACGTTTTGTCGGGTGGGAATGGGATTTCGTTCAATATTTATACTGATTTTATCTAATAATTATTGTTTCTATTCTGATTAATTTTCATTTACTACAAGATGACATTACATTTGCAAGGATGTTTCACTTGTTTGAAGCCTGTATTTTTAGTTATACACTGTTAAAATTGGCTTCTAGACCAATATCACACAAGACGACAAATTTTCTAATTTCCAGGAACTTTGAACGGTCATAATTTGGTGACTAATTGAGCTATCAAAATAACTTTGGTACCATTGTTTATGTTTTGCAAAAGTCTATGTGCACACATAATTTTTTTTTAGATATAATGAAAATAAAATTTTGGTTTGGGATACCTAATCTGACTCTTATATTGGTAGAGAATTGCAAAAAGTGCTAAGTAATAATCAGTTCTAAGTGACAGTCTTCTGGGGGTTGAAGGTTCAATCCTCAATGCGGGTGATACTAAGAATACAATTAAGAATTCCTTAAGATTTCTACCCGATAATTTCTTGGTAGAATCATCCAACCATTTTCTCGGCAGTCTTAGCAACAGATTGGATACGTCTTCCATTTTAGATCTGGAGTGAAGCTCAGTCATAGGAGCTTACTAAAACAAGGAGCTTCCTCAAGGAGAGAGACATTCATTTCAACTCGGGCAAAACGATGATCCAAGCATTGGTGGTGAAAGGAGAGAAGCTTGTTTTTTTTTTTTTTGTATTTTGTTTTTTATGGAAATCGCTCCAGACAAGGCATGAAGCCACTTGATGTAAAGAGATAAAAAAAAAAGAATACCACTTCAAGGTCAAAAACAAGCTAACAATAAATGTTAGATGGAGAGATTCCGACTCAGAAAACAGCAATTCTTCCCCCTTTGTCAGAAACATCACTCATGAAATGTGAGGACTCAAGGACAAAATAACGAGTTACCAGGCTGTTGAAAGTAAACCCAAGCTAGTCACTTTCTACTCCCCATGAGGTGTTAAAAGTAACAAGTTATTTTTTTCTCCATTGCACCATGTACGTCGATTGTGAAATAATGGCGAACTTTAGTGCATCAAGTAAGTGATGCTTTCGGTCATGTGGAATCTGTGAGAGATGCAATATCATTTTTCAGTAATGCTAAGAAGTGAACTGAATCTTGTGTTAAAGAATGGCGGTCACATTTTAAGCGGGTCTTAAAGTTCGTAGGTCAGCTCCGGCGGTAGTTGAGGGAGTCATGTGACTTTCGGGCGAAGCACTCTTGTTAGTTTCTGACTGACCGGAGACTGATAAGCTGAAAAAAAAAATGGATGTAGCCAGTTCCAGTGAGTTCCAGCTGAGAGTGATTGAGAAGCAGACTGGACATCTAGGATTTCTGGTCGAATGTAGATATATTGAGGAAACATAGAAGACGAGGGGTCAGTCAGAGTTTGGCTTGGGGGAGATTGCAGAGAGATAATAATTGTTACTGGAGCCGACATGACCAGACAACAATCAACAGACAGCGTTTGGGGTCCTTAGTATCACACACATCAAGTGCAAGTGAGCCGTACCAACAATTTGTCTTGTGTTACTTGTGCAGTATGACCATGGGGACATTATCTACAAATATGAGCTTTTGTGAGAACTTATCTTAGATCAAGATTGTTTGGATAACAGCTTGTTCATGTTTGGCTCCAACGATAGTGGCTGTTTTCATTGTGGAAGGAATGGCTTTTACCTGTGACTGCCTTCTAAGGGCTTGTGTCGTAATGCAGTCAGAAAATCATCAATCGTAGTGGGGAAAAAAGGAACGGCTGCCTGTGACAGTCTTCTATGGGCTTTTGTCAAAATGTAGTCAAACAGATATCCACGGGAGTAGGGTAACTAGAAAAAGAGGCTGGCTCACATGACCCCTTAAAAGAGCAGCGGTTGGGTTGTCTTTTAGCCAATCCAAGCGATCGTTAAAGGAACAAAAGAAATAACCACTGACCAATCTATGAGTATCTTGTAAATTGTAAAAAACTGAAATAAGATTAATTTTTATCGGGGTGAACTTCTTGAAGAAGCGAGGCCTGTGGCAACTGCGACATCCATTACCAGACACAACCCCCAATAGAAACTCTGTGAAATGGTTGCAGGGACACTTTGGTGATCAGCTCATCAGTAGTATGTCCTAAATGTGCTTCACACTAAACAGACCGTAATTTTTTTTTATACTAATGAATTAATGCTTATCATGGCCCAAAGGCCACTCAAGGATAAGAGTTATGAGATTGTCAGGTGAACGGTAAGATAACACCTTTTAGAGGATTCAAAACGATTGGTTGAATGGTCAGAATTTTATTATTTAAGGAGCGACTTGACAAACTCCGCAGATTTTAATCTGTCGGGTTATCTCAAAGATAATGTCTTTCAAAACAATCCTTGTGATAAAACGTAATTTAAAAAAACATGCGACCCAATTCTACTGCAAACAACCTACACATAAGAATCTACGATAAATAACCTTACATGATCGATATGTCGTTATAAACCAACAAAACCAACCAAACGTGAACCAAACAGGTACTTAAAAAAGTTCCGTATTCACTATTTGACACAAATTCGTTTTTTTTTGTTTTTTTTTGTGGGGAAAACCCAGCTCCCCAAAAGAGGAAATTCTGGATTAGGACAAAATATTGCTCCAGTTTAGAAGTAATTCCCATCTGAATAGGCCGTCACAGTCAAAATCAGAATAGTGCCAAGACATGGGAGTTTCAGAGTTATTGACACATTGTATACAAGTGTGTTTATAGTTAAAAGATGATAAAAAAAACTGTTCAACCTTCATGATTGAAACTTGGTGGATAAGTCAGGCATAGACTAAAGATATTATTTGTTCAAGGTAGGGTTGGATTGCAGAAAGAATTGTGGATTTTATTAACGATTCCATGTGTTGAGCGTTCAATGATATGCAAAAGCACTTTGGTCATCATCTCATAGGCGTAATCTTAAATGGGCTTCACAGTCACCGGACCATAACCCCCCTCCCCATTTTTATCTGTAGTGTTATCTCAAAGATGATGTCTATCAAAACAATCCTCGGACTATTCCTGAACTGATGATGACCATTAGAGCCAAAATCAGGAGAGAAATGGTTGCAAATTTTATTAACGTTTCATGGGTTGCATTTTTTTTTTGGGGGGGGGGGGGGGTCACTCTGTAAAATATAATAATGTAAAATGTCAACTTTACTGTTTATGGATGGAATGAATGTCCTTCCAAATCCTGTTGTGGAACCCCAATGTAATTGTAGAAACAAATGAGTGCCCTTTGGAGGGGAAGTGTTTAACTTTAAATGTTGTGTATAAATGCAACATTGTTGAGAGAAATAGAACTAGGGAATACAAAGGATCCACAGAGTGCAGTTTTAAGAATAGGTACAGAAACCATATATCCTCTTTCAAGGTAGGGCGTAACTCTGATTCTAAGAACACCCCAAAATTCTAATACAAAATGAATATCACCATTGAATTTCTCGTAAACTTTTACTCAAGAAAACTTGCGTTTGATTTTCGTTTCAGGTTTTATTTCAATTTCAATTGTATCCCCGGAAAGAGAGAGAGAGATTAAAAAAAGAATCTTTCTTTGATGTATTTATTTTTCTTTGATTTAAAAAAATAATTATTTATCTGTTTTATAATTTCAGATTCAGTTTTCAAAAAAGCCCCAAAAACCGCTTGCCATCTTTCGGGTGCTGGGTTGGCTGGCGGCAGCTCAGCTGATTGGAGGGTCCATAATCACTGTGTATCGATTCATCCAGACTTGGCAGGAGGAGATTAAGGGGCCAGTAACATCGATAGAAACAGACAAACAGTAAGAAATATATCCACTCTATCTATCTATCTATCTATCTATCTATCTATCTATCTATCTATCTATCTATCTATCTATCTATCTAGAACTGGTGCTAACTACCTCCAAAACCAGGGAGATAGTGAACAGTGCTCTAGAGGCCTCCTTAGTTTTATTTTTTGTTACCTTAAAATGTTGTCAGAAAAATATATAGTCTCTTTTAACCTTAACAACATGTTAAAAAAAAGAAAAGGTTATTGCACATGTGTGTTAATAATAACCCTAACCCTAACCCGATCAAACTCAAATGTTGTCACACTTCCACTTTTGAAAATAAAATTAAAGATTAAATTTAAAAACTTGTATCCGTTATAAAATTATATAATTTGATTTAAAAAAAATTAGAAATAATCTGTTCCCTTCAGTTGCATATTTTTTCTAGTATATATAATGTAAGTGTTGCGTTTGCTAATGAACAACCAATTGTGAGAATTTCTTGTTTACCCATGCTACCCCACCCCAAGGAAGAGATAATGCCTGGTAGGATGGTCTCATACCAACAGAATAGATACTACACTACCCACTCCTGTGAATTGAAAAAAAATTTTTTTTATGGAAATCGCTTCAGATAAGGCATGAAGCCACTTGATGTAAGGAGCTAACAGGAACAAAATATGATTATCGCAAAGACAGGAGATCCATATTAGCCTTAGTCTTGAAAAGACCAAGGCTATACGAAGGAGGAAAACAGTCAGCAGGAAGAGAGATCCATAAGCCTGCAGTTCTTGGAAAGAAGCTACTGGAATCGGAAGCTGTATTATAACGAGGTATAAAAACAATGAATTGATGAAGACCACTCGACCAACGAGCTTGGACAAAGGTAGCAGGTAATAGATCAGACAATTCTGAAGAGCACATGCCATAATAGTATTTATAGAAAAGACTGAGACTAGATACATCACGTCTGCAAGAGAGAGAGGGTGTAGAGAAGAAGAAAGAGTGTGGCCAATCAAATTACAGATGCATTTCTGCACCTTATCAAGAATTCTCAAATGGGACAAACATTCACCAGCCCAAATATGACAACAGTACTTCATACATGGTCTGATAGTAGATTTGTAGAGATAGAGAATAGCCTCAGGTGTGAGAAAGTGTTTGGAGCGATAGAGAGAATTGACTTTATGAGAAGCAGAAAGAACAATGGATCTAATGTACGAACTCCAAAGAAAGATTTGATGAGAAAGAAAGACCAAGAAGTTTCAGAGTCGATTTCTTGTTAAGAGTAGAGCCATCCATGAGAATCTCAGAAAGAAAAGGGACATGCCTGCGATTGAAAGACACGAGCTGAGTCTTAACAGGATTAAACGAAACAAGACATTTTGTACCCAATCCACAACTGAACCCAGGTCAACTTCTAGATTGAGCCTTGAAAGATAGTACAATGGTACATTCATAGTCAGTAGGATTATACATAATATATTGTCTATAATATATTACATTATTTATTTAGCATATCTAATATATAAAATTAAGTCAGTAGGATTATACACAACATATTGTCTATAATATATTACATTGTTTATTTAACATATCTAATATATAAAATTAAGTTAGTAGGATTATACACAACATATTGTCTGTAAGATATTCCATTGTTTATTTAACATATCTAATATATAAAATTAAATCAGTAGGATTATACACAGCATATTGTCTATAATATATTACATTGTTTATTTAACATATCTAATATATAAAATTAAGTCAGTAGGATTATACAAAACATATTATCATAAATATATTACATTGTTTATTTAATTACTTGTTACATAAATATAATTTGCTTGATTTATTCTAGTTTCCATGAAAAACTTTCCAATGACCAATGTATATTATGCCTGGAACCACGAAAGAACACCACTGCAACTCCTTGCGGACATCTTTTCTGCTGGAATTGTATCCACGAATGGTGCCAATCAAAAGTGTGTATCATTATTTTATTTTGCTTGATAAATAGTTGTCCTATGGACAATTTTAAATTATTATTGCTTAAAAGTGATTAATTTAAAAAATAAAATAAATAAATGGATCGATCATAGTTAAGGGCAACTTGGAGGCTCCTTTTTCATTGGCTAATGCACTGAGATTTAGGGGAGAGTGCCACTCCTTTCAATCGATTGCTCCACTTACCCTTGATCCTCACTTAATAATTCTGAGTGTATCAAGTAACATTATTTTTTTTAGTCTTTGGTATTACTCGACCGAGGATTGAACTCGGTCTCCTGGCTCAATAGTGAACACTCTACATGTTAACAACATTTTGGTCGTTTTTCTGTTCAGTATGATTCAACCAAGTGTTGCACCCCAGAATCCCGGCCTACATTCTAACCATTATGCCAAAATATATAAATGGTATATCATCATGATGATGATGATGATGATGATGATGATCATCATCATCATCAACAACAACAGCAACCGGTTTATTTATTGAATCAGACCACAATTAAACCTCTGATGAAGGTGGGGCCTGATTGTCTAGTCCTCCCCTCCATTCTTGTGTGTGGTGGAGCCCGACAGAATCCACACGCAAGGCTCTCCTATCACATTTGACTACGTCCTCCCAAGACAACTTGGGTCTGCCAGATGTGGTCTTCTCTGCTGGCACATTCAACTGTCGTGTTTTAGCAATCCAGCCATTGCTGCACTCAACGTGTCCCAACCAACACAGTCTGCTCTTCTGCATGATGTCTGCGAGGCTTTTCAAGTTGACTTGTGCAGGTAGATGGATAATTTAATAATATTTATGTTTAAATAAATTAACAAATTCAATTAAACAGATTATCTGTATAAATTCAAATAATTTTGCAATGTTTAGTAATAATAACAAAATTTAATACAACAGATTTAATTAAACAGATTATCTGTATAAATTCAAATAATTTGGCAATGTTTAGTAATAATAACAAAATTTAATACAACAGATTTAATTAAACAGATTATCTGTATAAATTCAAATAATTTGGCAATGTTTAGTAATAATAACAAAATTTAATACAACAGATTTTGTTTTTGTTTAATTTAGCAAAATTTAATATTTTTATTTGAAGCCTGTCGACTTCCTATTTTCTGACTTCCTATTTCCATGCATTAGTATTAAAGGGAAATCGGAAATCTGGCAAAACGGTTATTCCGGCAAAAAGGCTCTGGAACCAACGGTGCTGGAAAACAAGTGTTGCACCTGTATTTGCGATTCCAATGTTTATTTTTGTTTTCATATTAGACTATCTGTATCTACCTGGCGTTGCCCCGGATGCAGTGAAGTCAATTTAGATTTTAATTTTCATTAATCTGCACATTTTTTAAACTTATCCAGAAAAAGAAATAAAAATTTAGTTGTAAGGAAGACAACTTTTTTCATATTATTCAATAAAACAAATATGAGTTATTCCCCATGATGATTTTGATTTTTCGGTCATACTTAAAAAATGTTTCCATTTTATCACTTTTCCAGGCAGGATTAAATAACTTTAAAAATTAAACTCTAGCTAAGTACGTTATTATGGTGCCAATAACACGGTACAATGATATTGGTGTTGCATCTGTAATTTGATTTAAAGCAAAAAAATTTTTTTAATATTAATAAATTAATAAGATCAAAAATATTTTTTTTTTAAATATTAATAACTTAAGATCAACAAAATTTTTTTTTTAAATTAATAAATTAATAAGATTAAAAATAATTTTTTTTTTAATATTAATAAATTAATAAGATCAAAACAATTTTTTTTTTAAACATTAATAAATTAAAATAAAAAAATTTTCTTTTTTAAATATTAAAAAATTAATAAGATCAAAAAAATTTTTTTTTAAATATTAATAAATTAATAGGATAAAAAAATTGTTTAAAAATATTAATAAATTAATAAGATCAAAAAACATTTTTATAATATTAATTAATTAATATTTAAAAAAAAAAAATTATTTTTGATCTTATTAATTAAAAAAAATATTAATAAATTTATTAATTTATTAATATCTTTTAAAACCAAAAAAAAATTGTTTAAAAATATTAATAAATTAATAAGATAAAAAGAATTTTTTTTTAAATAATTATAAATTATTTTAAAATATTAATAAATTAATAGAATAAAAAAAAATGTTTAAAAATATTAATAAATTAATAAGATAAAAAGAATTTTTTTTTTAAATAATTATAAATTATTTTAAAATATTAATAAATTAATAGAATAAAAAAAATTGTTTAAAAATATTAATAAATTAATAAGATAGAAAATTTTTTTTTTTTAAATATTAATAAATTAAATATATTATTAGATCAAAAAAAAAAAGTTCATTCCTTTTATTAGGAGTTGCCTTTATTCTTTTCTTTTTCTCACCTTATCTCAAATAGAATGAATGTCCTTTGTGCCGTGAGAAATTTGCAACAAGCCGCCTGATTTTCCTTCAGAATTATGATGGATGACGACAACAACATCTTCTTAACAGTCTTATTATTACTTGTATAAGAAAATAAATTTTATAACAAAAGCAAAAAATATTTTTTTGTTTTTATTTAAATAAAAATATTCATTCTGTTTTTGTTTTGTAATTCAGATTATAGTTTTGTTAATAAATTTGTTAATAAATAAACAGAAGTGTTCGTCTGTCTCGCTGTCAATAAATTAATATCATATCTTGTATCATTCGGACTACTGTTCTCATCTATAACTTTATTCTCACAACGGTTCGGCTGATGTAACCTCTGGAATCTGTACAGAATGTCAAATATTGCGCCACGGGTCCTTGCAACAAATACAAGTGCTAAGTAATAATCAGTGTTAAGTGACAGTTTTCTGTAGGTTGAAGGTTCAATCCTCAGTACAGGCGATACAGAGATTACAATTTTTTATTTTATTTTTTTTTAATAGAAATCGCTCCAGACAAGTCACGAAGCCACTTGATGTAAAAATAAAAAAAATACTAATTCAAGGTCAAAAACTAACCAAAGTATTCAATGGATGGATTCCTAACCTAGAAAACAGCAATTCTTCCCCCTTTGTCAGAAACATCGCTCATGGAATGTGAGGACTAAAGAACAAAATAAGGAAAGCGTTATTTACTTAAGAATTCTATCCAGTCATGACTGATGGAATGAGAACAAGCTACCCCCGTTGATTAAATAAAAGGTTTTGACATAAATATTCCTGAGGTTGACGCAATGCACCTGAAAAAGGTCGGAGGCTACATCGGCCGAAACGTTGTGAGAATAACAACGAAGATGAGAACAGTAGTCTGAATACTACAAATTATCAATCCTTGTTTCAAAAAAATCCGAAACATGACATGATGATTACCTAGGAATATAAATTTGACCTGAAGGTCATTAAAGGTCAACAAAATACTTCTCCAAGTTTAATTAGACAAATGTAGAGTGAGCCAAGAAATAGGCAACTGGATTGGATCCCATCACAATCGGTTTTGATTTTATGCTGCATTAAACCATATAACTCACTTCCTGGTAACCCCTGTTAAGGTAGCCTCTTAGCTAGTTGAGTGAGTTCTGTCCCCTTTTTTATTTTTCGATAATAGAGATCCTCCAAGATGCCCACTCCCCACTTTTAGTTTTTGCCCTTAGCCTCCCCAAATTGAATTTTATCTTGAAAGGACACCATCTACTCCCAAACTCAACCCACATTTCTTTTGCTCCCACTTAAGTTCGACTCCTATTTAGAGGTTGATCTGTTTGTTTTCGGTTATAAACAAACCGGAAAATAATGGACAATCTACTCTGAGAAAGTGTTGGAGGATCTTTCTTATTTTTTCTTTCTTTTTGGAGTGTTTTTTCTTTTTTGCCAATGAAATTGTAAATATCTTTTGTAAATAAAATTTGATTTTAAACCATTGCCAATATTTTAAGTAGGGTAGTCCATGGTCCAAACTGATGGACAAGTGATGAAGGAAGGAAAGGAACAGTGCGTGGCCGAATGGATCAGAATACATCTAGTTAAGAGTACGATAGACAGAGGATGACTCTTTCTCACTCCCCACTTTTGATGGCCTTGTGCCTAATTTGTAAAATTGTACTTGTTTTATTTTTGCAAATAGATAATTTAAAGTGTAGTATCTGTTCAGTTCGATCTTAGAAGACCATCCTCCTTGGCATTACCTTCTTCTTTGGGAGGAGAAGTTGATTTATGGTCTATTACCTGAGGCACCCTCATTCGAGTGGTCTACTTTTAGAAAGGGTTGGAAGAGTCTTACTAACCTTCCCCTGATTTTATTTTGTTTCCTTATTTGTTTTCTTGCTGTTTGGGGTGTTTTTTGTTGTCCGACTCCCCATCTTTTTTCAAATGAAATTGTTAAGATCATTTGTAAATAAAATTTGATTTTAAACCATTGGTGATATTTTAAGCAGGTTAGTCCATAAGGTAAATGTGGTATTGTGGTGACTGCTAAGGTGAAAGTGATAAACAAATAGTGAAAGAGAGAAAGGAACAATACTTGTTTTTTGGGGGTTTTTGTTTCATTTTACTTCAATCGAAGTTCTCAGAAATCAAGGGACCCCTTTCCTGGGGCTAACACTTGATCTCTATACATAAATATCTGAATATTCCATGAAAGTTCTCCTTTACCTCTAAAACGTTGAGTAAGTAAAGAAGTTAGAACATTAACTTTCCTCTCTCCAGTTAACTATGCTATATATCTTTATTGTGATCTCTTGGTTCTACCGGATTCCAGCACAAGAATTCATCTAGTCTGGTGGAGTATCCAGCTTAATGATGTTACTAGAGACGACATCACTT
Organism: Sepiola atlantica; assembly: GCA_963556195.1. Classification (NCBI taxonomy): domain Eukaryota; kingdom Metazoa; phylum Mollusca; class Cephalopoda; order Sepiida; family Sepiolidae; genus Sepiola; species Sepiola atlantica. Next base: position 20,027,174 of record OY744528.1, on the reverse strand, counting down.
GAAGAAGGCGCACCATTCCTTGTATAAACCAGTGTGGGGTAGCCATACCGAGGGTATCTTATTTGGACTATTTGAATATATGTTATTTTGAATATTTGGTCATGGTTTACTTATAGGGGGGAAGTATCTTCATGCCAGGTTGTCCTGACAAACCCTTGTACAGAGTGACCTTAGAGACTCAAGGACAGTGTCTAGTAGGCATTCAAACTCTACCCTTGGATGAATGGGTGAGAATATGTCTAATTAAGAGTAGGATAAAAAGAGGCTGAATACCGATCTCCCTCCACACACACACTTCCCACATTTTGATGACCTTGTGCCTAATTTGTCAAATTGTAAATTACATAATTCAAAATAGAAAAAGGCAGGTTTGTTATGGGACAAATGGATGAAAATGCTGGAATGAGGGCATGTTGGTCACCGCTGTTGCTGGGCTATTGAGTCGATGACTGGACAGGTGGGAAATCAACAGTTGGATGCAAGTGATATTGTATCGTTGGGAACAGCTATTTTTTTTGCCGGTTACATGTAAATTTAGACAGGTAAGTAAAGATGGGCTTGCCAAAGATAGGACATTGCAGTACTTAATTCTTAGTCCATGATGTATAATATGCTGCAGTGTTATATTGAATGTCTAATCTTTTTCTTCACCGCGTGTTGATTTGATGTTTGAATGATATGTTTAAATAGAAATCAATAATCAACTAGAAATATCTGTTCAACAACATCCGATTTTGTTATTAACACATACATTTTCTCATGGTGTCTTTTCTGTTGTGTAAAACGCCCTGAAGCTGATGTCGTCTGTCGTCTGTCTAGCCAGAAAATGAAGAAGAATTCTAGTGTCAACTCTCCACAACGTTTTGGAATGAAAGTTGCCATAAAATCTCATGTTCACAACAGGATTTGGAGACTACCTTTTTTACCAAAGGATTCTACGCCTTTTACCAAAGGGTATAACTAGCCTAAAAATACAATTTCTCCCCCAACGGGCAATAATTTTGAATGGCAACCTACAAAGGAGGCCACAACAACTCTATAAAAATCTTAAGAAATCTGTGATAAAATGATTGTCGCAAACTTCCCTGGAGAATGGAAGTTTTTTTTTTTTTCTCTCTCGCTTGTTTTGATCAAAAATCTTAGATTCTGTTATTTCTCTATCATCCCTATTCAACCGCCCGGAGAGATTGACAACTCGAGATAATGTTCAGCCTTATCCATGAACACCAAAGGTCCAATCCTCAGGGGGTCCGAGCCATTATTTCTGGCAAAAAGTGAAGTGGTCCATAACCACAGCAGGGAACTCCTTATCTGAAAAACATTATTTTCTCAAGTGGACAAACTCCCTGTTCAGAGATTTTTTTCCAATCTTCTGTGTCGTATCTTCTCTCTTTGTTTTTATTAATCACTTGCAGCAAGTCTGCGATTCAAATGCAACACCAACATGCAACCATCTTATGCATGTTTACAAGAGTGCACATTAAGTACACATAAAGTACAAGCAACTAAATTACATTTGGTTCGTTTGGAAATAAAATCTTTCTAACAGACTGATTCGTTAAAAATATGGAACCACTCAACGATATAAAGATGCTAAAACCACTGCAGAATATTACGGTGACTAAGTCTAATTTGTGTCTTTGTCTACTAAGTGCATGTCTAACATGTTTTGGATTGTCCACTTAGTATCGTGTAGTACATTTTTTCCGCATACAAACATCTGCTCTCCCACTAGCTGATTTTCTTTGTACTAACTATAAAGCGGTAGAAACTAGGCAAAGATAAAAATTGACATACCAAGATACTGTATCAACACTGCTCAAGGAGCGGGTATAAATTAATGTTTATTTATTTTTTTAATCTCTACATCTCGAGTGACAGACCCCGATAAAATTGCAGATCTGACTGAATTGCTAATTGAAAATGTGTTGCCACAAAACTTTCTCCCTTTAAAAAAGAAAATGGTAATCTAATCTGTTTGCCCCCCCTCATTATGGTCGAGGCCTGTGGATTCGATTTAGAAAAGAACTCACCTCTATCCAAATCTTTTTGATGATGTCATTTATTGCTGCACATCTTGGAAAGTGACCAGCAATACAACGACAAGAGAGCAATCCTTGTAACAAAACTGGAAGTTAATCTTTCAACAGCTCAGCACATGTGGCAGAGATAGACATAATTTTGTCTCTCTGCACACATCTCCCAATTTGTCTACCAATCAGGTGACTTCAGACATTTGTTCATTCGGTAAATGCAGCCTTTTGTTTATCATAGTTCTTTTGTTTTCGTATATCATGTACACGGGTTTTGTGTGTTCCAGCAATTTTGATTTCTCTGCTATTTGCAGGATTTTCTTCGAAATTCAAGGGTCATCATGTATTTTCAATGTATTTTTGACTGATTTAATTTGATATATACATAAAATTAAGATGAAAATGACACTTTTAAAAAATAAAAAATTCGGATTGTGTGAGTTGTAGTAATTTTGATTTTTCTGCTGTAGAACCAAATGCCGGTCTCTCAACGATCACTGCCGATCCCAACACTGCGTTCCGTGGTTTTCTGTTCGTCTTCATCTTCTGTTCTCATTCTGGCCATGTCGTCTATTCCACTGACGATCGCCGAAGACACAAACACTGCTTTACAAGTACACAAAAATAAAAACAATGCAAACTCACAAGAAAAAGTACAAACTCAGATACATTGTGTATAAGTCAGTTGTACTCTGAGTGTGTGTGTGATACTGCCACGGAAAAAGATCCCCCCTGACAACTAACGTCCACATCTTAGTTAAGTTCCAGTATATAGGCTTAGACTAAACTAAGATAATTTGTCTGTCGAGGTATCATTGCCGTCCGGTTGATCAGCTCATCTCATCATCTGCTCGTCTACTCCGAGTTGCTCTCGCTCAACTTTGACTCCAATCTACCTGATTTCTCTCGGGGGACCTCCGAGCTGCCAACTGCCATAAACTCAAACTGTCGGAAACTAACTCTGACTCATAAATATATTGACTCATGACCGGAAATCCTAAGCCTGGTCTTTTGTCTGAGTCACCACCCTTCCCTGAACTGACTACTTCTGTGTTTGCCCTATCAGTCACTCCCAGCTGACGATTTATCCTACTTCCGATTGCTTCTGTGCACCTTGGTGAATCATTTCCTCCCATTGTCTGGGGTCTTGGCTCTGGAGAGGGGGGAGGGACGTCCATAGTATCATACTGCTATTTGCCAGGTTTTCTTTCAAATACAAATGATGGATTTTCCTGTACTTTTTACGTATTTTCTTTGATATATATGTAAAATAAAGACAAAAATGGCACTTTAAAAAATCGAAAATTTTCATGAGTTTTGCAAGAAATTTTTCTAGTTTTGCAAGTTCTAGCAATTTTTATTTTTCTGCTATTTGCCAGGTTCCCTTCGAAATACAAAAATCATGATCTTTTTTCTGTGTATTTTTGACATATTTTTTTTATATATATATATATACATAAAATAAAGACAAAAATGACGCTTAAAAAAAATCGAAAATTTGCATGTACGTGAACCTTTCGGGTTTTGCGATGTCTAGCAATTTTTATTTTTCTGCTATTTGCCAGGTTTCCAATTTTTCTGCTATTTGATAATGTATTTTCCGTGTATTTTTACTGATTTTCTTTGATATATACATAAAATTAAGACAAAAATGACACTTAAAAATAATTTTTCTTTTTAAATCTCAAAATTTTACAAAACAAAACATTTTGTAAATAAAACTTTTTTTTAATTAAAAAAAAATCTGCATAAGTAAGTGTTCGCATATTGTTTTGTTTATAATTTAACAGGAAGTAAAAGAAACGGTGTCAATCCAAAATATCTCCTTTTGCCAGTTGCTGAGTCTGAGGTGCCTTAAGTATAAGTGATCCTATTTTTAATATCCAATTTCCTTGAGTGTGTTGATGCAACATCATACTAATACCTACTCACACTTCCCAACAGTCTCGTTGCAGATGTGAAACAAGTTGCAGTTTGACACATTTTCGTTGAATATTATATTAAATAAGCATTTTGTTGGAATGTGTCATGTTTGAAACAAAAAGCATTTAAGGCTTAAAACAGCAAAGGCATGTTTATTTCCTACAGTTTATGAGAGGCTGTAAACGGAAAAGGGGAGATAATTCCAATGGGTTCATCTATAGTAAACTTAGTATTTTTATTATGAATTTGTCCAATCTTGTTGGTTTTGAAACCATAGATTTTCTAATTCAGTTTATTATAAGGAACATTTAAACGCACGAATTATAGTATCTATAACTTAAAGGTTATCTTTTATTTTGTTTTTGAATTTATACTTATTACTAGCAAATAGTTTGCATTTTTATTTCTAAACATATAAAAAAATCAATAATGTATAAATATAACATTCTACTCAACAAATATAACCGAACAATAACGCACACACACACACACACACACACACACACACACACATATATATATATATATATATATGTATGTTATTCACAGACAGACAGTTTCACTGTATCACAGCTTTTCAGTGCGGCTAGACTAGCACCCATTCCAAGCTGGGATCGAACTTACGATGATCTAGTTGGTAGTCGGTGATTCTAACCATTTGACTATGGGGCTGGCGCCGTTGGTAAGTGATATCTCAGTGCTTTTATATAAACATTTTCAGCCACTAGAGAGTGCTCCATTTGTTTATTTACAAAGAGCTTTCCATTAAGCTAAATAATAGCATATGATATCACTAACAACAGTGCTCAACCCGAGAAAGTATACGGAATATGCTAACAGAATGGCCATTTGACATCCAATCCGACATTCCTTTATTCCTCGAATACAGTCGAAGTAGACCGGAAGAATGAAAGTTGAATTAAAGGAGTATTTGTTGTTTATATCTAAAACCTAGTGTTGTATGTAGGCAATAGTAAGAATTAAAAAATGAAACAATAACTGTGATTTAAGCGAAAGTAAATATATTAAAGAAATTCCCTTGGTGAATGTGAGTGACGTGGGAGTAGATAATTGTAGGAGAGTGAAAATTTCTGCAATCTTCTTTGTGGAATATGTAATTGGGAGAAGCAGCTATACCGGAATAAATGTAAGAAATTTTGAAAGGAGATGAAATGTACTCATATTTTCTGAAAACATGCATTAGCAAGTGATCTAAGTGATTAGTGGAACAGATTAGCATATAAAGCTTTTGGTTCAAATTTTATAATAGCCATAGCGTCAGGGAAAACTCGACTTTACTTTATTATAGAGATATAACAATACATAGAATTCATTTAACTTTTCAAAATGTCTGGAAACATATATTGTACGTTTGTTAAAATAAGATAAATTAATTACTCTGTCAGAAGAGTGTGTGTGTATGTATGTTAGTCTCTGTGTGAGAATATATGTGTGTGCCATGTGGGTGACACTGTATGATAGCAGTCCTTATAGGCTTCTATCTGACAGGCCTGGTCGGTTTGCAGGCAGTAGAAGAAGTAGATCTATTCTTGTTGCTGTCTCTTAGGCATCTGTTCTCTTCTGGTTGGTGGTATGAAGCTTTATAATGTTTGTAAGAGAATTACTACACCGAGTCGACTGATTGGTCAATACATGATCACATGACCAAAGTCAGCTGATTGTAATAACTCTTGGTAAAAAGAAATAGATACAAAATAGTTCGTCACTGCTACAATCCAATTTCACCATTTAAAAATGTTTATTTTTTAAAACTTGAATTCACCCCAGACAAGGCATACTGCCACTGAGATGTAAGAGGGCTACTGTCGATTAGGTGTCAGAAATTAAACGGGGGTGGAGGTGAGTGGGTGGGGGTCGAGGGCATCCTAAAAGAGGAATTGTGCAGCGAGATTTAAATTTCTGCATGTCGGTACAGTCATGGAAACAAACTGGGAGCGGGGAGGGAGTTCCAAAGGCTGACAGCTTGGGGAAAGAAGCTATCGGAGTAGAAAGCTCTCCGACATCTGGTGCCCTCCACAGTTAATGGATGGTAGGTAACAGATTGTCGAGTTAGTCGGGTATATTTACGTCGAAAGGGGGGGGGGGGGGTTGACCAGAGCAGCAAGTTCATTGGAGCACATTCTATTGAATTACTTGTAAAACAAGCGTAGGGATGCAACATAGCGGCGATGGGACAGAGGCTGAAGCTTGGTGGATAGTGTGGGCCCTATTAGATTAGTGACTCTTTTTAGGACCCTGGCTAAGAGGGAGAGACTATTGGTTGATGCACCAGCACAGATGTGACAACAATACTCCGTACAGCCTCATGGAAATGAAGGATTCTGGTTGGTATACACCCAATGCTTAAAAATGCTATTTTGAGATCCCTTTTTGTTCAATTTAGGTCTAACACATGTGAAAATGCCGATAAAATCATAAGACAACGCAGCATTTTTTTTTATGCTCAGAATTGCTGAAGCATGGAACAAACTGCCTGCATCAATCGTTGGCTGCTGAGACATTGCATCCTTGAAAATCCTCATAGTTTCCGACATTTTTTTTATGGAAATCGTCCCAGACAAAGCATGAAGCCACTTAATGTAAAGAGCCAACAAGAACGAATATGATTATCGCAAAGACAGGAGATGCATATTGGCCTTAGTCTTGAAAAGACCAAGGCTATAGGTAAGAGGAAAACAGTCAGCAGGAAGAGAGTTCCACAAGTCTACAGTTCTTGGAAAGAAGCTACTGGAATAGGAAGCTGTATTACAATGAGGTATCAAAACAGCAAATTGATGGAGATCACTAGACCAATGAGTCAAACGAGCTGGAACAAAAGAAGCAGGGAATAGATCACATAATTCTGAAGAACACATGCCATAATAGTATTTATGAAACAAGACTGAGACTAGCTAGATCACATCTGTAAGAGAGGGAATGCAGACAAGAAAGGATGGGGCCAATCAAATTACAGACACGTTTCTGCACCTTATCGAGAACCCTCAAATGAGACAGAGATTCACCAGCTCAAATATAACAACAGTACTCCATCTGTCGAAACTACACCTGCTTTCTTCCTTCATTACACGTGCACGCATGTATATTATTGTTAATTTCCACGACAATTGTGCATCATCCTATGCGCTATGCATGCACATTCGATGTGTTCTAGTGCACCTGAGCAATGATTTAATTCCCCATCTATATAGTTATTGCACAACAAAATTTTTATTTGAACTCAAGTAAAATTGTTCCCTCGATTTATACAATTTTATTATCCAATGATAATTAGTAGACGGAAAAAAAATAGAAAAGATAAAAATAAATTACTAACTAGTATACGACAACATGCGGAAATTGTGCACTCAATAATACACACTAAACAGACACACGCATATACACACACACACACATGTATAGGGTGGGCAAAAATAAGGGTCCTATTTTTAAAAATTCATAACTTTTTTATTTATTGATTAAAAAAAAATTTTTTTTTAGAATAAGTAAAGGACCCCTTCCGAAGCAAGCATGAGCCGTATTAGCCCTAAGGAACGTACCCTCATTTAGAAAACATTATTTTTGCTTAAAAAACTCAAAACAGTGTAAAAAACAATACTTTAGTTTTTGTAAGTTTTAAGAAGTGTTTTTCGGCTAAAATTTGTTTTGTTTATTTCAAAAAATCTCGGAAGGGTCAGTCTACACACACATAAAGTTTGGTGAGTTTAACTTTTATTTTGTGGAAGTTATTCAAATTCAAGTTATTCAAATTTAAAGATAGGACCCTTATTTTGGCCCACCCTGTATATATATATATATATATATATATATATATACATAATAAATATTTGTTTTGTTTATTATCTATGTACGTATACGTTTCGTCCTTTATAATCGGGACTCATCAGCATAGAAATATGACTATTCACTACTGATCATGCGATTCGAAATCCCGGATTCCAAGTATTTTTACAACTCAAATCCCGACATCTAGAACCACTGGGCCACCGCTGAATAGCGAATAAACAGTGATAATTTTAACACTTTATCCCGCGACTTGACGTCATAATGTTACAATACCGTAGGGCCCCATTATGCAAGGCACAGTAGGTTAACTAGTATCAAATAGCTAATTTTGTTATTGAAAAATAGGTTTTGTTTCGGGACCCAGAAGTGAGCTCAGAGAAGTGTTTGATCCAAGAATAGTCATAATAAATTTAGACCTGACGTGACCTTTGAGTCAGAGATCAGAGTGAGTCATTTTTGTCCCCATCTCGAGCGTGGGAATGATGATTACGTCACCACAGAGAACAAGAACTTAGCTTTTTAGAATCAGTCTGAGCTTAGAGGCGATACCGTTCAGACCGGGTGCGAGCATGTAGCCGGTAAACTGGTAAGGCCCCGTTCTGGGAGGGCAGAAGATATCCCAAAAGGAACCGGAAAATAGCCAGGGCATGAGAGAGTCGAAGCCGGAATCCCCCTGACAGCAAACGAACCAGAAGGAGATAAGAAGCTTGTGTGAGAATAAAGAAATTTGTGTGAAATTTCCCTTCAAGAAAATTCGTGTCTCGTGTATTCATTCTGTCTGAGACAGACCTCTTCCTTCGATCAAGACGACACAGCCAGCGAAGACTAGACGAATCACAGGCCAAAGAAGAGAACAGAAGATAAGGTAAACCTTGAGATTTATTTGAGAACTTTTTAGAGACTTTAAGATACGTATAAATGAAAAGAGGCCGTAATTGAAAAAGGCCTGAGATGCCGTGAACAGATTCGTGGTTTTAAAAAGGCCTGAAGGGCCGTAAATTGATACGTGAAGATTTAAGACTGTGGTTACAAAATGATATGAGTAGACATGTAGCGTGTATCGTTACTATGGGTTAATTTGGTAGCCGTGACCTGCCGTTTCCAACATGAAACGGTTCGATATCGATCTGGTGCTGTCATGAAGTACGAACACATCGTGTGGTCCAAGTAATAGAAAAAGGAAAAAAAAAAGGACGAGACACGGAGGGGAAAATTGTTGAGATACACAAAAGAGAGACACATCTAGTTAATTATTAAAAGACACAGAAAAAAAGAAAAGAAAAAAGAAAAGAAAAAAAAACACATTTTGTTAAAAAAAGAAAAAAAAAGAAGAACGCACACATACACAGCCCATTATTAAATTACGCAGAAAGAGAAAAAGACACATTTTGTTAATTGTTAAGATTCAAAAAAAGAAAGAAAAAAAAGAAAGACACATTTTGTTAAAAAAAGAAAAAAAGAACGCACGCACACACACACACGCGCAAAAACAATTGTTAAGACTTTGTAGGAAAAGAACATTCTAGTTAGAAAGAAAAGGACGATTTGCCGTAATTATGTTTTTTTTTGTGTTGTGTTTTAAGAATTTGTTGCTGTAATTTTTTCCTGGTTTGTGTTGGTGGGGGACAAAGGTGAAAGCAATAACGGGCGAAAAAAAAAAAAACGAGGGAAGTATGTAATCAAAAGAGAGAGAAAGAGAGGATGAATGGAAATGTTAAAAAGGGTGGATGTGCTGAAATGACATGTGCACGCGAGGACAGAATATGCGTATTTAGAAAAAAGAAAGAAAGAATGTATTAGAAAGAGAGAGACAGAGACAGAAAGAGCATAGAAAGAAAGGGATTGATATGCCACTCTGTGGCCGAAATCTTTTGTTTTTAGAATGTATATGCGTCTTAAAAAGAGAGAGAGAGAGAGAGAGAGAGAGAGAGAGAGAGAGAGAGAGAGAGAGAGAGAGAAGAATTGAAATGTTAAAAGAGATTGTTTTAAAAAAAATGTGCGCGCGTGGTCAGAATATGCCTGTTAGAAAGGAAGGGGGAAGCGAGAGCGCATAGACAGAGAAGGGAGAGAGAGAGAGAGAGAGAAAGAAAGCGCCCGTGGGTTTTGAAAACTGCTAAAAAGTGTTGCAGGAAAATAACGACGACAGCGGCGGGTGATCTGATGGTGTCCGGGTTGGAGCTTGACGACATGTCAATACGTTATGGTGTCGGGCGCTGTTCTCTTTTCCCTTTATCTTTTGAATTATGTTGTATTGTATTGTGGAGATATGTTCTCCATTGGTTCTGTCGGTTTCGGTTTGATATTTTGTTGCTGTTGGGTGGAATGAATTTTTTTTTTGTGTTCTTGTATTGATGTATTTGTTACATGGAGGATTCCGGGTTCCTAATGCTTGAGTGAATGATATTTTACTATTTAGAGGATGGAGAAATTTAAAAATGTAATTAAAAAAAAAAAAAAGTTCTTAAATTGAATGTTACGTGGGTCAGCAAAGTGTTAGGGTTAAAGTGATCTTGTATTTGAGTTGATTAGGTTCGGGCAGCTGGCGGCAGCTAGAGTTGGTTTGGGTCGGATCGCGGAAACCCTTGGACAGGGTTGATTTTATCGGGAAGAATCCCCGTGTACAGAATATGTACAGGCTTGGAAAGTCAATGAGGGATTCCCGGCGTTTGCTCGTATGCTCTCTTTTATAGAGTACCCATGGGTTAGTGGCGAGGCTTGTGGTAAAGCCTGCATACGTTAAAATTGCGAACGGGAGAATGACGGTGATATGGTCATTCTGTGGGACCACGAGAAAAGGACGGTGGTCAGTTATGGAAATTGTTGTTTTTGTGACCCAGGTGTGCTCAACTGCGCCGATAGAGTGTGTGAAAGTTGTGTAAAATGTTAAGCTTTGAAATTGTGGTCCCATTTTTTTTTGTGGATTTTGGATGTTTGCCGACGAGTGTGCTGCGAAGATACCCCACCCTCTTACCGCATAGATAGGGACACGGGAAGGGAACGCATGGAATTGGTGTCTGCTCAACACCAGTGGGGATGGAGTTAAGCTGGGGTGTGGTGTGACTCGGGTGCGCGCGTCGGGGCGGATAGAACCATGGGGATCGATTTAAAAAAAAAGAGGTACCGGGTGTTAATTGGATTTAATTATAAGATTATAGGTTGGGCCTAGTTTGTGGTCATTCGGCGTGTTCCGGGAGCAGAGATGATTCGATGTGACATTTCGCCGAATACCGTATCGACTAGATAGATCCATGGGATGGGGTCCTCGACGTTTAATGAACAGGGTTGGGAGTTAGAAACTGGGTGTTTGTTCGCTGTCATTCGCGACGGGAGCACGGGCGTGTCAGAAATGTATGGTCCATATATAGCAAGCAGCATAGCGACGGTACCTTCAGTAAGCTTCGAGGCTGACCATTAGAGAATAGGTTAATGAAGGGTTTTTTTTTTCTGTTTTTTGTTCCCCTATTTCGCGAGAATAAAACGCGCAGTTAGTTTTAATCGGTTGTGTGTCGACCGTTTGTTGAAGTTATCTAAGAAAGTGATGGTGGCCCGAAAGTGCAACATACCGGGAATTTTTGGGAAGTGGTCGAGCACGGAGAACGTGTGTGAGCAACAGCGAATTTATGTGGTAGATTTTGCAGGAGATATAGGCGAGAAACGCCCGATGTTGATTTATGACAGGGGATGGCTTTTTTTAGCCGGTAACGACCGTAGGGAGCAAACTCTCCCACATCCCGGAAACATTGTCATGTGGTGTCGAAGGAAATTCCGGCAGGGGTGAAATGATGCTAACCCCAGGAGTGCTCAGGCTCGGATTTTTACCAGTCCCAGGGAGGGGTTGGTTTTTAAAAAAAAAGAGAAAATCTTGGGATTTTTTGTTTTTTTTGTTTATAGGGAAGGAAGGAGTGTTACAATACCGTAGGGCCCCATTATGCAAGGCACAGTAGGTTAACTAGTATCAAATAGCTAATTTTGTTATTGAAAAATAGGTTTTGTTTCGGGACCCAGAAGTGAGCTCAGAGAAGTGTTTGATCCAAGAATAGTCATAATAAATTTAGACCTGACGTGACCTTTGAGTCAGAGATCAGAGTGAGTCATTTTTGTCCCCATCTCGAGCGTGGGAATGATGATTACGTCACCACAGAGAACAAGAACTTAGCTTTTTAGAATCAGTCTGAGCTTAGAGGCGATACCGTTCAGACCGGGTGCGAGCATGTAGCCGGTAAACTGGTAAGGCCCCGTTCTGGGAGGGCAGAAGATATCCCAAAAGGAACCGGAAAATAGCCGGGGCATGAGAGAGTCGAAGCCGGAATCCCCCTGACAGCAAACGAACCAGAAGGAGATAAGAAGCTTGTGTGAGAATAAAGAAATTTGTGTGAAATTTCCCTTCAAGAAAATTCGTGTCTCGTGTATTCATTCTGTCTGAGACAGACCTCTTCCTTCGATCAAGACGACACAGCCAGCGAAGACTAGACGAATCACAGGCCAAAGAAGAGAACAGAAGATAAGGTAAACCTTGAGATTTATTTGAGAACTTTTTAGAGACTTTAAGATACGTATAAATGAAAAGAGGCCGTAATTGAAAAAGGCCTGAGATGCCGTGAACAGATTCGTGGTTTTAAAAAGGCCTGAAGGGCCGTAAATTGATACGTGAAGATTTAAGACTGTGGTTACGAAACGTATAGAGTAAATTGAATGAAACGTGTATCGTTACAATAAGAGCGTTCAACTTAATGAAAGGAACGATGCATTTATAGCTAGCGACGTCATGCTGTGTTAATACTACACGTACAGTGCCCATCTAGAGGGTTTTCTAGGGTTTACAAATAAAAAATATTTGTTTTGTTTATTTTGTGTATATATATATATATATATATATATATATATATATATATATATATATATGTATATATATATATACAGGGTGGGCCAAAATAAGGGTCCTATCTTTAAATTTGAATAACTTGAATTTGAATAACTTCCACAAAATAAAAGTTAAACTCACCAAACTTTATGTGTGTGTAGACTGACCCTTCCGAGATTTTTTGAAATAAACAAAACAAATTTTAGCCGAAAAACACTTCTTAAAACTTACAAAAACTAAAGTATTGTTTTTTACACTGTTTTGAGTTTTTTAAGCAAAAATAATGTTTTCTAAATGAGGGTACGTTCCTTAGGGCTAATACGGCTCATGCTTGCTTCGGAAGGGGTCCTTTACTTATTCTAAAAAAAAAAAAAAAAAAAATCAATAAATAAAAAAGTTATGAATTTTTAAAAATAGGACCCTTATTTTTGCCCACCCTGTATATATATATACGTACAAATTTAGCGTTTTTTTAAAGAATATTCATTCGCCCTTAATCGGACGTGTCATCAATTTTTGTATATATAGATTTTTTAATTAATTAAGGTATAAATCAATTTATGCGTGCATTTTTTAAAATTAATTTATTCATAAATCAATTTATGCGTGCATTTTTTAAAATTAATTAATTTATAAATTAATTTTAAAAATTTTTTTATGCACGCAATAAATTACTAATCAATATAGTACAACATGCGGAAATTTTGCACTCCTCACTAAATTCAATAATACACACTGCGGTTTAAAATACAAAGGAGGATTAGATGTTGCCTACTGTAAAAATGGAAAGAAAATGAAGGTTTACCAGTTTTGAAGTGTGTGGACCGTTTCGCATGGTGGGCACTCGGTTTTTGAAGGAAACAAGAGCTTGTATTCGTAATTAGATTTTTTATCGGTGGCATTCATTTGCTGATGAGGCGAACAACTACTTTAAGAAGGAACGAATGGGGGGAAGACAGGCAGTTTGAAATTTGACAGCTGAAAGAGAAGATTGAGATTGAGATTGTTCGTTGCGGTGTTGGTGTAAGATAAGTTGCTTTAAATTCATTACCGCATTACACATACTGAACAGACACACGCATATACACATACATACACATATACATATACACATATATCCACTCATATCCAATTTAAAAAAGCACAAATAAACTCCACCAAAAACAAATACAATTGTGATTGTATGAATCAAGAGATTAAAAACAAACAAAACTCGCATACATATAGAAGAGATTGGAAGAAATTGATAAGGAAGTGACACCGACCGGATAAGAAATAACTTTAATAATTATTTACAAGAATATAAATTTACTGTAAATCCAGTAAATATTTCCTATTGTATTTTTTTGAAAATGTGTATAAAACTTCAACTGGGAAAAATGGAATCTTTTATATTTACAGACATTTGTAACTAGCTATTCTGTTTTGTAAAACGTTGAATGTACTTTTTAATTCTACATTTTCGTAAATCATATAATTTTTAATTATTAGCAAACATACTCATTCCTAGAGACAACGAAGATGAAGTTTGTGATAAAAGTTCTTTTACACCTACAAGATTTCTGTACGAACACCATTTTCTGTAAAGTTTTTCTTCATTTATTTTTTACAAAAAAATGTCCATTTGAATTTCTTACTTTGGAGTTGATCCCATTTAAGAAGAAGCATTCACGTTGTATTACTGTTGTATCACAGAATCATGATACATATCAATCCGACAGTGGCTTTGTTGTTGTCGGCCTGAGGTATAGTTCTGTTCAGTCTTAGGAGGCCCACCTTCCCAGGCTTTACCTTCACTCTCAGAAGGGGTTAGTAAATTGCTAAACGCCTGGGGCACCCCTACCGAGGACTGCCGACTGGGCTGCTCAAGCATTTTTTGTAGTGCCAAGTGCGCTGGCTTTTCAAAACCTCATCTGACCTTGTGTCCAACCGCCTAGCATAATATGGAAGAAGCATTTATTTATTTTTATAAATGAGTCACTACTTATCGAGGCTAAACGCCACTTGAGGATAAGGGGCAATGCGATGGATAGATTGTCAATTGAATGATGAAGAAAATTATGAGAGGATTGAAAATGACATGGAATGACGAATATTTGATGACTTATGAGGACAGATTATGACAAGTATTTGTTTACATTAGATTCGAAAACAACCATGTTGTAGCCTGCAGGGAAGCAATCCTGTTGCGATGTGTTACACAAATGAGAAGTTTTTGGAAAGAAACTCTGTCCATGGAAACTCCGTTTTATGTTAAGTAGATGATGCCAACATTAGGTAGAAATAGACGTTTATAATGTTTATACAAATTAGAAAACACTGATTGTCAGTATATATATATATATATATATATATATATATATATATATATATATATATATATATATATATATATATATATATATATATATATATATAAGGCTGAAAATATAATATTGAATATAGAACATCTGGCTGTTTTAGGTTGAGTGAAAATTTCAGGGGAGATAAGTATGATATAACAGTTAAGAAAACGAGGTTATCTCCCTTACGCACTCATTACGTCATGCGAGATTATTTAGACGTTTAAAAAATGATCTAAAGGGAGATAAATCAGGTTGAGAAAACTTTACTAATTATCTCCCTTGAATATTCAGATTTTTAAAATTTTGTTTACTTTAATTTACCCCAAACGAGGCACTTTGCCACTTAGACGTAAGGGGCTGCTGTGAATTTGTGGTCATACTAACAGGGGCA
This sequence comes from Sepiola atlantica, assembly GCA_963556195.1. NCBI lineage: Eukaryota > Metazoa > Mollusca > Cephalopoda > Sepiida > Sepiolidae > Sepiola > Sepiola atlantica. Next base: position 20,011,817 of record OY744528.1, on the reverse strand, counting down.
TCCTAAGTGGGGAGTTGTGCAGCGAGATGTTTGTCTACATTATGTTTAAATTTCTGCATGTTGTTGCAGTCAGGGAAACAGGGGGTAGGGAGGGAATTCAAAAGTCTAGCAGTTAGAGGAAAGAAGCTTGCATCTAGGGATCTGTACACAGAAGGGGTGGGACTTTGCTGATTGTCGCATCGGTCGGAGGTATTTACGTCGAGGGGGCACCAGTGCAGCAAGTTCGTTGGAGCTCATTCCATGAAGTAATTGTAAAACAAGCACAGGGATACAACATGGCTGCGATTGGGGCAGGGGCTAGAGCATGCTAGATAGCGAGGGACTTATTAGATAAGATTTTCTTTTTTTTAACCTTGTCTAAGAGGGAGAGACTAGTGGTTGGTGCACCAGCCCAGATGTGACAACAATATTCCATGCATGGGCGGATGGTGGCTTTGTAGAGATATAGGATACTGTCAAGTGAGAGACGTTTTCTAGCACGGTAGAGGGAGCCTGCCTTCCTTGCAGCAGCCTTGGTAATGTCTTTTATGAATTTGTTTCAATTCATGTTACCTGTGAATGTTAGGCCGATGATATACTCTCAGATAGGATGCTATTAGTCATGGCAATTAATGGTTGGAAAGGTTTCTTATAATTGTTAAAGGAAAGGAGCTTTGTCTTAGTAGCATTAAATGTTACCAACCATTTATGTTCCCATTCGACTACAGTCTGGGGGTCATTTTCTAAGATTTCAGCCATTGCCTTGGATATGTGTGTGTTCGTTTTGCCCACATGTCGAGAATAGAGCATGATGTTGTCAGCAAATATACCCATCTCAGGCACAATTGCATCAGGGAGGCCGTTTATGTAAATCAGGAATAATAACAGTCCAAGGATTGATCCCTGGCGCACACCTGCATTAGTGACATGTTGTTTAGATGTACGGCCATCGAGGACAACCTGGATCTTTCTTTTGGATAAGAAGGATCTGATTATATTAAATATTCGTCCAGTAATACCGTACAAATTGATTTTCAGGGATAAGATCAGGCCCATATGCTTTCGAGGTGTCAAGGTTTTTTATGATATCCAGGACTTAGGAAGGGGTGATGATCAGATCCTCGAGTGTGGCTTCAGTTTGCAGTAGAAACTAAGGAAGGAAGTGATTTGAAGAGTTCAAGATGGAGTTCAAGGTAAACCGCTGGGCAAGCAGTTCAACTTTATCAGTTGCCGTGTCGACGACATCATGGTTGTTGGAAGGGTGGGGGAGATTGTGGATCGCCCATTGTTCACCACACTATTATAGATTTTCTAGAAATTGCGAGTTTCTAATTTCTGCGACTCAATTCGTTTGCTGATCATCCTGGTATACCTGCACTTAACTGCGGCTATTTCACTCTTGCAATGATTACTTGATGTCATAAATTTTAATCTATGTGCATCAGACTTATGGCGGTTTAATCGGCAGAATGCTTCCTGCCTTTGCACAATAGCAGCTGCGCAGGTTGATGTGAATCATTGTGGAGAGTGGGGCTTGTTATAGAATTTCAGTGTGGGGACAATGCCTACGTTTAGCCATTTAGTTACGTTATTTGCACACTGTTCTGCATCGAGAGAAAAAGGTTTTAGCGCATGAGGCGTCTTTGATCTGATCTCTGATGGATTTGTTTTATTCTTTCGTATGTATGAGTCACTTATGACATCGCTAGCATAACTATATAAACACTTGAGCACCATCCGCTCTTTCTCTTTTTCTTCTTCGGCACGAGAAGCCTCTTATGACATCGCCCATGACATTATTTAAGGCAAAAGAACCGTCCTCTTATCAGTAGCATGAATGCATTCAAACTAACTTAGCATTGTTTTTTATGATGCAAAGTTTGTAGCAGTTTGCTACTGGCCGGTACACAGCCGCCATATTGTTTAAATATCGATGACTTCTTAGTTGCCCGCTGATTGGTTCAGGCAATCTACTTCCTCCTTGGCTTGACTAATCAGTGGCCTTCTCTTTGGCGAATCTCGGATGGCTAGCATAACTATATAAATACTTGAGCACCATCCACTCTCTCTCTATTTTTCTTCTGAGGCACAAGACGTCTCTCTCTCTTTCCTTCTTTGGCACTGCCAAACACACGTCCCCCTCTTTGGGGACGCAACAGACATTTTCCCAGGCTTTTAGCTCTGGGTTCGACTTCGACAAGAAGACAAGAAGCCAAAATGGCTACTGCGGAATTAATATCCACTCACTCTCTTTTTCTTGCCTCTCTTGACATGTAGACGACTACTACACCCTGGCCACTTCGACACAGAGTACCGAGAATCCAAAATGGCTACTGCCTCATACACGTGGACTTAATATAACACACACACACATAACTGCTTACATGTGAACTGACTTTCACACCTGTGTACAGACACACATACTTACATACACACATGGACACGTCCCGACACCATAGCCGGTGTACAAACATTCTATATTATGAACTATTCTCTCTTCCCTACTCATGGGAAATTCTAGTAATGGACTTCCTTTACTTTTGTCTTCGTCCATACTTATGGACATACTAACCCTTTTTCCCTTTTGTTCACGTATTAACGAAGACGAATCAATAAAGTTGTTATTAAATGTTAGAATGAGAGTTTGTCACTTCCATCCTACATTTTGTTATTTCATTTCGTGTCTGAAACTTAAGATAGGGACAACGTCCCCTTCTTAACAAGTTCAGTACAGAGTGCGGATGATATTTGTTCGCAATTTTCTAACTGCTAATGAAACTACTTTTTATTATTTTCTAAACAATAATCTTGCGAACAAATATCGTCCGCAACCCTGTATATGAATCTTTTACAAAAGAAGGTGACATTGAGACTTCATTTTGAACATCAATTTAAACAAACGAAAGCAAATCTAATTAACAGTAATGTTGATGTTGATTAAGTTCCTCTATTTACAACGGAATAATGTTGCTTTTATCGATGACAGAGAGGACATTTTTGTTAATATTTCATCATAAAAAAATATTTTGTTTATTTAATGTAACATTAATATTGGTGCTTCTACAGATGAGGGCACATATGAAAAACGCATTTCCAAATAAAAACTGAAGACACGGACTGAAGACCTGGATGTTGCAAGTTCGAATCCAGTCGGTTCCACAGTATCACTTTCACTTAGTGATGTTGGCAACCTTCTCGTGGTCCTTCCCGTAAGTACCCGATGTCTTTTCAGAAAGTTTTCTAACTAGAAAAACATCGGGGAAACTAATGCCAACACCAGAATCATCTGATTCACACGAAAAAAGAAGAAGAAGAAGAAGAAGAAGAAGAAATAAGTATCCTTACTAAAAATTATGGAAAATTATCGAGTAGAATTTTAATTAAAAATCAGTTTTATCGTATTTTGCCGACTGCCATTGATTTATTACTTGGTAATATGACAGACTGAGTTATGTCCCCCTGATGTAGTGTTTTTCGCTCAAATCAATGGTGAACCCTTAAAATACGATAAGACTGATTTTTATTTTTAATTAAAATTCTACTCGATAATTTTTGCTACTTTTTGGTGTAGATACCTATTTTTGTCTGATACATAACTATATCAAAGAGTTTCCGGTTAATTTATTTGGAATCTGCGATTTTTACCTGTGTAACTGCGTTTTTCATATGTGCCCTCATCTATATAAGCACCTGCATCTTTATTTTGTTAATGTAACGAAAATAGAATTTAAAATTTTATATTTCACAAAATTTGGAAAAGAGGCAAATTAAAAACAAAACACAAAAAAACAAAACACAAAAAACAACAACAACAACAAAAACAACGTTAAAAACAAAAAAAAACGTTAAAAACAAAAAGATGAGATAAGAATATTCAAGGGAGGTAATTAATTAAACTTTCTCGGTATGATTTATCTCCCTTACACCGTGACACTTCGCGTAATACTGTTCGTACCAGAGGATATATTTCTCGATTTTGGTAATTTGAAAAAAAAAAATGTCTCAATCTAGAGTGCTCCATTTTGAGGAGTTGGATTTCTCCCACATTAGACCAACCTTGTATCACATCCAGCCCTCATGGAAATGCTATAAATAGGAACAATAATGTCAACACAGAAAAATGTAGAAACCGCTATTTCGATTATTTTAACTATTCCTATATATTTAACAGAATTAAACTTGAAGAAAGGTTAATGTTATCAACATAATTGTTTGAGCATTCAAAAGAGGAAATATTCAATTAACTTTAGATGATTAAAAATAATAAATTTCGGCGCTCTTGTATAAGCAGTGACCGATCTGAGGGGGACAACTCTACTTGACCCAGCCGCCGCCATTCCGAACTCGACATAGGAGACAACTTTGACACAAAGTTTACAAACCCTACAACAATTAATAAAAAAATACGCTACGATTCTGAAATGCGCCCAAAACAACTCCTAAATGCGCTCAAAACAACCTTCAAACAATTAATTTAAAACCTGTAACATTTTTTTTATTAATTGTTATAAAGTATATACAGTTTGTGGCATGTAAATAAAAGTGTTTAAAAGTTATTTTGAACGCATTTAAAACCGTAACATTTTTTTAAAATTAATTGTTTAAAAGTTATTTTTAACGCATTTAAAACCCGTAACCTTTTTTATTAATTGTTATAAAGTGTAATTTATGTCATGTAAATAATAAAAGTGATTAAAAGTACATTTAAAACCCGTAACATTTTTTTTTTATTAATTGTTACAAAGTGTATACAATTTGCGGCATGTAAATAAAAGTGCATTTAAAACCCGTAACATGTTTTTTTTTTATTAATTGTTTAAAAGTTACTCTGAACGCATTCAAAATCTATTTCTACCGCATTAATTGTTCTAAAGGGTTTGTAAAATGTGTGTAAAAGTTGTCTCCCTTGCCTAAGTGTGGGTGAGTTCGGAATGGCGGCTGGGTAAGGTAGAGTTGTCCCCCTCAGATCGGTCACTGCTTATACAAGAGCGCCCGCAGTTTTAACGTGTCGCCATTTTGGCGTATTTTTAAAATCTTTTTCCGAATGTGCGGGAGACAACTCCCGTTGTTCTTTTTGTTTTTTCACAAAACCTGACAAAAAGGCAATTTCAACGTTCAATGTTTCATTAAAACTGGAGAAAAAATAATGAATAAAACACATTTTTTTTTTACTTTTTAAAAAGTTTGTTTATTAAAATTTATCGAACATTTATGAAACGGAATTTAAAACTTTAACAACGAATTAAATTGTTTTTTATTAATTTAAAAAATAAGAAATGTTAATTAACGAGCAAAATTTTTCTTTTTGTGTAGCCAATAAAGACGTTGTTGATTTCCAAATTTATTTTAAATAAAAAATAAAATGTTTTCGTAATTTAATAATAATAAAAATTGAAAATAAATTTAAAAAAAAAATCGAAATTTTCTTTTTCGTCAAATTTTGTGAAAAAAAAAAAATATATACTGGAGTTTTCTCCCGCACATTTAACAGATTCTAGGAATGCGCCGTCAATTTCAATTCCATGAAAAAATAATTAAGGATCAGATTTTAACAAAATTTTCCATACTTATTCATTCAGATGAATTTATTTTTAAAATAGAGTTTTCGTAACATATTAGGGGAAATATAATTTTTACTCTACCTTTAATTTAAGAATTAGCGGACAATTTATCAAAAACGGCACCTTAAAAATAATAATAATAAAAAATATATCTATTATTAATAATAATAATAATAATAATAATAATAATAATAATAATAATAATAATAATAAGAAAATTATGGACAGAGGGTCGAGGAGGGAAAGCGCAAACCAGACCTCCACTGGAAGAGCGCGGACAGCTCTGGGACCTTGGGGAGGCTTGTTGCCACTCGGGCTCCAGAGGGTACCAATGGTCCTTATCAGCGGGAAATCGGTGGTGGGTGGCTGTTGAGATACCGCAAGGTCATCAGCGGTGATGAACGAAAAGAGGTGGAGGTCTGAGAAGACTTGTTGTCACTCAGACTCCAGGGAATACCACAGGTTGTTGGCAGTGGGCGATCACTGATGATGACCAGTGTGATAACTCCTAGAGAGTAAATAATAATAATAATAATAATAATAATAATAATAATAATAATAATAATAATAATAATAATAATAATAATAAAAAAAACAAAAAACAAACTGATATGACTTTGTAGCTATTACATGAGTGAACTATTTTCTGTCAGTCTGTGTGGCCGGCATTACAATGTTATTCGGCTTGGCAATTATGTAACCATCGCCTGTTCACTGCATGAACAAGCAGCACACCTAAGCTCAATGAGATTCATATGTGATGAATTATCTTGGTGCGAAACACTTCAGTTCGAGATCGACTCCCAAACAGACAAGATGTAGATTCTGCGTTCTCTTATTCTACTATGCATTTCATTGAAACAACCACAGCTCCAATTTTTGCTCGCCCGTGCCGCCTATCTCTGGAAAAGTTAAAGGCAGCCAGGCATGAATTTAATCAGATGCTCCAGCCAGGTATTATTCGACCCTCACCAAGTACTTGGGCATCCCCTTTACGTATGGTTCTTAAGCGTTCTAGAGACTGGCATCCCACAGGAGATTTCCATAGGCTGTATATTCAACCTCATGTACAAAAGATGCTCTGTTCCATTGTTCCTGCAAATAAACCTACACACACACACACACACACACACACACACACACACACACACACACACACACATATATATATATATATATATATATATATATATATATATATATATATATAAAGAATCTGATTGGTTAACTAGCAAGCCATGTATATAAAAACACCTGACAAAAATAACTACATGCATTTAGCCTGACGATTCCCCCCGGGGATGAAACACGGAAGCCTCTGTGTAGCTTGATTGCCATATATATTTTCATTGCTTACTATATATATATATATACATATATATATATATATATAGTACATGTATTGTATTAGTTTCTGTAAATGTAAATCCGTAGAAACTCAAGTGTTTATAAAAAGTGCTCAATAACAAGTAGAGCCATTTCTCGAAAATTCTTGGTCTGATGAGGTTGACTTTCTGGGAAAAGTGCAACCGAAACATGTATGCACATATGTAACCAATAATGTTTGTATAAATAAAAATTTATACTTATATATATATATATATGGATTAAGGATATGAAGCTCCTTGCTTTGAACTTCTGATGTTCTAATAAATATTGTATCTTTACATTTTTTATTCTCATCTTTCATCTCTAGAATTGATTGCTCTATTCAATATATTGAGCTTTATATTATCATGATAGATTATTATTATTAAACAATAATTCAATTATCTTTATTTTAATTCAACATTTAAATATATATATATATATATATATATATATATATATATATATAATAAAAATAATATATATATATATATATATATATATATATATATATATATATATATATCCCTTTAGTTGATCTATCTCATTTATTCAGTGACCACACCAGCTAAAACTGGTTGTTTATCAAAGGACACAACTTGACTTCTAGACATTAAGGGCAGGTGAAGCACTGGTCCCCATCACCTCATTGAGTCGGCATCAGGAACATTTTTCACCTTCTCTTTACACTTCAGATTGTCAAACGTTTGCTTCTTTTTCAGCCAAAGAGATATTTTGCCTTTGGCAGCATTACAAAGACATTCTTATTCAAGTTTATTAATCATATAATACATTTTTGCATTTTCATATTCTTTCCATTGTATTTTCGTGTGCTGCTTCTATCAATAAAGTTTCTCTTGTTTTATCGGTTAGAAGCCTAAGCAGGGGGTTATGTAGCAGTTACATAAGTGAACTATTTTCTGTCGGTCTGCATGGCTGGCAGTGAGATGTTATTCGGCTTGGCGATTATGTAACCATCGTCTGTTCATTGCATGAACAAGCAGCATGCCTAAGCTCAATGAGATTCATATGCGATGAATCATCTTGGCACGAAACACTTCAGTTCGAGACTAACTCCCAAACAGACAAGATGTAGATTCTGTGTTCTCTACTAGGCCGACGGTAGATAAATCGAGGGACTCCAGGATAACGTTATTTCGTCTAATCAACCCATTGTACAACCTTCATTTTTTCCTGTAAATAAATCTGTACACCTCTTTAGTTGTGAAGCCATCGTTTATTTCGTGAGGAATGGTGACCCCCATTTGCTTCTTCTATTTCAGTCAGACATGGCCAGACGAATTACTCCTCCAAGTAAGTCGTCATTCTGATTTATCTTCTTGATTTAAACTCTCACCTAAAATTGTCTCTCCCTAAAACTTTCAGTTTTTTTTACCTGTATATGATATTAAAATTTCTCACGACTAGAATTTAATTTATTCAAATAAAATGAAATGAAGTGTGGAAGACGTCTATCTGGAATTTCTGGATCTAGAATGAAACAAGGCCATTTTAACAGGAACCAACAAAACAAAAAAGTAGTAAAAAAACAAATATACAACAAATAAATGTTACCAAAGGCAAGATAAATTACTCTTCTACCTATCTGGATAAGTTTGTTTTTGTATTTTAACTTATTTGAAAGCGTTTTTAGTTCAATACAAAACTAGTGTCAACTCTAAAAAAAATGGCCGACATTACACAGTCACGTGGAGTCTCGATAATCGCTCAAAAATCGAAAATTAAACAGAATCACAGCACTAAAAGGGATATGGAGCTTGAAGAAAGTAAATATAATACCAATAATCATGGGAGCACTAGGAACAGTCTAAAAAAACTTGGAAAAAAGACTGGGAGAAATTGGGATTAAAGGGATCACTGAAATCATACAAAGGATTTCAACGATCAAAACAGCTACAATCTTATGAAAAATCCTTGAATGCAGAAACCAACCCGCATAAGGTACGAACAGTAACCAGTCACATGGAAGTTACTATAGAAAGAAAACAAAACCACAGGAAGAACACACCGTACGAACGAAGGAACAGAAACCGCAAGAAATATAAGCTGCCCACCCCCTCAGTGGTGATCGAAAAGCGGTGGAGAGTACGGAAAATCTGGGGAGGCTTGTTGTCACTCAGACTCCAGGGAACACCACTGGTTGTTGTTGATGAGCAATCACTGACGATGACTTGTGTGAGAACTAGTGAGTAGCAATAATAATAAATTGAAATGTTCGTCTTATTTTGACAGAAAAATAATGAATTAAAAAATTATTTTTATACAAACTTCATGCATTGCTTATCATCAACTATTTTAAGTGTCGGACATTGATGACTGAAAGGCTGTCTCCCTACCCATTAAACAGGCTGGCATATTTGTAATATTTGCTTTGACTTGATCATTCAAGTGGATATTTAATTACATAGAACATAGCTATATATATATATATATATATATATATATATATATATATATATATATATATATATATATATATATATATATAAAATATACACATGGTAAGGCCTATATATATATATATATATATATATATATATATATATATATAAAATATACACATGGTAAGGCCTATATATATATATATATATATATATATATATATATATATATATATATATAAAATATACACATGGTAAGGCCTTGATGATGCCTTTAAAAATGGCCCAATATATTAAAACTGTAGATATTAGTTAAATGCTTAGTATGTAGAATAACTTTTGACCTGGTATAATAAAATCCCATTTAAGTTTATATTTTAAAGTTTTAGTTCATTTTTCGAGACCGTCCATTTTTCTCTACCAAGTGACAACAAATCCGGAGATAACCACGAGGTAAACACCTTCTGAGCTTGAAACCAATGGTACTGATGTTGTACTGATTTTCTGTACCGAATAATATATATATATATATATATATATAAAGTGGTGTACTAAAAGCGAACTTTTAGGAAAAGTAGAACCTATTGTGAAGAGTATACAGCTCAATATCTTCGCTCACTTCTCTCAGACCATGTTCAACCCTTAACCCGCCATCACTCTACATCTTTTAACCCCCATAATATTTACTTTTAACTGCGATCTCCATTCTCACTCTGGTTTAATCTTTTGTCACTACTTTAACTTCGTATGTCTCTTGCTTCTTTCTGCCATCATTAACCTAATTAATAATTTTCTTAATCAACCTCCATATACCTTTTTTTGAAAAATTTTTTGTTTCAAAGTTTAATTCTCCCTCTTCCATAAAGCACTAGCGTCTCGTAACAGCTCATTTTATTTCAACCTATACCTTTAACCACCTTGGGGATTCCCATTCCGGATATCCTTTCGAGGTCTAATTTACTCTTCTAATACTCATTTTCGAGTTCCAATTTTATCGACTTTTTCCCTCATTCTATTATTATTTTCTTATCAGACAACCCATAATTTTCCTTGCGAGCTTAAAACTAATACTAATTTTCTTATCTCTTTTTCATTTTTTATTTTTATTTTTATTTTCTTATTTTTATTTTTATCTTTAATTTTAATTCTATTCTTATTTTACTTTTTTACTTTTTTAATCTTTCAATTTTTAATTTTTATTCTTACTATTTCTCTAATTCTACCCTTCAATATATTTTGCCTCATTGTTTATAAGTAAGGTCTCCTGATAAAACAACTAAACCCCGAACTCTATTCTTAGACGCATTCTGTTATTTGAACTCTCCCTCCCAGCACTCGTTGACTCACTCCTACTCCTTCCTTTCCCTTTTCTAGTTGAACCCAAATTCGCGCTAACATCCAATTTCTACTTTCATGCGATTCACCCCCCCCCCCACAATCACACTCTTAGTTTTAACCGCTTTCACTCTCCGCACCCCTTCTCCTTCTTCGCACCCGTTCCTCTCTCCCCCTACACACCCCTTACCCATTCCCTCCCTGCCTACTGGTCGCACAAGAGTTTCTGCCTTTCCTCATTTTCAAGCCGGCTTTCGCTTCGGGCTAACTTTTAAATATTTTCGCTACATTTTTTCCCATTTTAGGCATTTTCTTTGACATCTCTGCCCAGGAAGTATTGTTAATGGCGAATATTTTCCACCTCACTCTCTTCTGAGCCTGCCTGCCTGTATCCACGAGCGTACCTCTTATTGGACATTTTACTCTTTGGATTTTCTATTTTCGCCGCACCTGAAGTTGTGGCTTCTTGGAATTTAACTTTGAATCCTCTCTCACAACCTTTCGGGCCTTTTAACGACCTACCTATCTACATCTCATTCTCTCCGCTGGACTTTTCGACACCGGACTTTTTAGAAATCGGACATTTGCTTGCATTCGGGCAGAATTTTGCCCTGTGTTTCTTCCCCTACAACTTTTATTTTATTTTTTCAAATTTGAAATCTTGGCCTTTGCCAACTTATCTATCCCAGCGACTTCCTCTGATGATAAGATTTTGATCTTTGAAAAGCGTGGCTTAAGGAAAATTTAACTTGAATAAATTGCCTTTTTTGCGGAATATACCTTGCTCTGAGCAATTGAATTGAATTTTGATTTGGCTTTTGCTTCTCTAATTCCTTTCCATTCTTCTTCATTATATATATATATATATATATATATATATATATATATATATATATATATATATATATATATATATATATATATATTCGGTACAGAAAAATTAGTACAACAAATTAGATGGAGTATAATAAGGAAAGCAAAAGCATGTAAATCACTCACCTCACCCTGTTTCTTATGCCTGAGTGAGAAAATTGAAATTGTTAAATATATGTGTACTTTATATATGTGTATGTATTTGTGTGTGTATGTATATATATATATATGTGTATATATATGTATATGTGTGTGTGTGTATGTATATATGTATATATATGCATGTATGTGGACTTGTGCGTGTGTATGTTTGTGTATGTGTACGTTGTGTATGTGTGGTGTGTATATCTGACTATGAATATACACGTATACATTTGTCGGTAGGTTTTATATTCGCATAGTTTATATATATTCTAGGTATGTGCTTGTATATATTAATTTGTGTGCACTTTGTATATGTAGAGGTGTGTATGTATGTATTTGTATTCGTATATATGTATAGGTGTGAACTGTCGGCGCCTATGTATATGTGTGTGTATTGGGGTATAGTTATGTATGGGTATATATGTATATGTGTATATATATATATGTATATGTGTATGTGTATATGTATATGTGTCAGTGTGTGTGTATGTATATATATGTACATATATGTACGTATTTTTAGGAACTATTTATACTAAAAGTGTATGTGTGTGTGTATGCGTGTATATCTATGTTACGAATATGCTCATGTATGATTTATGTATGTATATGTATGTGAGTATGTATATATGTATATATATATATGTGTGTACGTATGTATATGTGTGCATGTACATGTGTGCGTGCGTGTGTATATATATGTATGTGTATATACATGTGTGTGTGTGTGTATAGATATGCGTGGGTACATATAGCTGTATATATGTGTGTTTGTGTAGACGTATGGATTTTTGTATTGAATATACATCTAGAATATATTTATAAGCACGTATGTATTTTGAATATATGCTTGATTGATAGTGGATCTGTGTGTGTGTCCATGTTTAGATGTGTATGTATATCAATGTCTGTTTATTTATTTGTATTTGCGTATCTATTAGAGTTTGTTTATATATGTGTGATTCTTGATATATAGATAAGATATTTATACTGAAGTGAGTTTGTAAAACTTGGTAGGTTAAAGAGTTTAAAGAAACCCAGAAAGAAGTGGGCAATAAAATAAAGAAAGGAAAAGGTGATGGAGACGCCATAAAAAGTAATAAAAAGGACAACCACTAACAAAAAAGGTCAGCAAGTGGAATAGGTAATCCGATACTAATTCATAAGAAATAGAAAATGACTAAACCCCAAAAAGATTTATTTAGGAGAGAAAATTCTTCAAATCCATCCATTTCTCGAAAATTCTTGGTCTGATGAGGTTGACTTTCTGGGAAAAGTGCAACCGAAACATGTATGCACATATGTAACCAATAATGTTTGTATAAATAAAACTTTATACTTATAAACAGCTCTACTTGTTATTGAGCACTTTTTATAAACACTTGAGTTTCTACGGATTTACATTTACAGAAACTAATACAATACATGTACGATATATATATATATATATATATATATATATATATATATATATATATATATATATACTTAGGCAGCAAGTCATTATCCAAGCAAGCGTTGTTGAACGTCACGGAACTTTCTCGTTTGTAAATCTTCTTTGTGAGGTTCTCAAACCGTCGAGCTTTCCTTCTGGTTTCAGGTGGCAGTTCGTAGAGTATTTCCCCCGATTATTCTTAATTCGGATATTTATATATATATTAAAAATTGTTCCTCTTCGAAAGCATTGCGTAATTGTAATAAGTAAATTTTGAGACCCAGGAATCATTATGGCTAAGACATTTTAAAAAAGACATCGCCGTTGCAAGATCTACGGATTTTTCTAGTGACAAAATGTCACAAAAAGAAAAGAAAAGAAGAAAATGTTACTATTTCCTGATGAAGACTTTTGACAGTCGAAACTAAGTTGAATTTAAATAAATCAATTTTTATTACAAAAAAAAATATTTATGCGTTGTCTTGGCCTTTCAACTTGAAATTGTTACTTTCCTACACTGATGAGAACAATAAGCTTCGAAACGACAGCATCTGTAGGTATAAATATTTAATATTTACTCAAAATTATCCAGCAGTGGGGAGACAAGTAAATAGGAACTTATTTGAAAATAATGTTGGAAATGTGTTGAATTTTTCGACGGGTTATTTTTAGGTACAGATGGAGCAGGGAAAAGAGCGGATCCTTTTTCAGAAGCAGGAGCCGCTCCCATATTAGTGGCGCGGGTAAAACTTCCTTGGCCGAGGAAGCATTGTTTTTTAAATAGCCAGATTTCTTCATTTTAATTCCGTTTAAGTGCGCTCCATCTACGACTTGAACTCAATTTTCACCATTGGATTTACTTCATTTTGAACGCCTTTCTGTAATGCCCCCACAAAACTTTTTCTTCTCCATCGAAACTTCTTTCCACTGGACACCTTATCGGCGGACAATTACCACCTGGAAAAACCTAATATCTTTTTACACAAACTTTTTTTCACCCATCATTTTCTTAATATTTTTTCAAATGTTGAATTTTGGCTTTTCCACTGCCAACTTATTTATCTGTATAATTCCTCTGATGATAAGATCTCGATCTTTGAAAAGCCTTGGCTTAAGGAAAGAATAATAAACATAATTTTATTACAGAATATACCTTGCATTGAACAATCGAAGTTTGAAATAAATTTGGACATTATTGTTTGTTTATCACTCTTCGTCTATCTATCTTTATATATATATATATATATATATATATATATATATATATATATATATATATATATATATATAACTTCTTTGTAATATAGCAGGAAAAATCCCAGCAGAGTGCTCGATTAATTAAGAATTAAAGTTAAAAATTAAAAATTAAGAGCATAATATTTATTGATTTTGGTACAGAAAAATTAGTACAACATTCGTACCGTCGGTTTCAAGTACAGAAGGACTGAGCCATCCGTCTCTCTTCAGCTTCTGTTGTCATCTGTTTTGGAAACAGATGACAACAGAAGCTGAAGAGAACCGGATGGCTAAGTCCTTCCATGCTTGAAACCGACGGTACGAATGTTGTACTAATTTTTCTGTACCAAATATATATATATATATATATATATATATATATATATATATATATATATATATATATATATATATATATATGTGTATCGAGGCAGCATTTTTTCTTTAAGACACGTATTATTAAAAATAACCGACAATTTTTGTCTGGCTATTTTAGTGTTGATCCCTTCAATTTTCCGGATTAAAATCTTAATCTCGGAAGGAAATTGGCTGATGAAACTGTCATAGTGTACATGTTGGTCCAGAGTACTTTCTGACCCGTCTGGGTCCATCGTCAGTGGAATAATGACAAACAGGTAAAGACCTGGAGTGAGATTTATAATTAATTATGGCGGGAAAATTTTCCTTCCAAGATTAAGATTTTAATCCGGAAAATTGAAGGGATCAACACTAAAATAGCCAGACAAAAATTGTCGGTTATTTTTAATAATATATATATATATATATATATATATATATATATATATATATATATATATATATTATTCGGTAGAGAAAATCAGTACAACATCAGTACCATTGGTTTCAAGCTCAGAAGGTGTTTACCTCGTGGTTATCTCCGGATTTGTTGTCACTTGGTAGAGAAAAATGGACGGTTTCGTATGACAGCCGAGCGAGGCTATCTTCACTTGAAGATATACTGCTAGTTAAGAAAAAAAATGAGGAACTGAAAGACAGTAGACGTCCAAGACATACGCCAAAGATACATTTTAAGGAAGTCATCAAAGACAGCCTTAAATCCCTTAGCATGAATGCGTGAAACTGGGAGATTATGACTTCAAAATGATTTGGGGGAAGCACCTCTATGATGGCTTTGCGAGATTTGAGGCAAGACATCTAGAGTACTCCATCTTGAAGCATTCTCTGTGGAAATGGTATATAATGTTCAAATGTTATTGATCTCAACAAACTTATATATATATATATATATATATATATATATATATATATATATATATATATATATATATATATAAATTTTATTTATTTAAACACCACCATTGTTATTGTTTTTTCAAAAAAGTATAATACTATTACGAAACAATGGTTTAAAAATATGTCTAAATACTCTTTCTAATATATATATATATATATATATATATATATATATATATATATATATATAATATCGATGTTGATGTCAATAGCCTGGTGTTTTACCCCGGACTAAAATAGAAGTTTTTTTAAAACATAGCTATCTATATATACTTAAGTTGAGTTAATCAACGTCTGTTTTCCTAAGGTTTTATATTTTTAACATAAAAAAAATACATGCTAAAATATTCCTCAGCTGTGGGATTGAGTTATGTTTAAAAAAAAACTCCTATTTTAATTGTTCTAATTAACTCACCAAATCACCCATCTTTTTACTAAATTTCTATCTATCACTCTCACCCTCTCTTACTGTATGATTTTTGATCACTTGCTCTTATTTCATATAGTATTGGTCACTCTAGCTTCCGTCTCTCTCTCTGTGCATTAACAGCCGAAAGTAATAAAGAAAGAAAGAATAAAAATATTGGAATAGTCCATTATAAACAAAAGGGAATATTACTACAAGTAGTAATACTATTTAACCCATAGCCGTAGAGGGAATGAGGGAGAGAGAGAGAGAGAGAGAGAGAGAGAGAGAGAGGGGGGATTCTGAGCAGAAAGAGACTAATTTTGGATTTAGACTTTTTATTTAAAAAATATTTAACATGCTTTGCAAACTCACCTTTTTCTTGATTCAAACAATTTACGCCAAGCTCAATGAGTTGGGCAGCAGGTCACATTTTATTCTAATGTGTGGGAGAGAAACCAATCAGAGTGCTCGATTATTAAGACAATTAAAAAATAAAGGCGTAATATTTATTTATGTATGTATTACAGAAGATCAGAACAACATCGGTACCGTCGGTTTCAACTCATAAAACAGGTGACCTATAATAGCCCTCCTTTACCGGACTCTCTTCAGCCTCTGTTTAGAGTCTGAAAAGAGTCCGGTAAAGGAGGCCTATTATAGGTCACCTTTTTATGAGTTGAAACCGACGGTACCGATGTTGTTCTGATCTTCTGTAATATATATATATATATATATATATATATATATATATATATATATATATATAATTATTTCCACAAACAGACAACGCTGCAGCCCACAACCTATGAAAGAAGCAATCGGAAATTCTCGAGTCTAGGACTTCCGGTTTGTTTCTTTCGTAGGTTGTGGGCTGCGGCGTTGTCTGTTTGTGGAAATAATTATATATATCATCTCACATTCAAAAAAATCTAATATATATATATATATATATATATATATATATATATATATATATTATAGAATAAATAAATAATTTATTTAAAAAATCAAAAAAATTCGTAGTTCTGGTTTTTCAAAATATTGTTCTTATTGTCTTCCATCAACGTTTCAAGTGTGGAAATCTTCATTATATTCAACAACACGTAAACCACGTGATACACACACCCGGCATTCAAACAACAACCGTCATAACATCAAGACGAATTTCATCTTGGCTGCGACAATGTCCCAATCAAGAACGATTAAAAAGAAAAGTAAACGGGGGAAAAAATTAAAAAAATTCCTCTACTTTTGACAAAGGCGTATATATCGTCGAAAGATCTCAAGTTTTTAGAATAAATAATTTATTTAAAAAAACAAAAAAAAAATACGTTGTTCTGGTTTTTCAAAATATTCTTCTTATAGATTAGAGTATTAGAGAATGTCAGATACTTATAAATAGATATACATGTTCATCTGTATTATATATACAGTATTTCAAAATATTACGTTGCATTATTGGCTTATGATACAGCGTTCTTCAGTCCAACAGTGGCTTTGTTTCTGTTGGACTGCTTTTCTGTTTTGTCCTGGGAGTTCCACCCTCCCAGGCTTTACCTTCCCCCTGAGAAGAGATTGGTTTATTACCAATCGCCTGAGGTGCCCCTACCGGGGAATGCCGACGGGGCTGCTCAGACATTTTTTTTAGGCCAGAGTGCGCTTTTTCTAGTACGCTGGTTTCTCAAAACTACACCTGACCTTGTGTCAAACCTTCTGGTAAAGAGGTAAATAATATGCTGTGTTATTGATTTAAATAACAGTAATTCGTTTTGATGGTAATATAGGCGCGACGAACTTTCGCATTTATTCATTTGGATAAAAAAAATTTCCTTGTTCTTTCGATTCTCATGAAGACTTACGATTCCTGATTTTTTTTTTGGCTGGTCAAAGTGGAACATTTTATTCTCTAATGTTTCAAACAAGTCGTTGCTTGAAAACTAAGTTTCTAGAAATACTATTATGGCATGTTTTCTTCAGAATTGCCTGATCTATTCCCAGCTTCCTTTGTTTCAGCTCGTTCGACCCGTTGGTCTAGTAGTCTCCATCAATTCGCTGTTTTGATATCTCATTGTAATACAGCTTCCTTCCAAGAACTGCAGGCTTGTGGAACTCACTTCCTGCTGACTGTTTTCCTCCTACCTATAGCCTTGTTTTTTTCAAGACTAAGGCCAATAGGCATCTCCTGTCTTTGCGATAATCATATTTGTTCTTCTTAGCTCTTTACAGCAAGTGGCTTTATGCCTTGTCTGGAGCGATTTCCATAAAAAAAAGTATAACACCCAATAATAATAAAAATAAGTTCCATGAGGAGTTTAGGAAGAAATTCCCGATACTTGAATAAACAAATGTTCATGGGTCAAACAACTTTCCGTCATTCGTCTTCTCGCTTTACCCGAATTTGTTTTGACGGATTTAATTGCAAACAAGACTGACCTTTCGTCATCATTTATAAGCTGATTTGAAATGAACTCTTCCATGTCCTCCTCTCAAACGCTAATCAGATTACACTTTTTGCAAATGTTAGCAAAAATGTCAGACGATAGACAGACTAGGATCAAAATGGAACAGATTTGGGAGGTGAAAAACGAGTGTGGATCGGGTGAACGTTTGGACAACTAAAAACACCCTGAGAAAATGACAAAGGTTATTCGCTTTCAGAAGGGTTAGGGTTAGGGTTGCATTAATTACCCTGAAACAAGATTAATACTCGTTTTGTGTTTCAAAAATGTCAGTAAAAAAAAAAAAATCACTTCAGGCTTTCGTTGGATTTTGTCAAATTTCGCCATTTATTTTCTAGCGGCTATTTTAAGGCGTCCACGTATATTAGGGCTGTAGCTATGGATGAATTCTCCATGAGTAAAAGAATCAAAACTTAAGTAAAAACCAGCCATTCTCTATAGGGTTAGGGTTAAACCCGGCATCCTCTATAGGGGCATCTATTAGCATGGTCTGTAAGACAAACTCCTATAATAGTCTGTAACAAACGGGGTCGTCAAACGAAAGGAAAACAAAGTCCTTCTATAAATAACAACGCTGTATTTATTTGAGCGACCTACACCGTCGGGTGTAGGTAACCGAAAGTTAATACAACGTAGAAAAGAAATTAAAGTAAGACAGTTTGGTTGGCTGCTGAAAGTCTTCTCGGAGCAATATATCTTCAGTGAAGGTAGCTTTGCTCGGCTGTCCAGTTGACAGACAGAGGCAGGAGAGAGGACGTCATTCTTTGTTGGTGCCTGGGAGCTCTCTGACCGCTGTCTTTAATTCTCAAAGGGTCTGAAAGTAGTCCGTTAAACTTCCGGTTGAAATTACTATGCCCTAGAAGCTGATTGGTCATTGTATGACCAAACCACCTCTCAGGGCTGCCCTACGCTAGAGGCAATAAATGTTAATATTTATGACTGTTAGACATCTACTCTATAATAAATACCAATGTTATGTTTCTGGATTTTTGAGATGAGGATTGATAATTTATATTATTTGGATTATTCATCCGCAAGGACCCGTAGCGCAACGGATAAAAGTGATAAGCAATAATAAGTTCTAAGTGACAATTTTTTGGAGGTTGAACATTAAATTCTCAGTACGTACAAAAATAAGAATACAATTACGTATTAATTAAGACTTTCACCCTGCCATGGCTGGCAGAACGAGAACAAGCTTTCCCCTATGGATTGAATAAAGGTTACATCGGCCGAAACGTTGTGAGAATAACATTCAAAATGAGAACGGTAGTCTGAATAAACCAAACAGCACAAAGACCAACGTTTATTTATTTGTATATCTTTATATAACTAAATTTGTTATATCCGTCTTCTCACAAAAAAAGTTAGCGAGTAAAAAACGTGCCTTTTTCTAGCTTCCGCGGACGAAGCAATTTCAAATGGTGAGGAGAAGCAAGAAAACTAATAGCAAGTCAGACAACCCCACCATCTGAAATTAATGCGAAAAGAAATCCTCTACTCTAAATAAAAAGTCAACAATAGGTGTTTTTATTTCTTTAGGTCATCAGAAATGATCATAATAATTTATATATAAAAAATTATATTTCTGATGTAATTCTATGATTTTATATGAATATTAGTGCGAACACTGGTGGAGCATGGGTTTTTCCCCATCATTTTTGACGGAGGGTGTGCACTACTTGGTTAATATTTATAGACAATTATTTTATTTATATTCTTCCCAAAAGGTAAGATGTGACACAAGGTCGGGAAAGTGGGATTTGAAAAGCCAGCGCCCGATAAGGTGAGCACTCTGGCCTACAAAAAATGCCTGGGCAGCCCCGTCGGCATTCCCCGGTAGGGGCGCCTCAGGCAGTAAGCAATAAACTTACTCCTCCCCAAAGAGGGGAGGCAAAGCCTGGGAGGGTGGACCTCCTAGAACTGCACAGGACAATCCCACAGACCGGCGTTATCAAGACCCGAAGGCCAAGACAATACCAGTCTATAAGGTGAAGCATCCATCGGAACAGATACTACACTTTGATCCCGGCCAAAAGGCCGAGAAGTTACTGACTTAACTTAAACGATTTAAAACCTGATTCCTGGTTGATTAAAGTTAAATTGGTTAGATTATTTTTAATGTTCACGATATTTATAGAGAGAAAGACAAAGAGTGAGATACGTACTACGATGAAGTACTGCTGCCACCTCTGGGGAGGCGCCGCTCTGTGCACTCTCCGTTACCTAGACAAAGTTAGGAAATCAACTCCGAAATCTAGCGGGGGATGATCTCTTTTCTTCCTCTTTTATCATAGAAAGGACGTTGTTAGTCTCTCTCTACTATTTTTTTGATGGATAATGCTCGACTGAGCTCCAATCTCTAGCCCCCTTCTCGTAAGACATTCACAGCAAGAACTCATCTTATTAACACAACGAGAAAAGACTTCCCCTTCTTCCTCCATGTTCCTAGCGTCAGGATAGAATTTCCATGGACAGAGTTTCTTTGCAAGGGCCTTTCATCTGTGGAACACATTACCGCAGGACTGTTTCCCTGCAGACTACAACATAGCCGTCTTCAAATCCAATGTCAGTAAGTACTTGTCGCGAACCGTTTCATAAATCATCAAACTTAGTTCATTGCATTGATCAATTTCGACTGACAATCGTTCAATCACATTAATCCTTATCCTCGAGTGGCTTTTGGCCTTGATAAGTGGTAGCCAAAAAGTAAAGGAAAAAAAATATTAAAAAAAAATTACCAAAAAAAAAATGACAAAGTCAATCAATACAAAATTATATTAAGTTTAAATTGACAACAAATTAACAGCTTAGAAAAAAATTACCAAAAAATAAAGAGTTCAGTGATGAGATGTCTAATATAGTCACAACCTCCCATTTAGAAATTAAAATATTTCAGATTTGCATTAAATTTTATCCATAGTCATTAGACACCAAGTAAGCAAGATTCCCTGAATTTTACTTTGCTCTCAAGGCACCTTAAATTTTAGACATTAAAATCAAAATCATGTAATAGATTTTGATCAAAATCGGAATAAGGATTCTAGACATAAGGTATAATATCATTATATATTGATTTTAACCTTCATAAGGGGACATAAAAGTGGTGCAAAACTGTTCTGTTCGGGGAATTAATTTTACCTGTCCTGGTTATAGTTCAATATATAAAGCATAGCATGCATTTCATGTATGTTAGTGTGTCGTGTATAAACAAAATTAACCGGACAAGTTTCAAATAATTATCGGTAGATAAAATGTGAATTTACCTTTGGTATTATTTATACCAACTGAAATAAAGTGGTATTTTACGAGTGGTAAGGCACAAATATGAAGAAATAATTTGGATGAAAACGATTCTGTGTAGATCAGCAATAATAATTATTCATCAACTGAAAAGAAATTACTTTGAAATGAGGACGTATTTAATTGCCTGTCGCTGAGTGAAGATCCATTGAATGTTTTATCAATTGTCGGCCGGTCCCAAATCCAGGGGGACACAACTCTGCTTTCCAAAATGCTATTTAGATCAAAGGAGATAAAGAGTTATTCACCTTTAAACACTATTTTTCCGAGATAGAAATCTGTTCCATTTTACACCAACATAATAAATTATATGAATGTGCACTGCGTGCGTTCACCGTTCAAGTTGTTGTTTGATTCCGACATCAATCGCAGTGTAAATTGGGTGGTTTCAGTCAGTGTTACAACATATATTTTACATGCAATGCCGTGAAGATAGGATGTGTGAAAAAGACAAAAAGAAAAACAAATTAAATACAGAAATAAATCATAAAAAAGAAGAGATTTACCGGTTTCGTTAGGATCAAGGAACGTCTTAAGAAAAAGTTAAATTTTAAAAATTTATTGAATAACGGTAAAACATAGGATAAAAGAAGAACGCACAACGGGATGTTTTTGGTATGTGTTCAACTATTTGGAAAAAAAAAGAAAGAATTAGGCAGCATGTGCGACAAATACGTTAAAATGAGAAAAAGGAGGAAAAGAATAGGAAAAAACAAGAAGAAAAAAGAAAAAGAAATGAAAACATGGATGAAATATAGTGAAAATGAATAGTTACTTTAACCGGGATCGGAGTTTTTTATGCAGTGGCGAGATATATTGCATTGTTTCAGTGCGTTTTTTGCCAGATGTTTGCTTACGGAATGAAATCCTAGTCTAAGATTTACGTTAGATGGTGATGAGAGAAGTATTACAGCGCTTTCGATGCACTTGCGGCGTGGGAGAGAGTATTCGGTCTTCTATCTATCTATCTATCTATCTATCTATCTATCTATCTATCTATCTATCTATCTATCTACACACACACACACACATATATATGTATATATATACATACATAATACATATATATATATTGTAGAATGGTTCTTGGATATAGTGTTTAGATAGTATTATTATTATTTTTATTTTTTTATTATTGTTATAATTAATGTTATTTGATAGGCAAATTACTATATCATACGGTAGTCTTAAGGGTAATATATTATTATTATTTTATCATTATTATTATTTTTTATGTATATATTAGTGATGTTTTAAGCTGAATTATTTCGACACTTGATTATTGGGGAAATGGTCGTATAATCAGTACCATTGGAGAGCCATGAATATTAAAACTGTCCTGTTCTTCAATCTCCGAAACAGTTACATGGTAAACAGCTGATGATCCCTGTGTTAATATTAGACGCTTAAGGTTTCCTGTTTTTGTGTCACTCTTAGATAATTAACCCCCCTTTTTTATTTTTATTTTTTATTTTATTTTATTATTTTACTTATATTTTTTCATTTATTAATTTTCCAACGAATGTTAAGTCTGCAATATCTTGGATTTAGTTAGTTTGTCTGGGAATTTAAACTGCATTTTACTTTTTTTACTTTTTTTTTTTTTTTTAATGACTCAAAGCTTCTTTAGACTATATATATATATATATATATATATATATATATATATATATATATATATATATATATATATATATATATATATATATATATATATAAGCAAACATTGTTTAAAATAACAGAATTCCTCTGCTTAATTATGCCTTTTTTAATTTTTCAATTTTTCTAATGATCCTTTTTGTTTTGAAATATAAAAAAATAACGTATGTTCCATATGTATCACGAACGTTTTCGATTCTTCGTCGAATCATCTTCAGGTGACAAAAACAAATAAACAAAAAGCTGGAGAAAAGAAGAGAATTACAAAAGGCAGCTGAGAAACGCGCACGTGAAGTCAGTTAGACGCCAAAAAAACGAACTCGGGTAGATCCAGAAAAGACGTTAAAAATTTAAATTACCAACGTCAGAAAGAATTAGCGCCACAGGATATAATTGTATTATGTTAAGCTTTTAAAAATGTTGTTACTGGTTTCATATGTAATGTTATTAATTTTATTAAAAAATTTTTTTTTAATAAAAAATGGTATACTTTCTTGAAGATGTAAAAATATCAACATATGGATCTGAAGGAGACAATGTGTTGGTTTTGTGGAAAAAAGTGGTTTTGGGGAGCAGAATAAGTTCATAAACGTAGCATGTGTATGTGGAATAGAAATGTCTTGAAATGGAAGGAATAAATGCTTTGATGAATTGACGTAACCTTGTAGATAGTGATGTGACCGTGTCGGTAATTGAAGTGATGTTACGAGATATGGGACGAATATATAAATAATAAATTGAATGAAAACTCTTCTTTATAGATCAACAATAATATTTATTATATATTTACAACTGAAGAAGAATTTACTTTTATAATAAGGACAAAGCCGCTGTGTGACACACGTCCATAAAACGTCTGCTCTCTGAAAAATACAAGGGACATAACTCTTCTCCAAATCTCTTGAGGCAAAGCGAGATAACTTTTGGGCAAAGAGTTACTTCCCCATTTAAATACATTTATTCTCTAGATGAAATCTGTTTCATTTAAAACGGAACTGAAACTACTACTTTGTGTAAGGTTTGTCGGCGGTCGATTCGGTAATTGACGTACCTTCGATTGAGGTGGCGATAAAATAGTTTTGGTAGGGTCGCCAAGATGATCGTCGGCAGAATTCAAAAGTCGAAAATCAATGTCTTCTTTCATAGAAGCGTCGGCCAGAAGAATAAAGATCTCTTCACAAATATGTATTTCTTGAATCTCAGCTCCACTCTTTGGTTGAAAGATAATCAGCTTATCTGAGGTGACGGTATTCGGGAAATTGGTGGAGGGTGGTTTTGGTTTTTTAAAAGATAATTCTGCAGCAATTCTGTGGGGGTCGTGGTTGCTGATTTCTTGTCACGTGCTGGTCATTGGTACACTCGGCATACCATATATTAGTTTCCGGTGATGACTTTTGGTGCTAATGGCGAAGGTCAAGATGATTCCATTTTTAGAAGCTATTCGCCTATGCATACACTATAGTTCTTTGAAATTAAAGACACCGCGTCACCTACGCTTGGTTAAGTTCTTTTTACGTGAACATGTCAAAATTTCCCTTTCCAGAACCTTGTCTCAAGGCAGGGAACGATATCTTGAGAGTTTAGGGATGGGCAAAAATTGTCTACTTTCTTTCGTAAATAGAAGGGTTGATATTTCTGGGTAATTTGATCTCTTGTTAAAGAAGAATTGGTGCTTTGGAGTAATTTGATATCTCATTAAAGACAGGGGAATATGTATCTACTTTTTTAAATGAAAACTTTAATTGTAAAATTTAACCAGAAAAATACTATTTCTATGAAATTCTCAGTATGTGACTGCTAAGTAGAATCATTTCTACATAGGAAAATAAAATAGACATAATAAACTACTTGTCAGAGTTACTTCCCTTGCGTTGGATTTTCAGAGTAACTTCCCTTACAGCTTCCAACAGAGACGGACATTTTAGAAAGACGTTGCTGTATCAAACTCCAACATAAATGGTCAAATTAATTAGTAAATCCTCTTCTTTCAATTGTAAAAAGTAAATAAATAATTAATTCTTGACCATACTAAGTTTTCTCATTCAAATTCTTTCTCATATTTTTGTTTATTAACTCACATTCATATATTTAAATTTACACACCACCCAGCATCACTTCAATGACAATATATATGAAGTTATCGTGTGGGAATTTAAAAGTTGGACCTAAATAGTATTTAAGCTAGCATATTAAACTTTGATATGCGATTTTTCATTTGTTATTGATGTATCACGTTATTGGCACTATAATAGCGTACTTTTCTAATATTTTATTAATTTTTTGTTGTCCCGCTCGAATAACTGATAATATGGAAACATTTT
This sequence comes from Sepiola atlantica, assembly GCA_963556195.1. Lineage (NCBI taxonomy): Eukaryota > Metazoa > Mollusca > Cephalopoda > Sepiida > Sepiolidae > Sepiola > Sepiola atlantica. The sequence goes on along the minus strand of OY744528.1, from coordinate 19,986,058 downwards.
TCAATTATGGCCCCCAAAATCAAAATCAGCTAAAGGAGTAAATCATATTTTTTAGTGAAAGATATAAAAAGTGTCTCGTTTACAACTAAAATTTTCTTTTCTTTCTGTTGTATGTTTAAAAAATGTTTAAACAAATAAAAAATTAAAAAACTAAAACGCTGGGTAGGTACACCTAATATATACATATATGGCACAGGTAAAATGGCACCTGAAAAATGGCACTGTAAAATGGCACGGTAAAAATGGCACCGGTTAAAATAGCAAAAGTGGATAAATAAGAAAAATAGCACGAGAGAAAGATATATATGAAAATCTCACGAGTTTATCAAATTTTGGATACAATACATACAGGGAAAACATTAACAACTTTATCAAATTAAAAAGAAATATCTATATTTAAAAGTAGACGAGAACCCTTAGATACCCCCTCCTCCCCAAAATGTGACTCTACTTCTTTTAGGTGATTACGTGTGAACACCAAGAAAAATATTTTAGAATTTAAAGTGGGGGATTAATTTCGCATATATAATGTGTGCGTAAAGACCGCTTTGAACGAAATAATATTTTGAAATAAAAAAAACTTAAAGATAGTTTCAGCACGGCAAAAATATACAGATCGGTAGATAATTAAATCATTGGTTTAAGTCATTTGTTTATGTTTTTGTTGTTGTTGTTTTTACAATTTCTCGACTGTTAACTATTCTGCACTTTTACCAAGTGAGTAAATATTTATTTTAAAATATAAGGGCGAGGGAGGAGCCCTATTTAAAACTATACAGGCAGGAATCTCCTCTCTATCCCAAATACCTAGAAAAATCTTCAAAACAACAATAAATTTAAGAAAATATTTATTTTAAAATATGCTTAGCCCTTATTTGAAACTGGAAGGGAGAGAACGTAGCTCCCCCTCCCCCCAAAATTTTTTTTAGAAAAGTGTATTTTATTTGCTTCCAAGACAACAGAGTAAATACTTATTTTAAAATATCGATTTTAAACAAAAGGGAAGGCAGCCTAGCCCGTCCATCCTGTACGATTCTAATTTTCTGTTACCGAATTGTATTTGCTTTGTGCCATTTTTTCTATTTATTTACTTGTGTTATTTTTACCGGTGCCATTTTTACCATGTAATTTTCTTCTGGTGCTATGTTTAATTGTGCCATTTTTTCCGAGCACTATATATATATATATATATATATAACTTCAAGAAAGAGGCAAAATGGCTTCAAAAAACCATGTGTTAGATGCAGATATTTTTTAAATTAAAATCAGAATATATATATTTTTTCATCTTGCCGTTTTTTCTAATAATTTCGCTCGGTACAACGAACCTCATCGGAGCTTTAAACAAATAAAAGGTATTAACCTTATTTTTTTTCGTAAGAGTCCCGGATAAAAAAAATGTTTAGAACAAAATAAACTCATGTTATTTACTGTGTTGCCAAAAAATATATATTCTAAAATTCATAATGATTGGTTCATAAAAATGTCAAAGATTATAAAAAATAAATCTTTATATATAGGAACCCCTTAAATGTTGGCATTTACAACAAAAAAAGTAATGTGCCCATGTTACTTAACGTATTATATATATTCACATACTTAACTTTATATCTGGTGCTACCAGATCAGGCTGTCTGAAGATACCGGCTTCCTGACTAAAAATGCACCAAACATTGATGTTATTGTTTTTTCCTTTCCCTTTGCAAAACTCAATCACGTTCTTCAAAGCTAAAAACAAAAACAACATTTTAAAATAGCGAAACGCGTGCCAATGACGTCTCGTTGTGCGTTCTTCTTTTACCTATGTTTTAAGCGTTATCGAACAAATTCAAATTTTTCACTTTTTCCGATAACGTTCGTTGATCCGAACGAAACCGGTAAAATTTCTTGCTTCTTGATTATTTTTTCCTGTATTTAAATTTGTTTTTGTCTTTTTTCACATATCTTGTCTTTCACATGATATATTGTGCATTTCATATATATATATATATATATATATATATATATATATATATATATATACATATATATATAATAATGGTAATAATCCAGGTGAAAAATATCCACAGGGTGTTAATCCAGAGAATTTTAACCGGGCTTCATTCTCTCCAAATATGATCTGTGGTTAAGATCGGATTCTAACTCTGCCTGATGAGATCTCAGTTTATAGTAACTGTTGATCGATAACATCGACATGCCAGTGTCGCAGATTTTGTACATGTCTGTGTAAATAAAATTATCATATATATATATATATATATATATATATATATATATATATATATATATATATATATATATATGTTATTGTTTATTCATCTATGGATGTATACGTTTCGTCTTTTTTCAATCGAGACTCATCAGCATAGAAGTATGACTATTCACTACTGGTCACACGATTTGAAACCCTGGATTACAAGTATTTTTCAACCCAAATCCAACGTCGCTAACCGATCGGCCAATTCTGAATAGCTTATAAACAATGATAATTTTAACATATTTAAAGCAAGACGTACAGGCATTCTACTTCTATAAGGGAAGGAATATATATATATATATATATATATATATATATATATATATATATATATATATATATATATATATATATATATATATATATATATATATATATATATATATATATATATATATATGCTTTTCATCGTTGTGCCGCCTGACGAGAAGGTGTATTCTCGCTCATTTTTCCTGTTTCTTTTGAATGCATTTGGGACTAATTCTTTGCTGTTTTGCTTAGTAGCAACAATACTGCGAAAATCTTACGAGCTACTTTTTTAAAACATTTTTTATTTTTTATTTATTTTTAAAATTTTTAAATTTTTTTCTTCTGTCCTCTTCTTAAGTAACCTCAATTAAGGCAACACCATATTGTGTATTGTCAGTTGTTGAAACACTTACTCCAGATACTTAATTCCCCTGATTATCTGCCAAGCAAGGACCTGCTTGGTAGTGAAACACGTGTAGGAAAAAACTCTTTATCTTTGAATATATATGATAAATAAATAAACTTTGAAAGTAAAAGTCTTTTGTGGTAATGAATGATCTCCTGAACGGAATGGTTTGATAAGCTTTCAAAAAATCACATATAAATGTAATCGAGTATCATCGAACTTATTTTTATTGGCCTAATCCCGGTCTTCACTGAATAAACTATCTTCTAAGTGAACTCTCTCTCTCTCTCTCTCTCTTTATATATATATATATATATATATATATATATATATATATATATATATATATATAATTGCTTTTATTGACTATACGATTGCAAACGTATTTCGATATTTCGATTTCAAAACTCGCTAGGCCAGTAAAAGTCTTCATTTGGTGAGATACCTGGAAACTCTTCCGTTCCTATTCCCCTTCCAAAATACTGTGTCTCTTACATGTTTGAGTGACATTTAAGGATCAGAGGTGACCCAAGACGAAAATCTATGAAACCACATGACTTCTGGACGGAGATTTTCTTTCTCCTAGCTGGCGAGGCTTCAAGCAGTAAAGGGGGGGGGGCCTCATGGAGCGCGGGCGCGCACAATGTAAGTAGGTGTATTGATTTACTCCTCTCCAGGAGTTAGGCACAAGGCCAGTTTTTATCTTACTCCCACAAGTAAGGGTCGGGAAAGTGGGGTTTAAAAATTGCCTGGGCAGCCCCGTCGGCATTCCCCGGTAGGGGCGCCTCAGGCAGTAAGCAATAAACTTAATCCCCCCCCCCCCAAAGAGGGGAGGCGAAGCCTGGGAGGGTGGACCTCCTAGAACTACACAGGACAGACCCATAGACCAGCGTAAATCAAGCCCCGGAGGCCAAGACAATACGAGTCTATGGGGCGCAGTATCCATCGGAACAGATACTACACTTTTATCTTAGCCAAAAGCGGGACTACTTATTCGTCTATCTATCCGTCTGTCTGTCTTTCTCTCTCTCTCCCTCTCCTTCTCTCTTTCTCTCCCTTTCTCTCTCTCTTTCTCCCTTTCTCTCTCTTTCTCTCTCTCCCACGCGTACCAAAGTAACTTGTCTCTCTCATGTTTTCTGTGACCGTTCTTCTCTTTGTAATAAACCTTTATTAAAAACTAAACATCGGCGTCCGAGTGATTGTATCAACAGACCAGCAAGAACCTGAGTCCACGACGACGACGACGACGACGACGACGACGACGACGACGACGACGACGACGACGACGACGACGACGACGACGACGACGACGACGACGACGACGACGACGACACGGGCGTGTATAATGGTTTATACACGCACCAGTAAGTGAAAATACATCATGTCAATCAAAGTTGGACCCCCCTCCCCTTTTAAACCTTATTCATGATTTATCTTGTACCCATCATCCTGCAATACACTTATACCATTCCTATTCGGCCCTTTAAGTTCATCACGAATGCTTCATAGAATAACATTATATTTATAGCTCTCGTCTGCTATTCCATTTTCCTTATTTTATTTATTTATTTAAGACTAAGTTGTATTTTTCTCTCGTTATACTGAGTATTGTATATTTGGTTCGATTTACGTTCCATTTCGTATTCTGTTAATGTAATATGAATTCTATTTATGAATGGTTCGACGTCCTGTCAGGAATGATTAATTTAGAGTTTAACTGATAGCAATATATATATATATGTATACCTGTTAGCTCCTACCTACATGTACATACACACATTATACATACATACATACATACATACATACATACATACATACATACATACATACATACATACATACATACATACATACATACATACACACATTATACATACATACATGCATACATATCAATACAACCACACAACTACACAAATTTATGCATGAATCTACACGCATATGTACACATACACGTACCAATAGAGACATATACACACGCACACAAATATATAAGATAAAGTTAGTCTGATTCTCGAATTTACACCTAAATAGTATTGCACATGACAAATCAATCTTTGAGTTCTTCTTTTTTCTTCCTTGCACTTTTTCTTTTACATTAAAAAAATTCGTTTCAGTTTCTTTAAAAATGCTTATTCCGGCTCGGAAGATTTTTAGAATGAAGGCAGTTACGTACCAAATTAATAGAAAAGAAATTTTTACATTGCTCTTTCTATTTCCGATAAACAATTATGCATTTTTAGACACATGTTAACCTATTGTTTTTAAAAATGAGAAATGTCAGTGTAACCCGAGTTGGAGGTTTAGCAGCAAGGTATTTGCTCATATTACATTTAAATTGCTGCATGTTTCTACAGCCAGGGAGCAGGAAGGGACTTCCAAGCGGTCTATAGAAAGAGGCTATCAGAATAGAACATCTTCTGACATCTAGGGTCATTTTCAGTTAAGGGGTTGAGGGGGAGATTCTTCATTTTATTTACTGTTTCCCTGGATCTTTTCTATCTTAGCTTTTATGCAGTTTGTTCTAATCACGTTGTTTTGTGCGGCTGTCAGTGTGGATTCCGTTTCTCTGTTTAGGTGTCCTTTCCATAGCCACATCCATGTGTTTTCGGTATGCAAGTTCTTTAGTCCGTTTTATAAATAGTCCATCTAGCTGTTTCTCTTCCCATTTTACCGTTTACATTTTTATGTTTCTCGTTAATTCTTTTCTCGCTGCTTTTAGCGGCGGTAATCAGCTTCTCTGGTTTTCGTGTCCTTCCTCTTTACATAGAGTCAGTCAGTATAGTCATTCGGCCGTAGTGCATCATCATCATCAGTTTCCTGGTTATTTTATTTATGTACCCGAGTTCTTCGTCTGCCAAGTTTATGAAGGGTTTAGTGTGCCTTACTATTAATAATTCCCAACTATTTATTTCTTTTTATTAATTTTCTACTCTATAATTTAGTTTCAAGGAGATTTCTTGTTCCTCTCGTGTTTCTCTTCTAATCACCTCTTTCAACTGTTGATTTGATGGTGCCCGTTTCAAGAATGCTCAGGTATTTATAGTCTACACATTTGCCAAGTGAATTCATTACATCTCGCTTGTGCAGTCTTCTTCTTCTTCTTCTTCTTCTTCTTCTTCTTCTTCTTCTTCTTCTTCTTCTTCTTCTTCTTCTTCTTCTTCTTCACTGCTTTACTTAATCGAAGAACCTTAACTGAACACTCAAACATCTTCGTATCTCATAAAGAAATCAAACTTTAGCCCTTGATCTCTGAGAGTTAACTGAACTAGAATGAAAAAAAAAGAAGAGTAATAGTCGCATATTTAAATTGTACTATTCAAGGACCAGCAGTTATGTATTTTATTTTATCGATATCTTTATTATTCAGCCATACATGTGAAATTTAATGAAATAAATATTAATTATAATTGTCAGAGCGGGATTTTGATCTTGGAGACCCGGGGCATATTTTGTTAAAGCTCCCCCCTCAGGTTGTCTCAACATAAATATTAAATTCGGCACACACACACACACACACACACACACACACACACACACACACACAAAAAATGAAGTAAAATGAATTTATTAACAGAAATTCGTACCATGATCAGGTGGACGGGAGGCCTCAAATTAGAAGAAAAGATCCCACTAATTGTGTTTTATCAGAAATTTGATTGGTTGGTGAAGTTATGGGTGCCTTACGCGCTCGGCGCCTCAGGTTGTTTAACCATGTACAGCGTGCTACCGCTCGCACCATAACACGTTTAGATATCCCGGCCACTAGGGAACATGGTAGGTCAAGAAAGACGCGATTCGAGTGCGTAAGAATCGATATAACCGATTGCAACGTAGCTCATGTACACCCTTTTAATCGGACTGCATGAAGAGCATGCGTGAGATATGGCCTGGTGTTGCCAAACCCGGAGTCCAAGACAACCGCAGCACCAAAAAGCTGGACGAAGATTAGTAGAAAAAAAATATAGATTAGGTTCCGAAGAAAATATTTTATTTTTTCCAATTATATTGATTGTAAGAATTGTGGAACCCTGTTTCGACATTAATGTTGCATAGCCGTCCCGGAATGGGCCGTGGCAGTTCTCGCTTTGTATACCCGTCCCGGAATGGGCCGTGGCAGTTGTCGCTTAAACAACTGGTCATTTTTAACACCAAAAATGTATATGTTGCATACCTTTTAATTTCTCGTACCTTCTCTCTTTCCTCGTCGCGTGGAGGGGTGTCGTCTTGATGTCGTCTAGTTTCTCGTATCTTTTCTTTCCTCGCGTGGAGGTGGTGTGTCTCGATGTCGTCTGCTGTGTCTGCAACAAAAACCTTCATACCATAATTCACGAGACAAACAATCTTTTAAACTTTTGATTCTGTTTTATTCAGGCGTAAAATTTATGTCGGCCATGGAGAGGGAGAGACCAAATTACTACTCTATCGTAGTTAATTCCTAGCTTAAGTCCTTAGCCATTCGAGGAGGGGGAAAGAAGAAATCTCATGCCTGTATTCTCTTAGGAAATTTAATTCCCCTAATCATGTTGAAGACTACATAGAGAAATCGTCCGTTCGGCCCGCTTCCAAAACCCAGACTGACAAAACTCTGCTTCCCACACAAAAAGCCCGTGACGTCACAGAACCCCCATGCGCAGGTGCACCTTGACCCTTGATCTGAGGTCTCGTCAACGCGGTGGCCCCGTCAACGTATGTGAGCTCCTACTGTGAGAACCAGTTTATTTTGCACTCGACTGTACGGGTCCACCCGCACTAAATCGCACAAGCCAAACCAAACGATTTCTCCACATACGTCCACTTCAAGATGCGTCCGGCCCCATTACCCAACAGTAGTAGCAACAAGAACAACAATAAACAGCAGCAGAGAAACGACCCCTGTAAAATATTCGTCGTTTATTGGTTGAAATACTCAATACTGATTCGTCAATTTTTATCGAAATATTCACTTTCGATTGGCTGCCGATGGTGAACTTCACCCAATCAGAAATACTTGTTCTGGGAGCCGAGCACCTGTTAGCATACGCTACATAAACGAGAACCCAAGCACAGCCAGCAGTAACTTGCCAAACCAAACTTTGCCAAACTATCTCGGCCTTTTGGTTAAGAAGAAAGTGTAGTATCTGTTCCGATGGATACTACACCTCATAGACCGGTATTGTCTTGGCCTTCGGGGCTTGATTTCCGCCGGTCTATGGGTTCGTCCTGTGCAGTTCTAGGAGGTCCACCCTCCCAGGCTTTGCCTTCTCACCCTTTGAGAAGGGGTTAGTTTATTGCTAATCGCCTGAGGCGCATCTACCGGGGAATGCCGACGGGGCTGCCCAGGCAATTTTTAAAGGTAATAGGTGCTCTTCTTTAGGATGCCGACTTATCAAATCCCACTTTCCGACATTGTGTCACATTTTACTTTGTGGGAGGTAGATAAATACCAACTTGCCAAACCAACCCTGTTCAGTCACACCATAGACTCCTTGCGGAAACACTTAATTGAACCTTGGTCGATAGGCCATAGGTTCTTGGCAAACAACATAAGACGCAGTCCTGGACTATTAAACATAGCGACAGCTTATACACCCAGTCTTTGAACTCTTAACTCTTTACTTTTGGTTGTTCTATCAAGTCGTAAATAACATTGCTATACTTTACGGTTGCGAATGTTGGACATTGTCGAAAGTGGCTAAAAGTCGTTTAGAGGCAGCGGAGATATGGTTTCTAAGAAGAATTCTACGAATCTCATAGAAAGGAAGAAAAACGAAAAAGTCATGCGTACGATTGACTACAACAAATCGCTTCTCAATACTGTCCACGCCAGACAGTTGAAGTTCTTCGGTCATATAATGCGGGTGGACGGCTTGGAGAAAAGCTTGATGTTAGGAAAAATCGACGGTAAAAAGAGTAGAGGAAGACAGCGTACCACGTTCACAGATGGCCTCAACAGGGTCACTGGAATCACGACTCTAGATCGCATCAGAAAGACTGAATGCAGAGAAAGATGGAGAGCCATGATCATCGATGTCTGCAAACAGACCTGATACCCTAACCCTAACCTGATACCTGAAGAAGAAAACTATTTTTGTATGGATAGACTTTATCATTCTTTTGATATTGGCCTTTCAAATGCAGAATAACCTTTAGGACATTTTCCAGTTTTTATTATACGGCAATATTTTGTTTCCAGTTTTTATTATACGGCAATATTTTGTTTCCAGTTTTTATTATACGGCAATATTTTGCTTCCAGTTTTTATTAAACGGCAATATTTTGTTTCCAGTTCTTATTATACGGCAATATTTTGTTTCCAGTTTTTATTATACGGCAATATTTTGCTTCCAGTTTTTATTATACGGCAATATTTTGTTTCCAGTTTTTATTATACGGCAATATTTTGCTTCCAGTTTTTATTATACGGCAATATTTTGCTTCCAGTTTTTATTATACGGCAATATTTTACTTCCAGTTTTTATTATACGGCAATATTTTGTTTCCAGTTTTTATTATACGGCAATATTTTGCTTCCAGTTTTTATTATACGGCAATATTTTGTTTCCAGTTTTTATTATACGGCAATATTTTGCTTCCAGTTTTTATTATACGGCAATATTTTGCTTCCAGTTTTTATTAAACGGCAATATTTTGTTTCCAGTTCTTATTATACGGCAATATTTTGTTTCCAGTTTTTATTATACGGCAATATTTTGCTTCCAGTTTTTATTATACGGCAATATTTTGTTTCCAGTTTTTATTATACGGCAATATTTTGTTTCCAGTTTTTATTATACGGCAATATTTTTCTTCCAGTTTTTATTATACGGCAATATTTTGCTTCCAGTTTTTATTATACGGCAATATTTTGCTTCCAGTTTTTATTATACGGCAATATTTTGTTTCCAGTTTTTATTATACGGCAATATTTTGCTTCCAGTTTTCATTATACGGCAATATTTTGTTTCCAGTTTTTATTATACGGCCATAAATCGCTAAACTTACAGATCACACATTTTACGTGCATCAAACATCAGTATCTACAAAAAACAAAATTATTTCTTTGTTTCTTTGTCTAGACTCTGGGAGATTTTTAATGGACTCATTAAACACTATCTTCTTGCGGACAGCGTTTTGATCATCCGGCAGACAGAGAACGGTTACTTCCATGAGTCATGGTGGCTCAGATAAGTTTTTATCAGAGCCAATTCGCTACACGACAATAAAACTATGATTTTTTTAATACAACATTTTTAATTTATTACGGGTTTTATTAAAGGAAATATAAGTGCACCTATGACAGAGTCTCGGGGAAATGGTCACCTCATAAATCCTGTCCTGGTAATAGTATGGGGGTGGGTGGGTGGTTAGAGAAGCGTATAGATAGGGAGAGATAAATAGATAGAAAGAGAAGTAGATAGATATAGAAATTGAGAGATGAGGTAGAGGGAGAGGTAGAGAGAGGTGGCAGGGTAGAGATAAGTTGAGATAGATAGTGATAGATAGATAGAGATATATATAGAGAGAGAGATAGAGATAGCTATATATATATATATATATATATATATATATATATATATATATATATATATATATAGAGAGAGAGAGAGAGAGAGAGAGAGAGAGAGAGAGAAAGAGAAAGAAAGAGGAGGGAGCGGTAGAGAGATTCAAAGAAAGATAAATAGAGGTATATTGATGGATAGATAGACATATGTAGAGAGGGGAGTAGATAGTAGTAGAGAGAGTTAGGGATAGATAGAGAGAGAGAGAGAGAGAGAGAGAGAAAGAGAAAAAGAAAGAGAGAGCGAGAGAGAGCGAGAGAAAGAGAGAGAGCAAGAGAAAAAGAAAGAGAAAGAGAGATAGATAGAGAGAGAGAAGCGAGAGAGAGTGATAGAAAAAGAGAGAAAGAGAGAAAGAGAGAAAGAGAAAGAAAAAGAGAAAGAAAGAGGAGGGAGCGGTAGAGAGATTCAAAGAAAGATAAATAGAGGTATATTGATAGATAGAGAGAGATATGTAGAGAGGGGAGTAGATAGTAGTAGAGAGAGTTAGGGATAGATAGATAGATAGAGAGAGAGAGAGAGAGAGAGAAAGAGAGAGAGAGAGAAAGAGAGAGAGAGAGAGAGAGAGAGAGGGGGGGAAGGATGCGCTTTTGTTGAGGTCCGGACGAAGATTTAAAAAAATATACCTGTTGACAAATCTGTTCTCACGCTAGCAAAGTTGCTTGACAACTTGTGCGACTCCCCTAAAATGACAGAATGCAGTGACTCACAATTGAAAAGAAACTTTCTTTTTATCTCGCCAAACGAGAAGCTAAGAATGACTCATTCGCAATCACTATATTATTCTTCACCCCCCCCCCCTCCCCAACCTCCCGCCCGCCAACCTCACACAGAAAAGCGTAGCTAATAAGTGCAACCATGCAGTGATCTATGCAACCAAAAAAAGAACGAGAAGAAAGATCTGGGGAAAAAAAAATGCTATCCTCAACATATAATTACCGTTTCACAACTGACTGGATATTTAAATCTTGTCAAAGGTGTTCTCGTGCCATTGCGACTGTCATGGCTTCTCTGGGGTCGAAAGTCAATCCTATTACTATTAAAAATAGCACCGCCTACTCCCTTGCTCATATACAGTTTGAGTACTGCTGTCACATCTGGGGGGGGGGGGACAGACTACAAAATCGATTTAAAAAAAACTCTTCTTTTCTTTACAACCCTCTTTTCCACAGAAGAGACGTTGCTAGTCTCTCTCTACTATATCGTCATTTTTTTTATGGAAGGTGCTACACTGAGCTCCACTCTCTAGTTCATCTTTGTAAAAAATAAATAAAAAGTTTGTAACGTTTTTTATAAATTAAAAACAAAATCTTTATGAATCTCCAAAGTTTACAAAATAAAGCTTTTTGTAAATAAAACTTTTTTAATTAAAAAAAAAATCTGCGAAGTGTATGCGCATTTTTTTTTATAGTGCAACCGGAAGTAAAAGAAACCTGTATCAACCCAAAATGATAATGCTATTTGCTGATTCTGAAAGATCATAAACACTCGCAAAAAGGCTTCATTAGTGTATATTCGCCACAGTCAGGATAAAAAAATCAAAATGCATCCATATTCATTTAATTTATAATATTTTGTATATCATGAAAATGTATATTTTCGAAATAGGCAGAAACAATTGTCTGATAATAAAGTGTTTTGGGATGAAATCTGGAATGTTTTCTGAATAACTATGAAAATGTGATATCAAATTAAGAGCTCTAGTCGTATTGTACACTATTGAGCTACTACATAAACTTTTTGTGAGCGTAAAGAAATTTATTTATATATACAGGGTGGCGCAAAAGTCACGCATTAGTTTGAATCAGTAACAACTTTCACATTTAATCAAATTTTCTCCTTATTTTTCAGAATATTACAGATATAAACATTGATAATTTATCATGGAAAAATATAGCACTGAACAACGAACCAAAATTATTGAACTTTACTTCGGAAACCATCGTTCAATAACCTTAACCCAAAGAGCCTATCGTCGGCATTATAATGTCAGACAATCTCCCAGTCAGACCACAATTGATCGTCTTGTGGCCCGATTTCGGCAGCAGGGTTCAGTCAGTGATCTTCCACGATCTGGCAGACCACGTTCAGTACGGACAGCGGAAAACGTAGCACTCGTTGAGGATAGCATTGCTGAAAATCCAGACACCTTAACTCGAAGACGAGTCACTCAGATTGGGATATCCAGAAGGTCACTTCAAAGAATTTTGTTTGAATTGCATCTGTTTCCATACAAAATTCAATTGGTACAGGCATTACAACCCACAGATTTGTAATCACGCGTAGCTTATGCTGTTCACATTCAGCAATTAGCCAGAGAACAAAATGAGTTCATCCATAAGCTGATAATGAGCGACGAAGCCCATTTTCATCTGAACGGGTTCGTAAATAAGCAAAACTGCAGAATATGGGCCATTTAAAATCCAAGCACCGTTCATCAGCGTGAATTACATCCACTAAAATGTACCGTTGGTGTGGTGTTACCTCGGAAACAGTGATCGGTCCATATTTCTTTGAAAATGAAGAAAGTGTCACGATGACGATAACTGCACAGTGATATCAACAAATGATTAAATATTTTTTAAGGCAAGTTGTTCAAGACAACCCAGAAATGTGGTTCCAACAAGTTGGAGCTACTGCCCACACTGCCCGACAAAGTATGGCGCTTTTAAAGGGATTGTTTGGCGAGCGCGTAATTAGCAGATTTTCTGATTTTAACTGGCCTTCACGTTCACCGGATTTAACAGCCCCTGACTTTTTCCTTTGGGGTTATCTTAAGGAAAGGGTATATATGAACAAGCCTACAACGATTCAAGCAGCTTAAAAACAATATCAGACATGAAATCCAAGAACTACAGCCAGTTATTCTAAGGACTGTAATGGAAAATGCCCTAACTAGAGCCCGTCTTTGTGAGGCCGAAAATGGTGCCCATTTAAAGGATATTATTTTTAAAACCTACTGCAACAAAATTACCAAGTAATTGTATTATTTATCAGAAAAGCCTAGTAAATTACTCGAAATGTTGTAGTTTCTATCACCTAAACAAACCAATGCGCGACTTTTGCACCACCCTGAATTAATCAACTTCAAATGTGTTGATAAAATAAACTTAAACTAAAATCTTTTCAAAAGTGCTAAATAACAAAGAAAAGGTTTATAAATACAATTTATATAAACATTAAAACGGCCTACACAAATGAATTCGTGTTTCTGTACTAATCGTACATTCTTCAGTGTTGGCTGCTTCGACAATAAATAAAATTGTCCCCAAAGAAATTTCAGATGCCGAGATTCAGACTAGCAAAAGAAAAAAAAAAAATTCTGAAAAATAAAAATAAAACATTAAAAAGAAAAAGATGTTTCCAATGTTATGACTCCTGACGGTATAATGCATTTAAAGACTTTTATGAGCGTCAAATATTATTTTAATTTAGGCCGCACCCCCCCCCCCCCCACACACACACATTTGCGCATTGGATAATTATAAGTGTCATGATACGTACTTCTATTCGCACTTACGTCGCTTACCGCTCATTTACGCATTGGAGAATTATAAGTGTCATGATACATACTTCTATTCGCACTTACGTCGCTTACCGCTCATTTACGCATTGGAGAATTATAAGTGTCATGATACATACTTCTATTCGCACTTACGTCGTTTACCGCTCATTTACGCATTGGAGAATTATAAGTGTCATGATACATACTTCTATTCGCACTTACGTCGCTTACCGCTCATTTACGCATTGGAGAATTATAAGTGTCATGATACATACTTCTATTCGCACTTACGTCGTTTACCGCTCATTTACGCATTGGAGAATTATAAGTGTCATGATACATACTTCTATTCGCACTTACGTCGCTTACCGCTCATACAAACGCACGCACACATATAGTGGAGAGTTTTAATTACCTACTAGACACTATTCTCGAGTGTTTTCGGTCTCTCTGTATTATTTCATGGATTCACATGAACTGTTGTAAAGAGATATAATATTTTATGTATCAATTTTCAGTATTTACTTTAACAGTGCTCAATACGTGAGTAGCGCTAAGTAGTAAGTAATGAAAATATATTTATGGAAATTAAGCTACACAGAGGCTTCCGCGTTTCATTCCCGTATGCATTTTAGCCTGACGATTCCCTACGGGGATGAAACGCGGAGGCCTCTGTGTAGCTTAATTGCCATAAATATATTTTCATAACTTACTATATCTATCTATCTATCTATCTATCTATCTATCTATCTATCTATCTATCTATCTATCTCTCTCTCTCTCTCTCTCTCTCTCTCTCTCTATATATATATATATATATTGGTTATGTCGTCAAACTCAACTGTATGGCTCAATGGATATTAGAAGTTTAAACTGTGCGAATATTTAATTCCAGTGAAGTTATAAATTTTGATATTTTTCAACAAAAACAATGAAAGGCTTTGTTTTAAAAAAATGTCTTGTTTGTATTAACAATGAGGAAACAGCTGTAATTTTATTTAGATAAAAAACAATTTTACTTTTTATAAGGTCTTGTTGTTTTTGTCTAAAAATATCACAACATCTCAATATATATATAGATAAAATAGTTATCCACAGAGACGTGTTTCGCCGTTACTGCGGCTTATGAACATGGATCTTTTTTGAATAGAATACTAATTAATAGGTACTGATAGTATATGCTAATACATATATTGTCATAATCCATATGCCCCCCCCTCTCTCTCTCTCTCTCTCTCTCTCTCTCTCTCTCTCTCTATATATATATATATATATATATATATATATATATATATATATATAACTTCTTTGTAATATAGCAGGCAAAATCCCAGCAGAATGATCGATTAATTGAGAATTAAAGTTAAAAATTAAAAATTAAGAGCGTAATATTTATTTATTTTGGTACAGAAAAATTAGTATAACATTCGTACCGTCGGTTTCAAGCACAGAAGGACGTAGCCATCCGGCTCTCTTCAGCTTCTGTTGTCATCTGTTTCGGAAATGTCTAAGTCTTTCTGTGCTTGAAACCGACGGTACGAATGTTGTACTAATTTTTATGTAGCAATATATATATATATATATATATATATATATATATATATATATATATATATATATATATATAAAGGAGTAAGGCTACCAACATTTATAAAAAAGTTCTTTTTAGCATATATTTATTATTTTGTTATTTTATCATGTTATAATTTTATATGACGCGTTTCAAGCGTGGTGCGCTCTCGTCAGATATCTGACGAGAGCGCACCACGCTTGAAACGCGTCATATAAAATTATAACATGATAAAATAACAACAAAAAAATTAAATAAATGTTGAAAAAAACTTTTTACAAATGTTGGTAGCCTTACTCCTTACTTATGTATATGTATATATATATGTATATATATATATATATATATATATATATATATATATATATATATATATATGCACACACACACACACACACACACACACACACACACACACATATATATATAAAAAATATATTTATATATATACATAGGCTCAGTGCAACGATCTCATGGGTAGTATCTATAAAAAATGCAACATTCTTGTAATGTGCTTATATATTAATACCACAAATGTGAAATAAATACAAAGTATTTAAACTTAAATTAGACTCACATTTTTTCTTAAATAAATTTTTTCTTAAATAAATTCTTTCTTAAATAAATTATTTCTTAAATAAATGTTTTCTTAAATAAATGAACAATGTTTGGCAGGAATCTTTAACGTCAACATGAAATCTTTTTTTTAGACAAAATGTTAAAAAATGTTGTTGTCCCTAAACAAATCTCTATTTATATAAAATGAGGTAGGTGTATATGTTTAAATATTTGCCGTACAGGATCAACTTTTAAACTATGTAACCGACCATGGTGAATTTAGGAACACAGCTGCTCGACGTAAGAGTAGGTAATGTGGACTATATTTAGTTTAATTTAGTTTTATTAAAAGGGGGCAAAGAGGAGGATTGAAAACTTTTATAAAAATTCTCAAAATATAAGTTTATTTGAAGTTTAGGGTAAGGGTTAGGGTTATAAGTTTCTTTGGAGTATTTTAAAGGGGCTTTAGGTGACATAATATTGACACAACCTCTCATTTGAAAATTTAAATATTTCAGATTTACATTGAATTTGATCCATAAATATTTGACACCAATTACGCAAGATTCCCTGAATTTCAATTTATTCTTTAGACCCCCTAAGCTTAAGCATTAAATTTAAGACATTTTTTAGAATAAAAATCATGAAATAAAAATTCTGATCAAAATTAGAATAAGGATTCCAGACCTAGTTTTTAGTACGATTATATCTTGACTTTAATCTTCGTAACGGGACATAAAAGTGGTGCAAAACTGTTCTGTTCGAGTATTCTTCTATTTTGTTTTTAAACAAAAGTTAATGTAAGGCATATCCGCTTCTTCCTATGTGTCTATGGACCTCTCGGATAGTTTCAGTTATATCGATCAACTTCTGTGTTTTTGAAATACCCACAACAACTTCCAGTTTAGTGGCAGCAGGTGACAAATAACTTTTTTTGTTATTTATTTGCGAGTCTTTCTATTGTGACGTGTGTAAATAAACAATTGTTTTCTTGATGCGTTTGATAATCAGATGGATTAGTAATTCTGAAATGAAGTTATTTTAGTCGGGAAAATGTAAACCATTTCCACGACTAAAATAGATCTTGTCTTGGCAGCTTTCGTTTTTCTTTATTTCTTTCTTTCTTAATTTTCCTCTTCCATCTATTCCCTTTCCTTCTTTATTCTTTTTTTCTTTCTTTCTCTCTTTTTTTCTTTCTTTCTTTCCCTCTTTTTTCTTTCTTTCTCTCTTTTTTCTTTCTTTCTTTCCCTTTTTTCTTTCTTTCTTTCTTTCTTTCTTTCATTTTCATTTTCTTTTCGTTCTTTCATTCTTTCTTTCTTTCTTTCTTTCTTTCTTTCTTTCTTTCTTAATTTTCCTCTCCCATCTATTCCCTTTCCCTCTTTTTTCTTCTTTCTTTCTTTCTTTTTTCTTAATTTTCCTCTCCCATCTATTCCCTTTCCCTCTTTTTTCTTTCTTTCTTTCTTTCTTTCATTTTCATTTTCTTTTCGTTCTTTCATTCTTTCTTTTTTTCTTTCTTAATTTTCCTCTCCCATCTATTCCCTTGGCCTCTTTTTTTTTCTTTCTTTCTTTCTTTCTTTCTTTCTTTTTTCTTAATTTTCCTCTTCCATCTATTCTCTTTCCCTCTTTTTTCTTTCTTTCTTTCTTTCCCTCGTTTTTCTTTCTTTCTTTCCCTCTTTTTCTTTCTTTCTCTCTTTTTTCTTTCTTTCTTTCCCTTTTTTCTTTCTTTCTTTCTTTCTTTCATTTTCATTTTCTTTTCGTTCCTTCTTTCTTTCTTTCTTTCTTTCTTAATTTTCCTCTTCCATCTATTCCCTTTCCCTCTTTCTTTCTTTCTTTCTTTCTTTCTTTCTTTCTTTCTTTCTGTTTTCTTAATTTTCCTCTCCCATCCATTCCCTTTTCCTGTTTTTTCTTTTTTCTTTCTTTCTTTCTTTTTTTCTTTCTTTCTTTCGTTTTCATTTTCTTTTCATTCTTTCATTCTTTCTTTCTTTCTTTCTTTCTTTCTTTTTTCTTAATTTTCCTCTCCCATCCATTCCCTTTTCCTATTTTTCTTTTTTTCTTTCTTTCTTTCGTTTTCATTTTCTTTTCATTTTTTCATTCTTTCATTCTTTCATTCTTTCTTTCTTTCTTTCTTTCTTTTTTTACTTTTCCTCTTTCTTTCTTTTTTCCTTTCGTTTTCATTTTCTTTTCATTTTTTCATTCTTTCATTCTTTCATTCTTTCATTCTTTCTTTCTTTCTTTCTTTCTTTTTTTACTTTTCCTCTTTCTTTCTTTTTTCCTTTCGTTTTCATTTTCTTTTCTTTCTTTATTAATTTCACCCCATTCATTCCTTCTTTCTTTCTATTTTCTTCCTTCTTTTCTTTCTCTCACTTAATTAATTTTTACTATTAAAAATGCAGATATCCTGAAAAGTCGTCAGGATCAATTTTAGTCTAAAACTAGTTTCTTTCCCCTATACACTATCTGAAATTGTGGGTGTGTGGTTGGCAAACGAATTTTCCAGATTTAACTTGATCTGTATCAGTCATAAATTAGATTTACTTTGTAATGCGTACCAGTGTCACTGTGAGCTGGTTTGGCCAATCAGCTCGCAGGGCGCATTGATATCATTAGTTCCCTAAGGGACTACTTGAGCTCGCTTAGGATATTGCAGACGATGAGCAGACGATAATCTGGCACCAGCCAAGAAGGATCACCTCAGAGAGACTCCGGCAAACAACGAGGAAACCCTAACCTCTCTCCGGCCTCTTTGTCCACTGGACGCTCACACCACCTACTATCTTCGCCTTGAGAACTTATTTTCCTCTTCTTCTTTCGGACACTGTCCAAATTTCTTCCACCTATACCAAAACGAAACCTTTTTACAGCAACAACGAAATGGGTTTATTCGGATAAAAGGTTACCCATACGGTAACCTTTTATCCGAATAAACCTCTTTCGTTGTCGTTGTAAAAAGGTTTCTTTATTTTATTTTGTGAGTTGAATAAAAAATATGGGATAACATATCCTCTTAGGCCAGAGTGCTCACTTTCTCGGGCGCCGGCTTTTCAAATCCCACTTTTCCGACCTTGTGTCACATCTTACCTGTGGGAGGAAGATAAATAACACCCTCTTTCTTACAAATCTATGCAAAGAGGGACGAGTGATGACGTAATATTTTTATGCTGAAAACTATTAACTCTAAACCTCGTTATGAAAAAAAGATTCAAGCATTTATTGCAATTATAAATAAAATAAATTTCAAAATTTCTAATCTATTTTATATAATTTAGAATTGCAAAATGAATAGTCATAGAGTCACATAGTTACAGTTTATATAAGAAAAGGAGTTTCAATTTGGTTCACTGAAAGAATCGATTCCGAACACGCAGAATGTCTACATTTCAAGAAGAGGCAGTGAAACCGTTATCAGTGATGACGTATTTCTAATTGTTGTTCAGATTTACAGCTTGAAATCTTTTAGCCAAACACGAAGCATTTTGTTCACATTAGAAAGAAAAGAATTATGGAAACTCTCGTGTACTTTTTGTCTTAATAATACATAGAGATTATACATATTCTCAGCCGGACACAATATGAAATGTTTATTGAATATGAAGTAAAATCAGGTTAATTAGATCCTTGAGCCGCTATTTTAAAACAAGGCCATTGGGACACACACACACACACACATATATATATATATATATGATAATTTTATTTACACAGACATGTACAAAATCTGCGACACTGGCATGTCGATGTTATCGATCAACAGTTACTATAAACTGAGATCTCATCAGGCATTTTTATTATCATTTTTTATTATCATTCATTTATTATTTCAATTACTTTACCTCAATTATTAGGGGTATCTATTATTATTATTATT
Organism: Sepiola atlantica; assembly: GCA_963556195.1. NCBI lineage: Eukaryota > Metazoa > Mollusca > Cephalopoda > Sepiida > Sepiolidae > Sepiola > Sepiola atlantica. Next base: position 19,966,107 of record OY744528.1, on the reverse strand, counting down.
ATTATTATTATTATTATTATTATTATTATTATTATTATTATTATTATTATTATTATTATTATTATTATTATTATTATTATTATTATTACTACTACTATTCCTGTTACATTTAACGAATATACTTATTTATTCAAATTAACTCCAGACAAATTATAAAGACAATATAAACCCAGAATCGCGACACATTTGATCACCGCCCCACCACCACAACAATCAGCCCAGTTTGCCCGCACGCATACACACATATACAAAATATTACAGTTCACTTGGAAAAATACATTTATAAACTCGACGGTTTTTTGACACCTGATTCGTGCATGTCTACCCCCCCCCCTCCTTCCCTCTCGATCTGAATCAACAGACGCCCTCTCTTTCTCCTTCTTTTTCTCTATGTGTCTACCTCCCCCACCTCTCCCCTCATCATTATTTGTTCCTCTTTCCACCTTATATTTTTATTTATTTATTTATTTATTTATTTATTTATTTGCCCTGTCTGTTTCAGATTCTAGATTTTAGATTTTTGTTTTCTGTTTTTTGTTTCTTAGATTTTTAGATTTTTTGATTTTTTAATTTTTAATTTTAATTTTTTAACGGCTTTAATTTTTGAAATGTTAAATTTCTTTCCTTCTTCTTCTCTTTCTCTATCCCTCCACTTCATTCTCTCCAAATATGATCTGAGGTTAAGATCGGATTCTAACTCTGCCTGATGAGATCTCAGTTTATAGTAACTGTTGATCGATAACATCGACATGCCAATGTCGCAGATTTTGTACATGTCTGTGTAAATAAAATTATCATATATAAAGCTCTATTTTGATATTGAGCACTTTTTATAAACCCGGTTAAAATTCTCTGGATTACCACCCTGTGGATATTTTTCACCTGGATTATTACCATTATTATATATATATATATATATATATATATATATATATATATATATATATATATATATATATATATATATACACACATTTATCTAAATAAATGAATGAGAAACTTAGGCTCATTTCTCGTAATAGCAGTGAAGTCAAAACTCCTAATTTCAAGTTAATTAAAGTTTACACAATAGCAAAACCCTATCTGTTTTATATATCGACTCTGAACCTTCTTGGGTTTTCTCTCTCATCAAATTTTTCTTGGAGTTCATACATTAGACCCATTGCTCTTTCTGCTTCTCGTAAAGTTGGTTCTTTCTATCGCTGCAAACACTTTCTCACACCTGAAGCTATTCTCCATCTCTACAAATCAACAATCAGACCATGTATAGAGTACTGTTGTCATATTTGGTCTGGTGGATCTCTGTCCCATTTGAGGGTTCTTGATAAGGTGCAGAAACATATCTGTAATTTGATTGGCCCTACCCTTTCTTCTTCTCTGCACCCTCTCTCTCATATACGTGATGTTGTTGGTCTCAGTCTTTTCTATAAATACTATTATGGCATGTGTTCTTCACAATTATGTGATCTATTCTATGCTTCTTTTGTTCCAGCTCGTTTGACTCGTTGGTCTAGTGGTCTTTATCAATTTGCTGTTTTGATACCTCATTGTAATACAACGTCCTATTCCAGTAGCTTCTTTCCAAGAACCGCAGGCTTGTGGAACTCTCTTCCTGCTGACTGTTTATCTCCTACCTATAGCCTTGGTCTTTTCACGACTAAGGCCAATAGGCATCTACTGTCTTTGCGATAATCATATTTCGTTCTTGTTAGCTCCTTACATCAAGCGGCTTCATGCCTTGTCTGGAGCGATTTTCATTAAAAAATACTGCATATTGATCTCAGTAGTAAAGTTAGCTAATTTGTATATTTCTGTGCAAAATGATACTTTATTAATTAACTATACTTTGTTATTACTTTTTTCTTGATTGAACTATTGTTTGATTTAATATAACACATAGTTCTGTTTAGGAATATTGTTTTATTTCGAGGACAAATGTTTAGCAAGTCAATAGAAAGGTTTCTGTTTTTTTTAAAATCCCTGTACATCTATATAATACGTATAAGTTAAATTAGTTTAAAACATCGGTTATATTTTTATGCATTGGAAGGGGTGTATGTATGTATAATGAATGTATGAGAATGGCGCTTAAGGACCCTGTAAGGTAAATGACCAGAACGTTATGGGACTCTATGCGTGCACTATGTAGTGGTTGACATTCGGACAAATGAAGGTCACTCCGGAAAATGTTCGCAGTAAAACCGTGGCCAAGAATTCATAGTAATTGATTGATGACATGGGATGGCTATTGGCGGCGATATCGATCGTAAGAAGACTTTACTTACATCCCAGAGGAATGTCATATGAGGCCGATGAAGAATTCCGACAAGATGAAAACTTAGGATGTTGATAATAAAAATGATTGGTCCTGTTTAGTTCGTGGGATGGTGAGAGTGGGTCCTGGCATGACCTTACAGATGAGAGTGAAAAAAAAATCTCAGGATTGTTTTTGAGATAAGGGGGGAATGAGTGTTGAATAATGGGTGTGTAGATCTGCTAGTATATATTTTAACACATGTGGATGAGTGCCATCACAAACGACCTGTGTTTAAAATAATCATTCGCTCGTCTTGTTAACAACGTAGAAGGGGACAGGACACAAGAGGTCATGACAGGCCAACGATTGATAAAACCGACAACAGAATGAGTCGCAGATTAAAATCCCAAAACAACGAAGTGAGGTTAGACGGTGTCAAGGCCCAGAACAATATGTGGATAGGGACTCCCCGATGTGAGGGGTCGTGAGACGAAAACGAGAAGAAACAGTTAGATTTTTGGGAGATCAACTTTAGAGTTTGAAGAGAACAGTCGCTAACAACATGTTTTAAAAACGACAATACTATGAGGGTTGCACGCGGCTGCCTGTCTATCAGTCTATCCAACAATCTGTCTATAGTTACTTAGGTTATTATAACTGTCTCTCTCCTACATAAAGAAGTGTACATTGTACTTGTGCTTATTTAATATTTTCTCTCTCAATAAACCTTTATTTTCATAATATGTCTTATTATGAACATGCATATAGTCGTTCACTGTACACGCTGCGTCGGTCCAAAGTTGTTTTTCGATTCAGTCAGTGCTGAAAGAGAAGAGTTCTCCCAAATAAAACCATAACTCCAGTTCTAAAACAATTAACAAAGGTTTATTTTTCTTTGCAGGTTACGATGGTATTCGTTTTCTTAGGTTGAATAGCAGAGATGCAAAATGAGATTTTTGCTCGATCAAATCAAAACATAAGTCTCTTGGTTTAGAGCCTAAGGGCCCACTTCTCTCTGAGGCACACAAATCAAGCTGACTCTCAGACGTCTAACTCTAACTGATTGCCTCACGCTTGGATGGCCTCTCGAACTGGCCTTCATCTCCCGTCTCTTGTAATATATGCACCTTCGACCGGAAATCTATAACACCCGGTTTTTATCTCAAACACCCCTATTCGACCACCCAGAGACTGACTGCTCGGATATCCACTAGAGCTAACGGCTAGACAGTATCCACTCAAAAGGGCTTATCTCTAGACGATCTAGGAGCATTACTTTTCTCAAGTAGGTCGGTCGCAGTATGAACCCCCGTTCACTCATTATAAAAACAAGCTCTAGGTGGCCCAACATACAATCAGAGATATTTTCAATTTCTTCTCTGCCTTACTTCATTTGGCCGAACATCTCTCATCGAGAGCAAGTCTGCTATTCACATGCACCACTCAAGATGCCACCTAGAGCACTGGAGATCAAGATCTCGTTGATTTCGTATCTTTGGACCTGAAGCATGTGCTACAGTGAGGAAATAATTGCCAAGCTTCTCCTCTTTTCACCGCCAACACTCAGATCGATATTTTGCTCCAGTCGAAATGAATGGCCCTCTGTTTGGATAAGCTCTTAGGACACGTTCACTTCAGATCTAAAATGGAATAAGTATAACCCTAACCCTAAACCGAACCCTAACTCTAGCCCTAACCCACTCATGCTTATGTGGTAAATGCTACATCTTGCAGCATTTTACTCAATTCTTCTGAAAAGAGCAAACAAAACTACTTCAGGACAACCCCTAGGAGACGAAAAAAAAAAAAAGAGTTCATCTAAAAATACCAGCAGTTCATCAATAAAAGGTCCAGTTTGTAATGTCTAAACAAACAGATGTTTTAAAAGAAAAAAAAGTATCAGAAAATTTGGTGCTTAATAATATTACAATGAAGAAAAAAAATCTGTGATAAACATTTGCGATAAAATTATTGATTTATAATTCCCTAATAAAATGTTTTGCACTTAACCATACTTTGTTGTATATATAAAACTATTTATTATACTGAGCAAAATGATACTATAGAACCAAAAAGAAGGTACAGTTAATTATTAATAGGATTATAAAATCTTTCAAATCTAGATGTTACATCAAAGTGTAGAAGCTTATTAAGATAAGTATTATTTACCTCCTCTTCAGGAGGTTAGGCACAAGGCCATTTTTATCTTACTCCCACAAGGTAAGATGTGACCCAAGGTCGGGTCGGGAAAGTGGGGTTTGAAAAGCCAGCGCCCGAGAAAGTGAGCACTCTGGCCATTAAAAATTGCCTGGGCAGCCCCGTCGGCATTCCCCGGTAGGGGCGCCCTAGGCAGTAAGCAATAAACTTACTCCTACAGGGGAGGCAAAGCCTGGGAGGGTGGACCTCCTAGAACTGCACAGGACTGTCCCATAGACCGGCGTAAATCAAGCCCCGAAGGTCAAGACAATACCAGTCTATGGGGTGCAGTATCCATCGGAACAGATACTACACTTTGATCTTAGCCAAAAGGCCAAGCTTATTAAGCTTATTAAGATAAGTATTGAAACGATAGTTCAGGTAAATCTAGTCTGATTTGAGAATGAGTGGCTGAGTTTAAAATATTTTTGATTAGTTTTTTATTTTTTAACATGTTGATTGATGTAATCAATCTGAAAATGTCATATGAAGTGTTATGTTATTAAAACCTTTTATAGGAGACGAAAAAAAAGAGTTAATCTAAAAATACCGGCAGTTCATCAATAAAAAGTTCAGTTTTCTAAATTATTTACTTTTCTTTTCTACGTTCTTTTCTTTCTTTTTTAATAATAAGTTTCATTCTCTTTTTCTTTTAAAAAAATGTTTACTAGTCCTTACTTATAGCGGTGAAACGAAGTACACGCACAACATATTTTTTTGTTGTAATTCACTTCAGTTGTATTTCTTTGACAACTGGAAAGGTCCAGCCGATCTTCCACTTCCATCCGCCATCCACAAATAATGCATGGTTCGGATCTCAATTGGTTCCAGTCTTCTTCTGCTAATTTAACTTAATTCCGAATCGTCTGTTTGCTGTGGGGTAGGTTTTTATATATTATTATCATATAATTATATCATTATCACCATTATCATCATCACTTTCATTATTACTATCGTCAACATCATTGCTGCCACATTCCTTCCTATTTCCATTATATATATATATATATATATATATATATATATATATTTTTTAAAAAATGTAATCACCTCGTTTGGATGCTTGAAAAGACCATAGGGTCGAAATAAATTATTGCACCGGTGATTATGTGATTCCGTGTTACTTTATTGTATTTTATTCTTGCTCTGTTTATTACATTAAACTCTCATACTCGGATTTCCTTCTGGAATTTATTTCACTTTAACACTACACACACACACACACACACACACACACACACACACACACACATATATATATATATATATATATATATATATATATATATATATACATATATGTATATATATATATGTATATTTATGATGAGTCAATGAAAAATAATTAGACCCGCAAATGGAAGCAAATCAATATCTTCAGCTGTTCAGAACAAGGAGCATTTAGTAAATAAAAATATTTCTTCTTCTTCTCTTTCAATTTAATTCCTTAAGCCAGACTTTTCAAAGTTTAAAATCTTATCGTCAGAGGAGGTAGTGATTGATAAGTTGACAGGTAAGGACAGTCAATATTAGAACTTTGAAAAAAGTTAAAAAAAAAAAGTTTTTAAAGTTCAAACGGGTATGTCTCAATGTAAATGAAAGTCACCAAAAACGGAAATCCAAGTGGTATGGGGTTCAAATGTAATTGGTAAATCCAGAAGAATCTGTGAAAATCCAACGACGTATATATATATATATATATATATATATATATATATATATATATATATATATATATATATATATATATATATATATATATATATATATATATAGAAATAGGACTTTAAGTAGGTTGACAACAAGCAGTCATTTATAGCGTAATGCAATACTCAATATTGAGTTCTGTTTGACAGCTTGCTAACATGCCCGCTGAATTTGGCATTTAGACGTTAATTTACTCTCACATTTCCACGGGAATGCGTGTTGGTTAACGCTCCGACTACTGAGTCAAGAATGCCTTCTGTATTGGGATTCGAATCGCGCGACGGCAGGGATTGTCTCCTCCCATACTGATGATTGCAGGTTTGGCATTGAACACATGTATAAGGTTCGAACCCCTGTCACACAATCAACATAAACTTCGTAAGCTAGCGCTGTAACCATTAGGCCACGAGATACTACAACATTCAAGAAGAGAATTTATGTTCTACTTATGCGGAGGGCGGCATATCTAGAAAGACTGACTAAAGATTCTACAAACGTTGTCAGAATATGCCTTATAGCTACGTGTCAGTCTATTTTTAACTTTCCCGAACAACAGGGCTGAACTTTAATCTTATTAAAGGGCTTATAACAATAAAATAAATAAATAACAATAATAATAATAATAACAACAATAATAATAATATAAAAAAATAAAACATTGCCTTTAAGACTATATATATATATATATATATATATATATATATATATATATATATATATATATATATATATATATAAATTCCCGAAACAGTTTTTCATGGTAAACAACTGATGATCCCTTAAAATAGTGTTAGAAATAAACTAATATAATAACTGTAAAAAATAAATTGACTTACATGAGTGATTTTTTACTGGAAGACTTGGGACTATAAGTTTTTTTTGTTTTTTGTTTTTTGTTTTTTAATATAGTTTTAATGGTTGAGAAACTTCCGAGACTATATATATATATATATATATATATATATATATATATATATATATATATATATATATATATATATATATATATATATATATATATATAAGTGGGCAGCATTCCTTCTTTTATACATGTTTGATTAAACAGGAGTGCCAGCTTATTCAGCTTTTGATCCGTTTTTTCTAGTCTTCGTACGTCTCTCCATAATCGAAGCATTATTTATACGCATTAATAAACCAAATGAAAGGGGTGAAGGTGTATTGAAGTGCTGTTGAAATAATTTAAAAGAGCGCCCTCTTGATAGATTCACCAATTTATTTCATTTTGCAACCGCCTGACGACGACCGATGTCGGTCGAAAACGTTCGCACAAAATACGGAGATGTGTTACACTCCTTGGATTAAAACATGAAATCCGTCGTACGAAGACTAGAAAAAAAAAGTTTAAGTTCTCTTAAAAAATATTATATATTAAATAAAATCTTTAAAAAAATTATTTCAGATCTTAAATTGCAATGTTAATTAATACCTACAGTGCGAATATTATACGTTCATCTAAATAAAATTATTATTTCAGTAAAATCGTCCGACTTATGTTTGTTATTTTCGATTAGCAGTCATGCCGTTATTCTGTTATCCTATAAACGATCGCTTGACTAGAATCAAAATGGCGTCGCTTTTTTTTTTTAAAGCATGCAGTAAATAAATCTTTTAAAATAATGATACTCATTACATATTTTACAATATACTGTTTTTAGTGATATTCAACAGGTTTCCGGGGGGGGGGGAGTGAGAGTGATAGACAGAGTGAGAGTGATAGACAGAGAGGAAGATAATGATAGACAGAAACTTAGTAAGAGATGGGTTACTTGGTGAGTTAAATGCAAATTACGGCTAATTAGAACAGTTAAGCCATTGGGTTGAAAAGAAAAACTAATTATACTTGATTTCAATGCTCGAGTCGGTAGAGAACAAAATCATCGGAAAACATAGTCTAGAGAAACGGAAATGGGAATATCCGATTCCAGCTCGGATCATCTACAGAGCAACCTGATAATTAACTATACTCGTTTATAACTCTAACAATTCCAAGAAACCATTTGAATGTACCGAAGATGAAAACATTGGAATCCCATGGATTACCTATTTATTTGTGATGTTCTCATCATCCGTCTAGTAGGTCTCGTTCGTAGCAGTCGGGGATACGTCCTCGACAATCAGTCCGGCAGTGGCTTTGAGTTCCACCTTCTCAGGCTTTACCTTCTCTCTGATTCATCATCATCATCATCATCATCATCATCATCATCATCATCATCATCATCATCATCATCATCATCATCATCATCATCATCATCATCATCATCATTATTTTTATTATTAGTATTAAACTCCTCCTTGGGGAGTGCCGACGGTTATGCTCGTGCATTTTTGTAGGCCAGAGTGGGCTTATCCTAGTGCGCTGGCTTTTCAAAACCACACCTGACCTTGTGCCTAACCTCCTGCAGAGGAGGTAAATAAACCCACCATCCGTCGAATGCGTGACACAGATGATTGTGACACAGATAATTGTGACACAGATGATTGTGACACAGATGATTGGGACACAGATGATTGTGACACAGATGATTGGGACACAGATGATTGTGACACAGATGATTGGGACACAGATGATTGTGACACAGATGATTGGGACACAGATGATTGGGACACAGATGATTGGGACACAGATGATTGGGACACAGATGATTGGGACACAGATGATTGTTGCTGACACGTTGTCGACTGGAATCAATGTTCAAAATTCCCAATCTACTTAGTTCTAAATTAATATGGAACTCCAAAGTCTATGGCTCAATTATGCGAGCAAAAAAAAAAATGAAATCAACTACTAAAAGAGATGCCATATTAGAAGATCGTCTGCTGGCCTATTTGGACCAAATCAGAAATGTAAGTTTATATAGGTGTATATCTTCTATGGAGGAAAGCTGAGAAGTCTCATGACACACCCTTGTTGAATTTCGCTCTAATGACCCGTATACATTATTTACAAATATTTATCCATGGCCTCTCATATCCTTGAAAATAACTGACAACATCTGCGATTATAAAAATCACACGAAAGCAAGATTCACTCGATATATATATATATATATATATATATATATATATATATATATATATATATATATATATATAGAGTGAATCTTGATTTCGTGTCATTATTATAATAGCAGATGTTGTGTCAGTTATAATATATATATATATATATATATATATATATATATATATATATATAGTTATATTGAAAAGAAATCAATAAAGTCCTCGATCGCATAAGAATGAGAGCTAATACAAATAATTTATTTAAAACTAAAAGTCAGGTTCATTTTATATTCCAATAACCATGCTTTTATTTTTTTATATTTTAATCTTGTTTAATTTTTATTTTTTGGAAATGTGAAAAGAAATTTAAAAAAATAAAAACATAGTTATTGGAATATAAAATGAACCTGACTTATATATGTTCTGTTGTTACTGATTGACAATCATCGAGCTGAATTTTGTAAAGTGACTGCAAAATAAAAAAGGCACTGATAGTATATGCTAATACATATATTGTCATAAATAATTATATATATATATATATATATATATATATATATATATATATATATATATATATATATATATATATATATATATATATATATTTACTGAGCTCTTCTTTCACTACTTTTTAATAATAATTTCAAATATTTGAACTTTGGCTTTTCTACAGCCAACTTATCTATCTGTATTTATCCTCTGATGATAAGATCTCGATCTTTGAAAAGCCTTGGCTTAAGGAAATAATGATAAACAATAGTGTATTACTGAATACACCTTGCATTGAACAATCGAAATTTGAAATAAATTTGGACATTCGTACATATTTATCACTCTTATTTCTTCTATCTTATCTTATCTTTTATATATATATATATATACATTCAAGAGATGAAAGATGAGAATAAAAAAATGTATAGATACAATATTTATTAAAAAATCAAAAGTTCGAAGCAAGGAGTTTCATATCCTTAATCCATGGATTTTCTAAAGACAAACTCTTTTCATCGGAGGATAAATGCCGGCAACGCAACTAATATATATATATATATATATATATATATATATATATATATATATATATATATATATAATTAACTTGTTACAAATATCCAGGAGGTATGAATCCGAAGGAAGTTGAAACCGGGTTTATGAGAGTGCTCAATGAAAATTCAGAGCAAAATATATATTTTTTGATTTTATTCCATTAGTTGCGACAAAACAAGTTTTGTTTCATTGGCGCAAATAGCGACCAACTCATCGGGCTAGCGATGGAATTCAAATGGCATACGTTTTAACTTCACCTTAACGGGAGATTGAAAATTGAAAATACATTGGAGGGGGAGGGGGACAGAGTTGGGGCTTTGTCTATAACGGTGACATGGGACATGAGAGGGGAGGGGGGAGGACCCCAACAAGTCGTGTTTCAAATTATTGCGTGGGAGGTTTTCACGTGTTTGTGCTCGTGAAAACCTCCCACGCAATAATTTGAAACACGACTTGTTGGGGTCCTCCCCCTCCCCTCTCATGTCCCATGTAACCATTATAGACAAAGCCCCAACTCTGTCCCCCTCCCCCTCCAATGTATTTTCAATCTCCCGTTAAGGTGAAGTTAAAACGTATGCCATTTGAATTCCATCGTTAGCCCGATGAGTTGGTCGGTATTTGCGCCAATGAAACAAAACTTGTTTTGTCGCAACTAATGGAATAAAATAAAAATATATATATATATATATATATATATATATATATATATATATATATATATATATATATATATATATATCGAGCGAATCTTGCTACTAGGTTCTATTTTCACTAGGCTCATAACACTATATAATTATCGTTTTGTACTGCCCCTAGAGATTCGGGAAATAGAGGGACACGTAGAGATTTGGGACCACATGCATTGTCTTTCCCTGAGAATCTTATACATATAATTTAAATTTCATAAAAATAGAATATATTTGAAGTTTTAAAGGTGGTTCGGCCCTACTAGCTCCCTTAGGAGGGCATTTAGAGATTCGGGGTCACTTTAATTGTCCCCGCCGGAAAATTTTATACATTTGATTTTAATTTAATCAAAATAGGATAAATCTGAAGGTTTAAGAGGAGATCTGTACCCATAGTTCCTTTAAGGGTGTACTTCGAGATTCGGGACAACTTTCATTGTCTTCCCCGGAAAATCTTACATATGAATACACTTTTAATTTTAAAGAGAGAAAAAAGAAAGTAGTTAAAAAAGGAAGGTATAGTCCCAACTAAACTAGTCTGACGTTATTAAAGAACCACAAGATAAGACATATTTATATCTGCCACCGACCGCGAATGGAGACCAACATTTCAACTGAAGCTGATGGGTGTAATTTAAAGAAAAAAGCTAAGTTCTTAATTTTCTTTTATTCCTGAACTGTCTCTTTCTGAAATAATTAACGTTGCGATGAGTATTCAGTTCAACGATTTTTTTTCTCCAGGTTTTTGCTTCATTTGCCTGTTCCACAAATCTTTATTTGGCTTTTTTTTCTTTCTAATATTCTGCTTGGTTTTAGAGGAGTTGAAAGAGGGGAAAAAGAAAGTTGGGGGGAGGAGTCCACTACCAAATGTAGTTAAAAAAGAAGGTATAAACAAGCCCACTAGTCTGACGTAGTTAAAGAACCACGAGATAAGACATATTTATATGTGCCACCGACCGCGAATGGAGACCAAAATTTCAACTAAATTTTATGGGTGTAATTTAAAGAAAAAAGCTAAGTTCTTAATTTTCTTTTATTTCTGAACTGTCTCTGTCTTAAATTTTACTAATTCTAATCATGTTACTAAATTTATTTGTATTTAACTTGTGCTTTTTAATTTAATTTTTAGTTTTAATTTACCTATTTTTCTCCGTAGCTTTCATTGTATAAAGAGTTAACAAGTTTTTCTCAGCTGTTATCCTACTGGCTGTCTATCTCTTATCTGTGCTAAATTGTGAGAGGGAAACATATCTTCAATTTCTGTTCCCTCTGATAAGTGTACAGTGAACTTATTCTATCTACATATATATATATATGACAAGATAATTCTTGTAATCGGCTATTCGATTAATCGAGAATGTAAAAGAAAGTCTCTGAAATCAGCTGATCAAAACGCCCCAAGAGCAAAAAGTGTAGATTGAAGGGAGCGCCCCGTATTTAGTTAGGTAAAAGACAACAGCAAGAGCTGAAGAAAAAAAAACACGAAATAATGACAGCGAAAATATCCTATGAAGACTACTTCCCGGCGTAAGGTGGTCACAGTGGAAGTATATCTAAGCGTGCGAGTGAAAATTACTGCGACTTCATCTATGTATGACTATTTTTCTTAAACACGCACCAATACTTTGCATAAAACGTGACCATAGCGACATTCTATATGTCGCTTACAAAGCTATAACATCTGATGAAATAGGGAAAATCGACTTAACTTTATTATACATATTATACGTCAACCTACACATTTATCAAGACGAAATTTAACAGTCAATAAAACGTTCATTTTCTTTCAAACGGTTCTCCTTGATATGTAATAAACGAAATGCAACGGATTAAAAAATATATGTCAATTGTGACACGAGATCGATTGTTGATTAGTCGTGTTGTTCTTATTTCTTGGTTAATTGATTTGTTGATTGATCGGTAACTTCTGCTTAGTCGTTGTTTGTGGCCTCAAGACACAACAAAGAAAACACACTTTTTTTGCTTTTGGTTGTAAAAACCCTAACCCCATTTGTTCATTTACCGTTTGAAAAACATGAAATGTCTATCTATCTATCTATCTATCTATCTATCTATCTATCTATCTATCTATCTATCTATCTATCTATCTATCTATCTATCTATCTATCTATTATTTTCTCCCTCTTTCTCTCTCTCTCTCTCTCTCTCTCTCTCTCTCTCTCTCTATATATATATATATATATATATATATATATATATATATAGTAAGCAATGAAAATATATATGGCAATCAAGCTACACAGAGGCTCCCGCGTTTCATCCCCGGGGGGAATCTTCAGGCTAAATGCATTAGTGATGAAACGCGGGAGCCTCTGTGTAGCTTGATTGCCATATATATTTTCATTACTTACTACCTAGCTCTACTTACGTATCGAGAACTGTTGAAGTAAATACTGAAAACTGATACATAAAAAATTATATCTCCTTATAATATTTTATGTGGATACATGAAGTACTACTAATATACACACTTTTTTTTACAAATATGGATCCCAAATGTAAAAAAGGAAATATATTGGGAAAATCGATGACAATTGCTCGAAAAATTTCGGAGATTCTGAATCAAAATATTAGAGGATGAGGAAAGAGGAACATATTAACAGCGAAAAATATTCGATGCCGATACGTTATGACAAGTTCCATTAGGAAAAAAAAGTATTTGATGATGAATACTGACTGTAATTTATAGACTTTATTTGCCTTGTTTTTCATTGTTCTTTATATAATCAGCACTGAGGATAGCCACACCAAGACATAAATGCATAAAAGCATTTAAATATATCTTGGTGTATGCAGAAACAATTGTATACTAAATAAGAAAATAAATTCTGTGAAATATGGGAATCTGTCTTTCAAAACATGGGATATGAGATAAAATCGAATAAAAATACACAACATAGCTATGGCCTTAGACTATTGAGGTATAAAAATACCATTTATGTTATAAATTTATATTTGAACATAGAAAATTCAAATATATATATATATATATATATATATATATATATATATATATATATATATATATAGGAGGGCCTATTTTTATATACTGGTCTCTTGTTTTTGAATATGGGAAACACCTTGCACGTTTGTAGCTTTCCAGAGGTTGATGCTATAGCATTGAAAGTTGTACCAAAAGTATATAAAAAAAGAAAATTACATCTTCATCCTTTTTCCATCCTGACGGAACACAAGGTACTACTACTGCTTATAATATCTCTCTGCTTGACAAGGCTATGTTGTTAGCGAAATGATTGCAAAACTTACATGATATTTAAAATGAGAAAAAAAACATTACTTTGATATGTCAATTAAAAAAAAAGCGCCAAATCAGAGTATACAACATCGCCAGGACTAAAAAAAAAAAATAACGTCGTAAGATCGTGACGTGTTTTCGACCCCTCAGGATTAATACCACTAGTATGAGGAGGAAGAAAAGAAGAAAAAAAAACACTATAAGACAGTCTCGCTTGAGAAAGTTGTATTTACAACGAAAATTCGAAAAAAAAAAAAATTAAATAAATGAATTTTTCATTTAAAATTGCACGATTGTTTGATTTTCAAAATATTTCACTTTAATATATATATATATATATATATATATATATATATATATATATATATATATATATATATATATATATATATATAGCATAAAATATAGGCATACGCCTAAAAGCACAGAGGATGCAGAATACAATAATAAAATAAAAATCAAGACAGTTTTTTTTTCTCGGTTTAAATATCATGTATTTGTATTTAATTTTTACAATCATTTCGCTAAGAACATAGCTTTGTCAAGCAGAGATGTACTATAAGCAGTAGTAATACCTTGTGTTCCATCAGGATGGAAATGGACGAAGATGTTATTATTTTTTTATATATACCAATCTTTAACATTTCCACGCTGCACGGCGTTTCCCATATTCAAAAACAATAGGCCAGTATATAAAAAAGAAAATAACATCTTCGTCCTTTTTCTTTCTGATGGAACACAAGGTACTAGTACTGCTTATAATATCTCTCTGCTTGACAAGGCTATGTTGTTAGCGAAATGATTGCAAAACTTAAATACAAATATATTTAAAATGAGAAAAAAAATCCGTCTTGATTTTATTTTATTATTGTATTCTGCATCCTCTGTGCTTTTAGGCGTATGCCTATATTTTATGCTATATATATATATATAGCAAATAATAATTTATAAAAAAATAAATAAACAAACTTCTGCGGACCTGCTACTAAAAACAAACCAACATTTCCGGCCCCGGCTTTTGGCAAAAAAAACAAAAAAAAAAAAACACACTCCAACGAGTGGTAGTATTTATTTTATTCTGAGGATGAGGGATACCCTCGAAAATTTAAAAAAAAAATAATAATGAAAAGGACACACTCCAACCCAACACCACGGTCACGATACACTGGTAAATAAAAAAAATCTTTTGAAAATTATTGACTTTTCAATATTGTCACTTTGTTTTGTTTTTACGATTCCACGTGTCGTATGTGTCACTTTAACAACGCATTGTTATCGCCTTCAAAAAAAAAAAATATATTATTCTTATATATATATATATATATATATATATATATATATATATATATATATATATATATATATATATATATACTTTGATGTGTCAATTATATATATATATATATATATATATATATATATATATATATATATATATATAATTGACACATCAAAGTAATGGCATATTGGTATACAATGAGAAAGCTAACATGTATCTCTAAAAGGATAAACAACATAGGTGAACAAGTTCAAGTAATAAACAGAAGATTCCCGCGATTTGAGCATTGTTGTCGAATTAACAAAAAAAAAAAAAAAACGATTTGAAAATTTTACCGAATGGAGGAATATTTTTGGTTCTTAATGCCAAACGTAAGTTTATTTCTGAATGTTTCGTCTCAGTCTTTCCTGTATTTACTTATAAGTTTCCACACGATTGAACCATTTTCTTTCTGAACACTTGAACTCTTAAACACTTGAACTCGAATGATGCAAATCTTGTTCAAAGTGGTTAAATTCCTATTTCGCCATTGCTGTCTTTTGGTGTTTTTCTGCTATTGCTTTCATGGATATTTAAGGACTTTTTGTATGAAATTTAACTTTTTTTATGGTGTGCGGTTTTTAATATTTTAAGTTGACCCGATGACGGGAGTCTTTCGTTTATTACTTGTACTTTTTCAAGTATGTTTTTTGATCCTTCTAGAAAGAATGTCAGAAGAAAATCGAATGTGAACAGTATATACTCAGAGCTGTAACGAAGTGTCGGGTTCAAAGTTCATTGACTTGTTCTTGAGTTTGACACAAGGCACCAGAAGAAAGCCGGAGAGCAAAACGTTGCCATGCAACAGTCTCGATGAGAACCCAGTCCGAAAATTTTAAATAATCATGAAAATTGATCATCTAAAAAATGCAGACAAAAATTGAATACTTCTTTGCGTGTCTTTAAAGCTTGTGGTCAAACGACAATTCCCCACTTTTTTTACGCAGTCCTTGGCATTATCGTTGTACTCTGCTAGATATTTCAAGCTGCACCGGTTGGACAGTAGGGTACAGACAAGGCAATGTTGTATCGTATGGTCCTCCTCTCCACATTCACAGATGCTTGGGTTAGTTTTGTAGCCCCATATACGCATAGTAACTATTAGCTAAGATCAAAGTGTAGTATCTGTTCCGATGGATACTGCACCCCATACTGGTGTTGTCTTGGCCTTCGGGTCTTGATTTACGCCGGTCAATGGGTCTGTCCTGTGCAGTTCTGGGAGGTCCACCTTCCCAGGCTTTGCCTCCCCTCTTTGGGGAGGAGTAAGTTTATTGCTTACTGCCTAAGGAGCCTCTACCGGGGAATGCCGATGGGGCTGCCCAGGCAATTTTAAACCCCACTTTCCCGATCCGACCGTGGGTCACATCTTACTTGTGGGAGTAAGATAAAAAAACTGGCATTGTGCCTAACTCCTGGAGAGGAGTAAATCAATACTCATAGTAACTATTATCCCCCCCCCATTCTCAGGGTGCTTCTGAACAGAGAGGTAGATTCCCAGAATGGGGGATTTCCATGTCAGTAGGAGGGGGGCATTCTCTAGCCGTTTGGTCCACAGCTGTAGTCTGGTCTATTTCAGAGATGTTGTTAGGAGTTTGACATGACCGAGGAAGCTATCACTTGACTTCAGTTGTTAAACCGTAAGTTCACACCCATGAAGGAGATGGCTTTCATCACTGATAGTTTTTGGGGATCAAGGTAGAAGCGTTCACGTCGCGATCCTTGTCAAGTAATACTTACTATTACCTAGTTATTGATGTGAGCCAAAAGATGAGCCAAAAAGACGAGCGATGTCCATTGAATACTTGAAATGTACAGACATTGCAGAATCTTCCTAGAATTGAATCAATGTAACCTATGATTGGTTGATAAATATTTCATGCGTGTTCAAATCACGTCGGGGTCACCATTTGTAAGGAGATTATGAGAGGATGAAAGGGGTTATCCTTTTATCTTCTCGTAAAGAAACGGAACAACGAAAAGTATTTCTATAACTATAACAAAACGGGGTTTTATTAACTCAAAGTTACCTATACCGTTTGGTATAGGTAGAAGAGAGTAGGACGGTGTCCGTCTGAGGAATAGGAAGAATATAAGAGTTCTTAGGACCGCCCGTGGATTTCTTCAGGTGAAGATAGTAGTAGTCGTCGAGTGGGCGACGGCGGCAGGAGAGAGAGAGAGCGTTTCCTCGTTCCTCGCCGGTGCTCTCTGTGATGTGTCCAAGCTGGTGCCAGGAGATCGTCTGATCTTTTTCATCGAATCCTAAGGGAACATAAGTAGTCCCTTAGGGAACTAACGATATTACTGCGCCCTGTGATTTGATTGGACAAGCCAGCTCACAGGGACAGTAATTACGCATTCAAAAGTAGTCCCTATTGATAACTGCTACACTCCCTCCCTGCTCACTGTTTCCCCGACTGTATTGACATGCAGAGGTTTAAAACTAATGTAAACAGACATTTTGCTGCACAGCTCCCAACTTAGGATTACACCCAAAATCTATTCCTTAATTCTCAGTAGCCCCTTACGTCTACAGTGGCGGCCTGCCTTGTTTGGGGTGAAATATGTAAAAAAAAAAATTACTTGGGTGTTTTTAAAAGGTACATCAATTTCAAGCACAACGGCTTTGTTAAATTAGAGAAAAAGAAAAAGAAAGAATTCTTCTTTTTATAGTGTAGTGTTAATTTGTAGTCGTTGTTACGGGTTTCTGATACCGAATTAATCCCAAAACACATTCCCCCATCTTACTTTCAAAACAGCTATTTTATCTGCTAATAATAAAAGTGAAACTTGAATTCTTTTATTTAGTTTAATTTCCAGCTACTTTAATTGAATGGTCCGATGGGAAAATAATTATCAAAACGTCTTTAGTTTCAAACGGTCAATGTATTAGCCACTTCTTATTTCTTCATTGGTCAAAATTTAAAATTTACTGCGAACGTTCGCATAATTGTGTTACTGATATAAACCATTCGTATTGAGCTTGTCCGGACCAGAGTAATCGCCCTTGAACACAAACCGAGTTCCAGGCCAAAGTTATTCACTTTGTCGAAAAAAGGGTGTCAGACTTCCAAATCTCGTGATGATACGAGATTTTGTTGGGTATTCTTGTTCCACACGTGGTTGAGAAATAAAACTGGATTTCATTCCCAGAGAACGCGGGTTTCGGCACGCCCCCTTCCCCTAACAGGAAAAACAGCACGGGAAAACCTTTTTATAGGAATAACTTGGGCATTCTCCTGTTGTATGGGGACAATGTTATTATGCATGTCGCATCTAATGTCTTAATAATATACAATTCTTTTCTCTCCTTTTTAATTAACAGCGAATTTATAAAAATGTCTTTTTTCTATTAATGTGTGATTTTTCGATACCCGTACTCTGACAGTCTTTCTTTCCTTTACTGTGTCCCTTTGTGTGTTCGATTTCATTGATTTGTACACTTTTAGAAGTAGACTGTAATTAACATATCCTTTTCTACCCTCATCCTATTAAATTTGCTGTATAACTGAGAGTGAACTATACTCTAGTCTTGATGCTATGTTCTAGCTTCAAAGTTGGCGTATATACCTGGTGCTGATGAAGACTCTTTGATATCAATAAAACCTCAAATCGTCCCAGAAACGATCGTACACAAAACTGTTGTTTATGTTGAATTCTTGGAACGCATGTAAATGAATATGTCGTAAATATGTTTACCAAAGATCTCTCTACCCCCTCTCTCTCTCTCTCTCACACACACACACCTATATATATATATATATATATATATATATATATATATATATATATATATAGAGAGAGAGAGAGAGAGAGAGAATACTCTCCAGACAGTCTTTCTATATGTGCCTCTCTTCGCATGAATTCCCTTTCTTAACGTGGTAATGTCTCGTGGCCATTTGGTTATGACGCTTGCTTGCGGAGTCTAGGGTGAGGACCAAAAAATAAATTGAAAAAAAAATGTATAATCAAGCTGTAGAATTCTGTTATGTTTAATAACGTTTGCTTGAATATATATATATATATATATATATATATACATATATATATATATATATATATATATATATATATATATATATATATATATATATATATATATATATATATATATATATATTTATAATCACATGCCAACATTGCCGCGAGAAATCGACAGAGACAGTAATTGAAATTAACGTATGCTTATCCGGGTGGTCCGGAAACAAGCATATCGGTCTCTAAATGGGAGTGGGAGCTAAGTTGGATGTAAAAAATAATTGGATGTGGGAATGGCTGGTATTCTCAAAGATATGATACAACAGGTGACCGGAGACAAAATAAAGTGTGGGGTGGGCATCTTTGGAGGCTCTCTAGTACCAAAAAATGATAAAATAGGGTCAGAACTCATTTACTCTACTAGCTATGGATCTTTGTCAGAAGAAAGATTGAGGGATGGGTTCCGTATTACAGTAGATAAAAATATATAATTTGGGACTCTGAAAACGTACAAATGAAGAGTTTCACATGACATCGGGTTTACGTTGTTTATTGTTGAGGAACATATAGTGTCTATCATGTAAAATTGTTTACTATTAAGGAACATATAGTGTCTATCATGTAAAATTGTTTACTATTAAGGAACATATAGTGTCTATCATGTAAAATTGTTTACTGTTGAGGAACATATAGTGTCTATCATGTAAAATTGTTTAATATTAAGGAACATATAGTGTTTATCATGTAAAATTGTTTAATATTAAGGAACATATAGTGTCTATCATGTAAAATTGTTTACTATTAAGGAACATGTAGTGTCTATCATGTAAAATTGTTTACTATTAAGGAACATATAGTGTCTATAATGTAAAATTGTTTACTATTAAGGAACATATAATTTTCTCTTGAATGACACCCCCCCAAAAAAAAGTTATCTCTCCGATGAATAAGCAGATAGTCTATCATGTAAAATTGTTTACTGTTGAGGAACATATAGTGTCTATCATGTAAAATTGTTTAATATTAAGGAACATATAGTGTTTATCATGTAAAATTGTTTAATATTAAGGAACATATAGTGTCTATCATGTAAAATTGTTTACTATTAAGGAACATGTAGTGTCTATCATGTAAAATTGTTTACTATTAAGGAACATAAATGTCTATCATGTAAAATTGTTTACTATTAAGGAACATAAGTGTCTATCATGTAAAATTGTTTAATATTAAGGAACATATAGTGTATATCATGTAAAATTGTTTACTATTAAGGAACATGTAGTGTCTATCATGTAAAATTGTTTACTATTAAGGAACATAAGTGTCTATCATGTAAAATTATTTAATATTAAGGAACATATAGTGTATATCATGTAAAATTGTTTACTATTAAGGAACATGTAGTGTCTATCATGTAAAATTGTTTACTATTAAGGAACATAAGTGTCTATCATGTAAAATTGTTTAATATTAAGGAACATATAGTGTATATCATGTAAAATTGTTTACTATTAAGGAACATGTAGTGTCTATCATGTAAAATTGTTTACTATTAAGGAACATAAGTGTCTATCATGTAAAATTGTTTAATATTAAGGAACATATAGTGTATATCATGTAAAATTGTTTACTATTAAGGAACATGTAGTGTCTATCATGTAAAATTGTTTACTATTAAGGAACATAAGTGTCTATCATGTAAAATTGTTTAATATTAAGGAACATATAGTGTATATCATGTAAAATTGTTTACTATTAAGGAACATAAGTGTCTATCATGTAAAATTGTTTACTATTAAGGAACATATAATGTCTATCATGTAAAATTGTTTACTATTAAGGAACATATAGTGTCTATCATGTAAAATTTTCCTTAGACAAACAAAACAAAAATAGATTCTTTTGATTGTCAAAATAATGGTAAACAGAATTATTCGTCACATTTGTAAATATTATGTTTTTGGTTACTATTTTGTTTTTGGTAAGATTTTGTTTAAAATTTCGGTTAGAAAAGAATAAATGTAATAAAAATTCTTTAGTTTCTGTGACTAGTCGAAAAAAAAGTTCCGTACTTAACCAAACTTGAGTCAG
This sequence comes from Sepiola atlantica, assembly GCA_963556195.1. Taxonomy (NCBI): domain Eukaryota; kingdom Metazoa; phylum Mollusca; class Cephalopoda; order Sepiida; family Sepiolidae; genus Sepiola; species Sepiola atlantica. Next base: position 19,944,529 of record OY744528.1, on the reverse strand, counting down.
TATTATTAATAAGTGATGTATTTATTTAAATAAAAGATATGTTTACTATATGATATGGCATATATGATTTCAATAAGTAAATTCAAACAGCGTCACGTGACACCTGTTTTAAGCAGGGTTTCGGAGTCGGGGTCGAAGAGAGTCGCAGGTTTTGGAAGGAGTCGAACTAAGACTCGTAATAATGCTAGGAGTCGGGGTATGATGTTTAAAATATATATATATTTTTTTATTGTTGCCCGTCTTAACTCAATTCTTATGCAACACCGGGTAGATATACCATGTTTAAAATTAAGACAACAAAAGTTTTTTTTTCTTCTGGTATTTAAATCATTTTATGTATGTAATCCTGTTGCTAACAAGTCTGGAAATTGCGAGAAGAAGGAAAATAAAGCCGTTCGAAAAGACAAAGAAAATTGGATGAAACAGACGTTAAAATGATTAAAACAAGTCGCCGGGTATTGTTGGAACATTTTCTCTTGAATGACCAAAAAAAAAATGTTATCTCTCCGATGAATAAGCAGATAGTCTGAATGTTTGAAAACTTTAAAATAAGGGTCGGATATTTTTGAATTCTAAGAGTCGGAATCGGAAGATTTGGAATGTCAGGAGTCAGAATCAGAGCCCGACCTTATACTTTCCGACTCCACAGCTCTGATTTTAAGTTGTTTACAATTAACAAAAAAATAGCTTTTATCATTTGAACAATTTTTGAGACAAAAAAAAACAGTTTATATTTTTCATATTCAATCAATCAAATCGTATGAATCAGATGATTCTATCGCTGGTATTGGTTTCCCCGATATATTGCTAGTTAGAATCATTTCTAGAAAGCCATCGGGTACTGACGGGAGTGACAACGTGAAGATTGACAACATCGTACGTGAAAGTGTTTCTATAGAACAAACCGGATTCGAACCTTGCACACCTAGGTTGTCAGACCGTGTCGTTAACTACTAAGCCACCGTCACCTCCTTTGCCCTATTTAAATTAACAGAAGTAAATGTTACGGGTTAGGGTTATTTTCTTTGTTGTAATTCTTTTTCTTTTGTAGATTCCGGTTAGAAAATACGAAATGAAAGTCAAATGTTTCAGTTTCTGTGACTATTCGAAAAAAAAAATCGCTACGTAACAAAACTCGAATCGTTGTTGTAGCTAAATGATGTATTTACTTTAACTAAATGACATTTTTAAGTGAAAGCGAATATGAATAATTACTTTAGTTAGAACCTTCTTTTCGAATGCGCGTCTTATAGGGCAATAGGAAATAGGCAGATGGTAATGTCGACCAGAAAACAGATTCGTAAAAAAAAATGAAAAAAAATGATAGAGAAATAATGTGGAAGATTTCGTGAAAATGGCGCCCATTTCGATAACTACGAGTGAAATAATTATTTATGTAGTTTGAAAAGTCACACATTGGAAACGTTGCTGAAATAATAATAAAATATTTTGAAAATTTGGACAACGCAAATTATTTGTTTTTAAAAATAAATAATTTATTTACTTTAAAAACTATTTTTTTAAAACTTGAGTACTTTCGGTAATAAACACCCTCGTCAGAAGTATAAGCATATTTTTTTCTCTTCTTTTTTCTCCCTGACTGAGACATATCTATCGCAGTCAAGTTGAAATTCGTCTTAATGTTATCGACGACCAATATTGATATGCCGCTGTGTGTAGGGAGAAAAAAGAAGAGAAAAAATGCTTATACTTCTGACAAGCGTGTTTATTACCGAAAGTACTCAAGTTAAAAAAAAAGAAGTTTTTAAAGTAAATAAATAATTTATTTAAAAAGACAAATAATTTGCGTTGTCCAGGTTTTCAAAATCTATTTTTTAAATATTCTAATTATTTATGTATTTATCTCATATTTGTTATAGTATTGTTTGTTAGGACGAAAAAATCTATTTTTAAATTATGTTACTGCTCTGATATGCCTGATCTGAACCGTGGGGAAGTGCTTCTGTTGTTATATAGAGTAGCGCATGGGCGATGTAACATTGTTCACTTCTGGCGGGACAAACTCCTGTAGCAGTTGTATGAACGAACTATTTTGCATAGGTCTACGTGACCGGCAGTGTGATTGTTATTCGGCTTTACGATTATGTAATCATCGCCTTTTCACCGCGTGGGCGAACAACACTCCTACGTGTAGCAAGATTCATACGCGATGAATCGTTCTGGCGCAAACCACGAGGTGAATCTTTAGTTCGCAACTTTTTCTTCTAGTCGACAGTACGGCCTTTTCTTATTTTTTACCTGACTCAATCCTGAGCGGGTGAGATATCAAACTCTGGGATAATACGACTTCATCTAACGGACATGAATCAGCCAATTGTACTATCTTCATTTTGTTCCTGTGTTCCCGCGAATAAAACTTAATATCTCGTATTTAGTTGTGGAGCCATTATTTATTTCGTGGAAGAATGGTGATCCCTTTTTTGCTTATGTAACATTTCTATTTCAGTCAGATTCGGCCAGATGTATTACTCTTCCAAGTAAGTTTGTCATTCTGATTTTCTTCCAGATTAAAACCCCAAGCTAACATTGGCATCCCTAAGATAAAAGTGTAATAGCCACAGCTAAGACTAGGTATACTGAAATGACTAGAAATCGCATCATGTCACAAAAACTAGGAACCTGCGATTTCTGGAAAATATATAATAGCGTGACTTACAATGAACAATCAACAATTCACCCTCTAGCCAACCACCGTGGAGTCGCTTCTATTTAGTTGTGGAGCCATTATTTATTTCGTGGAAGAATGGTGATCTCTTTTTGCTCATGTAACATTTCTATTTCAGTCAGATTCGGCCAGACGTATTACTCTTCCAAGTAAGTTCGTCATTCTGATTTTCTTCCCGATTTAAATAACAAATCCAAAATTGGTTCCACAATTATTTGGGTCTCAGTGGTAAAATCACGAGTGGCCTTGCCCAGGACCGCCGCTCTTGGGATTATGTGGTTCGAGATGTGATGCATGCCAGGGAGGAAACCGCCTCAACCTGACTGGGGTAAATACCGCCACAAGTGCAAGTAAGAGGGCGAAATACATAATGTTAATGATACGAGTTTTTTTTTATTAAGGAAATGAGGTGGTGGAAGTTTGATGTATCAGATACAATGAGTGACAAGATGGACTTCCAGTCGTTGTGTTGTGTGCTGCCCTCGACAAAATGCTAATTAACATCTTGCCTAGACAGCCAGTTAAATTCAGAGTTACAAAGAAGAAAACAAACGAATTCCATTATACGAACAATATTTATTTCGTTTAGTAAATCAGATGAAAATTAAAGTTATGAAGGCAGACGGAGAAAGCAGACAAAACGTCGACCAGCAGATCGAGCTGGGCAGAAAGTGCTCGAAAAATCCACAAAGAAGAACCAAGTCTCGTAGCTATCACGTTGTCGAGAAATCAAATGTATTGCAGGGCAAAAAACAAAAAAACAAAAAACAAAAACAAAAGGAAAACTCAAGGTAACATAAAGAAGTTTAAAAAAAAAAACAAAGAAAAAATGAGATAAAAAAACGAAGATCAGTTAGAAGGAAAGAAAAATCACGTTACAGCGACGAAACTGAAACGTAAAGAAGGAAAAAAAAACGGTGAAGGGTGAATTTGTCCCTGATAAAAAAAGGTAGCTGTTACAAAACATGACATGTTCAGAAGAGAGAACTGTAGTGAGCGTTAGTGCGAGGTGACATTTTATAGTCATTGTTATTGTTTGACACATCATTACTGTCTAATTCATTTGGAATTGTGTAGTTAAAATGCTTTTTAGTTAACATAGATTCTACAAACGAGAGGAATGTTATTTTACGACATTCCCGACGGAATTACGTTTCCATTATCCATTGTCGTGGGGATTAACCTGGGCGAAGAGAAAGCATTATTGTAGAAGAAACCTCGTCTGGCGAGCGTCTTCCCTACTGAAACATTTTCACATTAGCAACTGTGCGATTAGAACGCTGTTGTTATTACAGCGTCTGCTCAATAGAAGCAGCAGCAGCAGCAGCTGCAAGAGTAATCACAAAGCAACGCCTTTCGACACGTGGCTAGGCGTATATTTCATCCTATGAGGAACGTAGGCAAACATTTATGCCACCGAATTACCACTTGTAGATTATTGCAGGAGGAGAAAAAGTAATGCGAGAATTGCATAAATGACGAGCTGTATTTACCCGGCGTTTTCCGGGTCATCCATTCATTTCGTATATTGTTGGCATCGCTTTCTAGTTAAAATCCTTTCCAGAAAGACTGTTACGTAGTCGTTTCTTAAAACCAAGTCATTTTCAATCAATCGTCACTTACTTCAGTATTCTCTGGATGGATCCCTATGTTAAGTAGGGATCCATCCACAGAGTGAATGCGGTATTTTGGTGCAAGAATCTGGTTAAGAGTAAGCAAAAGTTTTATTTTCTGTTTTTGTTGTATTTTTTGATGAAAATAAAAAATGTTAAAAGCTTGTCTCACTTATCCCCGACCCCCCTTCCCCTACATCCCGGGCACTATGCCTAAGGTCTGGTGAGCTCCCAAGGTTTGTAAAATCTCCATCTGTAGATAAAGATGGAGGTTGTCCGAGGGAATTCACCGGCCTAAATAACTTCTCGTATACTGACGCTCGGCGCCGCCGCCGCCGCCGCCGCCGCCGCCGTCGTCGTCATCATCATCATCATCATCATCACCATCATCACCATCATCATCATCATCATCATCATCATCATCATCATCATCATCATCATCATCATCATCATCATCATGTGTTGCATTTCGTCACCACCATTATCATTGTCTAGTGTCTGCAATCAAACTTTTCATGCAGAGAGACAAAAAGGTTGTTTGAATTTGTACATAAGGAATTTTTGAATTAAAAGTATGCCCTCCGCTCCTGTAAAACATTCACAACAAAAACTCGTCTAGTTACAACCACTGTCAATACATTCCCTTTCCCCCTGTGTGTACCTAGAACTAAGCGAAACTTCCATGAGCAAAGTTTATTTCGTAGAACTGCCCGTCTGTGGAACACAGTACCATGGTGCTGCTTCGCGACTGACTATAACTCTGCCGTTTACAAGTCCAATGTAAACAAATTCTTGTTGAGCCGTCCTCTTAAATAGTGATTTTTTGACCAGTTACAGCCAATGTTACTAAACCCTTCCGGTGTTTCACTGTCCACCTGTCAAACCCGATAACCATTATCCTCGAGTGGCCTTTGGGTCTTAATAAGCGGTGACGCGATTGTTAAAAGAAATGTAAAGTAAGTTTGCATGAATAAACATAAAACGACATTTTTGACCGGCTTGGTTCTGTTGTCGGTATTCGTTTTCACCGATTCGTTACTAGAGTCAGGTACTTACAGGAGGGACCACGTGAAGGTTGTCAACATCCATAAATTAAAATGGTGCTATGGAACCAACGTGATTCGAACTTGTCACGCTCAGGTCGTAAGTCTGCCTCATTATATACTTCACTACAATCACCTATAATCCATTCGCTACATTCTTCTTTTTGATAAATTATTTTAATTAAATTAGTAATTTTATTTTAAAATTTTTTTACAAATCACACTTATCTGTGTTTATCACATACACACACACACATATATACACATATACGCACATATATACACACCCACTGTTTGATCCGCTAATGTTATGAATAGAGATTATAATGGATATTCTTCATCCGTTGAATTTAAAACTAGAATAGGAAGTTTTGAGAAATTGCTCTGGAAAACTAAAATAAGAAGTTTTGAGAAATTGCTCTGGAAAACTAGAATAGGAAGTTTTGAGAAATTGCTCTGGAAAACTAGAATAGGAAGTTTTGAGAAATTGCTCTGGAAAACTAGAATAGGAAGTTTTGAGAAATTGCTCTGGAAAACTAGAATAGGAAGTTTTGAGAAATTGCTCTGGAAAACTAGAATAGGAAGTTTTGAGAAATTGCCCTGGAAAACTAGAATAGGAAGTTTTGAGAAATTGTTCTGGAAAACTAGAATAGGAAGTTTTGAGAAATTGCTCTGGAAAACGGATCTGTTAAATCTTCCATACGACGCGGCTTCGTTTATTTGATTTTAAATCACCAACTTCATTATCCCGGATAACAATGTGTGTGCGGACGCGCGTGCGCGTGTGTGGTAGAACCTAATGCATAGCCTTCCAGCCTATGGAATCAGCTGAGCCGAGTTCAAGTCCACGCACATCTGGTGTGGTCACTTACGCATTAACAGTGCTAATAAAGAAATGACCACCACGCAATTCCACCCAGCTATGGATACAATAGCAACTCATGTCTCATTAATTGTTTGTAATATGCAAAACGCGATAAACGACATTTAAAAAAACGCAAAAGACGCCATTACAAAAAGTGTTGCATGTCAACACTCGACCACTTCCCAAAATCATGTTTTACATAATCTGATACCGGCATAATTCTTGTTTGCCTTCAGTTAAAATAAATTGTTAGTCGAAGTCTAGATTTAATAGATTCATCCTTTTATTGTTGAATGTCGCAATTTTGACCAATTGGATTTATCGCGTTTTGCATTCGAGCTCTTCAATTAATTGTTTACAAAAAATCATTCTGCTTTGATATTACACTAGCAGGGCTATCCGGCGTTGCCCGAGGGAAAAAGTGTAACATATTTCTATGAAAACTTCTCTCTCTCTCTCTCTCTCTCTCTCTCTCTCCTGGTTTTCCCCTTCCCTCTTTCAAACTCCCTTTTTCTTCTCCACCCGCCCAGTCCATTCCCCTCTCTGGAATACACACACACATACTCGTAGGAACCATACCTTTGTTCATCCCCTCTTGATTTAACGGATTGGGCATATGATTCTCTGACGTTTTCAATACTCCTTTTGTAGTGGTTGCTGGCAGTCCTAAAGGCAGATTATATTTCGTAAACATCTGTTACGTTGAACGCAATTGAAATAGTGATTTCTGTGAGCAATTGTGGCAGTACATTCATGAGTGTACCACGGCTGGCAGTTTGGTTTATGTTGGAATTTCTTGGAGGTTATGAAGCTCTCTATACCAATGGTTAAGCAGTCAGTTAATTCGGATGCGATACAGGACCGCAATCTTTTCAAACATGGAATGTAGAGGAATTTCTGATAAGAAAGACCTGAGTTTGTCCCAGTAAGCCATCGAGTATCGATACACGGTGCGATGAAGAAGGGAACATCAGAGGTCTTGTTGCACTTTGTTTTGATCTTAATTGAGTCAACTGAGTGATGCGAGAATGCTACTGAAATCAACTGATTTCAATAGCATTCTCGAAAAATGTGAATGCTATTTAGATTAGTGTTTATCTAAAATAAAAATGTTATTTAGATGATTATTTAAAAAAAATCTAAAATTAGAATACTACGTAGATTACTGCCTTTCTTAAACGTGAATGCTATGGAGATCAGTGCTCATCTAGAATGAGAAATATGTTAAAATTGATATTGATTTACAAAATCCTAAAACTTGTGCATTGAATTAGAAAAATAAAAACGAAGAATGTTTGCAGTTTAATAAGAGAAAGTAGTTAATCTTTAAAAAATACTTTATCGGTTAATAAAAAAAGAATTATAGAATTTGGAATCATTCAAAGAGTTACATTTGCTCAAATAGTTCTTTTGATAATAGCTTATTTTGTCTTTGGTACAATTTATTTGTTTTGTTTTTACACCATTTTTTTCGTTCTGTTATCTGTCGTTATAAATGATCGCCATTTATTATTTGTAGTCGATTTTGAGGAAGAAAACGTAAGGAATTATGATTCCCAAGATTGACGTAGGGTTGAACAGCGTTTAGTTCTAACGATATACAACTCTCTCTCTTTCTCTCTCCCTCTCTCTCTCTCTTTCTCTCTCTCATCCTCTCTCGCTCTCTCTTTCTATCTCTCATCCGCTCTCGCTCTCTCTTTCTATATCTCATCCCCTCTCTCTTTCTCTCCCCCTCTCTTTCTTTCTCTCTCATCCCCTCTCTCTCTTTTTCTCATCCCCTCTCTCTCACACCCCTCTCTTCTTCTCGGTTAGTCTCTCACGATACCTCCACTCTTCTGGTCTTGACAGAATACAGAATCAACTTCGTAATCTTCTCGTCCCTACAGCCTCTTTCACACAGAAGAGATATCGCTAGTCTCTCTCTCTGCTGTATCGTTATATTCATGATAGGCGCTCGACTGAGCTCCAACCCATTCCCCCTTCCCCGCCTGTAAAACATTCACAGAAAAAACTCGTCAGGCTACAACCACAGCAAAGAACTTTCCTTTCTTTTCTCTATGTTCCAAAATCCAAACGAAACTTCCATGAACGAAGTTTCTTTCCTAGAACATCCCATCTGTGAAACAAGATACCAGGAGTTTGCTTCCCAACCGACTACATCATGGTCGTCTTCAAGTCTAATGTAAACAAATACCTGGAAAATCAATTCCTCTTAAGTAAATCCTCTGACACTTTGACCTACTGTTTTTAATCACCTCGAGGGGGGCGATCATCGTCCAACCAATAAGAAAAGAGGTACAGAATTTGGAATCATTCAAAGATTTACAATTGCTGCATTGTTTTGCTCGAATAGGTCTTTTAATAATAGAAAGTCACAAAAAGACTCTAGACTATTATGAAGATCATTGTCTGCAATGATTAACTGCACAATGTACTTTGGCTTCAGTATTTTTCCCAATGACTGTGCATAACATGAGAAGTTTTAATTTCATCAAATCTTTATTTTCTGGTGTCTTTCCTGTAATTTAAATAAATAAAGAAAACTGTAATTAACAACACACAAACGCGGCCATAATGTCTTAGACAGATTTGGCAACTGATTTACACAAAAAACAGTGCAATTACCACCGTTATTTTTGACTCACTTGGAGTTTTTGCACCAGCCGTTCTCAATGATTTCTCACTGATGACGGCTGGTGGTTTTCCATGGAACCTGAGTGACAACAATCTTCCTAAATACTCCAGTACTCTCCATTCACTTTTAGTTGAGGTCTGAATGGTGCTATCCCATTGTTGGACTTTCCATACTCCCAGATGAAGTTTATTCGTGGAACCAACCAGTATTGGTACCACAGCGTTTCGTTTTTTTTGGTGGGGATGGTGGTGGTGAAGAGGTAAAGTTATAGTTTTATTTTTCTTACATAGTGCCAGACTTTACTTAGATAGTGTTATGAAGTTGTTTGTGAGTGGTAAGACACAAATATGAAGAAATAAATGGATGAAAACGATCCTTTAGAGATCAACAGTATAAATGATTTAACAAGTTTAACAATTTACAACTAGGAGGATTACTATGAAAATAAGGAGGTTCGTTAAGCCGATTTCGTTAAGCGTTTCTTTATTTGAATTTCCCTCTTTGTTCTGTTCTTTATCGTCTGGTCGAAATTCAGGTGCAGATAACTCATGCTTAAAATGGGAAGTTAACGTTAAAGTACAAGAGTTATTTCCCTTTAAACATTAAACATTATTTTGTAGATGGAATTTGTTATCCATATAACAGATAGTTTGAGCTCTCTTGGGTTCGTCGTAATATGTAAAAAAAAAAAAATCTGATTGTGTTTGCTTCTTCTTATTTTATTTACACCTGGGATTGTTTGTTATTTGTTTACGTGCATTGGTTTCCGCACTCTAGGATTTTTTTAATATGCCATCTGTCTTCATCGGTGCCGTCGTTTGTATGGTGCTAATCCTTTCAATTTCTTCGTCTCTTTATTCCAGCGTGGAAAATATGTAAAAAGAGAAAATACATAAGCGCTATAATCTCTCTTAGTGCCCCTTTTTACTTTCCTCTCCACGAGGGCAGAGTGAGGCACGAGGGCGTTTTTTTTTAAAATGTGGGGAAAAGCCAGCCCACTCCCAACAGAGGGAACGCTGGATTGAGACAAAAAGTAAAATTCCCTCAGTCTAGAAGGATTTCTCCTTCACTGACCGAGGACAGAAAAAGATGAAGTGCAGCACCAGAATACACACACACATACACACGCATACACAGACACATATACACAGACACACACATACACAGACACATATACACAGAGACACACACACAGACATACACACACATACCCATACATACACAGACACACACACAGATACAAAGACACACACATACACACATACACACATACACACAAAGACACACACATACACACATACACAGACACATACACACAGAGACACACATACACAGACACACACATACACAGACACACACATACACAGACACACACACAGACACAAAGACACAAAGACACACACATACACACACATATACGCACACTATTTGATCTGCTAATTTTAGAGTCCCCCCCCCCCCGACACCAAATTCTCTCCAAATAAAGGACTCTCCTGTTTTTGGTAGTCATTCGAGACAAAACGACTAACTGAAAAGATCACCACAAATCCGATGGAGAGATAAGCACCTTCTTTTCCTATTTTATTCTTTATTCTCTATTTTATTTTCTCTCCATTACTACCTTTATTTCAATGTGTCTTATAAGAATGTACTTAATTCTGTTTGACTTAAATGTGTTCAATTATTGATATGTACTGCCATTTGCCTTGACTATTGATTTTCCCACTGTAGAAATTCTTGAAATGTAGTATTTTATTTTCTCCTCATTTCTCTTGATACTTACTTGCGAGAGTGAAACCTATCTTCAACTTTCTGTTTCCTCTTTAGTATTCAAAGAACTTATTCTCTCTACATATGTACATATATTTATATATATATGTGTATGTGCATTGTATATGTACGTTTTTATTTTTTAACCCGCGGGGGATAGGAAATACCCGACTAGTACACGGGCGCAAGCTATCTTTACCCCTCTCGAAGTGTTGGACCCGTAAGACCTTGTAAGGCTATCCATCTAAGAGAAGGAAATCTCTGACAAAAAACCTTGTTACTAGCTACTTATGCCGATGCAGTAAACCGTTGGGGAGGGAGGCCTCCATAGTCCTGATCGACAACCTTCCTAGAGTTGGAATCTCGAACAAAATATCCGGTTGCAAACCTACAAATGCTTAAGGAGTAGATAGGTCATTCCTATCGCCGGCCCTTGCACTCCTTCTTTGTTTATTAGTCAGGCGCAGAGGTAACAGCACTGGGACGCCTCTAAACACTCAGTGCCTAGCCTTGTTTCCTTACTAGGACAATGAACGCCGCTGTCTTTCTCTCTATTTGGGCAACTTGGGGAAAGTTTTTTCGTTACTAAGTCTTACATGACCAGTCTGGGTCTCTCTTGTTCCGACAGGTTGAGGGTACAGGTTAGACAGCTTGTCTGGCTGCTGTTTCCGACTGATAGGAAGGAGCCCAAACTCTTGGGTAGCGCCAAGAACGGCTGCTCCATCATCAGTTGCATAATACCGTGGGTAGTTGTATGTGCCATGTTGCGCATGGAAAGGGACCCTGCAATTATCTCCGGTGGGCTTTCCCGAGGCCACAACCCCCATGGACCAGGTCGTGACTAATGGACTGGTTGTGTGAGCTTATTGGCACCAAACAAGTACCCACCTTGGCCAACCCACTCTATAATCAAATCAAACATGTCATTACAAAGAAATAAAATCAAACCTAAACCAGACACCCAAAAAACACTTTCGCCTCCACCCTTGAGGCTTGCATTCTCGAATATCCGGGGACTTAGAACTCATATCAACGACGTAGAAACCTTTCTCCTGACAAACTCTCCGGATATCCTAGCTCTTAGTGAAACTAACCTTCAATCCTCAATCTCCTCTCACCACTTTGACATGACTGACTACCTCCCACTCTACCGTAAAGACTCTGACAAACACATGCATAGGCTAGGAGTTTATGTTCGGACCCCCCCATGGCTAGAGAACATAGGTTAGAATCAGATGTCTACGACTACATGTACTTTAGATTGACTTTACATCACAACGTCAGTTACTTATATTTCCTATACCGCTCCCTGTCGACCCAGGACTGTACTCTGCTAAACTCTGTCTCTGAAAGCATAGATAGAGCACTCTTAATTGACTCGAATGCCCAGATACATGTATTTGGGGATTTTAATGCCCACCACCGCGACTGGTTGGGATTCTCCAGCCTTACTGACGCGGCCGGCAACTCTACGTATAATTTCTCCTTAGCTCACTCCCTTTCTCAGACTGTCGATTTTCCGACCCGCATCCCCGATCGAGTAGACCAACAAGCCTCACTTCTAGACCTTTTCTTGACCTCAATGCCCGAGGCTTGTGTGACGAAAGCTATAGCCCACTCGGGAATGCTGATCACATTGTGCTAATGATACATATCACCCTAAAAAGTCGTCCAAAAGCTGATGAACCGTTGCTCAAAACAACAAGATACTACAAGCAGGCTGATTTCGAGTCAATCAGAGATCACATCAGTGACGCCCCATGGAGGGAAACCTTCTCACTCCCTGCCGACCAGTGTGCAAACGAATTAACTGAATGGGTCAAAGCAGGCATCGAAGCCTATGTTCCCATGCGAAAATTCTTTAGCAAGCCCCACTCTCCCCAATGGTTCACCTCGGAATGTGCAGCTGCCATTTCTAAGAGGCAACAAGAATTCCGTAAATTTGGCCGCCATAAGTCAGCTACTAATAGACATACATTTATAGAGTCAAGAAATAAATGCAAGGCCGTGATAGGTGAAGTGAAGAGAAGGTATAATAAGTTAACAAAAAAACGCATCCAGTCACAGAAACTAGGTACTCGTGATTTCTGGAAAATCTACAATAGTGTAGTGAATAATGGTCAATCAACGATTCATCCACTATCAAACCACAATGATGTCGTATGCACGGCCACTGATAAGGCTGAACTACTTGTCCAGCGCTTCGCTTCTAACTCTACTTTAGACTCAGATAACCACCCCTCCCCAAATTCCCATTGCGGACCGAAGCCACACTTGATAACCTGGTCGTCACCCCATCCCAGGTCAGAGACATCATAAAAAACCTTGACACCTCCAAAGCTTGTGGGGCTGATCTTATACCAGTAATAGTAATAAAGAAATGCTCTGCTGAACTGGCCCCTGTCCTCTCCAAACTCTACAATAAATGCCTAGCTGAATCTTGCTTCCGTGACAGCTGGAAAATTGCCTCTGTGGTACCAGTCTACAAGAGTTCTGGGAATAGAACCGACCCTCACAACTATCGCCCAATCAGTCTGCTGCCGATCTTTGCTAAAATCTTCGAATCTTTAATCAACCTAGCGATAGTAAGGCACTTAGATAATGCTAAACTTCTATCTGACCGCCAGTATGGATTTAGACAAGCACGATCTACTGCAGACATCCTAACGGTCATCTCTGAACGCATGTATCATACACTTGACAAGGCAGGGGAAGCTAGGGCAGTAGCGCTTGATATATCCAAGGCCTTTGACAAAGTATGGCATAAAGGGCTTCTCCTGAAAATACGCTCATACGGTATTAGTGGGCAATTACTTAATATAATCAGATCTTTACTAGACAAAAGAAAAATCCAGGTTGTCCTCGATGGCCGTTCATCTAAGCAACATGACATAAATGCTGGTGTACCCCAAGGATCTATTCTTGGACCTCTGTTGTTCCTGATCTATATAAACGATCTCCCTGATGACATAGTGTCTGAGATTGGTTCATTTGCTGACGACACCACGCTTTACTCTCGCCATGTTGGCAAAACCGATGCGATCATATCCGAAGCATTGGCTGAATCTTTAGAAAATGACCCCCAGGCTGTAGTGGATTGGAGTCACAAATGGTTGGTAACTTTTAATGCCGCTAAGACAACGCTCTTTTCCTTCAATAACTACAAAGAACCTCTCCAACCACAGATTGTCATGGCTAATAACACCCTACCTGAGAGTTCATCATTCAAACTCCTCGGCCTAACCTTCACAGGTAACATGAATTGTGAACAAATACATCGAAGACATTGCCAAGACTGCCGCAAAGAAGGTTGGCTCCCTCTACCGTGCTAGCAAACTCCTCTCACCTGACATTATCCTGTATCTCTACAAAGCCACCATCCGCCCATGCATGGAGTATTGTTGCCACATCTGGGCTGGTGCATCATCTACTAGTCTCTCCCTCCTTGACAAGGTCCAAAAAAGAATCGCCAACCTAATAGGTCCATCACTGTCAACCAAGCTCCAGTCCCTGTCCCATCGCCGCAATATAGCATCCTTGTGCTTGTTTTACAAATACTTCAATGGATTATGCTCTGATGAACTGGCTACTCTGGTGCCCCCTCGACGTAAATTCACTAGACTAACTCGACAATCAACTAAATCTCATTCATTCATTGTGGAGGTCCCCAGATGTCGGAGAGCTTTCTACTCAAATAGCTTCTTTCCTCGTGTTGCTGGCCTCTGGAACTCCCTCCCTGCCCCCTGTTTCCCCGTCACTACAAACATGCAGAAGTTTAAAACTAATGTAAACAGACATCTCGCTGCGCAGATCCCAATCTAGGTTGACTGCCCCCTACCTTCTCCCCTCTTTTTTCTCAGTAGCCCCTTACGTCTACAGTGGCGTCCTGCCTTATTTGGGGTGAACTATGTTAACAAAAATCTGTTGAATGTAAAACTAGAACAGGAAATTTAGCCGAAATGCCCTGGAAAAAGAAACCCGTTTAGCCTTCCACACGACTTGCCTTCTTTTATTTAGTTTTCAATTATCAACTTCGTTGCTCTGGGTACGTGGATGTGCGCGATATAGCTTAATGGATACCATTATGGCCTAAGGAATCAGATGAGCCGAGTTCAAGTCCATGCGCATCTGCTGTGGTTAATTACGTACTAGCACTGCTGAGAAATATATGGCTACCCATGCAAACTGAGTGACAATAATCCTCCTCAGTATTCCTTTACTCTGCTTTTCATTTTTAGTTGAGATCTGAATCGTGCCATTTCCGTCTTGGACTTTCCATCCTCCGAGATAAAATTTTCTGTGGTACCAACCGACATTGATACCACGACGATAGAACATATACTACTCTTAGTAACAAAAATATGAAAGAAAATGTAATGTATATAAAACTAAGAAAAACCTTCTTTTTTGAACATGTTTTCAAGTTCAAATTATCGAGAATACTTAAAAAAATAAAGAAATCCATTCATTAGCTGATCAGGACGAACAACTGATAGGAATTAAATTTTTTTGTACTAGTAAGTCACCGTTTATCAAGGCCCGAAGGCCACTCGAGGATAAAAAATAATGGGTTTATCACCTGGACGGTGAGACAAACACCTTGATAATTGGAGATGATGGTTGAAACTAGTTAGAATTTGATTATTTGAGATGACGGCTCAACAAGAATTTGATAATATGAGAGAACAGCTCAACAAGAATTTGATTATCTGAGAGGACGGCTTAGCAAGAATTTGATTATATGAAAGAACGGCTCAACAAGAATTTGATTATCTGAGAGAACGGCTCAACAAGAATTTGATTATCTGAGAGGACGGCTCAACAAAAAATTGATTATCTGAGAGAACGGCTCAACAAGAATTTGATTATCTGAGAGAACGGCTCAACAAGAATTTGATTATCTGAGAGGACGGCTCAACAAAAAATTGATTATCCGAGAGAACGGCTCAACAAGAATTTGATTATATGAGAGAACGGCTCAACAAGAATTTGATTATCTGAGAGGACAGATCAGCAAGAATTTGATTATATGAAAGAACGGCTCAACAAGAATTTGATTATATGAAAGAACGGCTCAACAAGAATTTGATTATATGAAAGAACGGCTCAACAAGAATTTGATTATCTGAAAGAACGGCTCAACAAGAATTAGATTATATGAAAGAGCGGCTCAACAAGAATTAGATTATATGAGAGAACGGCTCAGCAACGTAATTCAGAGGTTTAGCGAGGGAGAATCAAATGCGCGATACCGTTCCTTTCAACCTGATCATCGCAGAAGGAACTATTGCACGTACACCGGTGGATGACGTGTTTGAGTATAGAAATCTGCAACTTGGTCTGCAAATTGTTATGCAAATTGGCACCGTGTTTTGATCTAAGTTCACTTGAGTGGCAGTGTTATTTAATGTCGTTTTATTTAGTCATTCAACCTCTTTGCCTTTTCCTCCTTTTGTTTTATTTTATTTTATCCAGATTAGATTGACAACTAGCCATGAGTGGATAAATGACCACTCGAGCTAAGAAAGACCTTCACCGACATAAAAAGAAGAGGAAACAAAAGCAATAAAAATAAAAAAACGCGTCATTTTGGTAGGAACAATGCAAACACAATCTTGCTTGAAAGATTCAAATTCTTATACAATCCAATTTCCTCAGAACAACAACAAAAAAAAACTAAAAAGAAAACACTAGGTTTGATAAGGAAAGCTTTAAATGCCTTGTGAATAATGATAGCTATTAGTCAACCAGTTCGTCACGAGTGAAACTTTCTGTAGCAAGTGTACAAGAAGAAGGAACTACAATGTATGTGTGGACATGACAGGCGACAAGGAAAGTAAGAAAGAGAAAACATGAAAGAGAAAAAGAGAAAAAAAATGAGACTAGAATTAAACGAAAAAAAAAGAGAGAAAGAAATGCTAAACGGTAAAAGAGAAAAAAAAGATTCGGTGAAACGAGATGAGATCAGTGGAAACAACTTGCAAATATATGCGTTCCCTGAACATCTACTTATGCTAGTATTTATAAAAACAAAAAATAGAATGATATATCAAAAGAATCTTTTAATTGATTTAATCCTATTTATAATTGATTTGATTCTCTCATAATTGATTTGACCCCCTTCATAATTGATTTGATCCTTTTTATAGTTGATTTGACCCTCTTAGTAATTGATTTTACACACGTTATAATTGAGTTAACCTTCTTCATAATTGATTTGACCCCTTTTGTAATTAGGTTTGCCCCCTTTTGTAATTAGGGTTATCGCTTTCATAATTTAGTTGACCCTCTAATAATTGTTTTGACCCACTTACAATTGATTTGCCGTCTTTTACAATTGAGTTGACTCTCTTCATAATTGATTTGACCCCTTTATAATAGATTTGACCATCTTCATAATTGATTTGATCCCTTTATAATAGATTTGACCCTCTTATAATTGATTTGACTCCCTTCATAATTGATTTGATCCTTTTTATAGTTGATTTGACCCTCTTAATAATTGATTTTACACACGTTATAATTGAGTTAACCTTCTTTATAAGTGATTTGACCCCTTTTTCTAATTAGGTTTATCTCTTTCATAATTTAGTTGACCCTCTAATAATTGTTTTGACCCTACTTAAAATTGATTTGCCCTCTTTTACAATTGAGTTGACTCTCTTCATAATTGATTTGACCCCTTTATAATAGATTTGGCCCTCTTATAATTGATTTGACTCCCTCAATATTTCTTATTGATTTGTACTATGACAAAAATTGAAACATCACAATTACCGCGTTGAGCGATGCAAAATGAAAAATAATCGATTTTAAGCGTGAAACTAAAAATTATCGATTTTAAGCGTGAAACGAGAAATTATAGATTTTAAGCGCAAAACGAAAAATTACCGATTTTAAGCATGAAAAGAGTAATTATCGATTTTAAACAAAATGTTTAATAATCTTTTTTGCTCAAAATAATAAGCATTTTAATGGGGAAAACTACCACTTTTTCATTTAACAAAGGAGGTTTTTTCAAATCATGAATTATACGTTTGTAAAGCAAGCTAACTTTTATATATGTATAAACAGAGTGAATGAAGGAGAAGCATTTTGTGTGTATGGAGGCGGAGAAACGGGGTATAATATTGTTATTCGTTTGTTATAAGTAGTTTGGCATCTCCAGTTTTAACCATTTTTTCAAATCAACTCTTGAACATTAAAAAATCATTGTACAGAACATATACAATATTAACACGCACATTATTATGTTAATATTTCATCCAATAGTTCCCAGCATTTTGTATACCATTGTTTTATATGTATCCAATTCAATCTTGAAATAGATTTAGTTTTTGAAATATACTTTGACAATACATTTTCCAGATCGAGAATAATATCAAAATATGTCTACCATAATTAGAAATCGTATTTATTATTTTATTTTTTATTTATTTATTTTTTATTTATTTATTTTTTATTTATTTTTTGACTTCTATTCACCCCAAACAAGGCACACTGCCACTGAGGTATACTTTGAATTAGAGACCAGATTTCTAGGGGCACCATAAGTGCAGAGTTGTGCAGCCTGGTGCTTGTTCACATTACATTTAAATTTATGCATGTTGATACAGTCGAGGAAACAAGGAGCAGGGAGAAAATTCCAAAATCAAACAGTTCGAGGAAAGAAGCTTTTAGAGTAGAAAGCCTTCCGGTATGTGGGGAACTCTACAATGAAGAGGTGGGATTTTGCTGCTTGTCGGATTGGTCGGGTGTATTTACGTTGAGAGGGCCCAAGTGCAGCAAGTTCGTCAGAGCTCATTCTGTGGAGGTATTTGTAAAACAAGCACAGGAAACATTGCTGCGATGGGACAGGAGGTGGAGTTTTACAGACAGTGCGCAACCTATTGGGTTATTTCGAAAGTTTCGATAAAATCACTTCGAGTAAAGTAGTTCATTCTATTTTTTTTTAGTTTCCATCTGTAACTGTAATATACTAATATTATTTTCACGTTTTTCCACGTCTCGATAGCAGCACCAAGGTGTTTATATATATATATATATATATATATATATATATAAAACAATATGAAAAATATGAAATGTTAAAGAAAAAGAAAAACGGAACAAGAGCATGCTACCCCCGTGGATTAAATAAAGCGTCCCGTTCTAAATTCCGTGCAGATTCCCGAGTTCGACAGAAAGATTCCCGATTTCGACAAGATACATCTGAAAAACAAAATCAGAGGTTACATCGGCTGAAACGTTGTGAGAATAACATTCAAGATGAGAACAGACGTCTGA
Organism: Sepiola atlantica; assembly: GCA_963556195.1. Taxonomy (NCBI): domain Eukaryota; kingdom Metazoa; phylum Mollusca; class Cephalopoda; order Sepiida; family Sepiolidae; genus Sepiola; species Sepiola atlantica. The sequence goes on along the minus strand of OY744528.1, from coordinate 19,925,631 downwards.
ATAATCCAAATGATACAAAGAAAAAACTATTTTGCAGATACAAGGTATTGAGAATACTTAAAAAAGTTTTAAAAAATCCATACATAAAAAAAGAAATAGAGGCGCCCGTGCATTGATCCATATATTAGAGACCGTGCTTCGTCGTGAGATACGAGTGAGTCTACGAGGAGCGAAGACTGGAATAAAATAGAAGGATTCAGAGTAAGAAAGAATCACGATTCATCTATCATTATACTGAAGTTAAGCTAATCAACGTTTGTTTCCCTAAGGCTTTTTCCTATGTATATTTAATCACACAAAATACATGCTGAAATATTCCTCGGTTTTGGGATTGAGTTATATTTGAAAAAAATTCAATTTTTATTCGTTTAATAAGTCGCAATTTGTAATGAACTCACGAAGTGACCCATCTCACACTAAGCTATAATCTATCACTTTCACCCTCTCTCGGTGTATGTGGTTTGACCCACTTGCTCTATTTTATACTATATCTGTCACTCTTGCTTCCGTCACTCTTTCTCTGTTCATTAATAAAGAAAGGAAAGACTAAAAAAAACTAGAATAGTCAATTATGAACAAAGGTAAATCTCACAACAAATAGCAATACTATTTGTTATGGTGTGATGTTGATCTACCCTATTTCGGGAATATATAGACTCTTCCAAACATTATTTATAAAGGAGATTTTAACGAAGTAAATAATGTCTCGGAGAGCAGTCTTTCTGTAACACACAATTTTTTACTTCTGTAAATATACCACCATGTTGTCTAATTTATTATCGGCCCTTCAAGGTCACAACACTATTTGACCCGTAGCTGGAGATAAATAGATAGATAGATAGATAGAGATAGATAGATAGATAGATATATATAGAGAGAGAGAGAGAGGGAGAGAGAGAGAGAGAGAGAGAGAGAGAGAGGGAGAGAGAAAGAGAGAGAGAGGGCAAAAAAACCCTTGTATTTTGGCTTTTTATTTAACTGGCTTTGCAAACTATATAGACTCTTCCAAACATTATTTATAAAGGAGATTATGACGAAGTAAATAATGCCTCAACGAGCAGTCTTTCTGTAAGTCGAAAGCTTATGCCATCTTTAAGGTAAATAAATTTACTTTAGAGAAAAAACAACACATCGTTATTTTGTTTTCTACAATTCTATACTAAAATTCAAATTTAAAACGATGTTTGCAAAAGTTTATTTTATTAAATTATTTATCTTTTATGATTACTCTTGTGTAACCTATCTGTTTATACTATTATCGTAGTTAGAATGTTTACAGATTGGCTAGTGGGAAGATTTCAAATGAATTCTTACATCACATAATCATGACGGTATCATTTATTTTCCTCATAATCGACCCACAAATCATGGGACTAATCGTTTTCAGCAGAAACATGGGTTTCCTGTCAATGTCTTACTTTATAAGCTTGAATAAAGACAAGGATATGCGGTTGAAAAATAAAAATATATCTATACTGGTTTCTGGACTAGAGTTATATCAGAGAGAAACTGTTTTCCTGGCAAGAGTTATCGCCATTGTGCAAAAGCGATTAGACCTCCAAATCTCGTGGTAAACATCAGATTATGTTGGGAACTTTCGCACCACTACGTGGTCAAGAAGTAAGACCTGATTTCATTGTCATTTGTTCCTCGGACCCTTTACGAAGAGCACTGACCTTTGAACGTCCACTAACAGAAAGGACGCAACGGAATGTGTAAGTCTTTGCTTTGTGCTTCGCACAACTCTTTCTGTTTACCCTTTTAAAGGAATAGCTTGTACATTCTTCTGTTGTATGGGAACAATGTATTCTGTATGTCTAACATGTCTCATTTAGGCTTCGGAATTTTTGAGATGAGGGTTGATAATTCGTAGAATTTGGTATATTCAGACTACTGTTCTCATCTTGGGTGTTTTTATCATAACGTTTCGGCCGATGTAACTTCCGACCTTCTTCAGGTGTACTTTGTCGAACTCGGGAATCTTTCTGTCGAACTCTGGAATCTGGACGAAATTTCGAACGGAACCCTTTATTAAATCCACAGGGTTAGCATGCTCTCGTTCCATCTGCCATGACTGGGAAGAAGTCTTCAGTAATTCGCAATTCTTCGTATCGCCCGCACTGAAGATTGAACCTTCGACCTTGAGATGACTGTCACTTAGAACTGAATTTTACTTAGTACTATATCCACTGCGCCACGGGTCCTTGTGGATTCCCGAGTTCGACAGAAAGATTCCCGAGTTCGACAAAGTACACCTGAAGAAGGTCGGAGGTTACATAGGGTTAAACGTTGTGATAAAACACCCAAGATGAGAACAGTGGTTCGAATATACCAAATTCTACGAGATGTCTCAGTTACTATCTTTAGTTTGTCGTAGACAAACAATTAATAAATGAAATGTTTTTACCCAACGGATTTTTAATCGTCTTGTCCTTTCCGACACCTGTCTGTATTATAAACGATAATACAAATCAAATCTTAGAAACACCACGTTTGTCGGAAATTAATTTAATTTATCCACCCATGCGTTGCTTCTTTAAGCAACGATATTTATCAGAACTTTCTAGCGTATTTTGATTGACAAGAGAGGTGAACGTCACTTCCTCTGATATTCTTAACAAAACAAAATTCCTTTTTATTTTCGTGTTTAATCATAACTTTCCTTTGTCTCCAATATTACTAAAAAATTACATCTTGAATCCCAATGAATGTACTCACAATAACACATATATCATCCGAGAGGTAAAATTGTCTCACCGCAAACCTAACTAGACTCTTTCGACTTCAAATCGTTTCATATTGTTTGTACAGAATTCAGAATTTTCATGAGAAAATAATGGAAATAATATAATCCTATTTTGATATATTGGTCCAACTCGCTTTTTAAAACCACTTTTCTAGGAACTATAAAAAATCATTTACCTTGTTACACATCTTGTCTATATAAAAAATGAATACGCAAGAGTGGTAATTATACATTACTAGCAGGACCCGTATCCGGCGTTGCCCGGGGAAAGATTATATAATAATTTAACTTTAAAAAATAAATATTAGATTATACAATGAATACGCAAGAGTGATAATTATACATTACTAGCAGGACATGTGTCCGGCGTTGCTCGGGGTGAAGATAAAATAATTATTTTACTTTAAAAAATAAATATTAGATTATACAATGAATACGCAAGAGTGATAATTATACATTACTAGCAGGACATGTGTCCGGCGTTGCTCGGGGTGAAGATAAAATAATTATTTTACTTTAAAAAATAAATATTAGATTATACAATGAATACGCAAGAGTGATAATTATACATTACTAGCAGGGCATGTGTCCGGCGTTGCTCGGGGTGAAGATAAAATAATTATTTTACTTTAAAAAATAAATATTTGATTATACAATGAATACGCAAGAGTGATAATTATACATTACTAGCAGGACCTGTGTCCGGCGTTGCTCGGGGTGAAGATAAAATAATTATTTTACTTTAAAAAAAATAAATATTTGATTATACAATGAATACGCAAGAGTTTTAATTATACATGGTTAGACGTATCCGTGACTCGTTGGGTCACAACCATTACCATTATTTATTCTATTTTGATTTCATTAAAAAGTTCATCAATTCTGCCATATCTTTTACGATATTCTTCTTGCACAATTCTGATTGCTCACTGATAATAACCGGTGGTGTTCCCTGGAGTCTGCATGACAACAAGTCTTCCTAGATTTCAATTACTCTCCACCTCTTTCGATAACCATTGCAAATGATTTCGCGTTATCGCAAAAGCCGCTTACCATAGATTTCTCACCGACAACGACTATTAGTTTTCTCTGGGATTTAGATGGTAACAAGCCCTCCACAAGGCCCCAGTACTCTTGGCACTCTTCCAGTGGAGGTCTGGTTAGTGCTTTCCCTCCCCGGCCATTCTATCTTCCTTGACCTTTCACGACTATTTTGTGTGGTATCAGCCGAGGCTGATACCATACATTTTTGGTAGGGGGAAGGGCAGTTTATAAGATTTATTGCAGTTTCAATTCCTTCGGGTTCACATGGGGGTTCGTCCAATTCTTGCTTTATTTCTGTTGCAACTTTTGGTTGTTGGTGTTCGTTGTTTGTGTGGGTTAGTTTCCGCATTCGAAGATTTTCCTTAAGATTTCAGCTGTTTTCGTCAGTGCTGTCTGTTGTATAGTCTCGGTCTTGTTTTTGATTTCAATGTCTGCTTGTTTTTTTCTAGGTTTTTCAAGACTGTGCCTAATGCTTCTACGATTATTGGTATTATATTGGATTTCTTCATTTTCCATATTCCTTCAAGTTCTCTGGCAAGTTTTGTGTACTTGCTTCATTTTTAAATCTTCATGATCTTTACCCTGTTGTCTGCTGGGACGGCAAAATTTACAATCTGGCAGTTTTTTTTCTTGTTAACTGTGACGTCAGGTCTCCTTGCTTGGATGAGCTTGTCTGTCTCTACCTTCATGTTAGAGAAAATTTTGTGATTTTCGTTTTCCAGTATTGTCTCCTGTTTGTATCTGTACCTTTTATCTGCATGCTCAAAATGCAGTCGTTTGCATAGTTCCCAGTGTATTACTTTCCCCACGCAGTTCTTGTATTCTTTTTAGGCTAGTTTGCTGTATTCACTTATTATGTGATTTACTGCTTCGTCTATTTGTCCACAGAGTCTATATTTACTGTTTTCCTGGATTGTATCTATTTTAGTTTTAATGTAGTTAGTTCTAATCACATTGTTCTGTAATCTGTTCGTAGCGATTCTATTTCTCTATTCAAGTGTCCTTTTCTTAGCCATGTCCAGGTGTTTTCAGGAATCTCTTCTCGTGTCATTCTTATGAACCATCCATGTAGCTGTTTCTCTTCCCACCTTTGTTCTCTTGTCTTTTTGTTTCTTGTTTCGCTGCTTCATGAATTGTTTATTTTGACTATGTCTCAGGCTTTCTGTGTTCTGAATTATGTATTTTTCCAATTCCTTTTTTTGTCTTCCACGCAGTCTTCTATAATTACAAGCGTTGTTACCCCTTAGTTTCTTTTCACGTAGAGACTGTCTCTGTATCATCTTTCAGGTGTAATGCATTGTTCATGGTCATTATGTTTTTTAGTCTTCTAGTCAAGATGCCTAAGTTCTTATTTTGTTCAGCCTATGAATGGCCCAGAGTATCTTATTAGTGATACTGACCCGGTGTTTATTCTTTTTACTAGATTTCTACTATATAATTTCATTTATTAGAGTTTTCTTGTTCTTCTTAAGTATTCCTTTCCAACTTCCCTATCATTTCTGTAGATTTGATGGTGTCTACTTCCCAAACTCCAAAATATTTATAGGTATCATGTTCACGAAGCGCCTTCGTCTCTTGTTGTTTGGGCAGTTCTATGCTCTCTACCTTTTCCCCTTTCATCTTTAGCAGTGCACACGTTTTCATTCCGAATTCCATTTGACTGTTCTGACTAAAGATTCTGGTCGTGTTCATCAGCTTTTCCAGTTCCTTTTTTCATATACATGAGGTGGTTTATTCTTTGTTCTGTGCCTGTAAACTTGTATCTGGCATCACCTTTCCTGAGTATGTAGTTGAGTGGCATCATGGCTATGATAAACAGTAGTGGTGATAGAGAGTCTCGTTGGAAGATTATTGTTTGTATTCTTATCCCAGTCGGGTGTTGTCCTCCAGCTGTCAGTTCCAGTCTCAATGTTCCCATTGCTTTCTTAATAAGAGAAATAATCATGTAAGATGTCTTGTACATTATTATCGACACGGACTGAATACCTGGGTGTTCCAAGTTCGAATCCAGTCGATTCCACAGTATCACTGTCACTTAGGGGTGTTGGCAACCTTCTCGTGGTCCTTCCCGTAAGTACCCGATGTCTTTCCAGAAAGATTTCTAACTAGAAAAACATTGGGGAAACTAATGCCAACGCCAGAATCATTTGATTCACACGAAAGAAGAAGACGAATCATTCAATTGACGGATTCTGTCGCAGGCTTTCTTATAGTCAATCCATGTCATGCTCCTTTTTCTGATTTTTGACTTCTTTCAGGATCTTTTAATCTATGGAGAGCAGGTCTTTTCCCTTTCCGACATCCTTTTTGTTAATCAGCAAGTAGTCCATGATTGTTAAGGAAATGGTAGATCTGTTATTTCAGGATTTTAGGATTTTCCACATGGTTGATAAACATGTTATTGGTCTGCAGTTGCTTGGGATCGTTTCTTTTTCGGTATCTTTTTGTATTAACGTAGTTCTTCCTTCGATCACTCATTCTGGTACGTCTGTTTTGTGGATACATTTTCTCAGTTTTTTTCGTTAACCGTTCATTTAGATTCGTGAATTTTTTAAACGAGTATGCATGTAATCCATCGTGACCTGGCGCTTTATAATTTGCCATTTTCCTCAGGGTTGACTTGACTGTTTCTTAATTCATTTATGTTTCTGTTCCTTTCTCTTGTCGTTTTCCCAATATATTTCACCAGAAATGTTTCTGTCGAGTTTCGTTGTTCTGTAGTCCGATTTTGTTTGTATCGTCTTAGTCTTTCATCTTTTGCTGCTATCTTTTGTTTTAGTTCTTCATGTTTTTTATTTAGTCTTTCATTTTTATGGGTCATATTTCACCTCTTCCATCGTTTTCTGTTCTTTTTCATCCTATTCATAGCTTTAGCTTCTTTTTGAAGTTTGTTGATCTGGGTTTCAAGTCTGATTTCATATCCAGACGTTGCCGTTTCATTCTTTTGCTGAGATTTTGTTTCTACTTTAAGTTTCATGCTTATTAATTTGATTCCAACATAAATTAAGTTGTTACGGTCTGTTTTATGGTTTCCAGTCATTTGGCATGTCTCTCGTGGTTTTGTGGCCCTCCCTATATCTTGCTCCAGAAGTGTTTTGTTTCTGTTGGGTCCGGTTGTTCTGTTTTTGTTCTCCCTTCGTTTACTTTTTTAATAAAACTGACTTTCATTGTTTTCAAAGCTCCTGTTTTGTTTGTACTGTTCCGATTTGTATCTGTATCAATCTTCCTCCTTTTGCTGCTATCTTTTGTTTTAGTTCTTTATGTTTCTTATTTAGTCTTTCCTTGTGAGCCAGATTTCCTCTCTCCCATCTTTCTCTGTTCTCTTTCATCCTAATTACGTTTTTAGTTTCTTTTCGAAGTTTGGTGATCTGGATTTCCAGTCTGATTTTCTATCCAGGCTTTGCCGGCCCATTTTTGGGCCAGTTTTTGTTTCTATTTTTACTTTCATATTTACTGATTTAGCTCCTGCATATATTAAGTTGTTTAGATCTGTTTTAGTATCTTTTAAGATGTATGGGAGGTGTCTGTTTACTTTTTCTGTTTCTAATTTTAATTTCTACCAATCTTCGTTCCTTGGGGATGAAAGTTTTGTTTTACCCTCGTTCATAAATAGTTTTAGGTTCTCTGACGCTTCTTCCTCAGTGATTTCTATAATTTCGTAGTTTTCGGTCTCATCAGTTTCAGTGTTTATGTTTTGGCAGTTTTCTATCAGTGGCGTTTCTCTAAGTGATGTTTCCTCGTCTCTTACATAATTTATCTCTCATTGAATTTCCACTAGTTCTGGGAACCAAACCCTCTTGCTTGGTCTGCAATCCTTTGTTCCGTTGTATGGTAGTCAATAGCCATATCTTATAGATTTCCATTCGCTTTCTATAGCCCCTGTCGTTGGGGTTGCTTCTGTAGTAGCCCTTCACTTTTGTAGTTAATTTCTTCCTCTGAGTTTTTGGTTTGCTGTTTTGTTCATTACTGCTTTCCTGTGTTTGATCCGCGTTATTGTCGTACCTGAAATTAGAGGGGTTCCTTACCTGTTTTGATCACGATATTCATGTCACTAAAATTACAGGAGCCAACGTCAACAGGATGCTGACCGGGTCCTCCATGTTGACCAACGACGGAGCTCCTGCCGATCATAACACTCAGATCTTACCTCTGAGTATCACGGCTTTAATTTTGGTTTTCAGATATTTTCCTTGGTTTGTAGCAACACCAAACCCATGATTATTTTACATGTTATCCTGTCACAGAGGTAATGTTTATCTCTTATTTTCATGAAATACAAGATGCACTATCACACGCGTATAAAGGGACAGTTATAACAGAACATACAGTAAATATATATATATACAGGGTGTCTCAAAAAAATGTACTCACTCGTAGAATGACGAGAAAACTTTGCTTCATCGCTCCACACAATTTTGTGTGCAAACTCGACATCTTCTGCACATTTTGCCATTCTAAGAGTGAGTACATTTTTTTGAGACACCCTATATATATATATATATATATATATATATATATATATATATATATATATATATATATATATATATATATATATATTAAGTATCTACTTATACCAGGTTTTCTAAGCTTCTCCTAAAAAAAGACGATCGGTTCCTCTCACATATTTACATAACACATTGAAGCATAGGGTGAGCGGGGAGACTTCGTTTCATATTTATCCTGTTAAAATTTACACTTTGGTATGGAGATTTAAGGGGGGGAAGAAGAAAAAAGGAATAACTTCTATCACTCATGCCATTCTGAATTCTTTAGGTGGTTACGAGCAATTTTACACATTTAACTAATCTATTTATTTTTACATCTCACGGTGAGTTGGCATATAAAGCAAGTATAAACACAATAAAAGCAAAAATATGCGATTGATTTTTAAAAACTTTTGAGTAGGAAAAAAAGTTGTGTTAGTTATTATTATTATATAGAAGTATTATTATTCTTTATATGTAGAAATACAGAGAATTATAATTATGTCATCTAATTTACATACGTGTTTGTGATGTGTACAGACACACGTATTTAAATAAGATGGCCGCACTGAAAAAAGAGAGTCACCCTTTTTCTAAATGCTGACAGAGGCATTAAGAACTATCAGTTAGAATGTGGTTGAATCAACATAGAGTGAGAGCGGTCGAGAGAAATACATAGATATATCAGAGATAGATGGGTGACTGGTTCAGTTAATTACACATTACGGTTAATTAGAAGAATTTAAATGGATTTTTGAAAGATAACTCAACCCAAGAACTAAGGAATAATTTAGCATGTATTTTGTATGGTTAAATATATGAGAAAAAAGCCCTAGAAAAACAAACGTTTATTAACTCAGCTATAGTATAATAATAGATATTATTGTTTCATATATATATAAATATACATGTGATTCAATATACAGTGAGAAAGGGTGAGAGTGATAGACAGAAACTTAGTAAGAGAGGGGTCACTTGGTGAGTTAATTGCAAATTACGGATAATTAGAACAATTAAAATGTAAGTTATTTCAAACATACCTCAATCCCAGAACTAAGTAATATTTTAGCATGTAGTTTGTGTAATTAACATTTATAGGAAAACGGCCTAGGGGGGAAAAACGTTGATTCAGTCAGCTTTACTATAATATATATTACTGTTTCATATATATATATATATACATATATATATATATATATATATATATATATATATATGTGTGTGTGTGTGTGTGTGTGTGTGTGCGTGCGGATCAACAGTGGGAGAGGGCGAGAGTCATAGACAGAAACTTAGTAAGAGAGGTGGCATTTGTTTAGTTAATTGCAAATTGCGGCGAATTAGACCAATTGAAATTGATTTTTTCAAAGATAACTAAATCCCAGAACTAAGGAATATTTTTTGTGCGATTAAAATATATAGGATAACAGTCTTAGGAAAGCAAACGTTGATTGACTCAGCTTTAGTATAATAATAGATAAGAAACTCGTGTCGATTTGAATTTCATTCGATCACTTGACATACTATTAAAAAAATAAAAAAAGGAAAAGAAAAAATATCAAAGTTCTTATGTCATATGAGTTCGTCAGAGTCGAAACGAAAATAGAAAAAAAAACACAGTCGGATAATTAGAGAGTATTTGAAGCTCGGGGTAAATTGCGACGAGAGAGAGAGAGAGAGAGAGAAAAGAAAGAGAGAGAGAAAGAGAGAAAGAGAGAGAGAGAGAGAAAGAGAGAAAGAGAGAAAGACAGAGAGAGAGAGAGAAAGAGAGAGAGAGAGAGAAAGAGAGAGAGAGAAAGAGAAAGAAAGAGAGAGAGAGAGAGCGAGCGAGCGAGAGAGAGAGAGAGAGAGAGAGAGAGAGAGGGAGAGAGAGAGAGAGAGGGAGCGAGCGAGAGAGAGAGAGAAAGAGAGAGTGAGAGCGAGCGAGAGAAAGAGAGAGAGGGAGAGAGAGAGAGAGAGAGAGAGAGAGAGAGAGAGAGAGAGAGAGAGAGAGAGAGAGACGTGGCCAAAGAGGCAACCATTAACGCTTTCGTTTTTATGTGTAATTTGTTGTTGGTAATTTCGGCAAATGGAAATAAAATTGCCCGTTACACAGAAGAGTTGGCGCGAAACATTCTTAGCGTCATGTTGATGGTAGTCTTTTGCAAAAAAAAAAAACAACAACAAAAAATTTTTTAAAAAGAAAACAGAAGAAAGAAAAGAATGAGAGAATGTTTCCTACTTTGCCAACTCATTAAGTCGGTCACTTTTCCGTTACCAAAAATTTAAAAACATACACAAAAAAACGACCCCCCCCCAAAAAAAAACCCCCAAAAACCAAAACAAAAACAAAGAAGAGAACAGCGTCTGTGACGCGATTGTCGAGTTGATTAAGACGTTCCAATTTGGTCACCACTGCTCACTTATAATTAAACTTCAACTGGAGTCAGAATTTTCAGTTCACAGAAACGACTCTCGCGCAAACTACTTCGATCGAGATCCCTTCTAGGTTTTGACTAAGAACACAAAGAGCGGGAAGCTATCACATTTCAAGAAAAGAAAAATGGCCGGCAACGTAAACGATGGTCTAAGACGTCATTGGGAAAGACATTTTAAGAGTTTAGACAAAGATGGCAGCAACATGTTGACCGTGGAAGAACTTTCTAGAGGTTTGGCTGATCGCGGAGTGACAGTTTCATCCAACACGCTGAAGGTAAGACAAACGGATAATACTATGATTATGATTATGATAATGATTATGATAATGATTATGATTATGATTATGATTATGATTATGATTATGATTATTCATGATAAAGAACCATTTTTAGAAAAAAATGTATTTGAAGAATTATAGATCCGTCCGTTTAAACGGGATTCGTGTACATTTTACTTTTTCTATTTATTTTAGAAGTTTTGCATAACATAGTAGGGAAACGTATGCCCGAAATACACCGGTGCCATGGCATCGGAAGTTATTTCCCTTTGTTGATCTCACGTCCGAGTAAAAAAGTAATGTTATTAATGTTTTGTATAATGTTACGTTTGCGGTTTTTATATGATGTGAACTAAAAATAAACGTGTACTTGCACTTAACATTTATTTCTTCTATTATTTGTTCTTATAATAGTTATGTTTGAGACCTTTACTAAGTACAGAGCTGTGAGGTAAAATAACCTCTTGTCTCAACAGCATCTTTTGTTTATGTGAACAGATTTGTATATACAAAAAGTTATAAATCATTTTAGTCGATCAGGCAACAAATATAGGAATTAGATAATCAATCTGTAACAGTGTAAATATATATAAATTATTAAAAAGTGAATAAAGTGGTCGACTATAGTCTAGGGCGACCCGAAGGTTCCATTTTATTAGCTACAACACCGGAGTGTAAGGGAAGGCGTTACTCCTTTCTCAAGATTACTCCACTTACCCTTGATATTTTACCTTATAATGTCGTGTTTTCAGCAAGGGGGCATCAATATGATTTTCCGAGTCTTTGTTATGACTCGACTGAGGATTGAACCTCGGTCTCCCAGCCCAACTCTAACCATTATGGGCTGGTAAAAAGCAGTCTGTATTAATCTTTTTTATTTATTGATTATTATTTGTTTAGATGAGACGTCAATTTAATATTATTAGTTTGAGAACAAAAAACAATTGTGTCAAAATAAAGCATCTTTTATTCACGGAAACAACAAAAAACAATTGTGTCAAAATAAAGCATCTTTTATTCACGGAAACAACAAAAAACAATTGTGTCAAAATAAAGCATCTTTTATTCACGGAAACAACAAAAAACAATTGTATCAAAATAAAGCATCTTTTATTCACGGAAACAACAACAATTCTTCAAATTAAAGACCATTATTAACTACGATTTGCAAAGCTTTCGGGTTTGGTCAAAGAATCAATCCCTCGGCTTTGAATCGAAGAATTCGCGAGAGGCTTATTCAACCTCACCGAATGACTAAGATCGGCGACTCTTCCGAAAGTGTTTCAATTGATGGGAATAAACTAGTCAGATGGAACAGTGTATAGACCAGCGTTTCTCAACCGGCGTTTCCCAGAACTCTAAAGTTCAGCAAAAGGCTCCTAAGATTTTCACAACAAGATGGATAAGACAATCCACTTTTGATTTCTTATTTAATTTAATATACGTAATATTACTAAACACGTAACAGACCCTATCTTCTTAGGCAGCGTTTCTCGACTTTGATCCCCGGAATCTTACAGTTCTGTAAAAGGTCCCAATGGTTCAGCGAAGGGAAAATGACATAACGAGTGAGATAACACATGAGATAACAAATGAGATAACGAGTGAGATAACAAGTGAGATAACAAATGAGATAACGAGTGAGATAACAAGTGAGATAACAAATGAGATAACAAATGAGATAACGAGTGAGATAACGACTGAGATAACGAGTGAGATAACAAATGAGATAACGAGTGAGATAACAAATGAGATAACGAGTGAGATAACAAATGAGATAACGACTGAGATAACGAGTGAGATAACAAATGAGATAAAAAAATGAGATAACAAATGAGATAACAAATGAGATTTTTCCGTAAACCAGTTATTCCAAAATATCTACAATGATATTTACCATGTGAAAAGCGATGAAAATAAAATGAGAAAGATATGGTATTTAATTTTGCTTTTTCCACAGGGTTTCCTTGAGATGAGACACGTGATTTATTTTGAGAGTTACGTTGGGGTAAAAAGGTTGACAGACGCAGGTCTGTACGAGAGGCTGGGTGCAGCAGAAGTTGCACAACGTCCAATTCTTCAATCTTGTTGCTAATCTTTCTGTGATTTTGCATGAAAAAAAGAAGAAAAAAGACATAGGTAATTTCCAACCAGCCCATTGTAGACTCCATCAAGTTACTCGCAGTAAATTCCAGAGTTGATTACGTGACCATTCGACGCAAGTTCAAAATGCAAGATTCCATCATAGTGTCACGACACAGAGATCGAGATATTCTTTCTAAATTATTTTGACAAACTTTTCCCTCAATCTAGAAGTCGATGCAGATAATTGTATTGGATTAAGTACAACAAGACCAAACATGAATATGTGGGAATTGGCGATTACGAGGATGTCTGTAATTTCACAACAGAAAAGAATGGTATCTGTTAAGACGAGGAGTCGTAAAAGATAATGAGAATACGAAAATTTGAAATTCAAAGCAAAATCATTGTCAATATGAAAAAAAAATGATTCTCCAATATAACAAATAGCAGTGTCTATCTATCTATCTATCTATCTATCTATCTATCTATCTATCTATCTATCTATCTATCTATCTATCTATCTATCTATCTAATCCTGTACATCTATCTATCTATCTATCTATCTATCTATCTATCTATCTATCTATCTATCTATCTATCTATCTATCTATCTAATCCTGTACATCTATCTATCTATCTATCTATCTATCTATCTATCTATCTATCTAATCCTGTACATCTATCTATCTATCTATCTATCTATCTATCTATCTATCTATCTATCTATCTATCTATCTATCTATCTATCTATCTATCTATCTATCTATCTAATCCTGTACATCTATCTATCTATCTATCTATCTATCTATCTATCTAATCCTGTACATCTATCTATCTATCTATCTATCTATCTATCTATCTATCTATCTATCTATCTATCTATCTATCTATCTATCTATCTATCTATCTATCTATCTCTCGCTCTATCTATCTATCTATCTATCTATCTATCTATCTATCTATCTATCTATCTATCTATCTATCTATCTATCTAATCCTGTACATCTATCTATCTATCTATCTATCTATCTATCTATCTATCTATCTATCTATCTATCTATCTATCTATCTATCTATCTATCTAATCCTGTACATCTATCTATCTATCTATCTATCTATCTATCTATCTATCTATCTATCTATCTATCTATCTATCTATCTATCTATCTATCTATCTATCTATCTATCTATCTAATCCTGTACATCTATCTATCTATCTATCTATGTATCTATCTATCAATCTATTTATCTATCTATCTATCTATCTATCTATCTATCTATCTATCTATCTATCTATCTATCTATCTATCTATCTATCTATCTATCTATCTATCTATCTATCTAATCCTGTACATCTATCTATCTATCTATCTATCTATCTATCTATCTATCTATCTATCTATCTATCTATCTATCTATCTATCTATCTATCTATCTATCTATCTATCTAATCCTGTACATCTATCTATCTATCTATCTATCTATCTATCTATCTATCTATCTATCTATCTATCTATCTATCTATCTATCTATCTATCTATCTCTCTCTCTCTATCCATTTATCTATCCCTCGCTATCTATCTATCTATCTATCTATCTATCTATCTATCTATCTATCTATCTATCTATCTATCTATCTATCTATCTAATCCTGTACATCTATCTATCTATCTATCTATCTATCTATCTATCTATCTATCTATCTATCTATCTATCTATCTATCTATCTATCTATCTCTCTCTCTCTCTCTCTATATATATATATATATATATACATATATATATATATATATATATATATATATATATATATATATATATATATATATATATATATATATATATACAAGAGTTGGACAAAATAATGGAAATACCTTGAAATTTTACATAAATCCAGCCCTGTGCAGCTCTTGGCGAACAGTTTTTGTTGAAACGAGATTATCCAGATGATTGTTAAGCTCTGCTGTAAATTTTGGGTGCCGTGGTTTTCACAATCCTTACAAGGGCTTTACGATCTCTTTTGAGCAGCTTTCGACATCTCTACGACGAATACTACTACCGTCATTACAGTGAGAGGTCACCACTCTTTGAGCCAACTACTTTACTACGTGATCACAGGACGACAGCAGTTTTCTGTCAACGAAACAACGCTGATCAATGGAATCAAATAATTTGTCCACCATAACGCTACATAAGTTCTGTTTCAGTAAATATATAGATACACGCAGCAGATGTCACAGAGGAAGGAAGTCGCCAGTCTTACATGGCGAGTATTGATTTACTCCTCTCCAATGCCAGTTTTTTTTCTTACTCCCACAAGTAAGATGTCACCCAAGGTCGGGTCGGGAAAGTGGGGTTTAAAAATTGCCTGGGCAGCCCCGTTGGCATTCCCCGGTAGGAGCGCCTCAGGCAGTAAGCAATAACCTTACTCCTCCCCAAAGAGGGGAGGCGAAGCCTGGGAGGGTGGACCTCCTAGAACTGCACAGGACAGACCCATAGACAGGCGTAGACAGGCGTAAATCAAGCCCCGAAGGCCAAGACAATACCAGTCTATGGGGTGCAGTATCCATCGGAACAGATACTACACTTTGATCTTAGCCAAAAAGGCCAAGAACAATGGCGAGTAAGTAAGGGAGATCTTTCTCTTTCGACTGAACTAGCAGAAAGAGGAAGCAATGGTTTCGGATAGCTGCCGCCTCTCATCCCACATGGAGGAGAAGGTTGGTTTGGTTTGTTTTACGGCTTATCAACCATCTATGGGTTATTTAATGCCGAATAAAGTTGTAAAATATAATTCTATAGGTAGGATAATTATTTATATTCATAGAATACATTACTCTCTGAAGACATTACTCTCAGAAGACATTACTCTTAAAGATGAAATAAAAAAAATGAAATTAATTTCTTTTGAAAAGTCTAACTTCTTTGATGAAGTCTAAAATTTTGGTCATATTTGTGTCTTTAAACAGTTCAGTTAGATTTTTCGAGTTGTAGTATTTCCTTCGGATTTGTTGCAGATCCTGATAGTCTATTAATATATGTTTTACTGTGTAAGATTATTGACATGATATACACATTGGAGATTCTTTGTACCTCACTCCTGCACGATACCAGTAAACTGTACCTTCTTCTGTGAGGCACCATTAAAATCGTGGCAAGATCTTTCTGTTTCGATTTAACTAGCAGAAAAAGAAAGCAGTGGGTTCGTATAGCTGCCGTTTCCCCTCCCTCATGGAGGAGGGGGTGTTTTATGTTTATACATGTATGCTATGAAAAAAGAATTATAAACCCCAGATAACATTAAAATCCCAATTAAAATTGAGATATTTCTTTATCAATAACTGTTATTGAGAAGACGAACACAACGACAGAGAGAAGAGAAGATGGGAACCTTGGCTGCCACCTCACCACTGCGACTACAACAATTCGACCAGCTAATTTTGCCGACCAAAAGGACGCACTGCGGGGACTGAAGAACACTCCAGCTATACGGCATAGGGCTTTGTTTTGCAATTGCATTCCAAGACAGACAGGGTGACATACAACCACGTAACCAACCACACACGCAGATAGAATGTGATACAAAACCAGTTTACTGTCGAGGAACCAGCGTCTTTTAATGTTCAAGGTCATTTAAAAAGTTACATATCTCTACACCATTCGATCTCCCCTCCAACCCCCATTTTGGAAGACACCAAAAAGTTCAGAGCCAAATATGGACACCGAAAATACTTTTGATATAAAACACCTCCATTCAGTCGCGAGAGACAATGGATACCCCTTGTAAGGGAGCCTCCGCGGGGTTGAATGCTTTATGTGCATACATGTATGCTATGAAGAAAGAATAAAAGCCCAAAAGAGAGTTTTAAAACCCTAATTCAATTTGTCGATGTTTCTTTGTTAATAACGTTTAAGAAGACAACGATAGAGAGAAGAGATGATGGGAACCTCGGCTGCCACCTCACCACTGCGACTACAGCAATTCGACCAGCTGATTCCAACGTAATATAGTAAACTAAGGCCTGTTTACTAAAAAATAACGTCATGCTGTATAGTTACAAACGAGAGCTGTCGAACAGTCAGACTATAGGCATTTTGACCCCTCCCGTAACTAAAAAAATCACCAAAATTCAGCAAATCAACCAATTGTAATTAAATTTTCAGTACTTATTATTAATCAACGATCACTAAATATAATTAACTTATTACTTTATTAGAAATCTTAGTGCAAATGTATTATTTCGTGTAATTTGCATAGGCTAGACAGCAAACATCAAATTAATACTTAATAATAACATGGTGTTGTCATGAATTTTTTAATTTTTAAAACATGAACATTTTTCTTTGAAAAATAATTTGTCTAATTTAATATTCATTCTTTAAATATGTTCATTATTTTCGGATTATTTTTTAATGTTTGAGTTGATTTTATTACAACCTAGTCTACATCGAATGAAAAGACTAGTATCAGTTATGCTGCATGAAAATATCTCTTGGTTTATAAACACAGGAATAAGAAGACAAATCCCTATTCTTAGGCAGTTTTATTCTTTATATGAACATTTCATTATCATTAGTTTTAACTGAATAATTTGATAAGAGTTGCTCTCATTTCCGAAAAAAATAAATAATGTGTCTTGATTTTTTTAACAAAAATACATTTACTAAAGTTATATTACAGGTTACTAAAAAAATCCATGAATTTATTTTTTATGAAAATAAAGCATCGTAGATGTTAACAATAAAAATTTTAGTTTTAAATATAATTCTCATATATTACGAAAAAAGCTCCTAAATTCCGTATCAATACCGACCAATAGATTAAAACATTTTAATAAATTTACTTATTTAATAAAATATAGTTTCTGAAAGAAAAATAATAAAATTTATTTTCAATAAAGTAACATTTTGGCCAAAGCATTGTAATAAAATATAGTTTCTGAAATTGAGAGTGATTTTAAAAAATTAGAAATGTTATAAAACGAACATAATAATAAAACTATATTTAATTATGATCTTATAAGAAATTATGCTTTTTGATCTTTTTAACTTAAAATTAAATCCAGCATGAAAGATTGCGAATTCATGTAACAAACACAAAATCAATAATTCAAAATAATTCATTAATAGAACATTTATTGAAATAAATTAAAATGTGTGTGTGTTTTTTTTGCAAAACGATGTTTTTTTACAATATAGGAAACATTTGTAATAAATTAAAACCGTCATGTATTTTTGGAGAAGGTGGATGAAATTTATTAATTAGTCTAAAATTGTATTTTTTCTCGAAATAAAATTCTAATTTATTTTTTAAAACTTGTAATTCGAACTTTAATACCGGCCGTCATAATATAATGCAATGTCTTATCATTGAACACTATGTTAAATTAAAAAGAATTCTGTTCCGTTAAAAAAGAAAATACGTTTGAAAAAAATGAACAAGTTAAATATGATTTCCAAGTGAATGAATAATCCTTAAGATGGTAGCCGTGTTCTTGACAAGGGAATAAAGTCACAATAGCAGGAACAAGTTAAATATGATTTCTAAGTGAATGAATAATCTTTAGGAGGGTAGCCGCATTCTTGGCAGGGGAATAAGGTCACAATAGCAGGAACGAGTTAAATATGATTTCCAAGTAAATGAATAATCCTTAGGAGGGTAGCCGTATTCTTGGCAGGGAAATAAAGTCACAATAGCAGGAACGAGTTAAATATGATTTCCAAGTGAATGAATAATCCTTAGGAGGGTAGCCATATTCTTGGCAGGGGAATAAAGTTACAATAGTAGGAACGAGTTAAATATGATTTCCAAGTGAATGAATACTCCCATTGAGTTGAGTCTCTGATTATAGATAGACGCATGCGCGTTAAGTTACGGCTCACTTCCGGTCTTGATTGATAGTGGGTGTAAGAACCACTATCAATGGCATCACCAGAAAATCTCGACTTTGTTCACCGGCCTTAGTTTACTATATTACGTTGGCCACGGGTTGACGCAATGTGGGTATTGAAGAAGCCCCAAGCTACGTCACACATATTCTGTGTAGCGGGGCCTTTAAATCGTTAACAAAGTTGTGAACTTTTGAACACGCTCTCACTTTCAAGTATTGGCCACACAGAAAAGTCCAATGTATCAAGATCATGAAAACATGGAAGCCACATCTGCTTGGATGAAAACCCCGGCAGATGAATAATTTTGCGCGAGGCATAGGTGACATTCGTAGATCAAAAATTAGATGGTTGGTTATGAGTTATGAGATTTTAAATTGAGACGAAATGATCTTTTGGGCTTCCCGTAGACTATAAATTGACGTTTAACTGTCTTCTTAGACACCAATATGACTACAAAAATTCGACCAGCC
The DNA here is from genome assembly GCA_963556195.1 of Sepiola atlantica. Lineage (NCBI taxonomy): Eukaryota > Metazoa > Mollusca > Cephalopoda > Sepiida > Sepiolidae > Sepiola > Sepiola atlantica. The sequence goes on along the minus strand of OY744528.1, from coordinate 19,906,215 downwards.
GATTCTGTCGACGAAATCGAAGCACCGTGGGGGATCGAAGAACACCCCAACCATGTTACAGAAGTACATTTATTCGTATGAATACCACAACAGTAAAATGATTGTAAATATTTGAACGCCCAGAATTGCCATCTCTCGTTATTTCATCTCTGCTGTTATGTAGCAGTGGAGAATAACATGTTTCGTATCCGACGTTGGTACAAAGTGTTTGGCTTTTGGTGCCAATTCAAGTCGTCCAATGATTGGTCAATTGTAAATGTTTCGACCAATCGAATGACGTAAGTCAATGAAATAAGAGAGACAATGCATTTGCCTAAATAGTATATATTTTCTTATATCCAATGTTCTTTCGCTTGTGAGCTTTTATTTGAGAGATTCTATATACTGCACACACACACACACACACATATATATATATATATATATATATAGAGAGAGAGAGAGAGGGAGAGAGAGAGAGAGAGAGAGAGAGTGTTAGGTATGTTTATATCTCTATATTTATAAAAGTAGGTATGTGTATTTATTTACCTTTAACAACTATTTTTAAATCTATTTATCTATTTTTCGTATTACCACCCGAACTAAGAGTTAGTGTTATGGTTAAGGAAGGGCTTGTGTTTTTAAGGAAGCACAAGAAAACAGATACTGAGGAGAGATAGATGGATGAATATAGGGTGACCCAAACAAAATGCCACCCATGAGACCGTTAATAAAATTCACAATCCTCTCTGGAATCCAACCATATTTGGTTCAAATAAACTGCAGTCTATGCCTGACTTGTCCACCAAGTTTCAGTCATGAATGCCCAGTTGTCTGTTTTAACACGGTTCAATGATATGCGGGGCTACTTTGGCGATTGTTTCTAAATAGGCTTCACATTCACCGGACAATAACCCCCCCCCGATTTTTATATGTGGAATTATCTCAAAACAATCCTCAGACTATTCCAGATGTTAAGAAGCTATTTGTATTTTTGCACGTCGTATGCAGGTGTGTTTTAAGCGCAGAGATGCACATTTGGAGCGTATCACTGAATAGCGATAACACAAAGACTGTTGGACATTCATGGCTGAAACCTGGTGGACAAGTTAGGCATAGGCGGAAGTTTATTTAAACTAAACTAAAAGAATAACCGTCCCAGAGCAAGTAAAATTAATTCCCAAACACGACAGTTTTGCACCACTTTTATGTCCTCTTAGGAAGATTAAAATCAACATATAATGATACTAAACTTTATGTCTAGAATCCTCAGTTCAATTCTAATCAAAATCCATTACATTATTTTGATTCTAGAAAATGTCTACAATTTAAGACTTAAGCTTACAGTGTCTTAAGAAAAAATTGAAATTCAGGGAATCTTGTTTAATTGGTGTCTAATGACTGTGGATGAAATTCAATGCAAATCTTAAATATTTGAATGTTCAAATGGGGGTTTATGCCCATATTATGACCCCTAAAAATCCTTTAAAAATACCACGAAGAAATTTAAATTTTGGGAATATTTATTAATTCCTGCCTAATATTTACATAGTATCCAGGTGTGCTTATTAGTGAACGGCAATGAAGTGAATACTGTTGGACATTCATGACTGAAACTTGGTGGACAAGTCAGGCATAGATTAAAGTTTATTTGTACGCAATATGGTTGGATTGCAGAAAGGATTGTGAATATTATTAATGATTTGAAATGTGGGTGGCATTTTTTTTGGTTACCTTATAATAGAAAACCATTTCTCTCAAACTTTTAAAAGGTTCAAAGTACGAAATTGATATGACATTAAATATGGTTGAATAGTAAAAAAAAAAAATGGTTCATTTTCTTTGTATGCGTACTTGTCTGGTTATATTTTAATAAATGATATATTTCGAGTTTTATGTATATATCGTCTTTCATTTTGATGTATCAGTGTCCGGTATGTGTCGTTTTGCATCAGAATGTCATACAAGTACAGATAATACCTTGAACAATGTTTGATAGGGTGACTCAATTAACAAGGGCGTGCGCATGCGTCGTACGCAGGCAGATTCAAATAAAGTAGGACGCTTAAATACGTATACATTTTAACCGGTGAAAATAAGTTTTATGCTGTCTTATGTTTTGAGGCATGTCTGTTTGTCCTTCCGGATTTTTCTCCGCAACCATCCATTGAATTTCTCTGAAATTTTGCATGAAGTTGTAACTTTGGTCAGGTTAGAAAGTGACATTTTCCGATTTTTGAAAAAAATCTTATTAGAACCCATAAAGGGGTCAGAAGGCCCCGAAAGGGTAAAAAATGACATTTTTTGCCCCATAACTTTTCATCCATCCATTCAATTTCTCTGAAACTTGGCCAAAATGTGGAGGCAATTGATCCTAATAGAAAATAAGTATCGCTGACCTTGGAAAAAATCTGGTTCGCGCCCTCAGGGGGGAAAAAGCCCCCAAAATGGAAAAAAATGACCCTTTTCTCCCATAATGTTTGATCCATCCATTCAATGTTTCCGAAACTTGGCCAAAATGTAGAGGCAATTGTTCTGGATATAAAATGAGCATCCTTGACCTCAGAAAAATTGTGGTTCGCGCCCCCAGGGGGTCAAAGGGGAGTCAAAAATGCCCCAAATTGCCCAAATTTATTGCATTTTACACTCGCCACATCGAGTCACATACAGAGGGGGACCACGCATGCGCGGCTTGTTTTCTTGATCCTGTCTATTATATTTCCCTATTCATTTCTAAAGCTTTCCGATATGAAACATTTTTCTTTTCTCTGCGGACAAATAAACAAACAAAAAAATACAACTTATATATATATATATATATATATATATATATATATATATATATATATATATATATATATATATATATATATATATATATACCGTTTTGAAATGTTAACTGTATTAAACAAAATAGTTTAAAAATGTCACTTCTATTGATAATGTTTATCAAGTTCCATTAGTTTGCAGTTGAAGGGAAATAATTAGCTTATTTACTTCAACACATTTTAACGGATTTTTTTTTATAGAGAACTGCATGAAAATCTGTAAGAAAATGCTTTTTTTTAGTCGGTACATAAATAAGTTTATTTTGTACCTTATTGAAACGTCTTTGATTTTAAGGTTCCGTTTGAACATAAACTTTCAAAAGAGAAATGGAAAGAAATGGATGTCTGCATACGCAAACGGTGTCAGATCTCAAATTAATTTCATTCTTATCAATAGAAAATGGATAGAAAATACGGGGAATTGTCAATATTTCAACTCCTTTAGTACAATAGGCTCACACCATCGCATTGTGGCAGATATCTTCAGCTTAATCTGAGAGCCAAAACAGTAAAATAAAATTACTGCGTAACGGTGACATTGCCAACTAGTTCAGGATTTCTCTTACAAAAGATTCCAACGCCCTTCAGGACGGAAACACTGAAAACTTCGAACAAGCTGCACACAGACAGCGGATGAAATATCTCAGTGAAACTAAAAGTCCGGCATCGAACCTTTTTGTGCGACATTTTACTTTTTAAAGTCTATGAAATTTAACTTTGATGCCAGATTATTACGCGTGGCGTCCATTTTCAGTTTGCAAAATAATGATTATTAGACACCAATTAAGCACGATCCCTTGAATTTCAATTTTTACTTAAGACCCCTTAAGCTTAAACCTTAAATTTTAGACATTTTCTAGAATCCAAAATTGAAATAAATATTCTAGACATACGGTTTAGTGTAATTATATCTTGATTTTACTTTTCGTAAGGGGACATAAACGTTGTGCAAAACTGTTCTCTTCCGGGAATTGATTTTAAACTGGGACGGGTATTCATCTAGTATCTCTCCTCCTCCTCCTCCTCCTCCTCCTCCTCCTCCTCCTCCTCCTCCTCCTCCTCGTCTCTCTCTCTCTCTCTCTCTCTCTCTCTCTCTCTCTCTCTCTCTCTCTCTCTATATATATATATATATATATATATATATATTTTATGTATCAATTTTCAGTATTTACTTCAACAGTGCTCAATACGTGAGTATAGCTAGGTAGTAAGCTATGAAAATGCATTTATGGCAATTAAATTACACAGAGGCTTCCGCGTTTCATCCCCGTCAACATGCCTGACAATTCCCTACGGGGATAAAACGCGGAATCCTAACAGTTTATGTGGATACATGAAATAATTAAAAAAAAAAAAAAAAAAAAAAAAATAATATATATATATATATATATATATATATATATATATATATATATATATATATAATACGTTATTTTTTTTATTTATAACTCACTGGAGACAACGATATTTGTTATTGATTTTTGCATCTGTCTAACGAGTTCGATTTATCTCGTATTTTGGCACTAGATGTTTATGTCGATTCTTTTTTTCATTTGTTAATGACTGTTACAAACACGTCTCGTTATTGTGTGTCGTTGGGACTTACGAAATCTACAACATTCTGATGAGAAGAATGATCAAAGAGGGGCAAGACAAAAAACAGAACACATTTTGCCTTTAGCCAACCTTGATGCTTGGAAACGCGCATAAGGATTAAATACATAAATCGATCATTTCCAAATTCAATTTTTAATCATAGTCTGATAACTGGAAAAGGTTTTATTTTCAAGATAGCGTCCAATACATATATATTTATTTTTACTTATTTATTTACTTGTTTATTTTGTCAAGAGCGAATTTTAATGCTTTCAAAAAGAAATGATTTTCTCAAAATAGTTTCGAGTCATACTAAGAAATAACGCATTACATTTTGAAGTTTCAACCTTGTGACTTTCCAATATGGCGTCCGTGATGAGCGCCCAAATCCATTAAAATGCTGATGACTCCGATAGTATTTACTGAAGTTGATATTTATCAATGTTTTTTTTTTATATCACTAGCAAAAATATTGAATTGTTTTTAACGCCAATACGTAGTTAAAGCAAAATATTTTTTTTGAGTAATTAAATTATTTCTAACGATATTATTGATATATTTACTAATTAGCTCAGTTGGTAGAATGACAGACTGAAAATCTCAAGGTTTCGGTTTCAATTGCGTGTCTTGGCACCCGTTTTATTTCTTAAGAATTCATTACTTAATGCAATATTATTCATTTCTAAAAGTAGTTAAAATCTCTGATATTTCGAAATGATAAAAATTCCGCAATGTATTTATTACGTTTAAAAAAGTGTGACTGATGGACAGACAGACGGACAAAATCCCTATTTATATAAGATTAGTTGTAATTTATAATCAATGGAGGCGCGAAAGCGCTCTATCCCTTAATAGACTTCAAAAACGGCCTATTCTAGAAATCTCATTTCTTTGATCAATCATAACTCAAAACAAATAAACCAAATTAGTTAAAACTTTGCAGAAAGTTTTTTTTTGATAGGTTCTATAAGTGTATAGAATTTCAGCATCATTAGTCAAGGCAACCCAGAGATCAAGAAAGTTCAATCATGAAATCATGTTATCCGTGTGTCCGTACGTACGTATGTGCCACCATGTATCTCATCAACTATTTGATGGATTCAGCTGATTTTTGGCAGAGATAGAGGTTCTAGGGACTAGTTGATGGCATTTTAATTTCAGTTTACCATATACCTTAGTTTTCCAGAAATTTCCAAAAAACCTTAAAAATGACCATTGTATTGATGCATAGCCTTTACAAAAGTAGTGACATTCCATGATAAATGCCAGAATACTGAAATCATATGCCCTTAATAAGGTTAAGATGAAAATTCATATACACTAAATGTACAAAAGCAAGGAAATTCCCAAATTTTTACACTTTTATTGTCATTAAGGGTATGCGAGCACAACAGGGCTATGTATTTTACTGGTAGGAATTTTTCTTCAGCGCACCTCACACACTTCATCCACTCATGCATAGAGATTTATACTGTAGTGATGTGATAATGAAATGGTTTGGTTGATATGTAGTCATACCCTTAATGACAATAAAAGTGTACAAATTTGGGAATTTCCTTGCTTTTGTACATTTAGTGTATATGAATTTTCATCTTAACCCTATTAAGGGCATATGATTTCAGTATACTGGCTTTTTTTCATGGAATACTAGGAAGAGATGCTAACTGTGGTCGCATAATTTACTAGTATATATGACGATAGCACAAAAGATGCATGCATTTCCTATGTGCTTACACATCTTTGGTGCATTCGTCATTTACATATCATTGCATTAAGGAACGCCGTAACAAGATATTCGTCCATTCGTGACATCTTTGGTTTATTAGTTGATCTGTTGCATCAACGTTTTTCATTTGTTACTTAAAACCCGAAAATCTTGTTTTTTTTCCTTATTACTAGGATCGTGTTTTGACGATTTAAAAAAATTTACAAATACAACAAAAAAGATTATTGTCACTTATTGCCCCCCCCCCTCCACCAATACGATTTATTTTCATGCACTGGGGGGGGGGGGTAATTTCACTATCATACCTTTATCGGCTCAGCTAATATTCAAGAGTTATTTCTCTTGAACCATATTCAAGTAATCTCCCATGAATTATACTGGGCAACAAGAGAATGAACTCTTCTATTTTAGAAGTACACAAAAGGCGTGCTTTACGCATGTACAAGATTCTAAACGAGGCTTGTCCTCATTCTAGTTGTGGGCTCGAGCTAGGTGGACGTGTTTCAAATAGCTTTACATTATACATGGCTTTGACGACCCTAACGCATTTACCGTCAGATGTTCTATTACGGATCGCCACTAGCGTTCACAGATTGATATTAAACCATGATCATTTTCTACGAGTCTCGGAGATCGTGTCAGAATGGTTTCCAGATAATTTTAAAGTAATATTTCCTTTACATATCCTATGCATTCTTTATAAATTGTTTGCCCTGGCAATTCGTACTTATTTCGATTTTGTTTAGGGACTTTTAACGTGGACTTTATCGTTAGTAACGACGTCTGTTATTTTCACCCCCCCCCTTTTATGTATCATATTTCATTATGTCTCCCTTGCCTTTGTATTTTACAAAGCTTCCCGGTGAGAAATTCAACATCATTTTTGTATGTGTTATTAAAATAACGGTATTTCTCTACTGATTTTCATAATTTCAGATTTGGTTGAAAAAGCCGACAGGAGTTGGCGAAATTTCCAATTGCACAAGAGAAAAGAAAAAAAAGAAAATGAATAAAACTATATATTCAACAATATAAATCTATCATAATTCTAAAAAAGTATAACTGGTTGGATTTAATAAGTAAAATGATAAGCTGTAGCTATTTTTTAAGTGACTTGTTTTTATTCTTTACTTTCTACAATAACACACACACACACACACACCTCTACACCCACACATTATATATATATATATATATATATATATATATATATATATATATATATATATATATATATATATACGCCTGCACTGATGAGATTAGAAAACCCGAAACGACGTCATCTGTAGGTATAAAACACTATTTAACTGTGTTATACCTACAGACGAAGTCGTTTCGGGTTTTCTACACTCTTAAGTGCAGGAGTATATATATATATATATATATATATATATATATATGTGTGTGTGTGTGTGTGTTATTGTAGAAAGTAAAGAACAAAAACAAGTCACTTACAGATAACTACAACTCACCATTTTGCTTATTAAATCCAACCGGTTAATATATATATATATATATATATATATATATATATATATATATATATATATATATATATATATATATATATATATATATATAAAACACTGAAATATTTTTAAAATGTATATATATATATATATATATATACATTTTAAAAACTATTTAAGCGTTTTATACCTACAGACGACGTAGTTTCGAGTTTTAAAATTTTTTTAATTTTATATATATATATATATATATATATATATATATATATATATATATATATATATATTAATATATATACAAATTCAATCGTTTGTTTATTATTACCATTTCTTCATTATTGTTTTACCCCTTTTATATTTAGACCTCGCTTTACTTACAATAATAACATATTTAACATGGCGGCACCCGTGTTGAAGAAGAGACTCCAACATGTGCGTTGCTATAAAAACGTTAAATGAGAATATAACACAATACAAGGTTTATACCTGCATTATAAAATAGACACTTACTTGATGGCTGGTGTAACTGAAATTCCTGCTCTATAACGAAAGAACGTTGTTTCTGCGGCTTTTATTTGGGCAGCTTTTAATGTCGCGTCATATGGAAATCACGTGCCCAGTCTAGTTTGAACAAGAGAGGTAGACATTAAGTAAAAATCAATAACATATTTTCGATAATCGTGCTCTAAGCGTGGTAATCGATAAAAATCTGTTTAAAAAAAAAATCTTTTTATTAAACTAGAACGATCCGTGTTTCGGCGTTGCCCAGGAAAATTGAGGAAAGCAAGAATTGCAACCCTCGGACGTAAATTGACCGGAAAGACTCATTTTACCCAAAATTTTACGCATTTAGGGATTTAGAAAAGTTAGATAGTAAATGATACTCACCTATTTTTTTTTCTTGACCGCTTTGTGTGTGTGTGTGTTTGTGTGCGTGTGTGTTTTTTTGTATGTTTGTTTATGTGTATATTGTTAGAATTACACACTTATATAGGGGTGACAGGTCACTATAAAAAGTTTCAAGTGATTTTATCACCTTGTTAAAACTGTTTGAGAAGAGAAAGTGTGTGTGTGTATGTGTCTGTGTGTATGTGTGTTTGAAGGAGACGGGGTGCTTTGTTTTTAATTTACAATATAACAAAAGAATGAAATGACTGACTTATTTACGAAAGAAACCGAAATGCATTATGGTGGAATTTAATTTCTTAATGAAATTTTTTTTAAAATAAGATTTTCGCAAAGTTATATGTGTGTGTCGGGGGGGGGGATTCACACTGACTTGTGTTCTGTGCTTGGCCGCGGTGTGTGGGTGTGTTAGTTGGGAAGGGAGAGAGGTGGCTTTGTTTTTAAATTACAACATAGAACTAATTTCACACGAACTGCTAAGCATTTATCCAAAAAATATTCGTAAATAGAACTGTGGGGTAAATGCAAACAATTAACAAATAAGAAAACAATGAAAACGAATAGTTAATTACTGAGATGTCATTTTGCAAAGGAATATGCCAATTAGTTAACATTCGGATGTCGATCGTATCGACATGACTGAGTATATTAGAAAGCTGTTCAACTTCTGTCGTGAATATAAAGTTGGCGACAAATAGCTCACTCAACTTTATAAATATAATAATAAGAAGGCTCCCTTTTCATTAGTTGCTACACCGATATGTAGGGGAGGGCGACACTCCTTTCCCGGGATTACTCCACTTACCCTTGATCCCCATCTTATAATGCTGAGTGTTTAGCTAGGGGGCCATCAAGTATCATTTTTAGGGTCTTTTGTATGACTCAACCGAGGATTGAACCCCCAGTTTCCCGCCGTATTAGCGAGCAGTCTAACAATTTTGCCAAATGGGCTGGTACCTAAACAGAATACTAGTAACTGGGATCATATTTATCTACCCCTAACACCTTTTATTGTATACAGGTCAGAGTTATCTATCCCTGATTCTTTTATTAATACTTTTTGTAGAGGGCTAAATTTAAATATTCCCCATTGCGTTAACCGGATAAAACATGCGTATGTTTATTTTTTTTAGTCTATGCACGAGCCTGGAATATCGAGTAAAATGCCTTTATTCATGCTAAGGCCTTTTATCATACCAGTCGAGGATATCTATCGGGCTGGGGTATTGTTCTGTTCTAACCTAAGATATCCTCCCTCCCAGGCTTTGCCTTCTTTCTTTAAGAAGTGTTTAGTTTATTGCTAATCGCCTGGGTCGCCCCTACAGTGGAATGCCGACGGGGATGCTCAGGCATTTTGTGTAGGCCAGACTGCACTTCTCCTTATACGCTGATTTTTCGAAGTTCCACATGACCCTGTGTTTAACATCGCGAGGAGATAGATGCTAACATAAAAAATAAAAAATAAATAAATAAAAAAACAAACAGAAACAAAAAGACATAGAAAAACGAAAAGAAACAAAACAAAACAAATATATGTCTGTTTGCTATAAAATTGGATAAGTAAATATCTAACAAAAACTGTCCCCAAAACGACGCGGCTTTTATCTCGGTGTTCCACCAAAACGATTTTTACGTTTTAAAATGAAAATTGAAAGTTACTGTCCATTGAAAACATTCATGAATCAGATCAAAAGAAAACGTATTTTTGCAAGGTGAACCCTAACCCTAACCCTAACCCTGACCCTGACCCTGACCCTGACCCTAACTCTGACCCTAACCCTAACCCTGATCCTGATCCTGACCCTAACTCTGACCCTAACCCTAACCCTAACCCTAACCCTGACCCTGACCCTGACCCTAACTCTGACCCTAACCCTAACCCTAACCCTAACCCTAACCCTGACCCTGACCCTAACTCTGACCCTAACCCTAACCCTCACACTTAAATGCCACTCATTGATTCGTTAAAAAATTCACAATTCTTTCTGCAGTCTAATCATATTTGGTACAAATAAACTTCAGTGTATGTCTGACTTGTCCACCAATATTCAGTCATGAGTGTCCAACAGTCTTTGTTATATCGCCGTTCAATTCAATCATAGACACATATGGAGACGACGTGCAAAATTGTCAACCACCTTGAAGCACTCTTCTTCTGGTACTGTCCTGATTTTGGCTACGATAGCCATCTCCAGTTCTGGAATAGTTTGGAGATTGTTTTTATTGACATTATCTTTAATATAAACATCTGGGGTGGTTAAGATCCGGTGAGTGTGAAGTCCATTCCGGATCACACTTTTTACTGATGAGACGATCACTAAAGTGTTCCCATTATCATTAAACGATGATAAAACTAAGACCTTTGGACATTCATGGCTAAAACTTCAGGCATAGACTGAAATTTATTTTGATCAAATATGGTTGAATTACAGAAATTATTTTAAATTTTATTAACGATTTAATGGGCGGCATTTTTTTTGGGGAGGGGGGTGGGAGTGGGGGGGGAGTGTGTCACCTTGTAATGTTTTTTTTTTAAATAGTGAACGGATCCCACAGCAGTTACTCATATCTTTTTTTTCAATTTTAATTATAGAAGTTTCACAAATTTCACAAATTTCACAAATTTTAGAAGTTTCACAAATTTCACAAATTTCACAAATTTTAGAAGTTTCACAAATTCCACAAATTTTAGAAGTTTCACAAATTTCACAAATTTCAGAAGTTTCAGAGTTAATCTAAATCAACAGATAATTTACTGAAGCTTTCTTTAATAAACACTCATATTAAAAAAAAATACAATCCTTGAATGTATAGATTAACTCCATTTTGTATCGTGTTATTTGATTGCACAAATTATTTAAAATATGATTTCCCTTTTAAAGGACAATCTTTATGCGATGAGGAATGCTTTAAAGGTATGTAGGCAGTCGGAGGCAATACACGGTGAGATACTGGTCGACACCAAAGCTAAGCACAACAGGAACTTCCGGTTCAAGACAGACGCATGCGCCTTTAAACACACTATGCATGCTTCCAAGATGCATGTTTTTCTTCTCAGACGCGAATGTTGCACCAGTCACAGCTATAAGCAATGCAGAGTAATTACGTAGGATAAACAAAAAGATGAACAAAAAGATTATAAAATATATTTGTCATGATCGATTAATGTTAGATAATTTAAAACAATATTTAAATATTAACATTGGCTATAGAAATGTACGAAAGATTTTAGGAGTGTACCGCTTTTGCTAAATATCTTTTCGGCAATAACACATAATTACTATCACATATGAATTCGGCAATTTTACTCATCGGCCTTCCCCGGGTGAATGCCTATTTTATTTGATAACCCTTTACTCACCGCAACCCTACACGCGCTAAGCCAGCCATCAGCAGGGAATATTAGACTCGTTTTATATTCGTTTGGGCTCTTCAGTGAGAAAAATCCCAACCTAGGATTCGAAAACCGAGGTATCTGCATCCGAAGCGGCCACTGAACAACCGCGCCACATAAAAAAGCCGAATAATTACTTCATCATATGAAGAGCGAAAGGAGGGGGAAACGAGTCTAAGATTTCCTGCGTATGGCGGGCTTTATGTGTTAGGGCTGCGGTATGTGTCGGGTTGTGTAAAAACAATTGTATATATTACTGTCATGTATATATTTATACTATCGAATAATATATTGTACATGTATATTTTATTCAGTATTTATTTGAAAAGTGCTCAACATAAGAGCAGGACAGAGTAATAGAGCAAAAAGAATTGTGGCAAACAAGCCCATAAAAAGTTTTTGTGTTTCGGTCTGAGACGCTTCATCAAGCTAAACCGCCAATGGATTGCATGTAATGAAATATAACTACTTGTATATTGATTGCGTAAATACCAGGGGTTTCCAAGCAGAATCTACAAGAAAACAACTTACTTTAAAATGAATGCGTTATCGTGCCACCAAAATATGGACACTATTTGAATGGAGTATCCATATGCGATTTTTTCCATGAGCATTATAAATTAAGGCAGTTAAGCTTGATGAGGGCTCTTTAACCAAAACACAAAAGTGTTGGTGTATATATATATATATATATATATATATATATATATATATATATATATAAAATAAATGAACGCGGAATCACATAATCACATAATCACCGGTGCAATAATTTATTTCGACCCTCCGGCCTTTTCAATTTTTTTTTTCAAACATGTAATCTCCTCGTTTGGATGCTTGAAAAGGCCGGAGGGTCGAAATAAATCATCGCACCGGTGAGTATGTGATTCCGTGTTATTATTTTATTCTTGCTCTGTTTATTACATTGAGCTCTCATACTCGGATTTCCTTCTGGAACTTATGTAACTCTAGCACTATATATATATATATAAAAATTATTTATTACCTACGCAATCTTCAATGCAGGGAGCTAATTCCTGACGGTCGACGGGCGCGAACTCCGATCACAAATCGCCACTGATTCGCAGTCAGGAGAGTTACCAGTCGGCCACCAGAAATTAGCTTAGAATTTAGCAGGAATTTAACTTTGTAAATATCAAGTCGGCGAGTATATATTTATATATATATATATATATATATATATATATATATATATATATATATATATATATATATATATATTATACTTTCATGCATCCACGTAAAATGTTATAAGGAGATATCATATTTTATGTATCGATTTTCAGTATTTACTTCAACAGTGCTCAATACGTGAGTAGAGCTAGGTAGTATGTTATGAAAATATATTTATTGCAATTAAGCTGCACAGAGGCTTCCGCGTTTCATCCCCGTAGGCATTTTAGCCTGACGATTCCCTACGGGGATGAAACGCGGAAGCCTCTGTGTAGCTTTATTGCCATAAATGCATTTTCATAACTTACTATATATATATATATATATATATATATATGGCAAGCAAGCTACACCACCACGTTTCCTTTTATATAGTTTTCTGTGTTAAGTAAAGTATTATCATATATATATACTTATAACAAGTAAGCTTCACATAAGCGTTTGCGTTACATTCACGAAGGAATATGTCAAGCTAAATGCCTGACGACTTGAGCCTGACCAATTTTTTTAGGATAGAACACACGTTTCTGTGTAGCTTACTTGCCATAAGTATATTTTTATGCTACTGTGTAGCTCTGTTCAGGTACTGAGCACTGTTGAAATAAATACGAAATTAAAAATATATACATGATATATGCTAGCATAAGTATGTACATAAAATAGCAATGTGTGTAAGATATATATCTATATCTATATCTATATCTATATCTATATCTATATATATATATATATATATATATATATATATATATATATATATATATAGAGAGAGAGAGAGAGAGAGAGAGAGAGAAAGAAGGATGGAAATCCGACAGATTCATAGGCAAAATGAAAAAGAAAAAAAAAAGGATTAAGCAGTGACATTTAAAATTAACACAAAAATCATGCATGAGGAGCTCGATATTTCGCTTAAAAGATTTTATTCAGGCTTCATCAAGAGAAAAGTGCATGTTACAGGCACAAACGAGGTATTTATAAATATATACATAAATGATAGGGGTTATGAATCGAAATGGCGAATGCGCAGATGATTACGTTGTGCGTATAAACATATACGCGGAAAAGCCGAAATGGGAGGTGGATGGGAGGTGGATGGGAGGGTAAGCAGGTATTAGGAAAGCAGTATCGAATTAGCAGGGAAGAGGAATGTGCGAGAGTAGAGGTGGGTATATTAACAGAAAAAACTATGAGGAATGGGTGGAAATGAGTTAGATTTGAGATGAACAATAGGGAGACGAGTAAAGTGTGTGTGTCTGACTGAGGCAGAAAGGGGAGACTAAAATGTATGCGTAAGTAGCTGGATAGGTTGAACCAAGTCATAATTAAAAGACAAATTAACCATTGTCTAAAACTATGTAATTTTCTATTATTATGTTTTGGGCGATAGCGAGGTTGATTTAATAAAATCCAGGTCGTTATTTGATATTATGGCTTGAGTGTGCGACCAAAGCCGCTTCCATAAGTCGTACCCTTTTAATGTTATGTGCGTATTTGATTATCACGGCGAAATTGAAACTATGATTAAAATCAAGCATATGAAAATCAAGTGCGTTTTTTTCTGCACAAATCACACAATCATAAATTAAGAAGTTTTATTACTAGAATTCCCTTTCAAAACTGCAGGTATTTTTTAACCTGTGAATTTTTTTTTATTGTTGCTGCATTGCATGTTTTTCATTTTATCACGCTTTGCATCATGGAAAACCCATTTTGCATGTATTAACTCTTTTGTGTACACTGGAAATATTTAAACTTATTTCTATAATGTTTTAGTCTCACTCGGCATATTAAAAATATAACTTAGTAAAGGAAATAACAAGTCATAATTATACGCTTCTCATTTGGATTTTAATCGCTCAGCAATTAAACATATATTTTTATATCTTTTTTTCTATTTGAAATTATACATTTACTTTTTTTATATGAAACTGTATATTCTTTATTCTCTATGAATTGTGATAATATGCATAGCGAAATCACAGACTGGTTTTACAAACTTTCCACCTTATTATATGACAACTAGTATATGCAGTCCGTTAATAATAATAGTATTTTCCAAGCAATTTTTTAAAGAAAGAAATTACTTTAAAATTGAAGGTGCTTTTGCGCAGCCAAAAATATGGAGAATAGAATATTCGATTGTCCCCATTACAAATAAAATGAATCTTGTTTTCTGAATATTTTCTAAATGGATTAAAAAAATAATATGTCAATCTAAATTAATAGAAAATAATATCATTTTAAATATTAAGTATATATGAAAGAAAATTCATATGTTGTATAACCCTTTAACTACCTGATTTAAAAAATAAAAGTTAAACTTACAAAAACCTTTACTATCCTTTAGTAGATGTATAATAGTTAATCTTGTTGTGTAGTAGAATCACCCTCAGACGAATGGCCTAAACTAATTTGTTTGGATGTGTGGCGGTATTCACCCGGGGTGTGTTGAGCCGGCTCCAAGTGAATTTGTAGCGTCACGAGTCAAGGCAGTCCATCCACGTCTGTCCATAGCTGATTTCTCAGTATACGAGGGGCCGTTTCCCATAGCAGTAGATTAATGAAACTTGGGACAGTTATTAGTCTTTCTCTACATAGGAACCACCCAGAGTTATGCATTTCTCCCATCGTTTGATGCAGCTCTGGACACCGTTTTTGTAGAACACCCCAGGTTGGTCCTCCAATCACGTCGTAACTTCAGAAATCAAGGTTGAATCATCTGGGAAACGCTTTACACATGCACAATTTCATCTACATCAGACAACTGGAAGTTGGTCAGGAGCATTACTTATTGAACGCCCCTCGTACCACTACCAGTCATGATTTCATCGTCGAATGCCGAAGAAGCTCGGACTGGCCATAACTTTTAACTCAGCTTTGATCGTCGCGAATCAAGCCCTCAGATGACCTTTATTCCTTGTACACCTAATCCGTTATGGGTCCGGCGCTATTGCCCTATAAATCAGGTCGGTTGGAGAATGACGAAGGTCGTGGCCAAACCATCGGAGTCTCCCTGTTAGAAAGGTTTGCTCAAGTCTGGGAATCTGATATTTCAAGCGGATTATGATGTTGGGGAGTGGGGGAGAGGGGGTTAGTCTGTGATACAAAGCCTGGGAATGCGTTCGAGACACCAGTGACTGAACATTTCAAGCTTCCGAATGTCGGCAGGACGGAGTGACCAAGTTTCGGATCTATTGAATAGAATTGTGTGAACAAGGACCTGATGTCTTCGTCATTGAGTTGCCGGCTAGATTTCCTGTTTCAACTATATGCGATGTTGCAGGCGGCCGACTGCAGAATGTTCTTTGTTGATTCTTATCGAATAATTAAACCAATGACAAATAAACAAGCAGATCTAGTTGACCACAAAAGGCAGTCGAGTTCGATAAACCATTTTCTTTGTACACTTATTCTGAAGAGTAAACACTGTTGGTCTATATGCATGTTTTATTATATATATTCAGAAGATGAAAGATGAGAATAAAAAAATTGTATAAATACAATATTTATTAAGACATCAGAAGTTCAAAAAGCAAGGAGTTTCATTATCCTTAACCCATGGATTTTCAAAGACAAACTCTTTTCATCAGACGATAAAACTCGGTAATGTAACTGTAAATATTCCCGGTAACTTTTAACTTTGGAAATTAATACACACACACACACACACACACACACACACACACACACACACACACACACACACACACACACACACACACACACACACATATATATATATAAAACTTTTGGGCGAGAGGAACGTAAAGTTAGAACTATATATAGTGTTTCGTCATATACGACTCATCAGCGAGGCTAGACCCGGTGAGATTCGAAATTGGGACGTCTGTGATTGAGTCCGACGCGCCACTACTAATCCCCAAACCCAGCTAGTAGTGGGGGAGATATATATCACTCTTATAAATGTTGCCATTTATATATATATATATATATATATATATATATATATATATATATATATATATATATATATATTATAATATAAAATGAAGTAATAAAATAAGGTGTCAATCAAATTTTATTAGAATTCAAAGTTCATGCAAAGCATCCTTAAGTCCTTAGCTCATGAGTTTTCAAAGATAATTCTTCTCTTCAGAGGACCATTACCGCAGTTATACTACTACAGGCAATAAAATTACGCTTTGAAAATATATAAAATTATATACACAAATACATAAAAATACATAACATCAAACATATCAATCCAAAAACATACTTTTGTTGAATCCATACAGTCCATCCAGCAAAATTCAACAAGATTAAATTCAACAAAATTCAACAAAAGTATGTTTTTGGATTGATATGTTTGATGTTATGTATTTTTATGTATTTGTGTATATAATTTTATATATTTTCAAAGCGTAATTTTATTGCCTGTAGTAGTATAACTGCGGTAATGGTCCTCTGAAGAGAAGAATTATCTTTGAAAACTCATGAGCTAAGGACTTAAGGATGCTTTGCATGAACTTTGAATTCTAATAAAATTTGATTGACACCTTATTTTATTACTTCATTTTATATTATAATATTAATGCTCTATCCAGTATATTGAGCTTCAGTTTTTTATCCGGATGTTTCACTAATTATAAGATATTAGTTGACGCTTATATCTTTTGTTGGATTGCTTCATATATATATATATATATATATATATATATATATATATATATATATATATATATATATATATATATATATATATATATATATATATATATGACAATTCAGAAATCAATATTGTCATATAATAACTCTGGATGACACATAGGTTCAGCTATTTACCTGATTTTAATACCTGCAGAATTTCCGAATATATAATGGTTTTAATCTGACTTCACCTGCTCATTATGGCTGTAATTAATTATAAGTCCATTTCATTAATTATAAGTCCATTTCATTAATTATAAGTCCATTTCATTAATTATAAGTCCATTTCAATGCTACCAATGTCTAAGCATTTGAACCTATTTGAATTTTCGGTGGTTTAAATTTCAGTTTGTGTGTGTGTGCCCCCCGGGGACCCTCTTAATATTATCAAAATTGCTGAAATTTTGGGAATAGACATAATTTTTGGTCATTTACCTATGGTTTAAATTTCATTTGAATCAAAGGGAAAACAGTTGTCAGGGGGCAGCGCTGAAGTGATATCTTTCTTATATAGCCTATGGCCTTCACTGAGTGGGCAGTAGTCCACATGCCAATTTTCAAGCAATTCTGTCCAGCGGTTTGGGTGAACATAAGACATAAAGATCAGGCGGACACATATACACACAGAGTTACTATTATATATATATATATATATATATATATATATATATATATATATATATATATATATATATATATAAAGTGGTGTACTAAAAGCGAACTTTTAGGAAAAGTAAAACCTATTGTGAAGAGTATACAGCTCAATATCCAGGATAGAGCAGGTAGAATGAAGAAGAATGGAAAGGAATTAGAGAAGCAAAAGCCAAATCATAATTCAATTCAATTGCTCAGGACAAGGTATATTCCGCAAAAAAAAGGCTTAAGGAAAATTTAACTTGAATAAATTGTTTTTTTTGCGGAATATACCTTGCTCTGAGCAATTGAATTGAATTATGATTTGGCTTTTGCTTCTCTAATTCCTTTCCATTCTTCTTCATTATATATATATATATATATAAACTGGCGCAAAACTGTTCTATAAGGGGAATTGATTTTACACGTCTAGGTTAAAAAAAAAAATTGCATGAAAGAAAATTTAATGATCATTCATGATTTATATGACAAAAAAAAGAGAAATTGTTTTAGCTGTGACCGAATTCGAATTATGTTCATCAGTTTGAAAACTTAATATTATCAAAAAGTATACGATTGTGTTAGTTGAACTATTTTGAGGTTTTATTCACGGAAAAATTAAAGTAATTCAAGTCGTAAATAAAATTCTTGATGTAAAAAACAAACAAACTAATGTCCATTAAATAAAACGAATGATACATTGAACGGTAGACGATGGAGAGACGGACATGAAATACCTTGTGTCAATTTCTAGGGGCAGTAAAAGACAAACGCATGATCTAGGGACGCTTATTAAAACAATTCTTTAAAAAAAATGTACTAACACATTTCTTCATTGTTTTTAAATTCTAAAGAGGGAAACGACTGCATTCAGTGATAAAGTAAAGGTACGTTTAACGGAAACTTTTCTCTAACTATTTGCTTTTCACATTCTTTGTTTTGTATTTCTATTTGATAGAAGATTCTTTTAATTCTTTGCCCTTTACACGTAACACACAGAGAAAATTTCGATAACCCATTGATACCCGCGGTTTCAAGAGGTATTTCGATTAGACCACTGACTGAAATAAAAAGCTCAACGAGTAGGATTTTCCATATAATCTTTACTTTTATTTGGTAGAGATCAATCCAACAGAGTGCTCAATTATTTAAGAATAAGAGCTTAATATTTATTTATTAATGGTATGACAGAAGATCAGGTCAGATCAACATGATACCATCGGTTTCAAACCAGGTGCGGTCTCAGAAAACGAGACCCAATTATGAGCAAACCCAGCGAAGCATTGGGTTTTGTATTTTGGGACCGCACCTGGCTTAAAACCGATCGTGTCATGTTGATTTGTCCCTGTTTTTTTTGTAACACCATTAGTACACACACACACACACACACACACACACACACACACACACACACACACACACACACACACACACACACACACACACACACACACACACACACACATATATATATACATATATATATATTAAGTATAATTTTATTTATTTATAGAAACATTATTTTGCTACATATTTGCAGATATGTTTCGGCCACAGCTATAAATCCCCAGATCTCTTCGGGCCCAAACCTTTTCATAATCTATCTATCTATCTATCTATCTATCTATCTATCTATCTATCTATCTATCTATCGTATAAAAATATATCTATAGCAAGTAAGCTACATAGAGGCGTCCATGTTTCATTCCAACATATAAATCATCAGGCCTGATGATTTCATGCGGGGATGAAACATGGACTCCCCTGTGTAGCTTACTTGCCATAGATATATTTATATACTACCACTAAGCTCTACTCGCGCATTAGGTACGGTTGAAGTAAATACTAAAAGTGTATATAAAAAATATATATATAAAAAAATATATATATAAAAAAATATATATATAAAAAATATATATATATTAAAAAATATATATATAAAAAAATATATATATACAAAAAAATATATTATATCACTATTATAATATTATATGTGTATATAAATGAAATAGTACAATTATATATATATATATATATATATATATATATATATATATATATATATATATATATATATATATATGGGCAGTATTTTTTCTTGAAGACATATATAGTTAAATATTACATATGACTTGTGTTTGAATATTTTTTCTTGATCGTTAAACATGTAAAAATACAAGTTCTTTACTTGATACCCAACCCTGAAGATGGCTCTGGAAGAAATCGAAAATACAAGGGTACGCAACGAGCACGGCAAATTCATCTGACAGTTCTAGTCTGAAACTCGAAAACTAATTCATTTTTTCTCGAAGTCTTCGCCTACTCAACGGTGCTGACGAGTTGATGACCCACTATAAGCCGGTTTCTACCCCACACCAGGTATGGTTAGATAGATGAAACCCTGGTACACTCAACAGACACTGTAATGTATAGTTTTTAAATAAAATACCCTCTCTGTCTATATATATATAAATATATATATATATATATATATATATATATATATTTATATATGCAGTGAACAGCATATGTCTCGAAACTTAGAACTACTTAAACTCTATTACCGACATTGAGCACTCTTCCCTAAAAATATAGCAGTTAATACAACGGTATTTATTAATATATATAAGCAGCAGTAGCTCCAGTGTGGAACGTATTTTGAAACAAGAGAATTGTTTTGTTCAGATGTGCCAATTTCTTTTGCTTTTTTGTTCAGCCAATCGCGAAAAGCAACAATAACTGTATTCATAATTTCTTTTAAAGGAAAGTGGAACTTCTTTCACCAACAAAATTAAGGTATGTCCTCCGCATTCAAACGCACCTTTAAATAATTACCCGATTTAAATCAAGATTTTTATGGATTGAAATTCTTGCAATCGAACTTCATTTGCTATCGTTAAAAAGCGTGACGTTTAAACCATTTAAGTTTACAAGTTAATCTTTTAATTGTGAAAATTACTTTTCTGCAAATCGTTTATTTATGAAAGGAAAGATAATGGCATTATTTCAACTCTTTAAAATAAGTTATTAAAATATGGTTTTGACTTTACGACTTAACATAACAAATGGATATTCGTGCTACAGGGTGACTCATCTTCCTAAAATGCCACACAAAGAATCGTTAATAAAATCCCCAATCCTTTCTGCAGTTCAATCATATTTGGTACAAACAAATAAACATTACTCTTTGCCTGACTTGTCCACCAAGTTTCAGTATTGAATGTTTAACAGTCTTTGTTTTATCGCCGTTCAATGATATGCGAAGACTCTTTTGTGATCGTTCATCAGTAGAAAATGTGATCTTGAATAGGCTTCACACTCACAGGACCTTGACCCCCTCTATTTTTTTTTTTATCTGTGGCGTTATTCCAAGGATAATGTCTATCAAAAACAATTCTCAAACTATTCCTAATCCGAA
Organism: Sepiola atlantica; assembly: GCA_963556195.1. Taxonomy (NCBI): domain Eukaryota; kingdom Metazoa; phylum Mollusca; class Cephalopoda; order Sepiida; family Sepiolidae; genus Sepiola; species Sepiola atlantica. The sequence continues at coordinate 19,884,404 of OY744528.1, read as the reverse complement.
TGGGGCAATCACAACGAAAATCAGGACAATGCCAAAAGAGGAGTGTCAGAGTTATTTACAAGTTTGCCTGTCGTATCCAGGTCTACTTATGATAAAACGACAATAAAAAAAGACTGTTGGACATTCATGACTAAAACTTGGTGGACAAGTCAGACATAAACTGACGTTTATTTTTACAATATATATTTGGATTTCAGAAATGATTGTGAATTTCATTAAGGATTCCATGGGTGACATTTTAGGGATGCCACCTTCCACTTCAGCTCGTGGTCTACATACCGAATCTATTAAAGCGTGTATACAAATGTTTTGTTTTTTAAATTCGATCTGTCATTCCTGGTCAACTTAGATAACAACGAACGACTCAGGATTGTCTGCCTTAGACGAGTCCATCCAATTCCGTTCCAGATATCTTTGCATCGAATCGCATCATCCTTTTGCCGTGTGTACTTGATGTCGATCGGTAGCCAGTCAGTCAACTTCCGCTTTCATCGGTCGTCCGTCCTTCGGGCAAGGTGGCTGGCCCATCTTTCCTTGACCTGTCGGTCGGGTCAACCACACCTGCCACCCCGGTAGCAACCCGCATCCGCTCGTTGCTGATCCGGTCGGTCCAATGGACGCCGGCGATGCGTCCCTCATTTGAGCGCTGGGTGACGGCCAGCTTTTAAATTTTTGTTTTGTCATTTTTTTGCAACGTAGATCCCAAATCTCAGTAGAAACTGCTTTTACTAATAAGTCACAACTAATCAAGGCAAAAGCCACTCGAGGATAAAGGTTAATGAGATTGATAGATTGTCAGTTAAATGATGATGAATATTATGAGAGGATTGAAAATGATGAATGGAATGAATACAATTTGATGACTTACGAGGACGGTTTATGAACAGCGTTTATTTACACTGGATTTGAAGATGGCTATGTTGTAGGCCTCAGGGAAGTAATCTTGTGGCAACGTGTTCTACAGATGGGAAGTTCTAAGAAAGAAACTCTGTTTACGGAAATTCCGTTTGATGTTAGGCACACGAGGGAAGAAAGAGAATTTCTTTGAAGTGCTTGTAGGAAGACGAGTTGTTTCTGTGAAAGTTTTACCAAGAGGAACCAGGAATCGAAGCTCAGTCGAGCACCTTCCATTACACGTGTAGATCATATTCTGAAATGTAGATCGCACGCTGAAGTGGCACCTGAATATTTTTAATACGGTAACAAAAAGAAGTAAACTTTACAAAAATAATTCTTAAAATTCGAAGACTTTCCGTTGGTTCTTGCCATTTTAACTTAAATTAAAATTTAATTCAAATAATCGGCGCAGAAACCAGCAAACAGACACACATATTACGTAATATCAGTTGATAAACGCATTATTCTTTCGCAAAAAAAATAATACGATGTTTTTCTACATCTCATTTCAAGCAAGAAACCGCATCAATTGGAAACAGAATCAAGGTATGTTTCTTCCAATGGTTTCTTTCTTACTTCCGGTAATGTCATTTCCTGTTAGAATTCTTGTAATAACTCCATCTGTTTTTGACATGTAACATGAAAGCATTTTATAAATAAATCTAAATAAGTATGTAACAAATTCAGTTTTACTTAGAAAATTGTTTTATGTTTTATGTGTTAATCATAGAATAGTTAAACAAACGAATCTGAGACATTTTCGCCAATGGTTGTTTGGTTAGCCATTTTTTTTTCCGATGGGGGCGTGTGTTTTCGCTAATACATGAAACAAGTAAAAACGATATATAACTTAAGTCAGAATTACGAGATTAAGGAAGCTTATTTCACGAAAACTCTAAAAGTGTTAATTTTAACTTATCTTTAAATCTTAATTAATTAATTAATTAATTAATTAATTTGTGGAACCCTGTTCCAGCAGTAGTACAAAAAATAAGAAATAAAAATAAAAAAACAGCAGAGAAACGATCTCTGTAAAATATTCGATGTTTATTGGGTAAAATACTTAATACTGATTGGTCAATTTTATCAAAATACTCAATCTCGATTGGCTGCCGATAACAGACTTCAACAAATCAGGATTGGGTTTCCCTGGGAGCCGAGCATCTGTCCTGCATCTGTTATTTCAGTGACAACCCAGGTGCGGCCAGCAGTGAGAGACTCAATTTGCCAGACGAATTACGCCAGTGACAACGAGGTGTTATTAACTGCTACACAGACTCTTTGCAGGTTAACTAAATCTAACCGTGACTGCTTGGCTACTGGCATCTCGGCAAACAGCAGTTATGGACTACTAAATATAGCGACAGATTATAGACAATCTCACGAAGTCACTCACTCACACACAAGTTCACACACATACGGATAAAACCACATTTTCTTCGTCTAGACCTTTGAACTCTTTTCTTCTCAATTCTTTGGTTGTCCAACAAGACGTAAAAAAAGTTGAAATATAATCTGTGGATAGACTTTGCCATTACTTTTGACTTTGCCATATCCTACTATAAAGCCAAGACATTCCCTAGGTTGTCAGAATGAGCTAAGGATTACTCCCGGCTGAGCATGAAAAAGAGGTCGGAGTTTAAGGCCCGACAAGTTATTTATCTACCTCCCACAGCGGTAAGATGTGACGCAAGGTCGGGAAAGTGGGATTTGAAAAGCCAGCACCCGAGAAAGTGAGCACTCTGGCCTACAAAAAATGTCTGGGCAGCCCCGTCGGCATTCCCCGCCTCAGGCAGTAAGCAATAAACTTACTCCTTCCCAAAGAGGGGAGGCAAAGCCTGGGACGGTGGACCTCCTAGAATTGCACAGGACAGACCCATAGACCGGCGTAAATAAAGCACCGAAGGCCAAGACAATACCGGTCTATGGGGTGCAGTATCCATCAGAACAGATAATACACTTTGATCTTGGCCAAAAGGCCGATCTTCCACTTTTAGTGATCATTTCTTGACTCTTTTCTTCTTGATTCATTACGTTAGGGTTTCAACAAGACGTAAATAAAGTTGATATGTTATGTATGGAACTTTTTCGGATGTAAAATCGATATTTTTTTAACATTTTTACTTTATTTCAAGTAAAGTGAAAAACTACATGAACAATAACAATCTCTAAGAACATTTTTTTAAAGAGAATAATTTAAAATCTAAAATTGAAAATTATTTGATAGCGAATTTTATCATTTTGTCTGTTGGCCAAAACGCCCGTTGGCAAAGACGTCCGTCTGCTAAAATGTCCTACACAAAATAGACGTATATATTTGGGAGAAATGATCAGTTGCAGCCTAAAAGAACTGGTCAATTCCAAACATGGTTATTAGGAAAAAAGAAAGCGTAACAATGAAAGAAGAAGAAGAAAAAAAACTTACGTTATTTGATATATTTTCTTTTTATTTTCTGAAAGAAAACGATTAACATTAAATCGTAAAATTCTTTGTTATTTGATCTTTTTAAAAGGTTGAGTTTTTACGCTTGTATCGTTAAAAGAAACAGCTGTGAACGAATTGTCGGTCGGCGGGAAAACTTCGTTTAAAATCATAGTTCTAAAATGTTAACAAATACTCAGACAAATACAATTATCGTTTGTAAAATTTGGATTATTCGGACTACTATCTTCATCTTTGTTGTTATATTCGCAACGTTTCGGCCGATGTGACCTCCCGCCTTCTGTAGGTGCATCTTTTAGAACTCAGAAACCTTTTAGTCGGACTTGGAGATCTTTATGAGGAACTCAGGAACCTATACGTAATCTCGAACTGAACCGTTTATTCAATCCACGGGGGGGGGGGGGTGATTGTTCTCGTTCCGTCAGTCATGACTGGATTAAATAAAAGGTTCAGTTCGAAATTACGTACAGGTTCCCGCGTTCGACATAAAGATTCCAGAGTTCGACTAGAGGGTTCCCAAGTTCAAAAAGATGTACACAAAGAAGGCCAGAGATTACATCGGCCGAAACGTTTTGAAAATAACATCCAAGATGAGAATAGTAGTCCGAATAATCCAAATAATCCAAATTATCAATCCTCATCTAAAAAAATGCCGTAGCAAAATTATATATCGTTGTTTAATTTGAAAACATTAATTAAGAAGATTGTCTACCGATGGAAAATTTCATAATGACGTAACACATAGTTGGGTAAGCTTTGATGGGGTAACCAATCTAGGAGAAGGAAAACTCCAAAACAACACATTCTCTACTTATATTACCGTTACTTCCGGTGGTTTTGAATTTCTCCTTGCCACTGTATTTAAGCAATGTCGGTCCAGGAGAAGTGCGGCTGGAGATTGCGCAACGCTAACTTCACTATAAACTCTTCATTGCGCAGACGCCCCTTCAAACGGTAATCATTTTCTGTCGACACAGAAAGAGAGAGTAATCTGTATAATTATACGCGTGTACCTTCGTTTGTACGAACGTTATCACCTTTCACACCCATAAAAAATGAGATCGCCCGAGCACCAAAGATGAAAGTATTTGTTGGATGTCTTATATCGCTGTGTTAAAAAATTTAGATTTTGTCCATTTCAAAATGAATTGTTCTAAAATAGACTAAGAGTCATAAATAGACTTACGCCGAAGAGGTATAAAAGTTATATAATCTCCGTATTACTTTCTTTTCTTTTGTTTCTTGTTGATTTTCCCTCATGTGTCAAAAATCATTAAAGTAATTTAAATTAGATTTTCTGAAACGACTGTTCATAGGGGAAAAAGTGATTTACGATTTTGCTTTATGTCAATAGCGTTGGCGGAGGTATGCATTCATTTATTAAGTTGATCTAATTCACATATAAGTTGAGTGTTAATATATCGCATGGAATCAATTAGTAACATATTTGGGGCAAATTTAACTTTGCCAACTCTGAACCCGCGTTCATGAAAGTCTGTGACGAGAAATTTGAATTATGAGTTGAAATTGTTCGTATGTTTAAAATCTGCTTTTTTTTTCTTCACCTTTTTCAAGCATGAGACGCAGATGATCAGCAACAAATTAAAGGTATGTTTGACTTCTTCATTTTCAGGTTAGGGTTAGGGTTGGGGTTAGGGTTAGTCTTGGGGTTAGGGTTTGACTTCTTCATTTTCAGGTTAGGGTTAGGGTAAGGGTTGGGGTTAGGGTTTGACTTCTTCATTTTCAGGTTAGGGTTAGGGTAATGGTTAGGGTTGGGGTTAGAGTTTGACTTCTTCATTTTCAGGTTAGGGTTAGGGTTGGGGTTAGGGTTTGACTTCTTCATTTTCAGGTTCACCCAGATTGCATTTCCAGTCAATAGGACTAGTTTCAAGGAATATTATAATTTACTGATCACGCACGGTTTAAAGAAACGTGATAAAGAAAAACACGCAAAAAATTGGGGTGCTTCTCCAGATTAGGACCGAGCTAACTTTGATCCCATCGTTAGGGTTAGGATCATGGTTAGGGTTAGTGTTATAGTTAGGGTTAGGGTTAAGGTTGTGGTCAGGGTCAGAGTTAGGGTTAGGGTTTGGGTTAGGGTTGGGGTCAAAGTTAGCTCGGGTCCTAATCTGAAGAAGTACCAAATTGGTTTAAAATATCCGTGTGAACCTAAAAAAAATGATGAGAAAAAGCTACCAGAAAAGTTGTGAAATGGACAAAATCATGAATTAAATAATGTATTTCGGTTTTCTGGTATTATCAATTTTTCTTGATTCAAATCAATGTTAACAAAGAAGAAAATAATATAATAGCAGATAAACTTTAAAGCCCTTAAATATCAATTGAAAAAAAATAATTTCGAGAAACCAAAGAAAAATCACTTTTTTTCAACAATGAAAACTATTAACTATAACGACTTGTTTACAAACAACAACTTGAGACAAACAAACATTTGTGCTAACTTAATTTGGGAATGCTGATTTTGAATGATTTTTTTTAGATGTATAAACCTATTTCTCTTTTATTATCGTGTATATATACTTCATACTTGGCCTGCTCAGTAGATCGATATGTCATAACATGTGATCTGTTTCTTTCGTCTTTCTCATCTTCCAGTGGTGCTTCCTCTCTATTTCTATAATACTAAAACTCTCAGGACACTGTATGTTTCTTTTACACACGGAACAAGAAGTAAATTATTAGAGAGTTACCCACCTTGATAAAGTGTAATCTCAAAACCAACTCATTGAAGAGTTATCTCCCTTAATCCGAGGGTACACTTGTGAGGTAACTAGTTCATTGTTTGAGTGTGAATAAATGTCATTTCTATATTAAACTGTTGCTTGATTATATATTTTCGAAAAATGTAATATCTTTCAATGTCACTTTTGACGGAACGGTAACTATGTTTCATTCATAACTTGAAACTTGAAAATTATAGAAATAAAAATAGAATAAAAGGGCAATATGGGGTTCAGAGCTGGGTGCAAGAGTACAAAACGGTCCTCATTCATTCGTAATTGACTGATGAAAGACGAAGGATGTCAGAAAATTATGCCCCCCAAAATGGAAAAATCTTAAAAAATATTTATATGTGCTTCTGAATGTTCAACAAATACCGTACAGAAACTAATAAACAAGGCAGTGCGTTACAATTTTATGCATTTTATTTTATTTTTTCAAAAGCTGATGTCATATATTTTCCCAATACAAGATACAATATATCTAACATATAAAATTAAGTCAGTTGCAGTTAGACTGCGATAGCATTGCAGCTGACAGATCGATATTTGATATTGACTAACAATTTTCTTTTATTGAATGTTGGTTTATGTTGGTAGGAACAAAAAGGTTTAATTCGATTTCATTTATTTGTAAATATAATTTATCCCGTTCGGAATACTTTTCGCATTGAAGCCATCTTTCTTTTCAGCAGCAAATGAAAATTACAAATGAAAACCATTTTTGCTATCAGCAGCAAATTCCTTCGACGTATTAAAAGGGAAACTTAAATGCTAATAATATGACACCCGGGCAACCCCAGGTACGGACAACTAGTATATTATAAATTAAAAATGATGAACCTTGTGCTCAATAGAAATAGATTATAATGCAATGTAAGATATTCTGACCTTGATAATGATATCATTAGTATTTTAACATCGTTAGAAATTAATTGAAACAGTAAGTAAAATTATTTAATTTGATAAAAACACGCAATTTTATAAAAAAGCGGAATTAATAATCTTGATTTGGTCAGTGTCAAAATGTAAATAAAACCTTAAACACAATTTTAAGTGTAAATTATGAGAATTCGTTTTCTAGGGACTAAATCGTATTTATCTCCCAATCATGTTCCTAAAATGAAATCTTTCTAAACTGATATCTTTCGAAATATATGTATTTATATACATTTGTAAATATGTGGGTGTGTCGATAGATTCATTTGTTACTTTCATGTTTATTACTTTTGTATACCACGCGGGCGATATATATACAGGGTGGGCAAAAATAAGGGTCCTATTTTTAAAAATTCATAACTTTTTTATTTATTGATTAAAAAAAATTTTTTTTTTAGAATAAGTAAAGGACCCCTTCCGAAGCAAGCATGAGCCGTATTAGCCCTAAGGAACGTACCCTCATTTAGAAAACATTATTTTTGCTTAAAAAACTCAAAACAGTGTAAAAAACAATACTTTAGTTTTTGTAAGTTTTAAGAAGTGTTTTTCGGCTAAAATTTGTTTTGTTTATTTCAAAAAATCTCGGAATGGTCAGTCTACACACACATAAAGTTTGGTGAGTTTAACTTTTATTTTGTGGAAGTTATTCAAATTCAAGTTATTCAAATTTAAAGATAGGACCCTTATTTTGGCCCACCCTGTATATATATATATATATATATATATATATATATATATATATATATATATATATATATATATATATGTGTGTGTGTGTGTGTGTGTGTGTGTGTATGTGTGTATGTGCGATGTTAGATACACGTGTGCTTACGTTTTATTTTTGTTTCTATGAATTATCGGAATAGGAAATGGCAAGGAAATATCTGAGAGATGACTTATCAAAAGGAAAAGTGACCTTTAAAATATGTATACAAGTAAAACGGAAATATAATAACATACCACACTTCAACTAAGTTTCCGAAAATTATAGCGACACGCGCACGCGTGTATGTGGGTGTGAATTGTATTTCACTCACACATTTGGCTTAATTTCTTCTCCAATTGCTTCACACGTGAAATAGAACATTTCCAATGTCTGTTCGACTAAAACTAAAAAAATACCAAAGATGCATGTACAAATCTTACATATTCTGATTTAATATTGCCTCGAGAAAGTTAGGGTAAAAGAATTACTGTAATTCATTTATTTAATCTCCAGGGACGAATTTAGCGACTGTGGAGTTTAAAGGTTTTATTTCATTTACGATATTCAATAAGTTAATGGGAACACTATAAACGATTTTAAAAAGTATTTCTTTTTAATTAAAAATCAAAGTATAATTATTTATCAAAAAAAACAAAAAACAAAAAAAAAACGTCGTCTTACACCTTTCATTTCTCCTTCTAACTTTGATCTCATTTGGTATTGTTCCTATTCACTTGCCTCCCCAACGAGGTCAGGGTTAGACACAATGTCGGTTTTTAATGTGGAGAAAATCTAGCTCCATAAAAAGGGGCTATCTCTATTTGGACAAAAAAAAAAAACTGCCTCAGTCTTGATGCATTTCTCTTTCATTGATCGAGGACAGAAAAGATGATATGTAGTATCAGCCTCTAGGCCATAAGAAGACGTGAAAGTGTAAAAAAGATGAGAAAACAAATCGTGATGACTGACATAACCACTCAACGGTCAATAGATACGCTTTCTCCTTTGTTTAAAAGATTAAACTATAATATGTCTGGTGAGACTGTATGCACCCGTAATCTATGAGTACAACAGAAATGCGTGTTCAATTATGCGTAAGCAATGAATTGTTTCAAATAGGTGTTGTGTTGCGCATTACACAACACCCAAAAGGTGTGATTCGCCATTAAAAAAACGTATAATAAATTCAGAAGTTTTAATACAATCAAACTAAGTATATTCAAGGTTAATTAACTAAACAATAATACCAAATGATTATTGTTCGTTTATTTGATTTACTTTTTAATATTTTATATTTAACTGCGGTAAAACGAGATTTTTGTTGTGTATTGATTTACTCCTCTCCAGGAGTTAGGCACAAGGCCAGTTTTTTTCTTACTCCCACAAGTAAGATGTGACACAAGATCGGGTCGGGAAAGTGGGGTTTAAAAATTGCTTGGGCAGCCCCGTCGGCATTCCCCGGTAGGGGCGCCTCAGGCAGTAAGCAATAGACTTACTCCTCCTCAAAGAGGGGAGGCGAAGCCTGGGAGGGTGGACCTTCTAGAACTGCACAGGACAGACCCATAGACCGGCGTAAATCAAGCCCCGAAGGCCAAGACAATACCAGTCTATGGGGTGCAGTATCCATCGGAACAGATACTACACTTTGATCTTAGCCAAAAGGCCAAGAACAGGGTTACCATGGTAGAATTCTACGTAAGATTAAAAGGGGATAGAGTGGAATTTTCCAAGTAGAAGTCGTAAGGACTACGTGTTTTGGCAGTGACATCACAGGGACGGGAAGTTGATAAACTGCCGTGGCAAATGAGGAGCAATGATCTTTCTTTTTCGACTGAACCAAAGAGAGAGAAAGAGATAGAATGGGAGGGAGAGAGACAGCGAGAGAGACAGAGAGAGAGAGACAGGGAGAGAGAAAGAGAGAGAGAGAGAAAGAGAGAGAGACAGAGAGAGAGACGTGGCGTTGGAAGGAGGCTGTGTGTTTTATGCATATACATCTATTCTATGGAGACACAATAAAATCTCAAAGAGATTTTTAAAGACATATGTCACTTCAGACTTCTTGCCTATGACGTCATATCCTGGCACGTCGTCCTAATATTAATCTTTTTTTAACTTCTAATGGAAGTTTACATTTCTATGCTCAACCCAACCTTATAGAAAGCACCGTTTTTAACATTTTTTGTACATATACAAATGTAATATCGCTACATAAGTGCTAATAAATTTTTTAAATGTCATAATTCTGTGAGGTTTGTTATTATTTTCTTTTTAAAGATGTTGAATTGTTTGTTTACATTTTAAGCTCGTTGACGTCATTGACAGTGCACGTATCGTATAAAACATATGATTTAAAATATTCTATATAAAATGTTTAATAATATTAGTCTGTTTATTTCTATCTAAAGTAAAACCAGCCCATTTGGCGTAGTTGTTAGTTTCCGCTAATGGACTGGGAGACCGGGGTTCAATTCTCGGTCGAGTTATATCAAATATTAAAAAAATGGTACTTGATGCGCCGTTGTTAAACATTCAGCATTATAAGGTGAGGATCAAGAGTAAGTGGAACAATCCAGGGAAAAGAGTGGCGCCCTCCCTTACACTTTGGTGTTGTAGCTAATGATAAAAAAGCCTTGGGTCGTCCTCAACTACTGTCAACCTATTTTACTTTTGTTTTTTTTACAAATGTTCTGGAATTCTTTCTAAAAAAATCAAAGACTAAAAAGAATGGTACTTGATGTCCCCTTGCTGAACACTCAGCATTATAAGGTGAGAATCAAGGGTAAGCGGAGTAATCCTGGAAGGGGTGTGGTGCCCTATTCTATACTTCGTTGTAATAGCTAATGAGCTAATGAAAAGGGAGCCTTCGGGTCGCCCTCGACTACGGTCGACCACTTTACGTTTTCATTTAGTTTATTTTTTTTCTTTGTTCAGTGGAATCAGAAGTCAATAAAAGTGAATAAGTTTCATAACCATCTTGATTTTATGATTTTCCAGGCTTCTTCTGGAGGTTGAAGGTTCAATCCTCATTATGGGCAATATTAAGAATACAGGTTAACGGATATTGGATGATTGTCTGAAACTGATAATTAAAAGGCGAAGTTTTACGCCTCCAAAAGCTTTGCTATTGTGTATGAACCAAACCAAACCCAAGCAGCGGCCTATAGATTCGAAAGGCCACCCCCATATGAATCTCTTCCAAGCCCAAATCAAAGTTTATCTAGTGGGTTAATCTTTAATAGAAAATACTCGGTAACTTTCAATGGTTAAAGTAAGCAAAATTTCAGATATCTGCTACAAATAGGGGACTAACAAACCACCTTAGTGCTCCTAACACTACAAAGCATGAAAAATATTCTACAAGTGTGACGCTTGACTCCCACTGCTCTGACGAAAATCTAAAAGAGAAAAAAATACACCGATCTTTTATGGATAAGGTATTGTCGCTATACGATATGTGTAATACATTGAGACAAAAGCTGAATTCAGGAATTAAGAGAAAACAAAGGGAACTAACTTCCCGTTTTACACACCTGAACTGAACGCTGTCCGTGATTATAAAGAGGATGAAGTCTCGTTTATATTTATGGTGTGACGTCAGTGAATGAGTTTTAATAAAGGGAGATAACTTATGACTAACTATCACACTATGAATGAATAATAATAAATTAGTAAAATAAATCGAATTGTTCACAACAACCTCGAAGCCAAGCAGGTTAAGCCTAACCAAATGAAAAAGCCACTCATTTCTGTCCACGCATGCGTACAGATGTTGACACTGGCGTGGAAAACACCATAACTATAATTTATGTCACACTATTTGTGCATTAATACTGTTAACCTATGTTTGGGTAAAAACTGAAATTATCTGAAGCTAATATTTAAAAGACTTAAAATATCCTTTATACTTTGTCAATATTGAGAATGTAGTAATTGAAAGCGTTGTAAATATAAGAATGTTATCGACTTCCTAATTCCTCTTACAAATAAACTAAAAAGAATTAAAACAAAAGAGAACTAAAAAAAAACAGGATTTATTTGCGCTTAAAAATAATACACCAAAATATGTACACGGTCACAACTTCCTAATATACGGATATAGAAGAAGCTTATTTATCATAGGGATTTGGTCTCGAATAAAACACGCCAGAACTGGTTCGTATATAGATTAAAATGTAAAAAAAATGCATCTATATATAACTGGTCTGGATAGAGGAACGACTGACCGCATATCAACAAGACTGGACTTGACGGATAGGAGGGATGTTGTCACCTCGGCGTTCAGATTGAAAAACAAGAAAATGGAGTGTAACAGCAAGCAAACTGGAGTAAAATCTCGGACAAGAATTATACTGATGAATATGTATTTATTTGCGCGCACGTGGCCAACGCTGAACTATAATATCTTTTCACCGTAAAACTCTATTTTTGCCAAGCTACTTGCACCAGAGCCAACGTCTATCACAAGCGGAACAAACATCCGACTCCCATGTTGACTGATTCGAAAAGACCGCCTCTGGGCAAGCAGGCGGTGTAGAGGCACGACAGTTACCCCGTGTGCATGTCTTCCGGAAAAGGACGGTGCTGAATACAAAATGCTCTCTTTCTGAATTATGACCGGCCAACATGTGAAACTCCTACGTTTACATGGAGAGTGAACTTCTGAGCCACGCTTTTTGTATTTGTGACCACGTGGCTCAATTATCCAAATGTGGACCGCCACAAATTAAGAATAAGATAACCTCGACGTAAAGAAATCGAGTTGAATATCAAAAGCAAATGCTGAAAAATTACGCCATTAGACAATATCTGTATTGAATCAGAAAAAATGGTTAGGTAGACCTGTTTATTAATACTCTGTAACCTTTCTTTTCCAGTCTGCTCTGAATGTCCTCGACCCAAACAATGACGGCCGTGTGTCCAAGGATGAGTTTGTCACCATGATGTCCAAGCCAAGCAGGCAGTAAGTTTTGCTTATCATTTTATTTACCTAATTATTTGCTTTTTTGTTTTCGTTTTTAGTGTTGTGGCCTTAAAGGGCCGGAAAAATAACACAAACAGAAGGTAATTAAGAAGAAATTGTATGCACAGAAAGTACAGAAGTAATGGGTTGACAGAGGCTGCTTCCTCACTTTGCTTCTCTACTCACTTCTACTGATTGGTCATAACAACCCTATTCTTATTCGTTATTATTTCAGTCCGGTCTGTAAACTGAATAAGTACCAGAAATGTTATTAACAGAAAGTACAGCAGTAATGGGTTGACAGAGGCTGCTTCCTCACTTTGCTTCTCTACTCACTTCTACTGATTGGTCATAACAACCCTATTCTTATTCGTTATTATTTCAGTCCGGTCTGTAAACTGCATAAGTACCAGAAATGGTATTAACAGAAAGTACAGCAGTAATGGGTTGACAGAGGCTGCTTCCTCACTTTGCTTCTCTACTCACTTCTACTGATTGGTCATAAGAACCCTATTCTTATTCGTTATTATTTCAGTCCGGTCTGTAAACTGCATAAGTACCAGAAATGGTATTAACAGAAAGTACAGCAGTAATGGGTTGACAGAGGCTGCTTCCTCACTTTGCTTCTCTACTCACTTCTACTGATTGGTCATAACAACCCTATTCTTATTCGTTATTATTTCAGTCCGGTCTGTAAACTGCATAAGTACCAGAAATGTTATTAACAGAAAGTACAGCAGTAATGGGTTGACAGAGGCTGCTTCCTCACTTTGCTTCTCTACTCACTTCTACTGATTGGTCATAACAACCCTATTCTTATTCGTTATTATTTCAGTCCGGTCTGTAAACTGCATAAGTACCAGAAATGGTATTAACAGAAAGTACAGCAGTAATGGGTTGACAGAGGCTGCTTCCTCACTTTGCTTCTCTACTCACTTCTACTGATTGGTCATAACAACCCTATTCTTATTCGTTATTATTTCAGTCCGGTCTGTAAACTGCATAAGTACCAGAAATGGTATTAACAGAAAGTACAGCAGTAATGGGTTGACAGAGGCTGCTTCCTCACTTTGCTTCTCTACTCACTTCTACTGATTGGTCATAACAACCCTATTCTTATTCGTTATTATTTCAGTGCGGGCTGTAAACTGCATAAGTACCAGAAATGTTATTAACAGAAAGTACAGCAGTAATGGGTTGACAGAGGCTGCTTCCTCACTTTGCTTCTCTACTCACTTCTACTGATTGGTCATAACAACCCTATTCTTATTCGTTATTATTTCAGTCCGGTCTGTAAACTGCATAAGTACCAGAAATGGTATTAACAGAAAGTACAGCAGTAATGGGTTGACAGAGGCTGCTTCCTCACTTTGCTTCTCTACTCACTTCTACTGATTGGTCATAACAACCCTATTCTTATTCGTTATTATTTCAGTGCGGGCTGTAAACTGCATAAGTACCAGAAATGTTATTAACAGAAAGTACAGCAGTAATGGGTTGACAGAGGCTGCTTCCTCACTTTGCTTCTCTACTCACTTCTATTGATTGGTCATAACAACCCTATTCTTATTCGTTATTATTTCAGTCCGGTTTGTAAACTGCATAAGTACCAGAAATGTTATTAACAGAAAGTACAGAAGTAATGGGTTGACAGAGGCTGCTTCCTCACTTTGCTTCTCTACTCACTTCTATTGATTGGTCATAACAACCCTATCCTTATTCGTTATTATTTCAGTCCGGTCTGTAAACTGAATAAGTACCAGAAATGTTATTAACAGAAAGTACAGCAGTAATGGGTTGACCGAAGCTGCTTCCTCACTTTGCTTCTCTATTCACTTCTACTGATTGGTCATAAGAACCCTATTCTTATTCGTTATTATTTCAGTCCGGTTTGTAAACTGCATAAGTACCAGAAATGTTATTAACAGAAGGTACAGAAGTAATGGGTTGACAGAGGCTGCTTCCTCACTTTGCTTCTCTACTCACTTCTACTGATTGGTCATAACAACCCTATTCTTATTCGTTATTATTTCAGTCCGGTCTGTAAACTGCATAAGTACCAGAAATGGTATTAACAGAAAGTACAGCAGTAATGGTTGACCGAGGCTGCTTCCTCACTTTGCTTCTTTACTCACTTCTACTGATTGGTCATAAGAACCCTACTCTTATTCGTTATTATTTCAGTCCGGTCTGTAAACTGAATAAGTACCAGAAATGTTATTAACAGAAAGTACAGAAGTAATGGGTTGACAGAGGCTGCTTCCTCACTTTGCTTCTCTACTCACTTCTACTGATTGGTCATAAGAACCCTATTCTTATTCGTTATTATTTCAGTCTGGTCTGTAAACTGCATAAGTACCAGAAATGTTATTAACAGAAAGTACAGAAGTAATGGGTTGACAGAGGCTGCTTCCTCACTTTGCTTCTCTACTCACTTCTATTGATTGGTCATAACAACCCTATTCTTATTCGTTATTATTTCAGTCCGGTCTGTAAACTGCATAAGTACCAGAAATGTTATTAACAGAAAGTACAGCAGTAATGGGTTGACCGAGGCTGCTTCCTCACTTTGCTTCTTTACTCACTTCTACTGATTGGTCATAAGAACCCTACTCTTATTCGTTATTATTTCAGTCCGGTCTGTAAACTGAATAAGTACCAGAAATGTTATTAACAGAAAGTACAGAAGTAATGGGTTGACAGAGGCTGCTTCCTCACTTTGCTTCTCTACTCACTTCTATTGATTGGTCATAACAACCCTATTCTTATTCGTTATTATTTCAGTCCGGTCTGTAAACTCAATAAGTACCAGAAATGTTATTAACAGAAAGTACAGCAGTAATGGGTTGACCGAGGCTGCTTCCTCACTTTGCTTCTCTACTCACTTCTACTTATTGGTCATAAGAACCCTATTCTTATTCGTTATTATTTCAGTCCGGTTTGTAAACTGCATAAGTACCAGAAATGGTATTAACAGAAAGTACAGAAGTAATGGGTTGACAGAGGCTGCTTCATCACTTTGCTTCTCTACTCACTTCTACTGATTGGTCATAACAACCCTATTCTTATTCGTTATTATTTCAGTCCGGTTTGTAAACTGCATAAGTACCAGAAATGGTATTAACAGAAAGTACAGAAGTAATGGGTTGACAGAGGCTGCTTCCTCATTTGCTTCTCTACTGACTTCTACTGATTGGTCATAAGAACCCTATTCTTATTCGTTATTATTTCAGTCCGGTTTGTAAACTACATAAGTACCAGAAATGTTATTAACAGAAGTACAGAAGTAATGGGTTGACCGAGGCTGCTTCCTCACTTTGCTTCTCTTCTCACTTCTACCGATTTATCGTAACGACTAGAAACATTTCTGCAAACGAATACAACCCACATTGATGAATCCAAATAAATTTACCAACAGTAATCGATAAAATTTATAAACATTGATATTTAAAAAAAATAATTATTGGTATTTCAATGTCTTCTCTGAATTATCCTACAGATATTTCATTGGGATATCGATTATGCTAAAATGTCTCGTTTTCCAATTACATACAAAATCAGATACTTAATATGCTATAGATAGAATGCTATATGTGAATGGATATTAGCGTTGAAGAATTTAGAATATTTGATATTCTATTTGATCAAGTTTAGCAACGCGTCGGTAGAGAAATTAAATTAATTTTCGACGTACGTCGAGGTTGTTAAGATTCGCTTTGTATAAGCGTTTGCATTATAGACAGATATTGGAAAGTAAAAATACGATTACAAAGCCGTAGGGACAAAGACATTTCATTTGTTTATAGTTTGTCTACGACAAACTATAAAGACAGTAACTTTGACATGTTAGACATTAGATTAAACATACAGAATCAATTGTTCCAAAACAACAGAAAAGCGTACAAGCTATTCATTTAAAATGTAATAAGGAAGGAGTATTGCGAAACACGAAGCAAATACTTATATTTTGGTTAGTCGACGTATCCATGCCCCGTTCGCTTTGGGAGAACGTTCGAATGGCTAGTGGGAACAAAATCCAGTCGTAATTTTCGACCACGTGGTGGTGCAAGAGTTCCCAAGAAAATCACGTGTTCAGCACGAAATTTAGGATTCCAATTCTTATTTTATCATTAGAAGGATAACGCTGACCAGAAACCAAGTTTCCTTCTAAGAGAGATAACTCTAGTTTCGACAGTGTAATTGCAGTGCATCGCTGAGGGAATTAGAATCAGCATCGCATATTTGCGATGATACAAAGAAAACGGTGCCACAACTCTTTACCAAAGTTTGGCAAAGCTGTAAGGAGATGATGAGTGGATGAAAGGGGTTATCCTTTTATCTTCTCGTAAAGAAACGGAACAACGAAACGTATTTCTGTAACTATAACAAAAGGGGTTTATTAACTCATGGTTACCTATACCGTTTGGTATAGGTAGAGAGAGTGGGACAGCGTCCGTCTGAGGAAGAGGAAGAATATTAGAGTTCTTAGGGCCGCCCGTGGATTTCTTCAGGTGAAAATGGTAGTCGTCAAGTTGCGACGGCGGCAAGAGAGAGAGAGAGAGAGAGAGAGAGAGAGAGAGAGAGAGAGAGAGAGAGAGAGAGAGCGTTTCCTCGTTCCTCGCTGGTGCTCTCTGCGATGTGTCCAAGCTGGTGCCAGGAGGTCGTCTCCTCTTTTTCCTCGAACCCTAAGGGAACATAAATAGTCCCTTAGGGCAGTGGTCCCCAACCGGTGGGCCGCGGACCGGTGCCGGTCCGTAGACCAATTGGTACCGGGCCGCGTAAGAAATACAGTTTAGAAATATAGTTTGCATACATGTGCGTAGTTTTTTAAAGCTCTTTATCTCAGTTTGTAAACTAGACATAAGCAACACACTCCGGGTGTCATTGTCTCCTATTGCTCCCAGATGGAACCGTCTGATTGCAAAGAAACAAGCTCAAAGTTCTCATTGACTTGGTGTTCTAGTAATGTTAAAATGTTCATGCACTTTATATTCGTTTTTTCTGGTGTACCTGTATTTTATTTTGAAAGGAATGTTTAAAGTAAATTTTTAATGTAAACTTTTTAATGATATATTTATTATTATTTCAAGGCTTTTATTTTCATGTTATGTTGTTGGTACGATGCTACATGTAAGTTGCAAGTAAACAATCTACCCCCGGGCCGCGGTAAAATTGTCTAACGCTTACCGGTCCGCGGCAACAAAAAGGTTGAGGACCACTGCCTTAGGGAACTAACGATATTACTGCGCCCTGTGATTTGATTAGACAAGCCAGCTCACAGGGACAGTGATTACGCATTCAAAAGTAGGCCCTGTTGGTGACTGCTACATAACCCCCTGCTTAGGCTACAAAGCAACGCTTTTTTTTTCGAAGAAATCTCAACGTTGCCTATAGTTTGCTCATACAAGCCAATTTAAACGTTTATTAGTAACTTCCATTATCTAAGAGTATGGCCTGACGTACGTCTTTAAAAAAAATTGCAACTCTCATGAGTAAGACTTTGAGCACTTTTGGGTAAAGGTGTTGCTCTGTCTATAAGCACTAAATGATTCACAAACCATTGGTGCATCAAATTTAATTACAGGTAGAACAATAAAATAATATAAAAAACGGTATCAACTATGCAGTTGTCTCTTCGCATTCTTTTTGGTTCACTATCGTGTCCAACAATGACGATCCTTCCTCATATGACTGTGCAGTCCAACTGTTAGTGATCTAATCGGAACAGAGCCGAATAACTACGTATACAATGTATCGTTAAGGTTGCTGGAAGAAGGGTTGGATCGTTCTACCGCTCCATATGCAATCCTTTACCTATATACGAGTCAAATGCGTCCTACGATTGGGTATTGATGCTACATCTGGATATATGCTGCTCAGAGCACCCTTTCTTGTTTTGACAGAGTTCAAAATCGAGTTCGCAATCTAGTGAAGGAAGATCTCTTCTATTCATTACAGCCCCTTTCTCACAGAAAATACGTTGCTAGTCTCTCTCTACTCTATCCTTATGTCCATGGAAGGTGCTCGACTGAGCTTCAATCTCCGGTTCCTCATTGTTAAATTTTTATAGCAAGAACTCGTCTTCCTACTACAACTGCAAAGGACTTACCTTTCTTCTCCCGTGTGCCTAACATCAAACAGAATTTCCATGAACAGAGTTTCTTTCCAAGAACGTCTCATTTCTGAAACATGTAGCCATGGGATAACTTCCCTAAGAGCTAAAACATGGTCGTCTTCAAATCCAATTGCAACAGATACTTGTCATAAACCTCTTTCATATATCATCAAGTACTGTTCACTCTATTCATCATTTTCAATCCTCTCATAATATTAATCATCATTCAACTGAGAATCTATCCTCTCATCAACGCTTATCCTCTAGTGACGTTTAGCCTCGATAAGTAGTGACTCATTATTATTTTTTTTTTAGATCATATTGATTACCGTTAGGACTGTGCATATCCCAACAGCATTTTCACTGGCAAGGGGGAAGCTAAAGACAGCCATGACACTTCAACAGTTTCAGAGGGCTACTGGAACGTCAGTGGGTTCATTCATTAATACTAAGTCTTTATTTTTATCTAGCTGGGTGACTAGCCATCCTCCTCACCAGTCAAGCCTGTTGTGGAAATCGTTTTGTCGCCGATAATCCGACTATACAGCAGGTAGTACTGATTTGAATGGCCCCAATGCCCCTTATTGAGAGACCTGATCCACTAGTAGATGTACATTGACACACACACACACACACATGCCCCCCCACACACACATACATTAAAAAGTCGTATATTGTCAGGTGACAAATCCCAACCGGATAAACTGGTATAAGGATCAAAGCAAGAATGAGAATTCAAAACACAAGATCACATTTATGTCCCCTGAATCGTTTCAGCAAAAGGGGTTTCCAGGTCAACGAAAAGAATAAAGACTCATTTGTAAGAACTATTTTAAATTTTTGCTATACAACGCTTTCTAACTAGTTGATACTGTTTAGAAGACATGTTCAAATCGTATCCCACGTGTGTATATGCACAAAGAATCAGAAAAATAAACACCTGCTTGTTGAAACCGATACAAAAATTCATTTGTTAATTCAATTCTACATTTTCAAGCCTCTCATAATATTCTTCATTATTCAACTGAAAATTTATCTATTTCATTAACCTTTATCCGCGAATGGCTTTTAGCCTTGTTAGGTGGTGACTAATCAGTTAAAAAAAATAGATAATTCAGAATTATGTCGAGAGTGCGGAGATCCTACCAGCACTTCCAGTGTTAAGAGGAAACAAATAGATTAATTTGTAAGATGGTTTGTGAAATTGTACTATCGAACAATTCATAGCTAGTTGATAATGTTCGGAGGAGATTTTCAGATCGTATCCCAGGAATGACAAATGTTGAGAAAAATTGATAAATAAAAAAAAACAATTTCTGTCAAAAGATTACTTGAGGGAGGAAACACATTAAATAACATTTAATTGGTCCCCCGATTTATAAAATCAGGGGACTTATGTTTTGAGGCATGTCCGTCCGTCCGGATTTTTCTCCGCAACCATCCATTGAATTTCTCTGAAATTTTGCATGAAGTTGTAACTTTGGTCAAGTTAGAAAGTGTCATTCTCCGATTTAAAAATAAAATCTGGTTAGCCCCCCTAGGGGGTCAAAAGCCCCCAAAATTTCAAAAAATGACCCTTTTCTCCTATAACGTTTGATCCATCCATTCAATTTTTCTGAAACTTGCCCAAAATGTAGAGGCAATTGTTCTGGATATAAAATGAGCATCCGTGACCTCAGAAAAATTCTGGTTCTCGCCTCCAGGGGGTCAAAGGGGGTCAAAAATGCCCCAAATTGCTCAAATTGATTGCATTTTACACTCGCCACATCGAGTCACATACAGAGGCAGACCACGCACGCGCGGCTTGTTATTTATAATTTTTCTTTATTTTATAAATCGATTCAAAACAACACGGAATGGAAACTATCTATTTTACTAGTAGTACCTACCCGTCATTTAATTTGCCTCCCCATGAGGATAGAGTTAAACACAAGATCGTTTTTTTTATGTGGGGAAAATACAGCTCCCCCAAAATAAGCACTCTGACTTGGGTCAAAAATTAAAATTGTCTCAGTCTAAAATGATTTCTCCTTCACTGACCAAGGACAGAAAAGATGAAGTCGAGCATCAAAACAGATACTACACTTTGCTTATAGCCAAAAAGAAGGCCTGGCACTCTTTACCTTTATTTGTTTCATTTTTGTTTTTAACTATCCTATTTATTTTTATTTTTTTTACCAAATTTTATTTTTTTACCAAATTTTTTTACCAAATATTTTTTTTTTTACCAAATTTTTTTTTTTTACCAAATTAAATTTTTTTTTTTTTTTACCAATTTTTTTTTTTTTAAAGAGGATATTAAAAGTCAAATTTAATTATTACGGTATTGTATTAAATTATTTATTGAACCAAATCCGTAACTAATTTTGGTACTCGTGTATCTGTATGTTCGAAACCGATATGCAAATTCATTCGTGTGGAAAATGATTTGAACTTAAAACTTGTAGAAATGCGAC
Source organism: Sepiola atlantica (assembly GCA_963556195.1). Classification (NCBI taxonomy): domain Eukaryota; kingdom Metazoa; phylum Mollusca; class Cephalopoda; order Sepiida; family Sepiolidae; genus Sepiola; species Sepiola atlantica. The sequence continues at coordinate 19,863,147 of OY744528.1, read as the reverse complement.
ATTTGATCAAAAGTGAATTGATCACAAAGTCTATTCTAACATGATTTATAAACTTAATTTCACGCATTATTCAAAAAGCAAAACATAAAAGAGTCCATGTGTCTTGACAGAGAAAGTGTTCTGTTAAAAGTATGAATGAGTCCAAAAGTCTGGACGAGAAAAATGTTATTATGACCATACGTACGCAGGTTGAAGTGTTGAGTAAGTTCGTAAGCTTTGTAGTATTTGGAAATAAGTAAATCCATGCCTAACAAGCTTTCCTTATATTTAAGAATGAGCCCATGTGCAGAGATGTCACCATTTTTTAGAAGTTTAGTCCACGTGTGGATGATGCCAATAGCCAGAGGCTACAGCGGCGTTCGTTTACGCGCCAAGAAGAAACGTGGTAGTGTTCTAAGTGATAAGGATTTGTTCGGCAAGTTGACCTAATCGCTGGCGCTCTGACTTAACAAAACATATATACGCTTGTTTATATAGATTTTATGAACGGGTGCTCGGCTCCCAGAGAGATTGGTTTTGATTGGCTAAAGTCCGATATACATGCAACCAATCGAGATTGGGGTATTTTGATCCAATCTGTACCAAGCATTTAATCGAGAAAACATCGAATGATTTAGAGATCGCTGCGATGGTGTTGGTGGTGGTTACTGCTGCTGCTGCTGCTGTTTATACTACTGCTGGGACAGGAGTCTCACAAACTAAAAACCGAGAAAAAAATGACAGAGTGACGTTTACCTTAAAGTAAATTTGCTTAATTTCAATCTTTCATTGTTACGACAATTCTTTCGCGGTCATATCGTTTCTGATATTGATTACCTTAGTCTGGAAATAAAACGCCATGTTGTTTTGTTACAATATATATTTTATACTCTCGAAGCCAAAGGTTGTCAGTAATAAAAAAAATACTTTTATCGATATCCTAGTCTGCAATGTGATATCTTTAAGTGAAAATCGTGTAAAGTTAACTTTGCACTTGTTAACGCAGTCATTGACCAAATAAAATTTAAACATTTTGACAAACTTATACAAGTAACGAGGTCATTACTTCTAGAGTAGTTAGTTTCAAAAAAATTAATACTTCTGCCAAAGAAGTTAGATGCACCTTTCATATTTACACTCGCGGTATTCACCCACCTTTACCCGTGTGGAGATATATTGCTTGTCGGAAGTAATTTTAGATATAGTCATAATTACAATGCTTGCATTAAAAGAAAAGTTAACAAGCCGCGCATGCGTGGTCCCCCTCTGTATGTGACTCGATGTGGCGAGTGTAAAATGCAATAAATTTAGGCAATTTGGGGCATTTTTGACCCCCCCTTTGCCCCCTAGGGACACGAACCAGACCTTTTCTGTGGTCAAGGATGCTTATTTTATATCCAGAACAATTGCCTCTACATTTTGGCCAAGTTTCAAAAAAATTGAATGGATGGATCAAACGTTATGGGAGAAAAGGGTCATTTTTTTGCAATTTTAGGGGGCTTTTGACCCCTGTGGGCGCGAACCAGATTTTTCCAAAGTCAGCGATACTTATTTTCTATTAGGAACAATTGCCTCCACATTTTGGCCAAGTTTCAGAGAAATTGAATGGATGGATGAAAAGTTATGGGGAAAAAATGTCATTTTTTGCCATTTCGGGGCCTTTTGACCCCCTGGGGGGCTAACCAGATTTTTTTTTCAAAAATCGGAGAATGTCACTTTCTAACCTGACCAAAGTTACAACTTCATGCAAAATTTCAGAGAAATTCAATGAATGGTTGCGGAGAAAAATCCGGACGGACGGACGGACGGACGGACGGAAATGCCTCAAAACATAAGTCCCCCGATTTTATAAATCGGGGGACCAAAAATAACAATAAGCACAAAAACTATTAGCGCGGTAGTGTCTTCTTAAACATTGCTACATGTTGACACAGCGTTTCTTAAAATGGCAAATTGCTTGAACGATTCAAAACGAATTCGTCGTTATTTAAATATTTTAAATCTTAAAAATACAAATAAAAATAATTATTTAAATGTTATAAATCTTTTGTTAGATACATTCTTCACTCCGATATTCTTGGTTTAATTTTAGTTTTGTTTCATGAAACAAAGAAAATCGATTTAGAAATATGAATTTCGTTTCTTTACGCTCTAATATATTTAAGTTATTTTATGGACCTAACCGATAATTGCCCCTAGTGACCCCAGATGGAATCCGATGGAAAAAAGCTAACCCTTATTAAAGCTTATTTGAATGTTCTAACTGTTAACATATCCATTTCTATAAAATATAAAATCAAAATCAAACGAGAGATTTTTGATATGAACGAAACCGGTCAAATCTCTCTTTTGATTTTGATTTCTTCCTGTGTTTAATTGTTTTTCATTTTTGTATTTCGAGCATTCTGTCTCCGCGACATTTCATTTTATGATATATCGTGTATTTTATCTTCATATATATATATATATATATATATATATATATATATATATATATATATATATATATATATATATATATATATATATATATGTATGTATATATATATATATATATATATATATATATATATATATATATAGTCTAAAAAAGCTTTGAGTCAATTTAAAAAAAAAGAAAAGTAAAATGCAGTTTAAATTCCCAGAAAAACTAACTAAATCCAAGATATTGCAGACTAAACATTCGTTGGAAAATTAATAAATAAAAAAATAAGTAAATAAAAATAAAAATAAAATAATAAAAAAAAATAAAAAGGGGGGGTTAAGTATCTAAGAGTGAAACAAAAACAGGAGACCTTAAGCGTCTAATATTAACACGGGGATCATCAGCTGTTTACCATGTACCAGTTTCGGAGATTTAAAAACAGGACACACACACACACACACACACACACACATATATATATATATATATATATATATATATATATATATATATATATATATATATATATATGTATGTATATGTGTATATATGTATATATGTATGTATATCTGTATGTACATATATGTGTATATATATATGTATATATATGTATATATATGTATATATATATATATGAGTTCTTATAAAACATATATTTAAGTAGATATTTCTTATAACATACAAAAATGTTTCAAATTGCAATGAGGTTGTATTACAAGCTTCAGAGTATATATAATTTAAAGTCGCATTCCAATGACCAAAGGAAAAATCAATCCCAAACCATAATTTTTATTTATTGTTTCAATTTCTTTATTTCCATATTTCAGCGAATACATGTATTTTTTCTTCGTCTCACAAAACAACTTTTAAAATTTATTTTTTCTAAATTTAGTACTTTTCTTATGCGCGTTTCACAGCAAAGTAAAGAGAAATATATAGTCTTAAGTTTAACTTTGCTGATCATCAGAGCAATACTTAATTTAATGGTAATAGGAAAATTCTTCCTTTTATGGAAATAAAGAAATTGAAACAATAAATAATTGTTATGGTTTTGTATTTATTATTCCTATTGTCATTGGAATGCAACTATATATATATATATATATATATATATATATATATATATATATATATATATAAATAAATAAATAATCTACTATATAAAGTGGACTGTTTTTCCCCTGTACCTTTGGGGAGAGTAAGAAAATAACCACATACACCATACACTACTAAAATACCCACTGCAATACTCCTATTCACTCAAGCGTGTTTGCAGAAACTTTCGCATAATTTCATCTACATAGACAGTGGTCACTATACTTACTCACTGCAAACTATCTACTGTACCCGCCACTCATAACACCGCAGACTTTTATTTCATCCGGAAATGCCAAACAGAAACACCTCCAAGTACAGATTACGAGAATATCATTCCGCTATTCCGCTATTCCGAACGCATAACATCTACACGTTACGGAATAACGGATTACATTAAAACAAACACATCACACGCAGCATAACAACACCACTTTTCATTTGTAGTAAGTACACTTCTTAATTTTATAACATTAACAGAATATTTTTATCTAAACCAAGTAATTCATTTGTTAACATTAAAAATAGATTTCTTTAGGATTTAATATTTTACGCGTTACGTCTTCGTTTTCACTACTGTTAAATCATAAACGAACACTTTTAAATTATTGATATTTTCCATTAACAGACAATACACTCGTAGT